>HG995334.1:2477500-3677500 GCA_905333045.1 Lysandra bellargus | reverse complement strand
ATTCATAGTGACGGACGGAAGGAGGCAGATGTCAAGTCAATGTCAGCAGTGACTCGTGATCAGTTGGGTGGGTTTGACATTACTTGACCAAATTACGTAGAGATCAACTACGATAACTTGGCGCACCCCTCCAAATGACTGTTTCAATGTGTGTAGTCACATCCTAATGAAAGAGTTTGTATGTAGTAAGTATTCAACCAATCACAGTACACGTAATATTTCAGTTAATGTCACTTATTACCAAGATTTGTTGGTCAACTAATCATAACTAGCCTACCGCGCAAGACAACGCACTTCAAACATCTTGACAACGCACTTCAAAAGTTTTGAATTTTGGACGGGCGCGCCATGTTATCGTTGTTGATCTCTAGGTGCATCTGCCTGTGAATGAATTACCATAATCTTACATACAAATACAGAATTGAACTGAACTGGGATCATTGAACTCTGGAAAGCGCACTGTGGTAAAAGTGCGAGTCCTTAACCCGAAGATTATTTAGTTTATGTTTTTTATAATATATATTCTAAAGACACTTCACACCATTGTTCTAATATAGAACAGTGATGTGAAGCGTCGTATAAGAAATATGTATTTACATTACGGGTACTATTACAACCAGAGATTTTGAACTTTTATGATGAGAGATGAGATTTTTTTAATTAATCGAAACCCTTACAATCAATTCGAGTTCGAGTTCGACACAAAACACTATTCTCCAACCGTCTTACAGTTTTTTTAAGGTTTTTCGATCAGCACGAGAATATGACGCGATGTTCACAGTTTTTACCCATCTCACAAAAGTGCTCAACGCCGTTAAAGAAGTTTTCACTTCAAAATTCTTTGTGAAATTAATGTAAGCACTTGCTCTTTCGTATTCACTTTTGCCAACTGAAAACCATTTTTCAGTTTTTTTTGTACTAAAAGAAGTTTTCCCTTCAAAATTGTGCATCGATATTTCAGGTAAATAAATATCAAGGTCAGAATGTAGGAAAACACCAACTTTTATTAGTTGACAGTTTTAGACCAAACAATTAAGTGTAAAATGTTTATGCGACCGTAAACTCCAATTTTACGATTAATGCACTAGTAGTGCCAGTGTTTCATTAGATTAGTGCTATTTTAGTTAATTTTAGTACTATAATAATACTTAAAGCCTGTACACATTGAGCCTACTTGGCCATAAGATGGGAGCGAAATTCCGCCTTCCGTACTCTACACGTTGGCTACGCGTTCATAATCCAGCGGTTTAGAGCGTGGCCCTAGTTTTAGAGCAGGAGTTCCCAAACTTATTTTGTCTACTGCCCACTTTAAGAAAAAAAGACGGGTTGCACTCCGGGAGTGCCGGCAGAAGTGAAAACTTGATTATTAACGTCGTGCATTTATTTAACTCATTTTTTATGAAAATTGATTATTAAAAAATCGATTTTTTAATTAATCGAAACCCTTACAATCGATTAAATTTTTAACCCATTTTTTATGAATATCGAATTTTAAAAAAATCGATTTTTTTATTAATCGAAACCCTTACAATAAATTCGAGTTCGAGTTCGAACCAAAACACTACTCTCCAACCGTCTTACGGTTTTTCCAAGGTTTTTCAATCAGCACGAGAATCTGACGCGAGTTTCACAGTTTTTACCCATCCCACAAAAGTGCTCAACGCCGCTAAAGAAGTTTTCACTTCAAAAATTATGTTTTAGCGGCCCCCTTGTTTCAATTTAAAATGCATCCAAATGAAATAAATCACCCCCAAGCCTCTACACAACGCCCCCATTTTTTTCTGGGTCCCACACCTTTCAGACCTTCAGCGTCCACAAGGGGGCATTATCGCCCACTTTGGGAAAGACTTTTAGACGTTGCTTCGATTCCTGCGTTGGTAAAGTGTCCTTTCCATGTTTGGTTGACCTAACCAAACAGAGAAAAGCGGTATAGTTAATCAACTTAATTCACATTGGAAGTTTTTACTTAAATTTTCTCCATGTCGATTTCATAAAAACACAATAAATCCTTAAACATCGATTAAAGTTAGAGATCAACTACGATAGCATGATCTCTACATATATATAGATCTCTACACACTTATGTGTTAAAGATTTTTTTCTTCTACTATAATGTTATCGTAATTCAAATACTTCTATTTAATTGTAATTGACCTTTATTTAAAGCACTTCAAAATTATTTGAATTTTAATTTTTACTACATTAGAGTAGCTCTATTCAATAGATCAAAAAAAAATATTTCAATGAATCGACATCAAAACACTTATCAAACTTGAGCTAAAGATCGGCTTGTAAGTTAAAAGCAATAATAGAACTCTATAAAAGTTGGAATAGTTTTCAAAACGAATACCTCGTCGTCATTTCAATTACGGCTCGAATTCGAATGTTAAAAAGTTATTGATTATATTATTTGAATAACTGTTTCTAATTGCGACATCAAGAGACAAGAAGAAACTTTGTTACTCATTTATTTATACAGGCAACATTTTTTTGGGCTGAAATTCTTTTATCGCTAAGGTACCGTATTTTTTTCCGCGATAAAAACAAAGTTTCTGAATAAGCCCCATACATTATCTGCCGAAAACTCCATATTTTATGTACAACTAGCTGACCCGGCAATACTTCTGTCGTAAAAAGTTTTCAGATCACATTAAATCCAAGCCTTCAACTTAATTTGTAATTTAAATCAACATTCAGTAAATGTATCAATAGATTCCTTTATTTTACAATTATTATAATGGCTTGGCAATGAGCACTAGAGAAATAATCACCTACTAATTGGATTTATTGGGTACCATCAGCCACATGCGTCGTTACATATTAAAACACTTTACACTTGACGTCTGTGTAAGTATGAACTACTCCCAATATGCAGTTTTATATTTGTTTCTATTGTGCTCATTGCCAAGCCACTATAACAATTATAAAACAAAGAAATCTATTAATATATTTACTGAATGTTGATTTAAATTACAAATTAAGTTGAAGGCTTGGATTTAATGTGATCTGAAAACTTTTTACGACAGAAGTATTGAATAGCTATGCAATATTTTGCTTGGCTCCATTTACATTTCATGTTTTGGTGGGATTTCATTTCTTTTTTGAAGGTTTTTTTTTCTTTTCTTTTCAGGTAACGTTATAACTTTTCTGTGTTTAGCTTAGCACCCATTCCCTATCTCCTTTAATATATTTTTTCTTTGAGGCTTCGTTAGTTCTTAATAGGTGGACGACGTAACGTAAATACTTCTGAGTTCTGAGTCGATTTATGTTCATAATATTATATAATTGACTCTTAAGCTAATACTTGAAGGTGGTCATTTTTAATTAGCATTACCGTTGAATACATAGCAGCACTGTTGTAAGCGTCTCGGCCTTCTTCTCAGGAAAGGAGCACACGTTCTTTCATGCGATAACTTAAAACTCCCATATTATATCGAGCAAGTAAGGAGTGTACATATCTCATAAGTGATTAGTGATTACATATTTTATAATATTTAAATCGAATTTAGTTATTGTTTCATTATTAACGTTGTTAATATTATTTTTTATTTAATTAATACCATTTCATTAAGTTTATAACTAACTTAAAGCCTTTTGTACGTCAAACAAATATGCAGTCAAAACTCATACTGTTCTTGCAAAGTTACAAACATAAAAATCTTTTATTTTATTTAATACTTACAGTATTATATTATTATTTTTCAATTTCAGTTTTTAGGTTTCCCTGCCCAAGGGATGAAAACGGGGCCCTATTATCAATAAGTCTTCGCTGTCTGTCCGTCGTACATCCGTATGTCACTAGGCTGGATCTCGAGAACCGCAATAGCTAGATAGTTGCGATTTTCACAAATTATGTATTTCAGGTGTCGTTATAAAAGCTAATAGTCTAATCAAAATAAAATAAATGATTAAAGGGCCTCATACAACAAACACGATTTTTGCAACTATTTTTGCTCTATGTCCATAATGGTAAGACTAAGGTTTTTGAAAATTTCAGGAAACGCTCAATTTTATGTTAACTTTAATAATTAATAATAAAAATTAAATAAACTTATTATTAAAGGGGGGCTCCCATACAAATTTACTGTACGGAACCCTATGTACGCCAGTCCGACTCGCACTCGGCCGGTTTCGTAATTTTTCCTTTCATTGTGAATAAAGACCTATCCGAGTACCAAATTTCAAGGTTCTAAGTCTGCTAGAAGTGCCTTAGAATTTTGATGATCTGTCAGTGACAAAATGTAGTAACTTTGACCATCCGTAACTACTAAACTATTTATCGAAATTTCATGTAATATAGAGGTTAAGCTAGATTTAATACTTTCTCTTAGTGACCGAAATTTTAAATCCATAGCTTTGTTAACATCGAAGATAAAGGGGGTGTGAAATAGCCGCGAACCGCTTCTAGAAAAGTATGGTACGGCAGTGCCTTTGCTAAAAAGCTTGGCTTGGCCAGATTTCACAAATAAAAAAATATTTTTTTTTCATTTCAATTAATTTATCCTTTATCCAATACTCGTTTATCGCGCGGGAACCGTAAATTTTTCGGGACAAAAAGTATCCTATGTCCGTTCCCCGGACTCAAAGTATATCCATGTTAAATTTCAGCAAAATCCATTCAGTGGTTTGGGCGCGAAGAGGTGGCAGACAGACAGACATAATTTATTTTTTCACCAGTACAATCTCAAACATTAACCATCTCTACAGGTTAAGCATTTTATATCGAAGTATGAGTTATGGAGGCTCTAGTGGCATGTAAACGAAGCGACTTTATATTTCACGTCGGCCGGGAATTTTTCCAATTTTATCGGGAATGTTGATTTATTCACCATATTTTCCTCCAGGAAACGATGTAAAAATAGTGTTAATATCATGTTCTTATTAACATTATAAATAACATAAGGGTAAGGCCGCCAAAATTTGTCAATTATTTGTGTGACGTTTTTGTCGTTTTTTTCTGCAGTATCTTATAGTTGGAATATCCATTAAATTGTAGAGAATATCTGAATAATAAGTGTACCGTCGAAGAATTGGATGATAGTCCCTTGCTCTAATATTAATATTGTTGCGAAAACCCTTCAACTGACTTGTTTTATCGATAGTTTAAAATAAAATATGGCTTTTTATTTTGTGTTACGTATTATTTGTGTGACGAATTTTTATCCCAAAGCTACTATTTAAAGATGCAACGTGCTAATGCAGTGTTAATACGGCAGCACTGTCATCAACAAAATTAAGAAAAAAAATGCTAGGTTTATTGTTTCAGGAGTAAATGAGTCTAAACTGGTCGTTATGTTTTTGTTTATGTGGAAATAAATGAAAGTAAATGTGAATTCTAAGATAATAAACAAGATATTTTGATGTTATTGTATGATATTTGTTAGCGATGAAATCAAAGGTATATTATTAATCGCCCATTAATGACTAGTTGCAATAAATAACCGAAATATAATCTAAAATTGTTGTAAATTGTAAGTCTTTTGTGTTGCATTTGTATTACGATTATATTACATTAGTGTTATAACACAATATAACACTATATCGATCTATAAAGCCGAATGCGTAGTGGTATTAGGACGGCCGTACAACGTGTTACTAAATTAACGCATAGCTTGAAAACTACTACTCGGGCTCATCATCACAAATTACTTTTGTATGGAAGCAACACTGAAAATGTGAAAAAAAAATGTAGGTATTTTATTTCAATTAACTTCACTTGAAAAGTATGGAACAGCTGATTTATTTTTTCGCTATTTCACTGTTACTTCCATACAAAAAGTTATTCGTAATCATGCGCCCTAGTAATGGTTTTCAAGTTGTGAGTTACTTACATGTTGTACACCTGTGTCAACCAACCAACCCAGATACACATTTTATCTTGTATTAAAGCGTCGTATAGAAGTAAAAAAATTAAAATTGTAGGTTATTTATTTCACCATTATGAAACCACCTTTATCCAAAAATTGTGTCACTTTTGTCGGTAACAGAAAATCTTTTGTGTTACTATTTGACAATTCTGGCGACCTTACCCATAAAACGATCCAATCTTGCATAGTTCTAGACTCTAGAGAATAAAAACAAAAGGTTTCACGCTGGGAATGCTTGCAGAAATATGTAAGACATAGATGCTTCTTATTTGTTCGGACACAACGGAGTTGTGTTCGTCACCTAATAGTTTTATATAATTATGTTGCAACGAGTGAAAATACGTACAATTGGAGAGAATTCGAAAGCGATATTCATATTTAAAACAAGTTATAAATTAACGTTGTGTTTATCTAAATTATAAAATATATAATTATTTATTTTAAAATTCACCAAGAATTTCTACAAAACAACGCGTATCTATCGCTACTTTGTCGCCTAGTGTGTACACACCACAGACATAGATCAAGATAGATACCGCATGTCGTTCCATTTGTATGAAAACGAACGTGTCACTTTTTTCCTATCACTGTGACGTACCGATGATAAGAAACGTGTCAAATATCAAGGCCAACGTTTCTATTTGAATTTCTACAGCTCAATACAGCAATTTTAGGCATTTAGGCATTTTAAAAATTCCGATTGACGTCCGATTCCGCTAGCAGATTAAAGAACAGACTTTCGAAAGACGAGCATTGCTCGTCGTTTGGGAACGCGATATGACACGCGAAATACGTACACATGCAGTATCTATCTTGATCTATGTCTATGGTACACACCCTGATAGTAGTTCATGTTATCGCCACAAGCCGCTCTCTCGAGATCTCTATCTGACATTTTATGGATGCTGATTGTTATTTATTTGGGAGCTTACTGTAACTGAGATGAACGACTTTTCAGCTGAATCTTTGGGAGATATAAGTAAAAAATGGTATAGCATAAGGGTATAATAAATTGAGGTCATTTGTAATTCACGACGTTTTTATACTTTATTGAACAATGAACATAGCCTATACATTTTTTTGATGATGACATTTATCGCTTTCATATAAATGTCATCATCAAAAAAATGTATATATATATATATATATATATATATATATATATATATATATATATAATAATTATATTATTAATAAAACTTTTAAATTCATTTCATTTATTCTAATTGCACATGAATCGAAAAAAATGCAAGATTACTGTATACTTATTACTGTATATGTAATATACATACAAATAATAAAAATAAAGAACATGAAAAAGTAACTTAACTGCAGCATTTGATACTGTGAGTACTGTGACACACGAGGCTCACGCCCGAGGCCGCTCGTATCTGAGTAATGGCAGCTATAGCAGGTGTTTGAGGCCGTTTGCATTATGAGGCCGCTTCATTTTAAATGTTTCACATTGTTACCTCGCTACACGACACTTCATTTACTTACAACATGATTACGGTGGTTTTGTTTGAAGTCTCATATTTAAACAAAACAACAGGTTTAAAATATATAGGGTAGGCAATAATTCATTATTTTAAGTAACCATATTTATATTAGCAGCTTTATTTACAAAACTTTGTAACAAAATATCTATAAAAACGTTGATAAGTGAAACTGAGAAAATGTTTTTTATAGTTTATGACACCTAGTCACGCCACAGAACTATCGAGTAAATATACAGTATGTCTAGCAATAATACACTGACTACACTGTATTCTAGACTGAAGTATGCTATTACGTGGGTCTTATATGACGTAGCATGTTACGCAGCAGGGGCCGTACCACGAAACTGTTTTGAGACTCAAACAATCGAACGAAAATGCCGCGTCCCACTGTAACAAACTTGAAATTACGTTGTTAGAGCAGGACGCGGCATTCTCGTTCTATTATTTGAGTCTCAAAACAGTTTCGTGGTACGGACCCTGTATCGTGCTACGAACTCGTAGCAACCTACGTAGACGCACTACGAAAACTCGTAGAGCTACGGCTACGTGCTACGATATCATGTCTGTTTATTACACCACTTTAGTTTCTATTATTTTTATTCTTGTAAATTTTATTTAGTTATACGTTGAAAGTTTAGTTTATGTAACAACTAATAGTCTCGTAACATTGCACATATAAAACATGAAGGATTCAAACTTGTAAAACCGAAAGGGTTATTGAAGTCAGAAGACTGACACCGTATAGCGGCCCGGTACGTGCTTCGCTACGTATAAAGTGAAATAATACAAAAATCAGTTAGATCTGTTAGAACATCGATTCATTTCTTAAAAAAACTTACTTATTACTTAATTGCTAGCTATTTAAAAACATAATCCAAAACATTTGGATAAACAATATTTTTTGTTATTTCATTTTGAGTGCGAATTACTTTCCACTTCCACTTACGTTCCACTTACGCCGGCGGTACCCACTCTGGAACAGGCAACATAAAGTTGGCCATGTGAAAAACATGATTCTTCCAAATTCACACCACAAACATTAATTGTGATTATCAGATGGCATACGATCGAGAGCAATTTAAAACAATTGAACTAATGCGTGACCATGCCACACGACGCGGTGCGGCGCCGCACCGGAGGCCATCTTGCCACAACGTTTTGCAGTACTGTAGCAGCGAAGGACTCGAGCTCCACCAATACATACACCCCTCCCCGCCTCGTCTCGATTCCGGTGTCGGAGCGTCGGAGCACACCGGACGGCGCCGTATGCCATACATGGCCATACCATACATTTTTATATGTAGGAAACCGGAGCGGCACTGGTCAGGCGCTGCGCCTCCGCCGCACCGCATCATGTGGCATGGCACTTATGCTGATGGAAAAACCATTGTAGCTCACGGATGATTTCTCGTCTTGTATTAGAAATAATTGCACAACGTTGATCCAATTTACGATTTTCATCACCAATAAAATAAATTTGATGATCAGCGTGGGGTTACGGCAATAACGAACCAATTGACGATAAATTTGACCCTGAATCTGTAACATGTATGCAATTTTTGGTTGTTGGATAAGAATTTTGAAAACTATCGAAGACTTTATGATTAAGATTGTTATTTAAACATGGGACAATACAGTTGAAAAAATAATAATTGTACTCTTTTAAGATAGTTATAATGGCTTTATAAGATACATCTTCATAATACGAAAACTCATAATCAGCAGACTTCACTACCACCACTTAATAACCGCAACACGGGTCAATTTATACTATTCGTAAGTCGAAGCGCATCGAAGCGACTCACTAATATTGAACATAACAAATTCAACCTTAACTCTAGTACGTAACGCACACAGTCACGTGACATTGGTGACCCTGATGTGGTAGTGATGATGGTGATGAT
Source organism: Lysandra bellargus (assembly GCA_905333045.1). Taxonomy (NCBI): domain Eukaryota; kingdom Metazoa; phylum Arthropoda; class Insecta; order Lepidoptera; family Lycaenidae; genus Lysandra; species Lysandra bellargus. The sequence continues at coordinate 3,668,230 of HG995334.1, read as the reverse complement.
GGTGATGATGATGATGAATGTAATTTGCATAGTAGCACATGCTTTCAGTTCTTAAAGCAGCGCCCCAACCTCCAAACTTGTATCTATAAGGGGTTCGGAGTTCTGTTCAGTACCTTCGAACCATATGGTATATCATGGTTCAAAATCTTACTTTTGGTAACATATGCCTGGAATACTGCATACAAAAGCAAAATCGGCATATGTTTCCATTTAAATTTTGAGGAGTTCCCTCGATAACTCCTGGATCCCATCATGAGATCACCATTTTTATGAACTTAGTACCAATCCACGATCATACCCTATACAACAAAACAAAAAATATTTCCTCGTCTAAAAAATCTAACTATTTTTGAATTCATTTGTCACAAAAAATGTGATAAATGAAGAACCACTTGACCGATTTTGTACAAACTTCACATAAACCATCTACTAAATAGTCCGAACAAACCCTGAAAATTTGGTTTGGATAGGTGGTCCCGTTCTTGAGTTATAAAGTGACAACGAAAAATGCCACTTATTTTTATATATTACTAGCTGTCCCGGCAAATGTTATTTTGCCAAATAAAGTATTTGGCGGTTCGCCTATAATATTTTATTGAACGGACTAAGTATCACCATGGCAACGTCCATCGCTATCCCGTCGCACAAACAATGGCCGCCGTCAGTCTCGTGTTGTAATAATTTACTATTATTATTTATTCAACAAAATATGCACTTAACAATAGAGTAATAGTATTTTATTTAATTAATAAAAAGATAAAACCGACTTCGAATTTAAGAATAAAAATTCCCTATCTCAAAAACTACTGAACCGATTTTGATGAAACTTGCAGTATTCCCTAAGTTGAACAATACCTAGTACATTAAAAAAGTATCACTAAATCGGACTTGTGGTTCTGGAGATATGCGTGCACAAACATAAAAACATACATCCATACATACATACACTTTTGAAATTTGGCACATATGTTCAGAAGCTGTTATAGATTAACATATGCAAAAATTCATTTTTCTCTCAGAATTGCAGTTCTGGAAATATTACATACATACGCGTCGAATTGATAACCTCCTTTTTTTGAAGTCGGCTAATAACATATGCAAAATCTGGGCAGTTCTGGAAATATTACATTCATACGCGTCGAAAGGTTTAAACAATAGTCACTGCTTGTAATTCAATATGAACTTTATACAATAGCAATAAAGCTCGTTTTAGTTCGAAAACGTTTGTATGGGAAAAAGAAAAGGGCTGTTTTGTTTTTCCGACAATTATTCGAATTTTTCTCGCCGTAAAAACTATCTTTGAACTTCAACGAACATTTAAAAAAAAGAATTGGCCAAATTGGTCCAGGCGTTGTTGAGTTATGCGCTTACCAACACATTTTGCGATTCATTTTTATATTATAGACTAGCTGTCCCGGCAAACGTTGCTTTGCCATAATATAAAGTATTTCGCCCAAAATATTATTATTTTATTGAAGTGACTAAATAAGTATGTCGCCATGGCAACGTCGATCGCTATCCTGTCGCACAAACAATGGTCGCCGTCAGTCTCAGGTTGTAATAATTTACTATTATTTATTCAACAAATGCACTTATCAATATATAAAGTACCGAGTAGCCGATTCTCAGACCTACTGAATATGCATATAAAATTTGGTAAAAATCAGTAAAGCCGTTTCGGAGGAGTTCGTGGACTAACATTGTGACACGAGAATTTTATATATAAGAAGATTTCGGAGCCAATTTTGTTAATTTGCTATGAAGATATATTATACTTCAAGTATTGGAAGGAAATAAAGACTTTACAGGGAAACAAGACTTCGGATGGAAAAAGACAAGGTTTTAAACTATGTATAGAAAAATCAACGGTTCCAGCGCGATGGGTTTTTTGTATATCAATGAGCGCGATATACAAATTTATGACCACAATATTATTGACAACATCCAATATTAAATTAAGTAAAAACGCTTTTAATAAAACGTATATTTGCAAAAATAACAGAAGAGATAACCCCATTTCCTATTTGCCATCATTAAATGGCCTATTGGGAGCTTCATAACAGCTGCGGGTCTGTACCGGGCGAATAAAATCTTATGTTATAGTACCCAGATTGTTCTTGCGAATTCAGGTACAAGATTACCTTGTTTCTTAAAAAAACCTTACCTTTTTGCGTAATGTGTATCGGAAATAAAAGGTGAATGCCCAAAAATGTATGGACCAAAAACCCGTAATCGATTAAAACCATTTATATGGGGCATAACAGACTACATCTACGGTATCCCAAATACAATGTCCTTTTTGGATTAAACAATCACCAAGTACTTTAAAAACAATCGGACTTTTCTTATAGGAATCTATGACATTTAGGACGACATGATGCTACAAACGATAATGTGACGATTAGTACGTAGTAAAAACACATTAATTATATTTGTCTACTGATTCTTATGTTCATGTATTTAATATTAAAATATGTATTTATCACTTTTATATCTGAAAGTATAAGTCAGTCAGGCAGTTTGGTATAGAAATGATATAATTTGTACATGTATTTTTAACGATTATAATAATTACATGATATCAGTTAACTATCTACGTCTTTTCGAAAATAGAAGGGCAAACAAGCAAACGGGTCACCTGATAGAAAGCATTTTTTTATGCAATAAGGGGGCAAACGAGCAAACGGGTCACCTGATGGAAAGCAACTTCCGTCGCCCATGGACACTCGCAGCATCAGAAGAGCTGCAGGTGCGTTGCCGACCTTTTAAGGGGTAATAGGGGAGGGTAGGAAAGGAAATAGGGAAGGGTAGGGAAGGGAAAAGGGTAGGGGATTGGGCCTCCGGTAAACTCACTCACTCGGCGAGCGCTGTTTCACGCCGGTTTTCTGTGAGGACGTGGTATTTCTCCGGTCGAGCCGGCCCATTCGTGCCGAAGCATGGCTCTCCCAATTACCGTCAGTCATGGACACTCGCAACGTTAGTAGAGCTACAGGTGCGTTTAGGAGGGAATACCTGCGCTTTCTTCCGAAAAACGTACGGTGACATCTCTTTTTAGGGTTCCATAGTCAACAAGGAACTTTTATAGTTTCGGTCTGTCTGTCCGTCTGTCTGTCCGCAGTTTTGCTCAGATACTATAGGACCTACAAAGCTGTAATTCGGCATGAATGCACATATTAATGATGCCGACAAAATAGTTTAAAAGATCTTTAAAAAAAATGTTTAAGGTAAGTACCTCCCCTACACATATTTTAGTCAGAGAAGTATTAAAGGAACTAATAATAAAATAATAAATTATTATTTTAATCGAAGAAGTATTAAAGGAACTTATAATTTAAATTCCTTTAAAAACGTAACTGAGATGATGTTGTTAGTAATGTATTTAAACACGTTATAAAATATGTACATTCATCGACCATTCAAAAAATATCAAAAACTAGCGCTACTTGCGTGTCGAGCCATGCCCCGACACGCACTTGGCCGGTTTAGACTTTATTTTCTCTAAATTGCATATTCTTTAAATACGACGTGTCACCATCGTTTTTACGAGGGAAACACAAAAACAAAGGAAGAAATACATAGTTGATTCAAAGCGCTGTCTCAAAATCTCAGATTTATTTTTTTAAATTATCCGTTTCGGTTATGGTTTTGAATAAAATGATTTACATATTTACAATCTACTATTAATGGTCTACTTTGCTGTATATAAATTATTTTAATCGACTATGGGTATTTTTGGGCATCCACCTAATTTTAGAATGTCATGTATTTTTTTGTTAAAATTATTGTTTAAAAGCAAACATTTTAACAAAAAAATTAAAGTACTTCAAACAGTATTTCCTTATCACTGGACAGCTTTTGAAGTATTTTCTTTCTAGATAGAGTGTAGGAACTTAAGGTTATACTATATATTATCATATATTGGTAAATGTGTACATTTTACCAGCACAAAAAAATATGAAAAGACTTAAAAAGGCAGATAAAACGTTTGAATGGTGGAAAAATTCAGCATTAGCTCCTCGGAGTGTGATGGGTAGGGTCGTTGTTTAGGGTTATAAGGGTGCTGTATTGACAGGGGTGTGAAATGAGAGGATTAAGCAAATACTGCCCATTTCATGCTGAACCCATTGATTTACTCTAAAGATGAATCCATACTAATATTATAAATGCGAAAGTGTGTCTGTCTGTCTGTCTCCTCTCTTCACGCCAAAACCGCTGAACCGATTTTGCTGAAATTTGGTATGGGGATACTTTGAATCCCGGGAAAGGACATATGATACTTTTTGTCCCGGAAAAATGTACGATTCCGACGCGATAGACAAATTTTGATGCAACAGAGTTGCGGGTGTCATCTAGTATTTAAATAAATTATTAAATCAAATCATATTTTGTTGATAATAAAAGAGTGTAAACAATTTCGCTTTTTTAAACGATACACATTCCAGTTTGAAATATTCCATTCGAAGTCGTTGTTTGTAAATCAAACAGAAAGTTCAATTTTATTTTGTTGACATAGGTTTGGATTCCGTCCCTTCCGAATGAATGGCTCTTATGAGGGCACCATGACTCGTGGCTTACGTTAACGGCTTTCGCTTGTTCAATGTACTGTGATATCACTATACTTTATATTTCATTTTGCGATATCTCTATCTACTACTTACGGCCGCACTCAGAGTCATTTAATGATGATTAAACTTTAATTTAATAAAAATTCTGACAGATAATGTATGGAATATATATTATATATGTCAAAATCTTCATTAAATTAAAGTTAAGTAATTAATATTCGTCTCTGAGTGCAGCAGTTAATGTGCTTATAAGTCTTATGAAAAATATGTAATGAAAATACCTGATAGTAAAAACTTTTATAACTTGATTTAATTCGCGAGGGTTACATAAAGAGAGAGACTACTAATAAACAAGAGTTCTTTCTATGGGATACAAATTGATATGATGACAAAGGAAATCAGTAATTTTGTTTTTAAAATCTGTCAGTATTACTATTATTACTCATTCCCTTTTCTATCAGTATGCCTATACTATGCCTGATAAATAGATAAACTTTAATTCACAAAATAACAGTTCAAAGTTTAATCAATACCCATTTACTTACCTACATTAGTATGGGATAAGCGCCGATCTCTATATCCCTTCTCATATCATGGCCATTTATGATGACAAATCCCAAATATGAAACTGTCACTTGATGCTAGTTATCTGGTCGTTTATCTACGGATCTCTTTGGGCGTTTGGGGACAGTTTGACAGCTACATGGCTCACTAGTCAAAAGGAGGATTACGGGGGCTGACAGACCGTTTGTACACCGCCGAAAATTTAAATAAAATGCCACTTTATAACCTACTTGACTTGGTTAACTTTAGCTAGCTTTATAGGTTTCATTTTCTACCGACATTTTTTTAAAATTAAATAAGGGGGCAAACGAGCAAACGGATCACCTGATGGTAAGCAACTACCGTCGCCCATGGACACTCGCAACATCAGAAGAGTTGCAGGTGCTTTGTCGGCCTTTTAAGAGGGAATACGCTCTTTTCTTGAAGGTTTGCAAGTCGAATAGGTCCGGAAATACTGCCGGTGACAGTTCGTTCCAGAGTTTTACAGCGCACGGCAGAAAGTTACAATTTGTCTCGCGACCTATGCCACCGCTGCTTTTTAGTAGCATAGAGCAAAATGAAACCTTTAGGCTGCGTTTCCACCAGAGCTGAGCGGAGCTGTGTTGCGAGGAATGTGTTTTGAAAACCAATAGAATTCCATCATTGACATGACTTTGCCATGACATCGCTCAGCGCGGCGATGCTATTGGTTCTCAAAAACACATTCCTCGCAACACAGCTCCGCTCAGCTCTGGTGGAAACGCAGCTTTAGCCTAGGTTATATGACTGTACAAGGTTTTTGAGCTAACTTTTTTTGGCAGAACCTTTAAATTTTCTTCGCAACAATTAAGTACCTAAATACCAATAAACCAATTGATTCCCTCCAAATCCATCAGGATAATCCAAAGCTTAATACAGTTTTAATTGATCAAAATTCCTGATCGGAATTCAATTATCTCATTCTGTTCAACTCTTCCAATTAAGTGATTCGACATTCGTTGGAAAACTGACGAACACCAATTTGAAACATTAACTTCGTGTATTTACGTTGTTTTTTTTTTTATTTATCCCTTGATTTTTGAGGCCACCAAGTTATTTTTGTTGCAGTGTTGTAGTTCACGCTGAAAACGTTGAACAGATTTTGCCTAAATTTAGTACGGAGATACTTTAAGACTCCGGGTGTCATCGCAATTCTCATACAAACGTAATACCAAGATCATTTCCCATACGAGAATATTTACCATATTTGAGTTATTATTCAGCTTAAGATAGTAATTACCTAGGTTCCTTTACAAAGATTCACTCCAAAATATTTACATACCAATAATATGAACGATTACAATATTTACATACTAAATTGTAATCGTTCATATTTTTTGGTATGTCAATATTTTGTAGTGAATCTTTGCACAGGAACCTAGGTAAGTTATTACTATTTTGCTGAATAGCTAATAACTCAAATATGGTAAATATTCATTATTCTCGTATGGAAAATGATCTTGGTAAGTATTACGTTTGTATGAGAATGCGATGCCACCCGGACTCTTAAGTCCCGCGAAAGGACATAGGATTCTTTTATCCCGGAAAAATGAAAAAGGAAACGTTCCTTCGAGATAAACGGATTTTGGTGCAACGGAGTTACGGGCGTCATCTAGTATTATAATATAGGAGTTTCATTCACATTACTATGAATTAAATATTTTGACCTTTGACAAACGATAAATGGCTTAAATTCATTGTTTCCCAAATTCGTTTAACAAAATATATTTATCAAATGAATACTACCTGGGACACCAAATTTTATTTTGCAGTTAAAAGAAATCGCACCCTGTCACTAAAATAATCGAATTGTAAACGAAAATTGACACAGCAATAGCAGGCATACCGTTCTTACAAAAAACAATATGTTTTAAAAACCTTGGTACTATTTAAAATATCCTACAATATTATACCAATATATAATGTATCAGGTATCAGGTAGGTCATAGGTGTATATATCTACCTCATACCTCATACACTATAGCAGGGGTCACCAAATGGCGAACCGCGGTCCGCATCCGGACCGCCGACCCCTTGTGTGCGGACAAAGCATGTTGGAAGATGAAATAAATTTCGGTCTCGACATCACGAAACGAACGAACATCTTTAGGATTTAATGTCAATAGCTTGCACCAATTTCACTCCAAACAAGCAGCAAACATTCTAAAGTATACCTCTGTAATTTCCGTAATTACCTTTGTTTTTTTTTTAATGTGTGGACCGCGAAGGTCATTTCATTTCTTAAAATGGACCTCGAGCTAAACTAATTGGTGACCTCTGCACTATAGTGAATGAAGTAACTTAATTAAACTTTAACCATACGTAATAGGTAACCTAAATTAATATTTGACATCAAAATATTCTACTTCCCATGCTCTCAAACATCCAATTCATTTAACAATAAAAGCAATTATTCAAATTCAAAAGCTACTATAGTTTATATTTAGACTAAATCAAGCCCACAACTCCGTTGCGCCAAAATTCGTTTATCGCGCGGGAATCGAACATTTTCCCGGGATAAAAAGTATCCTATGCCATTACTCGGGACTCAAATAATCTTCATACTAAATTTCATAAAAATTGATTCTAAACCATACGAAACTTCATAAAAATCGGTTTAGATATTTAACCGTGACGGGATAACACAGAGACTGTTAGACAGACAGACCGACAAACTTTCGCATTTATCTTATATGTTTAAACGAGCAATTCTTGTATATATATATATATATATATATATATATGTCGCACGGAAAAGAGGATATCAGGGATTTCACGATATCCCTAGGGATATCACGAACTCCCGGTAGATGCCGAACATTCTTGTTTGTTACGTCTTCTTACTAAAAATATCTAGTGATATGTCATTTCACTAAACTAAATCTAGTGAAACGTCAGAAAAGCGGACACCGCCGAGTAAAAATCAAGCCACGCATTTCTCTCTCTTGCTCTAGTATACACACGGGTAGAGATCAACTACGATAAATTGGCGCGCCCCTCCAAAATTCAAAACGTTTTGAAGTGCGTTGTCAAAACGTTTGAAATGCGTTGTCTTGCGCGGTAGGCTAGTTATGATAATAGTTGAGTAACAAATCTTGGTAATAAGTGACATTAACTCAAATATTACGTGTACTGTGATTGGTTGAATACTTACTACATACAAACTCATTCATAAGAATGTGACTGCACACATTAAAACAGTCATTTGGAGGGGCGCGCCATGTTATCGTAGTTAATCTCTACTTTGATAGAAACATTTAACATCTGAATCTGACAAGTAAGATGTTAGATGATCCATGCGTCGGATGGGCATGTAAAAAGTGGGTCCTGCGCCTGATCTCTCGATGGTCGTGTCAGTCTTCTGTTCCACCGGGTTATGCGAGTAAAGGAATATAGAGATTGCTCTTGTGTACTGCGCACACACTTGGGTACTATAAAATTACTCTTGGCCTGGTTTCAATGAAACCGGCCACTGTCACCAAAACTAGAGTGGGAGTTATTATTATTATTATTATCACACGTGTAATGAAACTGTAGCAGATCTGAGGGGGCATCACTATATCTCTGAATCATATAGTTGAAACCAACTGAGGGTTCTTCATCAGGTACTTCAGACCTTTGATTTTTGACGTCAAATGAAGCGGTTGACCAAGTTGAATATTTTTTGTAAAGGTGGCATGTCAATCTTTAGTTTGCTTAGGCTTTTGTACAGGCACAGGTACCAGTGGCGAAGCGTCCATATAACCCGATTCCCATCGGCTTCCCTTAGGGCTTAGAAAAATCGAATATATGGGCCAACGACATATTTATCTAATAAATATTTTACATACCTACTTAAAAAACTTTGAATTCACAATGTTATATGCAATAAATTTTTCTCTCACTTGAAATACATAGTTTGAATTAATAACTATCGCCTACAAATTTTAAAAGGCAATGCAATGTGCGGGCGCAGAGAATCAAATAAGCCGCAGGATTAGCGGCTTATTTCTCCATACAACGACAGTTCATAGTAAGCATCTGTCCTTTTCATTCCTGTGAACTTGTCGTCATGTTCTGTCTCGTTCTAGCACGCGCGATATATACTTGGAAATAACTCGATGTCCGACGAGTTATTACGGAGAAAGGTTAATTAGCAACGCACAAGTGCAAGCGAGATAGATGAGTCATGAAGTAAAATTGTTATGATTCGAATTTAAGAATGAATGTAGCGACATTATACTTTTGCTGGCGCGTAATACATTTTATTTTGGTAGGATTTTTTGTAATACGACTTTATTAAGAATGCCTTTAGCGGTACTAAAAATGACAGGCGCGTAATACATTTTTATTTTGCTGGTTTTTAGATTGACATATTAATATGGCGGATAGTGTGTTTCTAAACAACATGTCGTTTGTTTTGTTTTGTCGAATTTAAATTTTGTTTTAGCGTTAGAACTTAGAAGAGTGTCGTGAATTAAATTAATTTATATTGTGACTTGTGAATAATTGTGAGTCGTACGACGTAATCGTGTAGTTCGGAAAATATGGCATTAATTCAGAAAGACTGTTGTCTGACAGATTATATTTTGCTGTCGAAGGAAACTTTGTTTTCCAAACTTAGTTTTGAAAATTAAAAGCATGTCATTCAATTATAAATTACCAAAATTGGTAAGTAGATTTTTTACTCCGGCTTCCCTTCTCAAAATATTCACCCCTCGCCACTGACAGGTACTACAGGTACTACAGCTCTTCGATTATCCTAGTTTTTACGGTTCCGTACCCAAAGGGTTTGTCTGTCTGTCTCCAGGCTAGACGAGCCGCGCCAGCTCGAGCAACGCATTTGTTTCACTCCCACTAATGCCCGTGTCACGTGTGAGAACTAGAACGAGCGAGAGAAATGAGTGGCTCGATTTTTATTCGGCGGTATCCGCGTTTCTGACATTTCACTAGATTTAGTTTAGTGAAATGACATATCACTAGATATTTTTAGTAAGAAGACGTAACAAACAAGAATATTCGGCATCTACCGGGAGTTCGTGATATTCCTAGGGATATCGTGAAATCCCTGATATCTTCTTTTCCCTGCGACATATACAAGAATTGCTTATAGAATAAGAAATATATATATATATATATATATATATATATATATATATATATATATATATATATATATATACACCGGCATATTTAGCGGAACACAAAAAAAGGTCCATAATTTAAAAAATATGGTTTTATTTTAAAATCTACTTACTACACTTCTTTTGTTATTTAAAATTTCATTTGTTTTACTTAAAATTAGATTACATTATAAACAAAATTTGCGAGTAAAGGCTATTTGTGAAAAATGCTACATTTTTGAACTTTTCATGTAACCGGGAAAAGTGAAAATTATTATTAAAATAACAATTAATTAAATAAAAAAAAATTGTAATTAATATCGCGTATTTCCTCCAGGTGCTCTTATTAAAGTTTCTAACCGTCTAGGCATACTGAGAATTATGTTATCGATGGTCTCCTGGGATAGTCTCCGCCATTCCTCAACTACGGCGATTCGCAGTTCACCCACGTTGGCAGGAGCTGGAATTCTTGACTTAACTTTTCTTTTCAGCAAGGCCCAAACGTGCTCTATTGGGTTCATATCCGGTGATCTCGCCGGCCACTCCATAACAGTGATATTCATATCATTAAGATAAGCTTGAGTTGCCCGAGCGGTATGCGGTCGAGCATTATCCTGCATTAAAACAAAATGGTCACCGATATATGGGGCAAACGGTACGATATTTTCTTCTAAAACTTCTCTGATATAGCGGTCCGCAGTCAGACTCCCTCTGTCAATCACTACCAAGTCTGTGCGAACTCCCAAACAAATGCCCGCCCAAACCATTATTGATCCACCACTGTATGCAACTGTAGTTTCAAAATTTGTCTGAATGTAACGTTCTCCTTTGCGTCTGTATATTCTTTGCCTGCCGTCAATTTGATTTAAGAGAATTCTGCACTTATCACTAAACAATACCTTACTCCATTGGTCCGCATTCCAAAGTCGATGTTCCTGAGCAAAAGTTAACCTGTTTCTACGATGATTTACCTCTAGCCTTGGAGCCTTGGCGGGCACAAATGAACCCAAATCAGATTCTTCTAACCTTCTTCGTACCGTACGCTCACTTACGGTTACTCCCCGCACTGCTTCTAACTCATGTCGGGCTTGGACGGCCGTCAAACGGGGGTTCCTACGTACACGAAGCCGAATGAAACGATCATCCCTACTCGAAGTGCGTCTTTTTCTGCCTTGTCCTGCTCTTCTCACGTAAGTGCCAGTCTCCCTGAATCGTTTGACACTGCGATGGACCGTTGAAATCGATCGACGAAGATGTCTGGCTATTAATCTGTATGTTAGACCAAATCTTCGCATTTCGAGTGCCCTGGCAATCTCCGTTGGGGCTAAGTCAGGTATAATTCAGTCCTCAACTCCAAAAAGATACAATATTATTTTTTTTTTACAAAAAAACAATATTTGAATGAAAAATTTAAATAAAATTCAGAAGGGAGAAATACTCGAAGTTCGCTCTACATAAGGTATATTCGAATAAAATTAAAACAATTGCATAAAATGTGATGTTCAATTGTTTTCCTAATTTGATTTTTTTTTTTTTTTAATTAAATGACGTGACGTGCGCCAATACGACAGTTGAATGAAAGAAGATGACGAAAATTGAAGATGAAAGTGCACAGTTTGGAGTGTGGACACTGGGCATAGCTATATAGATCTAAACTCCCCTCTCGGCTCTCGCACGCGCACCCCCGCCTTGATGATGCCCACTTCGCAACCGCGGGCCGTGCAGTAGAAATCGTAATGTATTAATTTCGCCACAACTTCAAAACCAAACGTCCAATTTTAGTCATTCAAAGACCAAATATTATCTACATAAACTGTACTTATTGACAAAATAATTTATTTTGATAAGGATTAATAGCATGAGTAAAATAAACGCGTTTAAATGTACTCCGAAAAATTCAAGGTTTTTTAAATAAAAAAATGGTTGGTGTGCCTCATTCGACATAGATGGGTGAAGTTCCCAACCGCCTTTTTTCGCGGCTACTGTGAAATTTGGGGTGTGGAATTGTTTTTTTTACGGTTAAATAAAATTTTATCGTATAGTTTGTGTGATTATCCATATGAGGCAACAGACACGTTTTTAATTCGATAACTAGAACATAAAAATAAAAAATTCTAAAGGTGGAAATTAGGCCCCTCGGTGACTGTCCCAACGACCTTTTTAGTCCTGATTTCTTTTAAAATAGCGGGAGAAATAAAACTGTCCCAACATTTTGTCTTGATTCGGTGAATAAAAAAGAAACATGAATTGTCGAGACCAGAAGTGCTTTTGAACGTAATGCCGCTTCTCGAACTCAAGCGCCAATCATGCTTGTGCCTTCGGAGCTAGAGGTGGTTTGCTGTGTCGCTGCGTGTTCCCGCTAAAAACGTAAGTATATCGTCTCGGTGATACCCGATACTTTTCTCTACATTTCCGTGATTCAATTTATCATGTTAATTGAACCAGCTAGGAGTATTAATTTATTTTCTTACAAACACTTTTAATAATATGTATTAGTATGTAGTATAGATATCGGTATAATTATTATAGGTGTCAAGATATTCAACGATTTATCGCAAATTTTCATATCGGTGATTCCGTTTCGGTGAATTCGGTGACCTATTTGGTCACCAAAATGAAAAAAAATCACAGATATGAAAAAAAATCACGGAAATGGTGACTCGATGACTTTCGGTGACCTTCGGTATTCATATCGGTGAATGCATTTTCATCTCGGTGATTTTTAAAGTTGTTTTATACAGGATGAATAATAATCTGCGAAATCGTAAAAAAAATTTAATAAATAAAAAAAAATATGGTGCTTTTTAATGTTTCATTTTTTTGAGCTATTGTATAGCTTTGGTCGCGTTTATCAAGAAATTCCGTAACGAAAAACACCTAACATTCGTCTAACGTCGTTCCAGTCAATATTTGTATTTTTTTTTAACTATAAATATTTATAAGGACATAATATTTACCTTTCATTTTATGAATAAGAAACTCAGAGACTGATATTTTGACCTCATGTACTCATGACTTTTCTTGATTAGTGAATTATCAAAAACAGTACGAGATAATATAATATGATATTAGAATTTAATGAATCCTATCGAAAAGTAGTTTTGGTTATAATAATGTTAGAATAATAGTTACTCATTTTTTACTTTAACTGTTTAACTTAAGTATATTTTTATAACGAAAAATTTTAACTATGCACTAGAAAATACCTTTTCAAAATAGTAACAGCATTTATTCTTTGCCGAGTGAAGTTGAAGCGTGGTAATTTTTATTCAAAGCAAATGTGTCAATTATTTCCCAGTATTAATATATTTTGTTTTTTGTAATTAAAATCGCTTGTAACATGATTGCTTTCGAAAGTCTGTTCTTTAGTCTGCTATCAGAATCGGACGTAAATCGGAGTTTTAAAAATGCCTCAATGCCTAAAATGGCCGTATTCAGCTGTAGAAATTCAAATAGAAACATTGTCCTTGATAATGGACACGTTTCTTATGATCGGTACGTCACGAAGGCAAAAGAGTTGTGCAATTATCTAGCTGATTTCGTGATGGATTTTTTGTGATGGATATAGGCTATGTTTTATTCTGAAAAATATTAGAGATAATTTTGAAAATTGCAAAAGTGTAACCCAAAGTGTCAAAAATTTTCCATAAAAATACATTATTTCGCGTGTTTTACAATCACGCTGTATACTATTTCGGTGAATTTACATTTTGATGAATTTTATTTTCATCTCGGTGACTGACTTTTTCATCACGGTGACAGCTAAAATATAAACGTGTGTGCTACGTTTGTTTATAATTATTTAATTTTTATGTCATTAGTTTAGTAGTCATAAAACATTAAAATTGAGAGGAAACTTCGGTAAAAACTCAAAAAAACATAGAAACAAAAAAGTTCACCGAAATGAAAAAAAATATGGACATGTTGCATTTCACCCAGATGGGTATAGTGTGTCGCGGACTTTTTTGTAGATATTTATAAGATCTACAACTAATTGGAACATTTTATGGCTCTATCTTTTATAGTTTAGGCAGCGTACGCAAAATAAGTAACTTTTTAATTATTATTTTTTCCGAAAAACTCAAATATCTTACGAAAACCATAATGTATAAAATGTAGCCTATGTTACTCGTGGATAATGTAGCTTTCGAATGGTGAAATAATTTTTAAAATCGGTCCAGTAGTTTTTGAGCCTATTCATTACAATTATACAAACAAAGTTTACCTCTTTATAATTTTATATAGTAGCTGTCCCGGCAAACGTTGCTTTGCCATAACATAAAGTTAAAAGTATTTCGCCCATATTATTTTATTGAAGTGACTAAATAAGTATGTCGCCATGGCAACGTCGATCGCTATCCCGTCGCATAAACAATGGTCGCCGTCAGTCTCAGGTTGTAATAATTTACTATTATTTATTCAACAAATGCACTTAAGCAACAAATATATAAAGTACCCGGTAGCCGATTCTCAGACCTACTGAATATGCATATAAAATTTGGTAAGAATCAGTAAAGCCGTTTCGGAGGAGTTGTTGGACTAACATTGTGACACGAGAATATATATATATATATATATATATATATATATATATCTCGGAATCGGCTCCAACGATTTTCATGAAATTTAATATATAGGGGGTTTCGGGGGCGATAAATCGATCTAGCTAGGAATAATTTTTAGAAAATTTCATTTTATTCATGTTTTATCGAATACCGAGCTAAGCTCGGTCAAAAAGCTAGTAATATTAGTATGTAATATGCATTTCTCTACAACCTTGTAGTAGAAATAGCTGACCATCACAGTCGTCAATATGTCCACATTCAATTTTCACTAAATCTATTATGTATATAAAGAGGAAACTGTTAGCTCAGCGCGAGCGACATGTGTTTTCGACTATAATTTAACTATTTATATTAAACGATGTTTGTTTTACAAATTATGTATTCGGACCGGAAATTGACTCAATTATCTCATAACGCTTGAATGCATAATATAATAATTGAATACGTCTGTCGGTCTGTCTTGTTACGTCATACATCTAAAACGCTGAACCGATTCGAATAAAACTTGTTATGGACTAGGGAGACACTGAATCCTAATCATTAATGACATTATATTATATTCACCAAAATGTACCATTACATCTTCACAAATATAGTTTCACAGCTATTATTGCCCTACAGAAACTTGCGTAAAATAACATCGTCGTCTTGCTAAGCACAAGATACCTTGAGGAATTTCACTATAAACTTAAAAAACGTGTACGTTAATTATGCGTACTATAATTATGCCAACGTATTTTAGTAAGTAGCATATATTTTTTCCACACAAATAACATTTTCTGCAACGGATATCGGTAACAAATCTCCAATAAAACCTTCGTTTAGAAATAACATTGGAAGGTAATCAGTTACTTTGCGAGACAGCTTATATATATTTTATAATTAATTGTAATTGCATTTGTTACCTATAGTATGTTATTTGTTAAACTAGCATTTTTAAATTACCTTATTTTTACAATAAAAGCCGTGCTGTAATTAAATTAAGAATAAGAGTAGTTTTTGCCACTGCAGGAAATTTGAATAAAAAAAAAAATATATCCACAGCCAAACATATAACCTCCTCGTTTTTTTGGAAGTCGGTTAAAAATATTACAGTGACACAGCAAGAATATTATAAAGTCTGAAATAATATTGGCTATTAGTTATAGTAGTAGGTACTTATATTAATAAAAATTTGTTTCTTCGTTCGTTAAGGAGGAGGAGGAGGAGGTTACTTTTTATAGCAAAAAAAAAAATTACAAGCATATGGAATTGCGGGAAACATCAGCTAGTCATTTTTTTATACCAGTAAATATAACGTTTGCCAGGTGCTACTAGTATACAAAATATAGATTGCAATGAAAATGTAATGAAATCTCGAAAATTGACTGGATCTTAACTAGATTTGACCTGGAGTTGGATAATTTTGGTCTAGGGTTTTCAACTCCAAACCTAAATCCAAATTCAAACCTTGGTATGTCAGTGACTGACACATCACACAGCTCCTTTTGTCGCAATTTTTTGCGTTGCAGGACATTCGTAAGACAAGTAAAATGTTAATACGATATATTCGTTTTCCCAATAGGTAGGTTCAGTTCCACCCGCTGCGGAGTCGAACGATAATGGGCTTTTTTCCATTTCGTTACTTAAAGGATTCCGAAGACACAGGATAAACCTCGATGGGAAAGATCGGAGGAATGAGGATCAACATCAATAAACATTAAACATTTATTTCCGGGCAAAATAATTGAGACAATAGCACACTTTATTCTGTTTCCTCGATTTATCCGACTTCCTAGGATGCGTATTTTGATTAATATCTATAATCTATATCTATATACTTAATATAAAATTCTCGTGTCACAATGTTAGTCCACGAACTCCTCCGAAACGGCTTTACTGATTTTTACCAAATTTTATATGCATATTCAGTAGGTCTGAGAATAGAGAGGGTACTTTATATATTGACTAGCGACCCGCCCCGGCGTCGCACGGGTATAAAATATGTAGCCACTGAATAAATGATTAAAATCGACAGCCTATGATCCTTTATGTGGTCTACTTCTTATATTATGTGCCAAATAACATAAAAATTGCTCCAGTAGTTCGCGAGATAAGCCCTTTCAAATAATTTCCCCCGTTTTTTCCACATTCTCCTATTAGTCTTAGCGTGATAAAATATAGCCTATAGCCTTCCTCAATAAATGGGCTATCTAACACTGAAAAAATCATCAAAATCCGTTGCGTAGTTTTAAAGATTAAAGGGAACAAAGGGACATGAGGGAAAAAAAGCGACTTTGTTTTATAATATGTATAGATAGAAGATATATATTATGTATAGATGTACAAAAATTTTACCTCTACAATTTACCAAACACTAAAACAAATAATAACTAAAAAAACCTAATTTTACAGTAATTAATTTCACCAGAGGAATTAGACGCGCTTTCGGCGAAAAGGACAAATCCAAAATATATTGATCTAGTCACTACTCACTAGTGGCATATATTATTTCTTTTTTAATTCATTACATTCATTACACCTCTTTATATAATAAAATAAGTTTGGAATTGAATTACTTAAGTACTAAATATTATGTATAATAAATTAAGTGGAAATTATTAAAAACATTGTCCTTTGTCAGGTCTACATGTTACTTATTAAGTGAATATTATAGTAGTAAACCAAAGTTACATATAATAAGTAATAACACACAGATTATACAAAACAATAATTCATAGTTCATTCATAAACGGGAAAAATAGGATAGTAAAATATAAAAAGGAATAGTTTTAATGGGTAGGTGGGCAGGTAATTACATTTTTTATATGTCTTTAGTAATAATTAATATTGGACTAAAGATTAAGGTTGAATGTGTGTATGTGTGCGTATGTGTGAGTTTGTGGGTGGTCGTGCGCAATTGTTATTTATGTTATGTAAAATTAAGGGTTTCCGTAGTATAATAAACAGGAGCGAAGAAATAGAGGAAAATGTGGAAAAAACGGGGAAATTTATTTGAAAGGGCTAACTTGAACGCGCTAATCTCAGGAACTACTGGTCCGATTTGAAAAGTTCTTTCAGTGTTAGATAGCCCATTTATTGAGGAAAGCTATAGGCTATATTTTATCACGCTAAGACTAATAGGAGAATGTAGCAAAATGGGGGAAATTATTTGAAAGGGCTTATCTCGCGAACTACTGGAGCAATTTTTATGTTATTTGGCACAGATAAGAAGTAGACCACGTGAAGGATCATAGGCTATCGATTTTAATAATTTTTTCAGTGGCTTTATATTTTATACTCGTGCGACGCCGGGGCGGGTCACTAGCATTATAATATTATGTTGTGTATATCCATATCCATACTTCCATACTTACTAATATCATAAATGCGAAAGTGTGTCTGTCTGTCTGTCTGTCACTTCTTCACGCTCAAACCGCTGAACCGATTTTGCTGAAATTTGGCATGGATATACTTTGAGTACCGGGAAAGGACATAGGATAGTTTTTATTCCGGAAAAATGTAAGATTCCCGCGCGATAAACGAATTTTGGCGCAACGGAGCTGTAGGCGTCATCCAGTATGTAATATTTTATGCACGCTAAGAAAAATTAAACTCGCTGAATAGGATTTGCGACGTGATGTTGCATTGTTTTGTTACCTCTACTTTTCTGAATTCACGTTTGTGTCATTGTGTATCCGATTCGGGCGATCTTGCATAACACTATGAAAATTGTTGAAATATTTTATCAATAAAATGTATTTGAATATTCTAAAAAAGTTTTAAAAGGATGTTCCTACATTTCGGAATTGACGAACCTACAAAATTATGCTAATCTAGTTTGTTTCTTATTCGAGTTACTTTATTGTGGAATTTCCGGAAATCTTGATTAAGTTTTACTCTAATTTTCATCCTTTTTCAATTGCTTTAATGTACCATGATTAACGAATTCCGCATGTGCAAGCAGGCGCGTTCGCATGTGAAAAAAACTAACGTTTGCGTTAGTCTCACGAAATTCCGAATACCGGAAACGAATTTAGAAATCGAATACGGAAAACGTGTGTTTGCGGCCAGTAACAGGGAAAAAGATCACGTTAGCGTGTGTCACGACTCACGAGCTTCATCACGACTAAAACCAGCTCTCAGCAAATGAGAACGACCGAGCTTAAAATCGATGCTCAGACATTCCTGTAAATTAAAATGCTAACTAAAGTCCAACGGTGAAACTTCATTTATAAGGTTTGTATGAAAATCTGTGGCTCGTTATTTTGATTACAACATTATACTAGTTGACGCCCGCAACTCCGTTGCACCAAAACTCGTTTATCGCGCGGGAACCGCACATTTTTCCGGGATAAAAGTATCCTTAGTCTTTAGCCAGGACTCGAAAGAATCTCAATAGCAAATTTAATCAAAACCGGTTTAGCTGTTTAAGCGTGAAGAGTTAACATATGGAGAGACAGACACACTCTCGCATTTATAATATTAGTATTTATAGTGAATATAAAAAACACGATGTCCCATTTGCGATTCGCGAAGAAATAATTAATTCCTCCCGTCTAAAAACACAAAGAAAGCTTTGTATTTATTTTGTAATATCTTGTATCGGGTGGTATCGGATGAAAACAATTTATTTTTTGCATCAATTTAATAAGAAATTAAAAGAAATAGGAAAAATTTCGGAACAGTTTATGAAGCAGTAACATTTTATTAAGGGTGAAGCCAAAAGAGCGTAATTTGTGAGTTGTGAGTCGCAGAATTTCGGTTGCCAGAAATTCTGCTGCATTCAGTTTCATAGAAAAATTTTTACTTCATTCACACGAGCGTAATTTTGTGAGTCTATTGTATGAAAAATATTTACGCGATCGAAATTCTACGATTCACGACTCTCAAAATTACGCTCGTTTGGTTTCACCCTAATAGTTTGAGGAGTCAGATTTACCACAACAACTTGAGCTAATGCTCAGGTTGTAGCCTAATGGTGCGTAACATTTTTCAAATCCAACGTTATGTTTACCGCTTCGCTTCTTTTTTGCACTTAAAAGCTTCTTGAAATCACCAAAGAAATACCCAGCCGAGATCTTTGTTCTTTCTTAGGAAATAAAAATAAACATTTGAAACAATGAAAACTCCGAAATAACTGGATCAAACTTACTCAAGGCTTCGCTGTCACTTCTTTAAGGCGTCTCACTGGGTACGTAAGGGCCCTTACAACGTCAGGTAGTAGGTCAATAACAGGAATATTTTAACCGCGGGTTAGAATAACAAGATGAAAGTCTTGGAACGTCAAAGAAAAATCTCTACAACCTTACTATTTTTGTGTAACGTTTTTTTTGATTTTACTTTAATTCTTATTTTATTGCTGCAAAAATATTATTTTAAATATAATTTTAAACAAGCAAGCAGGCATTATTTTAATTACGATGTTTTCGGTTAAAGTAGCTATTAAGCGATATAAACCATTATAATTACTGTCGTGGGAGAGCCATGCTGTCGTGGGAGAGCCATTCTGTCGTGAGAGAGCCATGCCGTCGTGGGAGAGCCATGCTTCGGCACGAATGGGCCGGCTCGACACTCAATACCACGCGCTCACAGAAAACCGGCGTGAAACAGCGCTTGCGCTGTGTTTCGCCGAGTGAGTGAGTTTACCGGAGGCCCAATCCCCCACCCTTTTCCCTTACCTACCCTCCCCAATTCCTTCCCTACCCTCCCCTTCCCTTCCCTACCCTCCTCTATTACCCTATTCCTTCTTAAAAGGCCGACAACACACCTGCAGCTCTTCTGATGCTGCGAGTGTCCATGGGCGACGGAAGTTGCTTTCCATCAGGTGACCCGTTTGCTCGTTTGCCCCCTTATTTCATAAAAAAAATAATTACGCATTACGAGTATAATATTATAGCAGTTTAAAAGTGTTTTATTGCTTTGAATATTCGAATGTTTGAGTAAGTATTTGGCGCGGATGTAACTCAAACATGACGCGACGATTACCTCGCAATATTAATGCGATTCTCTAAAGTCTAATTGATATTAATAATCCTTGTGTTAATATTATAAAGTACATATTGTCTGTTCAACATCATCATCATCATATCAGCCTATATTCGTCCACTGCTGGACATAGGCCTCTCTCAATGAACGCCAAGATGACCGATCTCCTGCTACTCGCGTGCCAATCCGCGTGCTCCGCGTGGCAATTATGAGAAAATGCCTTTCACATGTCTATTGTCTATATCATCATCATATCAGCCTATATTCGTCCACTGCTGGACATAGGCCTCTCTCAATGAACGCCAAGATGACCGATCTCCTGCTACTCGCGTGCCAATCCGCGTGCTCCGCGTGGCAATTATGAGAAAATGCCTTTCACATGTCTATTGTCTATATCATCATCATATCAGCCTATATTCGTCCACTGCTGGACATAGGCCTCTCTCAATTAACGCCAAGATGACCGATCTCCTGCTACTCGCGTGCCAATCCGCGTGCTCCGCGTGGCAATTATGAGCAAATGCCTTTCACATGTCTATTGTCTATAATATGTAAATAATAAATTTATTTTAAATTTTGTTAGTCTCGTTAAAACTTGTGAACGGCTGAACTGACCTAATTTTAGCCTTGAAATATTCGTAGAATTTCAGGGAAGGTATTACGAGGAAAGTGACACGAAGTCTTTTAAACAATAACTACATTACAAAAAACGGAGAGTCTATAGGAAATCAGAGATACTAATAAAATGCTTTGTCTGTCCTTATATTATGTCGAATTTTCTGACTTGTCGCACAAAACATATTATTCATAATCATATTTCTTTATTTCGAATAATATTATTATGTAACAATAATAATACGTATTATCTCCTCGATGACCCGGTGGACTTAGTGTCACTTCCCTCATAAACCTCTTTAAGTCTTAGCGAGACTAACAATTAACAAATTTTCAAATTCACTATGCTTTAAAAAAAATATTGTAGATTGAATACTTGTTTTACTCATACTATCCACACCATGGCATCTTTATTAATAAATATAAATAAATATAAATGGATAGTATGTGTAAAACAAGTATTCAATCTACAATATATATTTTTTAAAGCATATTCTATTTACTACAAAGCATTTATATATCTAAAATCCAGTCATGGAGCAGATCTAGAAAATCTGATACCTATATAATAAAGTGTATTTGCGACACAACAGGCCAGAGGAAGCGGCGGACAAATAGCCTCGCTACAAACGATGTCAAAGGCCAACCTGCTGTCTAAATAGAGCCAGCCTCTACAATATGGCCTACTGGTTTATATAATATATTGAATCGTGTGTTACATAAAGGTAGTATTAAATGAGTTTTCCCATTATAATAATCTCTAACTACCTACTGTAAATCATTGTGACGAAAAAGGTAACAAAGTTTCTTAACTGTTTTATTCTTAGACAATAAAGATGTTTATTTTTGTAGATGCTTCATTACGATATAAAGTTAAACATTACTATATATGTCGGAATATAAAATAAGATCAACTTTCACACTCGGATAAAGTTCGATTTAATGAAGATTTTGACAGACAATGTATGGAGCTTATGACTCTTCATCCAATTTTTTCATCTCTGAGTGTGGCATATTTTAACAAACTTCACATTTTAACAACGGCTGAAAAGTTTAATAAATTATAACATCTCCAGTATCAAAGGAACTGTCCATCCGTATTTCGACAGCCACCTGTATAGTCGACAAACAATAACTTAAGATCAGCTCTGAACCCCCATTTTATCAATCACTTAGGCGTTTCTTCGATATTGTTATAGATCCTTGACCTCAATAACCATTTTGTTTCGAATATTTCATTTGCTTTGGTGTTAATAATAATTTATCCATACTAATATTATTATAATTATGATCTAAAGTATGTCTGTCTGTTACCTGTTCACCTTCAAACCGCTGAACCGATTCTGCTGAACTTTGGTAAGGAGATACTTTAGACACCAACAATTTATACTCCGCTAACTCGATTTTTGTGTAAATCCGTTTTTTTACACCAAGTGGCTTGAAATGTGGTGTTTTACATATAATAAAAAATCGTGAATAAATGTATAAAAATAACAAAATTACGAATATTAAAAAACGCTAAGTAAAGGTACTTTTTGTAATCACTCGATCTAAACTGCGCTAACTATATTGGCGGCGTGTAAGCGGGGAGAAAAAGCACCGCCTTGTTGATTTATATTAGCCTAACGAACACTTGTCGCTCTGTAAGATATAATTTTATTAAAAATATTTAGTGTAGGGCAAAGTGCATAAACATGTTTTATAGCAGTAATCTCCGCTTTTGTTTTTTATTTTAACCATTTTTCTCAAATCCCGTGCAACACTACGCTAACACATAGTTAGCGTAGTATGTGCTTATGTTAGCGATATTCAGGTTGTGAAATAATGATATAAATACGTATATTAATGCTACCTTGTCTTTTATAAATAATTTATAAAAAATATTTTATTTTTTAAAGAAATTACTTTAATAATCACATTACTTCAACAAAAATTACACCTAGTTAAAACGTTACCGTTACCTGCCGAAATTGATAATCCTGAATTCGTGCCTCTGTAAAATTACGTCATGTTTGATGAACCTTTTTCAAGCCGAAATATAGGCAAAGACAGAAATACAGTTATTGCAGGACATAAATATAAACGACTTGGGAGCTCCACTTAATATTTCTTCGCCTATGGCATTGCCTTAATCTATTCAAACACCTCCATTAACATTAACTTTACCAAGTATCGCGCCTTTATTTTCGACTAGATGATGCCCGCAACTCTGTTGCGCCTAAAATCGTTTATTGCGCGGGAACCGTATCTTAAATATCTTTGTATGGGATAAAAAGAATGGTTGGCATGGTGCGTCCCCGGAAAGTACACAGACTTTCCGGGGATTCACCATGCCAAATTTCAGCAAAATAAGAAGTGACAGACAGACAGACAGATAGTCGCCTGCTGTATAGGCTATAGCAGGCTCGTCTTGGGGGAAGGATTATTTACCTACCAGGCCCAACAGAATATCCTTTGGCCCTTGCTTGCGTCATTATTTCTGAGTTCGCGATACAAAGGAGGACCTTGCGCATCGTAACCAATTTGGAGGCTCATTCAATGGGCAATATGATTCTCAAGCAGCCGCCCCGAGTGCTCGAGCTAGGCGGAACATTGTAATCATTAATAATTCTGATCCTACGTCTTCGCCTCGGCCTGTTTCGGGGATTGAGCCACTCCCGCTCTCTTAGACGCTCAACGTCCTCTTTACCAATACCACCTGTTGTACAAAAGTCTCCACCGCTGCCACTTATTTTCACTCTCGTGCAAGGCGCAAAATATCGCTGGGAGTGTAATATCACATCCGAGACAGTACGTACGAGCGTTGTGTGTCTTCCATACGGGACTTGTCATAATCATGTGCTACGCCGTACACAGTTTATTGCGGTGATAACAAGCCGATATTTCCTCTCGTCTTACTATCTCACATAGATGCCGACCAAAGCACCCAAGGGCGGTCGGTAGCTGTATGAGACGAAAAGACAGTGCACCGTTGTTTTAGTTGACCTATTCTTTTAGACCTGTAGCTCTACCATGAGTTTAAAGCTATCGTATTTGTCGATACTCGATACCGACTACGTAAATTTTTAGTATGGAAAATTTTACAGCGCCTCTAGCGGTCACTTGCGGAACTAAAATAGCTACCATGAGTTTACAATAAATACGTTTCGAATAAAAACTCGCTAGCGACTATAGTTTTTAGCTGTTTATCATACACAATCGGTACCACGAGTAAACAATTTGACAGGTGGTATCGTAAAATACCGTTACTACAGTAGTAAAGTAACTCACTAGCCAATTTTAGAGTGAAAGAGTTTCACGCAAAACAATGTTTATTAATTTGCATTTAATATGGTGCATTAATATGTCCGGTAAAGCATATTTAGCATGGAAAATGTTAGCGTTGGCTGCACGAGGAGACGAACGAAGTGAACAAGGAAGTTTTCAAGCTAGTGTACGCGTACGAAAGTGTTTCGGACTTCGGTCATCCACTTGAACATTTTAAAAGTGATACTGATTGTATTAAAGAATATAGGGTAAATAAAGTGGTTTTCGAGCATTTGTGTGGTGTCCTAAGAGCTCACATATTGGATTTGAAATCTTCACAAAGAATTTCCCTTCAAATGAAGGTAGTACTTAGGTATATGCTATTTCTACTTCGTTTATTGCGCGGGAACCGTACGTACCTTTCCAGGGACGTTTGTCCATTGTCCAAACTAAATTTCAGCAAAATCAGTTCAGCGGTCTGGGCATAAAGTGGTAACAAAGATACAGACGGACACACTTTCGCATTTATAATATTAGTATGGATATTATTTATGAACTTATATTTTGTAGACGATTTATAGGTATTATGGCCTCATCAAGGTCATCATTTTTCCCAAAAAGCAAAGAGTGTTGTTATTCATCAAGTTACACGTCTTTGTTTACATAATACATTCACTATGCCTGCTATAATGCGTACAAGTTTACGAACATACTTGTTTCTTACATTTACAAATAACAAGTCGCACTTTCAAAATAGTGGGGTTTTAAGGCCATATGCCGTCTCTACCTTTTACTCGAGCTAGAAAGAGAGAGCAAATTCAGTTGTGAAGTTAGCTACATTATGATTTTTGTACTATTATAAACACACGAGAACTACATAAACAATTGAGTTGTCGCTAGCGAGTCTGTACGGCTCATGGTACGGTTTTTATTGAAAACTATTCGACGCACGTTTGCTCGCTATCGAGTACGGTAAAATCGTATACTTTTTCGATAGCAACTCATGGTAGAGCTACTGCAGCTCTACCATGAGTTGCTATCGAAAAAGTTGTTATCGAAAAAGTGAATTTTCTCTCTCTTTCTAGCTCGATTATAAGACGGCGACGAAAGAGACGGCATAATATAGCCTTAAAACCCCACCAATTTGAAAGAGCGACTTGTTATTTGTAAATGTAAGAAACAAATATGTTCGTAAACTTGTACGCATTATAGCAGGCATAGTGAATGTAAATAAAGGCGTGTAACTTGATGAATAACAACACTCGTTGCTTTTTGGGAAAAATGATGACCTTGATGAGGACATAAGACCTAAAAATCGCGTCTACAAAATACAAATATAAGTTCATAAATAATATCCATACTAATATTATAATTTCGAAAGTGTGTTTGTCTCTATCTTTGTTACCTCTTTATGCCCAAACCGCTGAACTGATTTTGCTGAAATTTGGTTTGGACATACGTCCCCATGGATGTGAGCAGGTTAAACTGACTTGTTGTTGACTGCTACGTTTCATTCGTTCTGGCATTGTCAGTGCACTTCGACCAGTGAGGCAGCCTCCAAATCCGAGGACACCACTCATTGCTTGGAATATGCCTGATGCCGTGCGTACCCCCAAACATGCAGAGGTTCCGCCTTCCTTTGAAATTTTCCAAATCATTTGTAGGTTGTTTAAAGGCTCTTCTGATGTTGCGAGTGTCCATGGGCGACGGTAGTTGCTTACCATCAGGTGACCCGTTTCCTCGTTTGCCCCCTTATTTAATAAAAAACAAAGGTATTTCACCTCCAATCTGTTCTATGACTCGGATAAGAACGTTGAGATCGATTTCTTATTGCTTTTATTTAATAAAATAAGTTTTATTACTGAATATATAGGAATCGGTACTTTAAATTTGAAATAATATGCTAACTTATTGCACAGTATTTATCTTAATATATATAAATCTCGTGTCACAATGTTTGTCCTCAATGGACTCCTAAACCACTTAACCGATTATAATAAAATTCGCACACCATGTGCAGTTCGATCCAACTTGAGAGATAGAATTAAATCTCAAATTATAGTCGCAATTTTAATTTATTTCTAATTATTTGTCTGTTATTATTTGACAGTCACAATTATCTGTTAACTCCAAATGATTCTAAGAGATGTCGATACCTTTCGACTGGGTTGAGTAAGTAGGCTATGTATTTTTAAATACCCGTGCGAAGCCGGGGCGGTATCGCTAGTAATTTATAATTTTTATTGTGCACAGGAAATATAACAATAAGTATAACAGTTTACACAGTAAGACGACACAAAGGGTCTGCTTATTTCTAAAAGAAATCTCTTCCAGCAGCCCTACGGAGAGAGATAGGATTAAAAACTGCAGATAGGACGTGCACGAGTATGATTACATTAAATTATACAATAACATATGCTCGTTAAAAGTAAAAACTAATACTATACTTACAAAAACGACAAAAGATAATATTATATAAAGATGACAAAGCAAATAAATAATAAATATCAATGTTATTCAAAATGCTATATTTATAAAATATAATAATATAACTATAATTAATAAATACTATATGTATATATAATAACGGTACTTAAATGGATAAAGATTCAAGATAGTGCTCTTTCAATCGACGTTTAAAGACAGCAATGGTGGGACTGTCACGGATGGTGTGAGGAAGGGAGTTCCACAATCCGCATGAACAGTAAAGGAATAGGAGTAGAAACTGGAACTATGGGAGGGGAGGGAAAGGTTTGACCGTACGTTGGACCTGCATGGATGATCGGGAGGGCGAGAGAAGTACAACACAGTACAATGTATAGGACGCTATTTTCAACTTGACTGCTTTTAATACGTTATCCGCCAGTGTCGCACGCACCAGTTAAATTACGTTACTAATTTACTTTACTACATCTTGTGGATATACATAGTAACTCAAGGTTAAAATGTATGCATCACTGGTTCAAGAAATAGTAATGGAAACGAATAAAAATAACACGTATAATCTCCCGTAATACACTACGCTATCATCAGTTAGACGGGTGTATAAACTATCATGTGAAGTCTTACTGAGGAATTACGTTTATATACGGCTAACTTGCGCTAAATCCTAAAATATTAATAATTAGAAATAACTAAGGTTAGTATATTACAATACATAGATTAACTATTAATGGTGCCAAATTTCATATATGCATCATGATTATGAAAAAAGTTATTGCTCTTTTCCCTTTAAACGCGTCTCCTGTAAAGTTCACTTTTATGAGTTAGCGTAGTATAAATTGTTGGTATCGCTTTGAGTCCAAGAAAAGGACATAGGATATTACTTTTCATCCTGGGAAAACGTACGGTTCCCGCGTGAAAAGGGTTTTTTGCGCAACGGAGTTGTGGGCGTCTTCTTGTTATTAATATTGCTTATTCGTAGTATATTTCATAGTAGATTGTACTATAGTCAGGACAATTTAAGGTGGCACCAGCGGTCATTGACCTTTCTAGTCTAGGAGCTATGTGAAAAATACTCGCACTGCATTCTCATAACTCAAGAATAAAATTGATTTGTCAGGAAACAGACTATCATAGTTTCATCGGAAGACGTATTGGTACGATAGTCTCCAACTATTTATGAGTTTGAAGTGATATGATTCATACTATGTTCACATCGTCTATGCAGAATACTATATCACCCTTAGACTAGAAACATCACTTCATTGTCAATTGCAGTTGGTATAGAAAATTAGAAGTTTTCTGACAGGGAGTCAATGACCGCTACATACAGAATTCCGCGATTTGAGAATATCTATCTATGTATACAGAGTGTAACAAAAATAAGTTATAATACTTAAGGGTGTGTACGTGTTCCTTGTAGAGAGTTCACAGTGAAAGTAGCAGCGCTGAAAGACCAAATTTTTTTTTCACTTTTGTATGGGGAAACTCGTGACGCTTGGGCCCTTGCCCAATGCCCATACAAAAGTGAAAAAAAAATCGTCTTGCAGCGCTGCTACTTTCACAGTAAACTCTCTACAAGGAACACGTACACACCCTAAAGTATTATCACTTATTTTTGTTACACACTGTATAAAAAAATAATTAAGAGGGGTATAATTCAAGACGTGAGTGGAAGAATAAGGTAAGTAACATAAAAAAACTTTCCGTTTTTTGCTTAAATGGAGGGCTTAGGGCCGGAAAAATTATTTGAAATAGAAAAACTATGGATCATATGTGTAGCCAGATATATTAGCTAGGTTATGAAGCAGATTAATAAGCTTTAAATTTGGTATAAATAAAGTTTACTTAATTTAAAAAAATGAAATATTATGTGCACACTGCACACCTGTTTTTGGGTATTTTGATTTACTTTAAAGCTTTTAAATTTGACACCAATTTTGTTGACACCGCGCGCTATAAGCTGAATTCCACGCGGACGAAGTCGCGGGCAACAACTAGTTGCTTATAAGGTACAATAATTAAATGGAGAAAAAAGCAATATGTTCTCATTCCTAAGTAATACTATCTCGATTAATTATAACATAATGATAACAGCTTTGATTAGTGATTCCCTTCTGATTTTAATATCGCCATTATTGCTTTTAGATTTTATCACGAAATAACTGAGCTGCGAACACATGAGAATCTGACTCAGGTATAGAGTGAAAAAGTAATCAAAACGAAGCCTGATGATGTAATAACGACTAACGAAGCCACTTCTGCATGAGTGCCTTGCGAACTTGTGAAGTGAGTTTGTTTCTGTCGTTACATTGAACTGTTTAAATTAAATGTACGCAAAGGACACAAAAAACAGTTTACTAAATGTGAACTATTTTTGTGTATAAAGTTAGGAGGCAACCGAACAAACTAGTCACTAGCCCCCCGATGCACGATCGTCGGAAAGTTCTCACGTGAAAAGTTCTCATATTCTGTCAGATGGAAAGCAATTTCTAACCGTCGCCCATTATAGGAGAGGAGGAGAAGGTGCTAATTTTGTAGTCAGTCGAGCGTCATGGAGACCTAGTAGGTTTTGTACATTAGGTAAAGCTGATAAAAAAATAATAAGAGCGTTTTTTATTTGAGTGGTGGGTTCAGAAACTGCAGCCATTTTAAAGTTTTGAAAAACCTATACAAGCTTAATCTGACACGCTCGAGCTACTCCCGAAATCCCCTCTTCGCCTCCCCTACTATTAACACTACTCGCAATATTATAAATGTTGCAGGTGCGATGCCAACCTTTTAAGAGGGGGGAATGCGCTCTTTTCTTGAAGGTTCAAAATTCGATATGAAGATAGATAAATAAATATGTATAAAAATATTATACAATAGAACGAATCTGGCAGTATCCATACTAATATTATAAATGGTAAAGTGTGTCTGTCTGTCTGTCCGTCTGACTGTTTGTTACCTCTTCACGCCTAAACCGCTTAACCGATTTTGCTGAAATTTGGCATGGAAATACCTTGAGTCCTAGGAAAGGACAAAGGCACTTTTTATCCCGGAAAAATGCACGGTTCCCGCGCGATAAACTAATTTTGGCGCAACGGAGTAATAATCTAGTGATGATATAATTAGAAGCCGTCTGTTTGTGTCGCGCCGTAGTAAACGGTATCTGTTTTCCATAAAAGCTTCTCGTTTGCACTTTTCTCTTATTGCCGCGATTTAATTGAAAATCTGCTTGAAGCTGACTCATAATACGATGCGGTTTTTAATGTAATTCACATAACTGCAAAGCTGGAATGGATTTTCTCTCGAGCTTTGCAAAAAATTTAACAATCAATTTCCTCGATGGTACATCGAAGTTAGACGCTCATAATAATTCATATTCCAAGGCTTCTATTAACCGTGTCGTTGGACGGTGCTGAAGCGTCTCTGTTATTTTACACCGACATCTCAAACAACTTTACGTACAGTATTTGTAAAATGCAATTTTGAAGAATTCAAACAGTAAGGTTTTACTCATATTTATAATAAACTAGAGCTGCTCGTTATTTTATTTGCATAGTAATTCATTTCCGTCCCGGGAACAGTACATTTTCCTTCAATAGAAACTTTCCTACCTCCTATCCCGGTGCGGTATTTGATTTGATGCTAGAGATACTACAAGTTCCCTAAAAGAAAAGAGTAAAGTTTTATAAAAACTAGATGTCGCCCGCAACTCCTTTGCGCCGAAATCCTTTTATCGCACGGGAACCGTACATTTTTCCGGGATAAAAAGTGTCCTATGTCTTGTCCTGGGACTCAGAGTATCTCCATAGTCCATACCCAGCAAAATACCCAGGGTTGGGCGTGAAGAGGTGACAAACTTACAGACAGACACACATTCGAATTTATAATATTAGTATGGAAGTAATAGATACTTCCTGAAAAGTTCAACGCGAATTTACGAACACGTGTCTAAGTCCTTAGCACTAAAAGCTTCAGTAAATGGTACCCTAACTATGCGGTTAAAAAGTTATATACCTGTTACAAAATACTACTAGTTTGTTAATAAAACCGAACTCCGCTTCACGCTGAGTAAACTCCCTTTGTAACTATGAAAAAGTTAAGGTAATATTTCAGCAGCGGCGGTTGTTGGTCATTATCTTTGCATAAGGGACGCGCATACGAGCGGCAAATACACGGTTTCTAAGTTTTTTTGACATGAATTATTTATGTATTTAATGGCGTTATTGATTGGTTCATTTTTTGTTGTTAGCCAACTATGAGAGTGGGTAGATAAATTCCTATGAAAAATCAGAAACTGGTCATGTCACTCATGAATAATATTATGTATCGTGAGGAAACCTGCACATATGACATAGTTGGCCTCAGACGTATTTATCCTCTGGAATCCATTTTTTCCTCTGGACATTTAAATCTTGCCCCAGGCACTACAGTATATGAGAAGTGGTTACTTCTCTCTGAAAATACTGTATAAATCATCCACAATGGATGCAAAGGCCTTGTTTTTGTCCGTATTTCTGGTAGCAGAAACTTGTCAACATACGCTATAAAATTTAAAAAAACAGTCAATAAGTTAACCAACCAGCAACACTATTGAAAAGGTAAACTCCTGTCAAAATAATCTAACACACCGTGCATAGGTTGTTCACAGCCTAGGAACGGATCTTCGTTCACTACGCTATGTAGCGCCATTGTTGCAGACAGTCGCCCGTTTGCGCATGACTAAGGTTACTTTAAATGAATATTAAACCAATATAAGGGTTTCTCAGCTGGGTTGATGTCGGTATCATTTTAAGCCCGTTGGGACTGCAGACTATAAAATAAAGTAATAGACCGTTTACTGCAGTTATCGGAATTCTCGTTAATAGAATATAATTATTGTTATTATGACAGTTAAGGCTATTTCAAATACTGTACCTATTATTAAAATAGTCGTAGATTTGTCCTATATTGTTGAAGTAGAGTTGTTTCAAGCAATAACATGGCGCGCCCCTCCAAAATTCAAAACGTTTGAAGTGCGTTGTCAAAACGTTTGAAGTGCGTTGTCTTGCGCGGTCGGCTTGTTATGATTAGTTGACCAACAAATCTTGGTAATAAGTGACATTAAGGGCCTGTTTCACCGCTTCCTGATAAGGTGCCCGATAGGCTTACCTATTTGACAGATTCTCCACACTCTATGTGTCAAGTTAGGGTTCTTACAGACGAACGGCACGTGTCGGCGGCAGTCGAGTTATAGCGCATTCAACAGTGAACGTAAGGCATGCCCGCGAGGCATGCCCTCTGACCACTGACCTCCATTATACAAGTACGCTGGACTGATGATACCCAGATATATTTTGTGCCTATTTGAAGCGGAATCAGCTCCCCCAATATTCGGGAAGAGAATTAAATCTGACGTAACTTGCAAATGGCCGCTCAATCGCTATTGGTTGTAGAAACCACAGATAATAGTATACCTCCATGGTAGAAACTAGTATTAGTTCCAAGTACTCCCACTACTGCTATCAGCGCCAATTTTTACGTCAAATTTAGTTCTCTTCCCGAATATTGGGGGAGCTGATTCCGCTTCAAATAGGCACAAAAAATAGCTGTCATTTCAAAGGGTATCATTAGTCCAGCGTACTTGTATAATGGAGGTCAGTGCCTTTGACCGTATCCAAAACTTCAAAAATGACAATGTTGGCGTTGCGTTCAATAATTGAATACGTCAAAACGAAAGTTGAATGAAAGAAGATGACGACAATTGAAGGCGAAAGCGCCTAATGTGGACATAGCTAATTGACTCTGAATGTCATACCGTAAATTATCATAAGTAAATTGCATAAAAATAGCATCCGATGAAGATCTTTTATTAATAGTTGAAGTCTGTTGTCAAATTGAAAATGGATTGTAGTTTTGTATTGAATTTTAAAGAATGTTAAGTCAAAAGTTACATGTCTATAATTGTTGGATTATGGCTACAAAAAATATGTAATGTCCGTACTATTTCCGCATGTATGCCGCCGACTCGTGCCTAATTTCGTCTGTAAGCGATCTCAGTGTCTAAACACACCATGCCGAAGATACGCGGCCGAAGTTCGGCAAGATTACGCATGTAATAATATAATATTTTAAATTACCGATGACACACCATGCCGAAATAACGTCACGTTACCTATATTGTATGCGTAGCGCATTACAAGCGTAATCATGCCGAACTTCGGTCGCTTATTTTCGGCCGAGTGTGTTTAGAGTTTAGAACTTAAGACACTTAGGAATGGGATAGAACGAACGATATCAAATTATTTGTTCATAATATTTTGCTGTAGGTGAAAGCGAGATATAGGTAGCAGCTAAGCGCTTCGTCCCTCTTGCATGAATTTGTTAACAAATGAATTATTGTCTAAACAAAATATGTAGTAAAAACTCACTAGAGAATTTGAAAGGTTTTATACTACACCTTAAAATCTATATATATAAAAGAAAGTGGTGTTAGTTACACTACTTATAACTCAAGAACGAATGAACCGAATTGGCTGAAAACTGGTGGAGAGATACTTTGAGTCCCGGAAAAGAACATAGGATACATTTTGTCCCGGAAAAATGTACGGTTACTGCACAATATACTTTTGTGATTTGCGCGTAAGCTATTCAATAGATTTTGATAAAATTTGGTATGGAGATACTTTGAGTCTCGGGAAAGGACGGGATACTTTTTGTCCCGGAAAATATATGGTTGCCGCGAAATAAACTTTTATGATTTTCGCCTAAGCTATTCAATATATTTGGATGAAATTTGGTATAGAGATACTTTGAGTCTATGGAAAGAACAAGGGATACTTTTTGTTCCGGAAAATGTACGGTTCCCTCACAATAAACTTTTATGATTTTTCGTCTAAACTATTTAGTCTATTTTTATGAAATTTGGTATGGAGATAGGTACTTTGAGTCTCGGGAAAGGACAAGGGATACTTTTTATCCCGGAAAATGTACGGTTCCCGCACAATAAACTGATTTTCGCTTAAACTATTTAATCTATTTTGATGAAAGGCATGGAGATACTACATTTTAATCTATTGTTCTCTTAATTATACCAATTCGAATTTAATAATCATCGCTAAGACAGGACAACATCTGTCGGGTCAGCTAGTATTTCAATAAAATAAATCTAACAGCGTAAAAGAATAGGCTAGTTGACTTTTCTTTTTGTTATTCGTAACTAAAGGAACTCTCAAGAATAGAAACATCGGTGCAAGAATGACTCCGAATGTCATACCGTCTTAATGTTTTAATATAATTTTACTAAATAACAGGAAAAAATACAAAACAATGTTAAATCTACTGAGAAATATCAAATTTTTAAGATCGCTAGTTTGACGTGAAAGTATAATAATTAATAATATTGCTCATCTGTTTCAAAATGGAGCTCATGATACGCTGAGAGCGATGAAATGGGATGACGTCACAAAACGTCTGGATGAAACATTCTTAAAGTAATCTTACTTTTAAGAAGTTGTGGTACAAAATCTCGAAGTACCTAATAATACTGCTTTCAGAGTTGGTGGTAGGCCCCCAGTTGTGACGTATCCCTGCAAGGTAAGCGTCCACAGGTCGGTATCGTACGCAACGGACGTCTCACATCAAACGGATATTTTTTTCACAGTACGTCCGCTGAATCGGCAACGTACGGATTACCGTTTAGCCTAGTAAATGAATGCTCATAAGGGGGGTATGGATGGAAAAGTCGAAAGCAGAAATTTTGACTTAGGAACTTTGTTTGGACTAATTTGAAGATAAACATACTAGCTAGTCGGTAATCCGTACGCTGCCGATACTGTGAACGTACTGTAAAAAAATATTCGTTTTATGCGAAACGTCCGTTGCGTACTATACCGACCTGTGGACGCTTACCTTTACGTGTTACGTCACGACTGCAAGCTTTATAAACTGTCGACGGCTGCCGTCGTCTGCCGTCGACTGCCGCCGACACATGCCGCCGACTGCCGTCGACTGCCGCCGACACGTGCCGCCGACACGTGCCGTTCGTCTGTAAGAACCCTTAGAGCGCTTACAGACGAACGGCACGTGTCGGCGGCACGCGTCGGCGGCAGTCAACGGCAGACGACGGCACGTGTCGGCGGCAGTTGACGGCAGTCGTCGACAGTTTATCACGCTTGCAGTTGACGTAACGCGTAAAGGTAAGCGTCCACAGGTCGGTATCGTACGCAACGGACGTTTTGTATCAAACGGATATTTTTTTTAAACAGTAGATCCACTGTATCGGCAGCGTACGGATTACCGACTAGCCAGTATGTTTATCTTCAAATTAGTCCAAACAATGTTCCTAATCGAAAATGTCTGCTTTCGACTTTTCCATCCACACCCCTCTTTTGAGCATTAATTTACTAAGTTAGTCGGTAATCCGTACACTGCCAATTCAGCGGACGTACTGTGAAAAAATGTCCGTTTGATGCGTGATGTCCGTTGCGTACGATACCGACCTGTGGACGCTTACCTTGCGGGGGTACGTCACAACTGGGGGCCTACCACCAACTCTCCTAAGCGACACCGTTTGACAGATAAACATTTATTACTTTTACGTCAAGCTAGCGATCTTAAAAAGTTGATATTTCACAGCGGATTTAACATTGTTTTGCATATTTTACTGTTTTTTAGTAAAATTGTATTTAAAAAGTGAGTACGGTAATGTTATTGTAATCTTGTAACAACAAAGTGTTCTGGAAACATGATAGTTTTAGGAAAGTTCGTGGTAGGCCCCCTGCAAGCGTCATAAACTGTCAACGGCTGCCGTCGTCTGCCGTCAACTGCCGCCGACATGTGCCGCCGACACCCGTCGACTGCCGCCGACACGTGCCGCCGACACGTGCCGTTCGTCTGTAAGAAGCCTTAAGTGGTGGATAGCCTTATCAGGAAGCGGTGAAACAGGCCCTAAGTGAAATATTACGAGTACTGGTTGATTGGTTGAACACTTACTACATGCAAACTCTTTCATAAGGATGTGACTACACACATTGAAACAGTAATTTGGAGGGGGGCGCCATGTTATCGTAGTTTATCTCTAACTCTAAGCATCAGCCGTTATGTAATAATTACATACTTGACAAGTTATTTCGCTTCTTTTTACATTTACAGCACCATCATTGCGCACTTTCCCTATGATGAAATAAAATAAAAAATACTGTTGTGTGCCACTTAGTTCGCATGGTACTAAATATGTAACATTGTGTAGACCCCTAACTCCAGATAGTCAAATACTTTTATTCAAATTCAACTATTTGTTATCTAGTCACAACTCACACCATAATACAAGTAAAGTCTTGCTTTTTATATTACTGTAGGGATGAAATATGCAGATGTATGAAGATGAGATGAATGATAGTCCAATGCACGAGATGACAGTTTATTGGCACGATCACATAATACAACAAGTTCTCAATCACACATGATAGTCCTACACATAAACAGAAGGAATGAGCGTCCAACACTAAATGCAATAGACTTTTATATTTAATTATATTTAGGCAAAACTTTTATGTGGTTACTGTACGTCGTATATGATTTGTATCTGAAGTATCGACTTTTGATCTTTAAGTTTTTGGCCTACTTCCCGTGTCCTGACATTTGAGTGAGGTGTAATTTTGCATAAAGTACTTTGAATGCAAATGCCAATGCATGGAGACTGCGTCGACCTTTCGAGTTTTCTTCGTTTAATAAAATGGTTTAGAACAGAGGTTCCCAAACTTTATAAACTTTATTTTCTCATAGACCACTTTAAACATTTTGATGGGTCCGGTGGACCCCCCAAAGATACAAAGGTTCAAGGCCAGTATAAAAAGCAACGTATTCATCCAACAGTTGGACTTTCACAACTCACAGTACAACGAACCAATAAGTTTCCACTTCGGAGTGGTAAAAAGTAAACGTAAGTATTTTCTTGTTTTGTAGCTATTTAACATAAAAATTGCCACACTTTAACTTATTTCTAAATCTCTTCGCTCTGTAATATTATATTGTCTGCCTATATTCATAGAAGAAGTCAAGTCGGGTCACCTAATTTTTATAGACCCCCGTTATCGACTCGTGGACCCCCATTTTTCTTCCGCGCAAGCGTAGACCCTGTCGGGAACCCGTGGACCCCTGGGGGTCCACCTGGACCACTTTGGGAGTCAATGGTTTAGAATATTTCAGCTTTCCTTCAATTTATAAAATTAAACACTTTATTGCGCGACATTGTCTAGACTCTAGTTATCGGATGTTTTAATGTTCAAAATAAAATGAGTGGGACGCTTCTTGACGTTCAAGACATGATAAAAATAAAGACAAACAATTATTTAAAAAAACAATCTATACGTGAAATATTTGCAAACTTCGCCGCATCAATTTCTAGCGAATTTAACAACAACATTGATCAACTGCTTTGTATTTTCACAAATAAAAAAGTAATTTAAAACTTTCAAT
Source organism: Lysandra bellargus (assembly GCA_905333045.1). Lineage (NCBI taxonomy): Eukaryota > Metazoa > Arthropoda > Insecta > Lepidoptera > Lycaenidae > Lysandra > Lysandra bellargus. The sequence goes on along the minus strand of HG995334.1, from coordinate 3,630,700 downwards.
CGTCGGCCAAAGTGGGTTTTGACGATAAAACGGAAAACATTGTTTCAATAGGTGTGCTTTTACGGCGTCACGTCGCGTTCACGTTAATTACAGTATTGTGAGTTCATACGTGTGCAATCGACCGGAAACAAACGTGCTTTTACGTAAAAAGCTTCACGAGCTTTATGCTTTTGGTGGGCTTAAAACATTTATCTTGTTTGTGGTCGTTTCGTTCAAAATCAATGTTTTGGGCTTTGTTTTAATTGTATAGATAAAAGCGATTGATTTAAGCGAAGTGAGAATTGTTCACAAAAAAGCAAAATATAAAAAGTGTGTATTAGTAGAATGTATTGCAATATATTTCGCATGGTGTGCTATTTTAATAATTAACATGTTTATAAATGGCTTTTCCAAGACAATTTCAACATAATATTATTTAAGCATAAACAAAATTTTCCGTCATACTTAATGCGCTTCTAATTTTATTTATTAATGATGTACATTACGTCGTAAACGTCCCTCAACCGAATTATAAGGTAAATCAATTATGGCGGTCTCGTCGTAATTGGTTAAATTATATTTTTCAAACGCAATTTCTTTGCTTATCTCATTTATATGAAACTAGATGACGCCCGCAACTCCGTTGCGCCAAAATTCGATTATCGCGCGGAAACCGTACAATTTTCTGGGATAAAAAGTGTCATATTATGAGACTCAAAGTATCTCCATACCAAATTTCAGTCAAATCGGTTCAGCGGCTTGGGCGCCAAGCGGTAACAGACAGACAGACACACAATCGTATTTATAATAATTATGTATTAGTATGGAATTAATATGGAAATAGCTGTGTCTTGCTAGTTCGTTTGCCTGCTTATATAATATTAAGTGCCTGTTTCACCACTTATTCATGATAAGTGACGAATAGGCTATCCACCAATTAACTTGACAGATCAAGTATGGAGAATCTGTCAAAAAAAATGTGAATGGCTTATTCGAAACATTATCAGAAAATGGTGAAACAGGCCCTAAAAGACCTAGACACTGCAGTGTGCATATATAGAGAATATGGTTTCGTCCTTGTTTTTCAAGCTAAGGCATAATCTTATAATTGCAATATTAAGGGCCTGTTTCACCGCTTCCTGATAAGGATCCACCACTTAACTTGACAGATGGAGTATGGAGAATCTGTCAAATAAGCCTATCCGGCACCTTATCAGGAAGCGGTGAAACAGGCCCTTAGTCTAGTGAGCACACTCATGTACCTATCCTCTAGTTCCCTTTATTAACATATTTGACTTAGCTATAACTATATCCTAATCTTAATATTAGCCTAAATCAGTGCTCGTAGCACATGTACATTGTTCGTGTTTTAATTTATAACAAAAATCTAACTTCCATTTCTGTTTTGCAAAAATATTGACGCCCACTTGACATACGAATAAACTATTTCAAGCGCAACTTTCATACAAATACAGGAAGCTAGCTTGTGCAATAATATTTTGTTCGAATATTAAAACACACGACCCGAACGACAAACAGACAGACCGACCGAAATCCGGTGCCGAGCTCGATCCCGGGTTCGAGTTCGCATGCGGATAGCATAGGAACACACCTAAATCATGACCGCGACCGCGACATTGTCGTAGAGAGCTCTACCAATTACTTTGACATTAGAACATACACGCGTATGTCGCCCCAACCAGACTCGGAAGGGGAGAGGGACGGCCCTCTTTTATGCAATAACATTAATAACTTGAGCTCATCTACCGCGATAACTCGTACGCAGCTAGTTTGTGCTACCGCGCGCGAGCAGCCTCAATCGTCAGAGAGTGAGTAAGGGGTCGGACCCCTTAAGAACAGGGGGGATCCGTGTCCCCACGTCAGATGAAAACAGCTTATTTTCGTAGCTCTCCCCAATATTGCCCGATTAGAATGTCACACGTGTGACTTTAGGGGAGGGGGCCAGGCCCCCTCATTGTTTATCTCCAAACCAACTAGCAACAGACTAGTTATAGCCACGATTAAACTACCATGGTCTTAACCAGACCAGTAGCTTAGACCCTTTCGAAAAAAAAAAATCGAATATTAAAAGGTTCTGAACTGCGGAAAAAATACTGAACTACCATAACAAGCAGATAGCATATTCCTATGACAATATAAATTACTTACTACCTGTTGCGCGCAGCTCTGCCCGCGTTCATTGTGTGGTGCAACTTTAAAACTTTCAACCCCGGTTTTACCCTCCTAGGGGTGGAATTTCCAAACAAATTACGTACATTTAGGGTGTCTGTTTTATGGAAGAATTTAGAATTCTATAAAAACCTACTTTCCAACACATAAGCGTGATTTCAGATGTTTCAAGTACTAAATATGACGTCGCGCGCGTAAATCTCTCCTTCTCTTTCATTTTGTTATGCAGCTGCAGGTTTGATTTCAGCAGCTGAGTTAATGCTACTCTACAGTATGATATTTTACCGTGCTCTTAGACAATTATTAATATAATAATAAAATAATTATTAAAACGTGCCGTGATTCAGTTGAAGCACGGCACGTTTTTCCATGGTGGTTAATTAGCAGAATAAAATATGGAGTTTCGCTCTTTTCGGCAACTGTAATACCGTATAGAGCAAATCGAAACAAAAACCTGAGACGACTTTAGGGTAAAATCAGACCGCGACGTGACACGTAGATGCATATTTTCTAAGTTTGTATGGATTTGACAGATTTGCAAGACGTCTCTTTAGAAATGCACATCTACGCGTCGCATTGCGGTGTGCATCGACCCTAACTCCTTAGCGCTCTTACAGACGAACGGCACTCCGCACTTGTCGACGGCAGTCGACGGCAGCCGTAGTATTGCCGTATTGTGCCGTGCAAATTATAAAAGCGAGTATTGTTTACCAACACGACGGGCACAGCCCACGCGATAGATTTATACCGCAGCCGTGAGATAAACACAGAATAATATGGACATTAATTCATGTATATTGCGACACGTTTATGGAACATAAACGTTTATGCCTTATGGCGAGGTGGAGAGCCAGGTTACGGTTATGGGTCAAATACTCGTTTAATTATAAGGAATTATGGCTGGACTAATTAACGATACGGGATAGGATTATAGAGATTATAATAAACATTTCATTAAAGAATTACTGGGAGGTTTATTGGAGCTGTATAACCTGTTGAACACAACTTATGTTTAAAATCTATTACAGAACTAGATGACGCCCACAACTGCGTTACGCAAAAATTCGTTTATCGCGCAGAGATCGTACATTTTTCCGGGATAAAAAGTGTCCTATGTCCTTTCCCGGGACTCAAAGTATCTCCATACCAAACAGTGAAATCTGTTCAGCGGTTTGGGCGTGATGAGGTATTACTGAGGGTACTACAGACAGACAGACACACCGTGGCATTTATAATATTCTATGCTAAGTTCTTTTTCGGGCTATCTTGCTTTGCCTAACCTAAAATCACGTCATGTCATCAAAATCAGTTTAGTTGATTTTGCATGAATTAGTTACAAACATAAGACTTTTGCTTTCAAAACAAAATATTTGTGTAAAGTTACTTACTACTATGCCCGGTTTACATTATTCCATATTTCAAATGGAATACAATTCCAGTAGCAATCCAGCATAAGAACTAAGACCGCTAGTACATTTAATGGTAATAAAAATACCGCAGTATTTTTACCTTGTCGCCCGAAACCCACAAAATCAGAGGCCGGCCTTTAAATATTCATACCGGTAGCACCAGATAACTCGGTTAATTCATGAAAGATTAATTACTTTAGTAGAATTAACGCTATTACAATGTACGTGTAGAATGTAGATTAATTTTATTGTTGACGAATGGAATGTATTAACAAAATAAAGTAAAAGTCAATACTATAAACACACTACAATAAAAATAGTAAAGAAAAAATAGTATAATTAAAATTTGAATAAAAAATTTGTTGTTATCCAGACTGCTGCCTGGAAATCTATGTAAATCTATATTATAAATAAAAAATATGAATTTTAAATTTTGTTGCGACTCGAGAAAGGCTGAATCTATTTGGCTGATTTTGGTTTTGAAATATTCGTGAAAGTCCAGGAAAGTGTTATATACCGGAACATATTCTGCTTAAAATAAATTGATGTTTAAAATTACACGGAAATTAACACAAAATGTAGATAAATAAACGATTGGACTTCAAACAAATTGTGGTATCAGGCGGAAAATTGTAGAATTAATTAGAGCTAAGAGAGTTAACGGTTTAACGGATGTAAATTTGTGCAGACAATGGAGAAATTAATCTGCCTCGCCGCACCATTGTAATGTAGATAACGGATACGATTGCCGATTTCGGTACTAAGGAAGATATATTCTGTATTCACTCCTTACTAATAAAAGTATCAGCACTCACTTTGTATTACAGACTTTATAGTGACCACCTAAATCCACAACCTACACCTATAAACTACACATACTATCTTCATTAACTTAATCTGGAATTAGATAATAATAATTAGAAGTTAATTTTCCCAGTATTTCATTGAAATCAAAGGTTTATCATTAAAATAATGTGATACAAATGGATGTAATAAAAAATTGAGCTTGAACTATCATGATTGAAATACAAATATTAATTTCGTGTTAGTTTAGATATTGAAAAACACTCGAGTAACTTTGGAACGAAATGAAATGCGCGCTTCTAAAAGTTGCTGGAAATACTAAAAGTTTCACAGAGTGATAAAAAATAAACACTTTCAGTACAGCGCTCAGGTTCCACTATAATTACAACCAGTAAAAGGAAGGAATAAACTAGAAGTTCAGTTACTGAAATGAGAATCTCAAGTAGATTGTGTCTACGTGTCTTATTTCACTTCAAGGTAGACTTCTAGATATAGATTGGCAGTACGTTACTCTCAATAAGGGATACAGTTGCTTAGTGCACCATGTTGCTCATCATCCTCTGGCCTTTCCCGTGACACAAAGCATTTACAAAATCGGTTCAGTGATTTAGTTTGTTTGTTTGTTTGAACGCGCTAATCTCAGGAACTACTGGTCCGATTTGAAAAATTCTTTCAGTGTTAGATAGTCCATTTATCGAGGAAGGCTATAGGCTATATTTTATCACGCTAAGACTAATAGGAGCGAATAAATAGAGGAAAATATGGAAAAAACGGGGGAAAATTATTTGAAAGGGCTTATTTGAACGCGCAAATCTCAGGAACTACTGGTCCGATTTGAAAAATTATTTCAGTATTAGATAGCTCATTTATCAAGAAAGGTGATGGGCTATATTTTATCACGCTAAGACTAACAGGAGCTAAGAAATAGACGAAAATGTGGAAAAAAACTGTTGGAAATTATTTGAAAGGGCTTATCTCACTAACTACTAGAGCAATTTTTCTATTATTTGGATCAGATAAGAAGTAGACCGTGTGAAGGATCATGGGCTATTTTTTGTGGACTAATTTGTCTGTGAAATATCTAATTTACGCGGGCGAAGCCGCGCGGAACGTCTAGTATTATAATATAGTGATAATAAAGTTCTTATTAGCTTGAAATAGACCTTGAATGAGAACAATTTTGCTGATTTGGCTGACGATGATCATACTAAATGCTCTGTGTTCCCAAAAATCGATCAACAAAAAATATCAACGACAAATTAGCAAAGTCAATATTGATATTCAATTTCCTCGCGTCATATCGGAGGCGCATTCGGAGATGAGTTTGAATCACAATACGAACTACCCCGGCGGCCTCGTTTCCACAATCACACCATTGTGAAGACTGCACTAGGCCGCGCTCTTCATTTCCAAATGTAATATTTTTAGGATCGAAATTCGTGTTTTAGAATCTAAACATCACGGTAACTAACATATTGCCATCTTATATTTCTTATCAATTATCATAATATAGTCGAAGTTCGTTTATTTCCTTTTTGTTTAAACGAGATTACAAGTTGTTAGAAGTGCAGTTATACGATTTTTTTCACTGAAAAAGTATAAAAGTCTCATTTGAATTGGTCTCATTTACTATGTGATCAAATATACTCAAGCGACTACAGTTACAAATTGTTATTGACTCGAAGCGACTGAGACTTATTGCACAGTTAGTGTTGCAGTGACCACTTGATTTACATAAAATATGTTTTATAGTATGCCATAATTTCATATTGATGCTTTGCTATACGTATACTTTAATGGCACAAATGAAAGGAGATGAAGTAACCAGTAGGATGGTAAATGCTGTAACGTCTTGTTTATAGCGCATTGTTACTCAACTGAAAATCAATTTAGCGATAGTATAAATGAGCTCCATAATAGCCGGTTATTAGTACGGCCTAAAAATGGCAAAAAAGCGCGCTATACCTCTCTTATAAACCAAATTAGTTTACATATCAAAGTACTACTTTGTTACGTATCGGAGCAATAATTACCTCTCTTTTATTCCTTTTCTTCATGGTTTTTTCCTCGCAGGTGGAGGGCGGCGGGCGCGGCGCGCGGGCCGGGTGATGCCGGTGCGCAAGGGGCTGCTGGCGCCCCAGAACACCTTCCTCGACACCATCGCCACGCGCTTCGATGGCACACGTGAGTTTCTTATATTATTTCTTTGGTCATACGTCCCAGAAGTATAAAAAGCTTATTATAGCCTTGTATTCAAGTATATATTAGAGTAAGTATTTTTCACTGATATAGGCATTAACTAGTAGCTGTTTGTATTATCTTTAGTTAAATCGAAGCAAAAATACTGGCAATCTTTTTGTTTTAAAATATGTGCGGTATTTATCAAATGCTCTATCCGACTATTATATCGCTCTACGCCGGAAACAGAGAAATGCTCTCGACGAGAGCTCCGAAGTGTTTCAGTGTATTTGCGCGAGATTTGCATGTGGTTTTGTCGTGATAAATGTAAGCAATCAACATAAATGTAACTGCTGGAAGTAAATGGAATAATAAATAAAGAGAAAGTTAAATGAACTGAAAACAGTATTTTGTGCTTTAAACACAGCTGACAAAGACACGCAGATCTTATATAGATTTACCAGATGACGCCTGCAACTCCGTTGCACCAAAATTAGTTTATCGCGCGGTCTCCGTACTTTTCCGGGAAAAAAACTATCCCAAGTTCTTTTCGGGAACTCAATGTATTGAGTATGGATTTGGTGTGTATTTTTGATAATCAAAGAGGTCAGGTTATTGTGCACAACACAACGATTAAAATGTTTTTAAATCGCCTAATTTAATACACTCCTTTGTCGACAGTAACTGTTTCCAAAATATGATCCTCATATTATTTTAATAAGAATATTGAGTAATCTGCGTTATTATCACTATTATTCATTAAGAAATATACTTGTATAGCAGTATATCTGTAAAACGACAAATTAAAATGATCATTACGGCAAACATAGAGCTGGTGCGACTTCACAATGAAATTCAGATAGTCGAGTACTACTCATACAGGTGTATGTGACTTTGACAAAATACAGGTGAATGCATACCGCTCGTTATATTACGCTCGTTAAAATGGTTAAGAGCTGTTAAAGAGTTATTAGTATCCCACCAAAAACATAAATGTAAAATAGACAACCAAGTTCCATACAAACATTATATTCTTGTCTAATATGGACTTCGCCGTAAAATGATGGAGATATTTAGATGAGTGCCAAGTTCTATGAAAAATTTAAATATTATGTATGTATAGGAATCAAATAACATTATGAACAAATAATAGAGTCTATTTATTTGTTTTATTGAATATCTTAGATAACAACTGATGAATGTTAGATCTTAAACTAGATTAGATCTAACATGGCCAGTTTTCATTACATCAGTCATTTCATAAAGTTATTCAACATTTTAATTGTGATGAAAACTAGCCAAGTCAAATCTAAAAAAGTCCACAGAACAGGTATCAATATAACGTTTTCCTTAGATTTTATATCCATCCTATTATTCCAACACATAATATTCATTGGCATGACTTGTCAATATCTTATGAAAACGAAAATTTACATTTCTTTCGAAAAATCAAAATTGATAAGCGTAATAAAACGGTTCCTCTCGGCCATTGTTTGTTTACATTTTCCGTTTCACAATGCGACGGCGTTTCCCGCGCTTATTCAGACTAATTGAGTTCCTATCAATGTATACAGTGCTTTGAGGGTTTTTTTTACAGCTAAGAAGACCTTTATGTCAAGGATATAGAGTCCAATTTCATACAATGAAAGTAAAATACCACAGACAATCCCAGTCATATAGAACGGCTCTGTTTGTGGCTCCACTATACTGTTACATTTTAATCAAAATGTACTTCAATATAAATCTTCTTTTATAAAAAGGGAAAAACTGATCAGGAATTGACCTGTATAGTGTACAAGCTTTTGCCCGCGGCTTCGCTCGCGTTAAGGCGCTATATTGAAAACTGTCCTTTTTGGCGTAATACTATAGGACCCTCAGAAATGTTATAAATCTGGTAATGAGATATACATATCTTCATAGCCTTATCTAGGTTTGAGAAAAATTAGAAACACGATTAATGCATTTTGCCTCGATACATTTAATATTCGAAATGACCTCTTGATTATTATTTTTATTATTATTTTTAACAAAAAATTAAAACCGACTTCCAAGGAAAAACAATAATAACATCCTTATATTATGAACTAAAAAGTATTAAATAATTATTCCTATCTAATAGTGCCTTTTTCCGAATTCGGCTAAAACTCTACTATTTCTGTACTCAATCTTCATCATTTTGAAGTCGGTACCAGATGAATCTTCTGTTCTCTGAATGAATATTTGAAACTTTTGGAACTGGCACCGACTTCAAAATTATGAAGATTGAGTACAGAAATAGTAGAGTTTTAGCCGAATTCGGAAAAAGGCACGATTAGATAGGAATAATTATTTAATACTTTTTAGTTCATATTATAAGGATGTTATTATTGTTTTACCTTGGAAGTCGGTTTTAATTTTTTGTTAAAAATAATAATTTCACGCTTTTTAGTTACCTAGTAAGCAAACGCGTACTATACGTAGAATAATACACCTGTATATTATTCTACGTAAGATACGTATTACAGTCACACTTACAAAATATTATAATATCAACTGCAGCCTGCAGATAATTTTAAACAATACATTAAAAAAAATTCGAAGTGAACACGTGTGACGTGCTAAGTAGCCGGTCACCGGACTAGTTTCAATAGGTTAGCACTCGCTCGACTTGTCGCACACGCAGCGCACATAGTACCTCAGCTCCGTGAGTAATTTGTATTCTGTGCCATAGTCCCCGGCCCGCGCCCGCGCCGCCACGCCGCTTGCTTGACAGCCCTGGCAGATATGCGATGCGATGCGTTATTATACTATGAACGCTAAACGCAATGCAAAAGGTTGAAATTAGGTTGTTTTCCAGAATATCTCGGCGAAGTGAAACATAATGTTACATTATCGAAGCAACTTTAACTTCTCAGGAGTAATGTCAAATGTGTGCCTTATGCGCTGGAGATAAGGTTGAATTTAGTGACATTGGTGACCCTGACGTGGTAATGATGATGATGATGATGATGATGATGATGAATGTAATTTGCATAGTAGCATATGCTTTCAGTTCTTAAAACAGCGCCTAAACTCCCAAACTTGAATCTATAAGGAATCCGGAGTTCTCTTAGTAGCTTCGGAACCATAGTATACCTCGGTGCAAAATCTTGCGTTTTGGTAGCATATGCTTAGAATTCTTCTCATAAAACCAAAATCACCATATGTTTCCATATAAATTTCGAGGAGTTCCCTCGATTACTCATGGATCCCATCATCAGGTCACCACTTTTGTGAACATGGTACCAAATTGGAGTGAAACCTAATACAACAAAACAAAAATTCCGAAAATCGGTTCGTTTGTGAACCGATTTTCGGAGTAATCGTTGAACATACAAAAAAAAATAATAATAATAAAAAAATATCCACAGCCGAACATATAACCTCCTCGTTTTTTGGAAGTCGGTTAAAAATACGAAATTTGAAGATTATTTTTAAACGAAAATAGATGTATTGTAGGAAATTAGACTAATTGATAGACACCTTTGCAACTCAAAATCGTATAGAAGCATTTTGCTTAAATGCTCCTAGTTATTTTTTAAATGATTATAATTACGTTTTTTCGCATGTATTCCGAGCGAGCCGATAGCTGCTGGCCGCAGCGTATTCACGACTTTATAGTCATACAAATTAAGTATAAAATTGCCCTTGCGGTAAAATTACTTTCCATATAGCGCCTTAAGAAGTATTATTAAATACAAATTTTCGTCCCCTATTTTAACCCCTTGGGGATGGAATTTATCAAAATCCTTTCTTAGCGGATGCCTACGTCATAACATCTACTTGCATGCCAAATTTCAACCCGATCCGTCCAGTGGTTTGGGCTGTGCGTTGATAGATCAACATGTCAGTCAGTCACCTTTGAATTTTTATATACATAAAGATAACGTACGGGAGAAACAATAAAAAATAAATAAATCGATGAACCGATTTTGTTGAAATTTGGTATGGAGATGGAGATACAGTAAATTAGGATACTTTTTATCCAGGAAAGATACAGTTTCCGCGCAATTAACAAATTTTGGCACAACAGAGTTGCGGGCATCATCTTGTTTATTTTTTATATTTGGCGAGAAACAGTCATATACATATAATTAGGTAAACATTACATTAAAGAAACAATAAATAAAGTTGAAGAGCTACAGTGCCCAACAATTATACAAATATATATTAAAGAGAAGTTATTGCTACTCAAAATGTATAAAGTGCCTAAGACATGTTGTTGATGAGTAAAGATTACTTAAAAACATAAGTAGTTAGCATAAGCTTATTTTTCAGTGTGTTAAGGGATACATTAAATAGATCTACTTAGTTCTAAAATCTCTTAGTTATAAGTTTTGGTGGAACGATTAAGCACTTAACCTGCTGTAAACTTAATATAAGGGAGACGAAAATTAAGTGCTACGTTTACAAACATTTAAACAATTAGAGCTGAAAGTTTTAATGAAATGAGACAGTCCGAGATACTCGTATTAATCTTATTCAGGGCCCGCTTTAATTGGACTTACGAAGGTGATTAGTAGGAGCGAGACCCTTTTGATGCCTAACCTATCGTTAACTTTACACACTACTAGGAATTACTAAAGTTGATGAGAGTTAACTTCTCTCGTGATGATTACGAGTACTATATTACTGGCGTTGCACCAAAATTCTTGCATCGTGCGGGAACCGTACATTTTTCCATGATAAAAAGTATCCTATGTCCTTTCCTGAGAGTGAAAGTATCTCCATAACAAACAGCAAATTGGGTTCAGTGGTTTGGGCGCGAAGAGGTAACAGACAGACACACTTTCGCATTTATAATATTTAAATCATATTGTTATGGATACTGAGCGGATTTTTTTATGAAATAAGGGGGCAAACGAGCAAACGGGTCACCTGATGGAAACCAACTTCCGGCGCCCATGGACACTCGCAGCATCAAAAGAGCTGCAGGTGCGTTGCCAGCCTTTCAAGAGGGAATAGGGTAATACGGGATGGTAGAGATGGGAAGGGAAGCGAATAGGGGAGGGTAGGGAAGGGAATAGGGTAGGTGATTGGGCCTTCGGTAAACTCACTCACTCGGCGAAACACAGCGCTAGCGCTGTTTCACGCCGGTTATCTGTGAGAACGTGGTATTTCTCCGGTCGAGCCGGCCCATTCGTGCCGAAGCATGGTTCTCCCACGTATAAATAAAATCCCGCGGATAATAAAATTTTAGATAAGTATAGAAAAAAAAACTAATTGGAACTGTTTGTTTGTAAAAAATTAATCCAATAAAAGAAGCTTTAAATTATTATCAACTAATACAATGTCATTTTTTTGGCGTGAAGATATCGTGAGTCTTGAAAATAGACACAATTCTGTGTCTATTTTATATTATAGCTCTATCCATCACGGAAAAATGTACGGCTTTTGCAAGATAAACGCAATTCGATGCTATAAAGTCGCGAACGACATCTGACATTCTATAAGTACGTAAGTATTTTTTTTATTCATAACCACCACCATAAAAATATCATCAAAACCCAATAGCTTTGTGCACACTGTGCCTTTTTCTGTTCGTCAAGGGCATGCATTATAGCGCAGTCAACAACGAACGTGAGACATGCCCGCGACGCATGCCTCTGACCGTATCCAAAACTTTCACTTTGTTATTAAAAATGACAGTTGGCGTTGCGTTCGTTGACGAATTCAATTATTGAATGCGTGAAAACAAAAGTTGGATGAAAGAAAACGACGAAAATTGAAGACGAAAGCGCATAGTGTGGACATAGCTAATAAGCAATTATTATAAACGAATGCATTTCAATAGATCCATTGTCAAGTTATGAAAAACTTCGACAGAAAAGTTTCAATGTAGGTAAGCGAGGCTTCTTTTATTAGACCTAGAAATCTAACAAATCATAGCAAACCAGCGTTTTTCTTTGTTTTATTTGTAGCTGCTGTAAATTGTCTCTGGTCTGGTCATATTCATTTCATTTTTAATTTCCTATATTATATTATTATAGCTAGCAATGTCTTGCCCGCAACTTCATTTACACAATTTTTTGAATAGCGCAGTTCCAAATAATCAAAGTTAACATAATATCTGTGTGAGAAGTTAATACTTAGACAGTTTCACAAATACAATACTTGTATTTAAATATTTAAAAAATTGGAACGTTTTGGAAGTGTTTTAAAAGGGGGATTATAGAGTATAGACTAGGGGTCACGAAATGGCGGACCGCGGTTCACATCCGGACCGCCGACTCATTGTGTGCGGACCAAGCATTTTCGAATATGAACTTCGTTAAAAACAAATTTCGCTCTCGACTTACTGATTAACATGAGGATCCAGGATTTAATATCAATAGCCAATTTCACTCCAAACATCAGAGAACGCTACAAAAATCGCTCTTTTCTCATTGATGTGTACATAAAAACCTTTGTAAATTCCGTAATTACCTTTGTTTAATTTTTTATAATGTGTGGACCGCGAAAGTCATTTATGGAACCTGAGAGAAACTAATTGGTGACCCGTGGTATAGACTATAATATATTGTGGAAGAGTAGAAAATTATAAACATGCAAAACTACAAATAACGTAGTAATTAACGAACCGAATCTACTGTATAACCTAATTATCTATAAACAAGATAAAGTTATATATAGAACATTCAGTATTCGTCGACGTTATTTTAGATACGGTTTTCCGTTTATTTTGGAATTTACATACGTATGGGGAACAATGGGTTCCTTCCTTAAATTCAGTATTGCGAGACATGTCAACTCTCTTTTGTTGATTCTGATAAAAATGTTAATAGGTTTATTACCATACCAGCTACTAGAAATATATAGGAAAATGTGATATAAGTAATATGATATTTATTTATTTACTAGCTGACCCGACAGACGTTGTCCTGTATAACAACGATTATTTAATTCGAATTGGTATAATTAAGTAAACAATAGATTAAAATTTGTATCTCCATGTCAAATATCATCAAAATAGATTAAATAGTATAAGCAAAAATCATAAATTTTATTGTGCAGGAACCGTACATTTTTCGGGACAAAAAGTATCTCTTGTCCTTTCCCGAGACTCAAAGTATCTCCATACCAAATTTCATCAAAATAGATTGAATAGTTTCTAGCGAAAATCATAAAAGTTTATTGTTCGGGAACCGTACATTTTCCGAGACAAAAAGTATCCCTTGTCCTTTCCCGAGACTCAAAGTATCTCTATACCAAATTTCAATCAAAATAGACTGAATAGTTTAGGTGAAAATCATAAAAGTTTATTGTGCGGCAACCGAACATTTTCCGGGAAAAAAAGTATCCATTATCCTTTCTCGAGACTCAAAGTATCTCCGTACCAAAATTCATCAAAATATATTGAATAGTTTACGCGAAAATCATAAAAGTTTATTGTGCGGGAACCGTACATTTTCCGGGACAAAAAAGTATCCTTTCTCGAGACTCAAAGTATCGCCGTACCAAAATTCATCAAAATCGATTGAATAGTTTACGCGAAAATCATAAAAGTTTATTGTGCGGGAACCGTACGTATGGATTCATTTTTAGGGTTCCGTAGTCAACAAGGAACCCTTATAGTTTCGGTCTGTCCGTCCGTCTGTCTGTCCGTCTGTCTGTCTGTCCGCTGTTTTGCTCAGAGACTATAGGACCTACAACGCTGTAATTTGGCATGAATGCACATATTAATGATGGCAACAATGGTAAGTACATGAAATCATAAAAAAAAAAATTATGGTACCTTCCATAATAATTAACATCAAGCGGGGATGAAATTTTTTTTCACGTCCAACCCATCGTGTGGGGTTTTTTAAAACTATAATGAGTATTCATAGATCATTTTCTGATTTAGGGATCCGTTTGTGAAATATTAAGTTTTAAAATGGAAAATTTCGTTAGAGTCTAGTGTCCCCCCCCTTCTACCATCTAAACCCGCTATCCCCAACCCGCGGCCCGCCAGGACTTTATTTGTGGCCCGCGTGATGTTAAACAATTTTGAAATTCACGCCCACCGGCGAAATTAAACGTAAAGCCTACGTGACGGTCGTTAAATTTTTTCCACTTTTAAATCGTTTATTTTAAAGAATGCTATTTTTTAACCCTAAAAAATGTTTGTTGCGGCCCGCGACACCAAGACCAAAACATGTTTGTGGCCTGCATGAAAAAAAGGTTGGGGACCATGACTGATCTAAACGGTTGCTTCTGGAAATGTGAAAAAATTCACGGGAGTAGGAAATATGCTCAATTTAAAAGGAAAACTATCACGGCTAAGAAGACTTCATGAGTAATTGAGTAATAGTCGATCAACTAAAAAAAATGTATTCGGCGAAGTATAAAGGAACTTTTTGTTCAAATTCCTTTGAGAATAACTGAGATGATGTTGTTAGTAGTGTAAAACACATTATAAATGTACATTTATTGACTACACAAAAATTTAAAAAAAAAAACTAGCGGTATTACGGAACCCTATATTGCGCGTGGCCCGACACGCACTTGGCCGGTTTTTTTATATATATACTTACTATGATAATATGGAAATGCTAACTATTTAAGGTATTTAAGACAACCGACTTTCTCATACTTAATTTTAACTCAGACATTTAAAGTAAGTATTGTCCTGCTACATTATCTTTTTTTATGAAATAAGGGGGCAAACGAGCAAACGGGTCACCTGATGGAAAGCAACTTCCGTCGGACGTGGACACTCGCAGCATCAGAAGAGCTGCAGGTGCGTTGCCAGCGTTTTAAGAGGGAATAGGGGAGGGTTTTTTTTATGAAACAAGGGGGCAAACGAGCAAACGGGTCAGGTGACCCGTTTGCTCGTTTGAACGTTGTTTAACATCTTTATCGTGCAAATATGAGTCCTAAAATGAATTAAGCATTCTTAAGCCATCCGAATATGGTACCGACCTTGGAATAGTACCATAATTAATGTCTCTATACAGATTGAGACTCTATTTTCCTCCAGAGCAGAAGCTGCTAAAATTTTAAAAAATTAACATCAAAAATCGCGGTGGCTCCACATCTTAAATCCATCCTTGGGCCATAAGGACCAATCCTACCAAAGGAAATCTTTGGTTCAGCAAAAGCCGTATTCCTCGTTTTTTTGTCTTGTACGCACACGACTACTGGTCAGTGGTCACGGAATTATCTGGCAAAAAATAAAATACATACGTCAGATGGAGAATTGGACGTGTAAAAACCGGCCAAGTGCGTGTCTGGCCACGCGCAATATAGGGTTCCGTAGTACCGCTAGTTTTTTTTAGTTATTGTATGGTCAATGAATGTACATTTATAACGTATTTTACACTACTCGTAACAACATCATCTCAGTTACTTATAAAGGATTTTGAATAAAAAGTTCCTTTATACTTCGCCGAATACATTTTTTTTACTTGATCGACTATTACTCAATAACTTATGAAGTCTTCTTAGCCGTGATAGTTTTCCTTTTAAATTCAGCATATTTCCTACTTCCGTAAATTTTCTCACGTTTCCAGAAGCAACCGTTTAGCTGGTAGAAGGGGGGGACACTGGACTCTAACGATTTTTTCCAATTTAAAACTTCATATTTCACAAACGGATCCCCAAATCGGAAAATGATCTATGAATACTCGTAATATTTTTAAAAAACCTATTCAACGACACCCCACACGATGGGGTGGACGCGAAAAAAAAAATTCATCCCCGCTTGATGTGTAGGGGAGGTACTATAACAAAATATATTTTTTTAATATTTCATGTACCATTTTGTCGGCATCATTAATATGTGTAATCATGCCAAATTACATCTCTGTAGGTCCTATAGTCTCTGAGCAAAACTGCGGACAGACAGACAGACAGACGGACGGACAGACCGAAACTATAAGGGTTCTTTGTTGACTACGGAACCCTAAAAAGTCGGTTTTGAACCTGACCATTGCATAAATCGGCTTAATCGTTCTACTGAATTGAAGCTATCCTGGCAGAGTGTATGAACATTGCTCACACAGGCACATTAAAAATAAACCAAAACACTTTGATTTCAATGAAACCGGCCACCGTCACCGAACTTGGAGCTATTAATACTACGTATGCAAATGAAGGGTTTTATATCTCGACTATTGTCTATGACGGAACAGCGCCTACACAATCTCTTCAATTTGGAGCATTGCGAATATTGTGCATAGACGCCAGGGCTTGGCAGCTCGCCAGCGAGTGTGCATCTCTAACTGATGCAGTTACATTACTGTACATTGTCACTTAAGTAGGTAACAATTCAACGGTTATAATATGGTATAGGTAGTATGGAATGGTATGGTATTATAATTATAATGGTATGGTATGGATTTTGACTAGTTCGCATAGAAAAAAAAATGATATTACTAAAATTTCATCGAAATACTTTGGTTGGTAAAACTGTGTTCTAAATAGTTTTTATCTATGCAAAAAAACTGTATACTTTACTAATTTAGATTGTGAGGTTTCATTTCAGAGTTACATAAACATAATATTTTAAGTGTGTTATACTAAACATCATCAAAGTTTAATTATTAGCTTCAACTCCCAAGCGGCCACATACGGCCGCGAGAACAATAGATTTCCAAGAATTCGCGATCGAAGGATGACCAAAACCGTCCATTTACGATGAAGATGGTTGTCAGTGTTAGTGTAACAGTTGTTTTACAGTAACTTTATCACAACGTTACATTATTAATAAGAGAAAGTGACTATTGTAAGGTTTCCGAGATCTTACGTAGCCCTTGTTCGCCTTAAAAGATTAAACTCGCCTCCAGGGTAAGTCCATTCAATCATACTCAGGCCCTTTAGCCAAGACCGTTATCTTTATCGCTTCTTTATAGAATTGCTGATCTAAATGTATGACTTGACGTAAGCGTTCGTTAATATGAAGTTGACGTTCGACTCGTCTAATTTGAATCCCATACATTTTGATCGGCGATTCTATAAAGAAGCGATAAAGAAAACGTCTTGTCTACAGGCTCTACTATTTTGTCTCTTCCTCCTTTCCTTTCAAGCTTAGAGCTTAAAGATATAGAATAGAAGTGAAAATCTTTAAGCTCTAACTTAAAGATTTTTACTTCTATTATATTCTTAACTACGGATTTAAAAATACTAATTCACCAGTTTAATAATTTACGAAATGTATTTTTACTTAAAAAAAAAGTAAAAGTACACTTCGTAGTAGAAGCTTGAAATTCCTAGTTTAGTTTACGAAATGTTTTTTTACTTTAAAAAAAAAAGTATAAACACACTTCGTAGCAGAATCTTGAAATTCCTAAAAACTAGATAAGTGCACCCTAATTTTTAATTCTAGTTAATTCAGATAACATACTAGATTAGGTCAGTAATTATTTGCAATATAATGAATCTACTAAATTGCTTGTACAGTAATTTAATTAAGAGAAATGTATTTTTTATTTCCACCGTTTCTCATTTAGTAGCCGCTGGTTATAGCGACCAATAAAACAAGTTTCGTTTTATTTTCCGCTTTATGCTACCACCTCTACTAATAACTAAACATATTAAGTGGATGAAGTGGGTAACTGAAGATTTGAAAATTGACGTTTTTTAGGGTTACGGAACCCTAAAAAACGTTAAACGTTAAACCCTTTGGGTACGGACCCAAAGGATAAAAACGGGACCCTGTTATTAAGACCTTGTTGTCTGTCCGTCCGTCCGTCTGTCCGTCTGTCCGTCTGTCCGTCTGTCCGTCTGTCCGTCCGTCCATCTGTATGTCTTCGGGCTGTATCTCAAGAACCGCTATAGCTAGACTTCTAAAATTTTCGCAGATTGTGTATAATATGTATGTTGCCGCTAGAATAACAAATACTAAAATCAAAATAAAATTAATATCTAAGGGGGACTCACATACAACAAACGTGATTTTTTTGGCTTTTTTGCTTCTTTCAATAATGGCAACAGGTAGTCACTTGAAATGTCATGAAAGTCATGGCATATACTACGCGTGGTCACCAGGGGGAGGGAGGGGGTCCAAAAATCTTAAAAAGCAGGTCACGTAGTATGGGTATGCTCCCTAAGTTGAAATGCAAATTAACAATAAAGACATGTCTATTTGAAAAGGTTGACAATATCTGATTCGAGGCAAGACCGACATATTATGACGGCCTTTCCTTATGAAAACTAGACGGACTTCCCAATTATTGCAATTTTAGGTTAGACACATGTTACAGATGATAATAACGAAATTAAAGCGATATTAACGAATCGAACACCAGTAATAAGTAAAAGGATCACTAAATTACTTATGTAATCCAAGAAACTCCAAAAACTCCTTCGTATTTCCACTTTTTTAAATTTTTTTGGCAGAGACTTACACTCTGACTGCAAGTACAAAACGGGAAAAAATTTTGAGATCATTTTTTTCGTAACAGGTAGTTAGTAGCGACATAATAATATTTGTTTCTTAGGGCAAACTAACTTTGCAATATTGTTTTACCCACTGAGTCATATGAAACTAGTCATTCAAATATGGAAGTTATCGCCGCTAGACGGACTTTCCTCCCAGACGGACTTCGACACATTGACCTTACTTAATAAAAATATTAAAATTAAATAAAAATTTTAAGGGGGGCTTCGATACAAAAATACACAATTTTTGGCCTATTTTTGCTCTATAACGGTACGGAACCCTTCGTGCGCGAGTCCGACTCGCACTTGGCCAATTATTTTAAGAAAATTTTATGAAATAAAAAGATGTAGATTGTACTAGATGATGCCCGCAACTTTGTTGCGCCAAAATTCGTTTAAATCGCGCGGGAACCATGCATTTTTCCAAGATAAAAACTACCCTATGTCCTTTCTCGGGACTCAAAGAATCTCCATGCCAAATTTCGGCAAAATCGGTACAGCGGTTCGAGCGTGAAGAGGTAACAGACAGACAGACAGACAGACGGACAGACAGACAGACAGACAGACACACTTTCACATTTATAATATTAGTATGGATTTATAGTCAAGCGTATTAGCCAGATGATGAAGTAGGTAAGTTATAAGTTTTGTTCAATGAATAGGAGAAAAATTAGTAATTGTCCTTATGATTTAAAATGTAATTTACCCACTTCATCCACTCTTGTCTTCAACTTTAGTCCATTACTCGCGCAGTAAAAGTTGGTAGGCAGTGAGTAGCCCGTGGAATGGACAAAGTTTAGATTTTAAACTCCCCTGGTAAACTATAACCGCATAGTTTCAGAATCAATTTGTCGTGTAATAGCTTGGACAGGTGCAGTTTGCTACCCTATTTGGAGACACTATGCTTAAGTACTTATTAACCGACTTCCAAAAAACGAGGAGGTTATATGTTCGGCTGTGGATATTTTTTTTATTTTTTTTTTTTTTTTATTTTTGTATGTTCAACGATTACTCCGCCGTTTGTGAACCGATTTTCGAAATTTTTGTTTTGTTGTATTAGGTTTCACTCCAATTTGGTACCATGTTCACAAAAGTGGTGACCTGATGATGGGATCCATGAGTAATCGAGGGAACTCCTCGAAATTTATATGGAAACATATGGTGATTTTGGTTTTATGAGAAGCATCCTAAGCATATGCTACCAAAACGCAAGATTTTGCACCGAGGTATACCATGGTTCCGAAGATACTAAGAGAACTCCGGATTCCTTATAGATACAAGTTTGGGGGTTTAGGCGCTGTTTTAAGAACTGAAAGCATATGCTACTATGCAAATTACATTCATCATCATCATCATCACTACCACATTAGGGTCACCGATGTCACCAAAATTGAACAAAACAAATTCATCCTTAAGTCCAGAGCATAAGGCACACATTTGACATTACTTCTGAGAAGTAAGCTGCTTCGATAATTAATATAAATAACATGCATGTCTCACAACAACACATGAAACAACCTAATTTCAACCTTTTGCATTGCGCTTAGCGTTCATAGTACATTAACTGTCTGGCGTCTCGCTTGCTATAATCTGCTAGGGCTGTCAAGCGAGCGGCGCGGCGGCGCGGCGCGCGCGTTGCCAGGTGGACCGGGCGGCGTATTTACAAAGGCTTATACCGTTTGAGTCACGAGCCAGACTCTAATAGATGAGCTTTTGTTTATTTATCTAAGATAGTTTTATAATTATATTTTGTACTCTCAACAAGTGTGTAGTTATGTACATACCTGTTTCTTACCTATTAATTAAAGTTTGTTAGTTAATTAAGTAGTATTTTTTGTCACTTAAGAGCCCGTATTCTCTTTTCTACTGCTCTCTTCACACTCACGCCCGTCTTTCATATGCCAGGTGAAAAAGGACGATCGCCAAGTTAGCGGGCAGATAGAGGTTTTCTGTTTTTAAACGGTTTTTTATATTAAAGTGGTAAAAAGTAATTCCAACATTTTATAGACGACTTTCTTAACAGTGCATTGTATTTTTTTCATACCGTTAAGACGTCAATACAATTCATAAAAAGGTGATATTCTAAACCTTTTACAGCAAAAATCACAAAACTGTGGCGGGTTTGAGTTGGATTATTTAAAGATACTTAAAAAAAATAAAAAATCTAGCTCCAACACTATATTACAATTGAAATGATCTTACATGTTGTGCATTAAAACTTATAGAAATACTGTATTTTAACTGTTAAATCACGTCTGTAAAATCAGCGAAATCGACAAATTTCGTATACGGACCCTTAAATACAGAATAGAAACGAGTAAGTAATTTCATTACTGTAACATTAAAATAATAAGTAATAACAATTTTCATATAACTATCCACCTACATATTTTTAAAGTTAACAATGACGATGTATTTACCATATCGGTATCAAATTGAATAGCATTATATGTTGCTGCAACGTTAGAAACAATTTAGCTAATCTCTTTCTAGGCGATTTCGGTCATTTTCTGTACTAAAACAGATAAGGGTTTTGTCAAGTTTTTGTCTAACAAAAGCTAAGCCAGTTCAGTTTGCGCTTTCACTCTAATGATAATAGCCTTTGTAAATTCGCGACCGGGCGCGCACTAGCGGCCGAGCCGCAGCGGCGCGCGGCGACGGCCATCGAGATAGATAATATATTAATATTATACCTTAGTATGCAACCGCCATAGACGGTAGACCTCGCGCACCTGGGATCCAATTCCCAGAACATGAGAAAAGTTCATCTTCGAATAAAATACCGAATAATGAGATATTTACGAGCGTAACACAGTTTGTCTATTTTCAAAACTTCACACTCAAAATTTTTCGTGCAAAGATCGCTCGAGTCGAACGAGTGGGGCCGGTTATTAATAGATGTCCGAATTCGTATAACACCACAATGTGGCCGCTTGGGAGTTGAAGCGTTCGAGACCGGTCTCTGCACGATACTTATGATTTGTTGCTAATAGTTTGTATCCTTCGATCGTGGATTCTTGGAAATATATTGTTATTCTATTGTGTCTCGCTCACCGGTGAGCTTGTAATAAGATACGTAAAATAATATAATACAGGTGTATTATTCTACGTACCATCGAGGAAATTGATTCCTATGCAATAATTGATAGACCAACGTTATTTGGTCGAATATGTCAATTCAATGTTAATTGTGATCTGTCGGCTGGGTTTGACGTAACGCAACCAAACTGCTCCCCGATCTGCATAGGAATCAACTTCTTTGATAGTACATAGTACGCGATAGTTTACTACTTACTAGGTAACTAAAAACTAAAAAGAGTGAAATTATTATTTTTAACAAAAAATTAAAACCGACTTCCAAGGTAAAAACAATAACATCCTTATAATATGAACTAAAAAGTATTAAATAATTTTTCCTATCGAATAGTGCCTTTTTCCGAATTCGGCAAAAACTCAACTATTTCTGTACTCAATCCTTCATAATTTTGAAGTCGGTGCCAGTTACAAATGTTTCAAATATTTTGGCAGACTGAAGATTCAGCTATATCTGGTACCGACTTCAAAATGATGAAGGATTGAGTACAGAAATAGTTGAGTTTTTGCCGAATTCGGAAAAAGGCACTATTCGATAGGAAAAATTATTTAATACTTTTTAGTTCATATTATAAGGATGTTATTGTTTTTACCTTGGAAGTCGGTTTTAATTTTTTGTTAAAAATAATGTTAAACTATTTAATTGTAAATGTGAAGCCAGCTTGAAAAATGTCATTGGTCGCTTGCAATCAGGAGAAATAAAGATGCGGCTTCTACAGTCTACACGTCGGCTTATAAATTATAATGTATAATGTACCTATATTGAATACGAACGTTTACAATTTTTGACCGACTTCCAAAAAGGAGGAGGTATTACCTCCTCGGCTGTATTTTTTTTTATGTATGTTCACCGATCACTCAGCCGTTTGTCGTCCGATTTTCAAAATTATTTTTGTGTTGTATAGGGTTCAACTCGAATTTGGTACCATGTTCACAAAAGTGGTGATCTGATGATGGGATCCTTGAGGAATCGAGGGGACTCCTTGGAATTTGTATGGAAACATATAGTGATTTTGATTTTTTCTGAAGCATTCGAGGTAAATGCTACCAAAAAGTAAGATTTCGTACCAGGTCATACCCTGGATCCGAAGGTACCGAACAGAACTTTTGAATGCTTATAGGTACAGGTTCGGGGATTTCGGCGTTGTTTAAACAACTGAAAGCATAAGCTAACACATCAATTTGATTGGTCATCATCATCACAACCATAATTATACCATGGTTCATCACACTATGACCCAATTATTGGTACTTTTCGTGATATTTTCCATCGAAGCAGATGTTTTCGATGATGATTTCGCTGTTTGAAGACAGATTTTCAAAATTCTTTTTGTGTTGTATAGGGTTCAACTCTAATTTGATACCATGTTCACAAAAGTGGTGATCTGATGATGGGATCCTTGAGGAATCGAGGGGACTCCTTGAAATTTGTATGAAAACATTATAATCAATGCTACCAATAAAGTAAGTTTTGCACCAGGTTATACCCTGGATCCAAAGGTACCGTACAGAACTTTTGAATGCTTATAGGTACAGGTTCAGTGATTTCGGCGTTGTTTAAACAACTAAAAGCATAAGCTAACACATCAATTTGATTGGTCATCATCATCACAACCATAATCATACCATTGGTCATCACACTATGACCCAATCATTGGTACTTTTCGTGATATTTTGCATCGAAGCAGATGTTTTTGATGATGATTTCGCTGTTTGAGGACAGATTTTCAAATTTCTCGTGTTGTTGTATAGGATATAATCTTAATTTTGTATATTTAACAATTACGAAAGTGGTGAGCTGATGATGGGATCTATGAGCAATCGAGGGAAATTCTTGGTATTTATCAAAACACTCATAGTGGTAAAAATGTTGTTTCTAGTAAATTAAACATAATATTATGTTACGAATAAGAGAAATTTCATACAAAGGTGTCTCTTGGTCCAAAAGCACTGAACAGAACTCCTGAGCCTTTAAAGATAAAAGTTTGGAAATTGCAACTTCGCTTAGATAACTGCAAGCATTTACCACAATTACTGTAAGCGACAGTAACATAATGTGAATAGTTAACATTCGTATTGGTTATTTACGCATAAAGCCTTATTTTGTAGATACTAAAAAGAGTGAAATTATTATTTTTAACAAAAAAATTAAAACCGACTTCCAAGGTAAAAACAATAGTAATATTATGAACTAAAAAAGTATTAAATAACTCTTACTCTTTAATAGTGCCTTTTTCAGAATTCGTCTAAATCTCAACTATTTCTGTGCATACTACAGTCTTCATAAGTTTGAAGTCGGTACCAGTTCCAAAAGTTTCAGATATTCTGACATTGACTGAACTCACGATTAAATTATTTCTTAATTTTTTTGTTAAAAATAATAATAATTATTATATTCGCCTACGAATATAATAATTAAAATTGTAAATGGAAGTGAGTAACTAACAATTTGAAAATGTTCGTTTTAGTTATAAGTAGCTTTACTTAAGGACCGGGAAAACTATTTAAAATAAAATAAAAAAACGGTTTTATCTATGGCCAGATGATGAAGAAGGTGAAATACAAGGTTTGTTCAAATAATAAGAGAAAAAATTAGAAATTATCCTTATATTATGGGTGAGGCCGCCAATTTTTGCTGATATGACGCAGAAAAATTTTGCGAGAGAAAGAAAATCTACGCTGCTTGTGACGTTGGAGCACCTAAATTATATGGAATTTATTTCTCTACGCTATCATAGCGTTGAGAAATATGCCTTTGGAGCACCAAAATGATGGCGTAGAGGCTATCATAGCGTAGAGAAAATCAAACTTATCTCTGTAAATAATACACAATGCGGTTTGTATTATAACCCCAAACATGGCCCTTTTAACTACTCATATGATGCATTGATCGTTTTATGTGAAACAGGAATACTTACATTTATGTCACAAAAAAACTTCCTTTGAAAAAACTGTGTACACAGCCCGACTGAGGTTCAAATGTCAACTGTCCAGAAATGGCGAATATTACGAGATTTTCCATAGAATACGTAAAAACTCAGCGTTGCCACTTCCCGATTTTACCTTCCCTAACACCCAACGATAACAATAAATCGGAAGTATTGATGACGTTTAAAATGTGGGGTAGAATTGATGTTTCTAACGATTCATTTGATTTGAAAAAGTTTGTAAAGAAAGTTATCTTAAAATACTATAAGAATTAGATGAGGTAAAAGCCATTTCTATAAGTATTCATAACATATCAGATTTATCTTCAAATCTGTCATACTTACTGCTACAGCGACAGTTAAAGTGCACCTCTTCCACGGCGGATCGTATATTTTAAGCTATTTTCTTACCTTTTTTTATGTTTAATTGTAAATATATTTTTAGACTATTATTGGAACTCAAATAATTCTAATGCATGCTTGAGCACTTTGTTTTCTTCGTTAGAATCAGTTTTCGAGCATAAGATAAACACAATACTTTTTAAAATACAGAGGGCGGAGAAAAATAATCGCAAAATCAGCAAAAATTGGCGGCCTCGCCCTTATAAAATGTGAGTTATCCACTTCATCCACATACGTCTTCAATTATTATTGGTTGTAGGCAAATTTTTTGGTTATATATTTTTACGGCTTCGGTTTTAAATAAATACAATACATTTTAAGCTTATATAAATATCCACATAGTTAACGGGACGTGAAAGTATCGTTTAAACAATGTTAGCTAAGTTAATCTTTAACATTTTTCTTTAGGGTATAATAATAAAATATTTTCGCAGAATTATTTTGTCAATGGGCCATATTACACGCATCAATGTTATCACGATTCCGTGATAATATTGATGGTGTAATAGACGGAATCGCAGTATCGCAGTAGTACTTGTGATTCGCCTGATACAAGAATCGTGATTATATTGATGCGTGTAATACGCCCCAATGCCGTATTAGCATTTTGTCTAAAGTTTTTTTTTAGTCCAAAACAATTGAACATTAATAAAAAATGTGAAGTACAAAAAACATATAAATAAGGTTATGCGCTGACTAAAAATTATTTCTAATTCGGCCTCTTTACATCGCGTCGGTCCCTTTTCACGTTCGAATATGTGTTCGAACGTGAAAAGTCTCACTATACTGTACTCGGCGAAACATGGCGATAGCGGTCATTGAATCCCTGTCAACAGAAGCCACGATTGACAACATCTGACACTTCATTGTCAATCGCGGTTTATAGACCGCTACCGCCATGTTTCGCCGAGTACAGTATAATTAATTACCTTAACTCGTCCTTAGTTGCCCATAATCGTAATTGCGTAATAATAATATGGTCGCAATCATAAAAAGATAACAATTATCTTCAACGTGGAGAGGGGTATTTATGCAAAAAAATCACAACACGTCAACGTGAAAACTCCCGCCTCGTTTGGGGTTTCTCGAAATATGTAGTGTGGTACCTAGAAAATATACGAAATAATTCGAAGAAAATACGTTACCGACCACAAGTCGAACACGTCACCGTATACGCCGTTTCATTATTCATTCCTTTGATCCTCATTTTAATGCGTTTTTCATTACGGAAGTAAAGTGTACGGTTTCTATGTAAAATAAATATGAATTTTCTAAAGTTGAAAGCGGTTCAAACGACGTATTTCCTGTTAGTGTATGTTACTATGATAGAATAAAATAGAAATTGTTTATTTGCTGATAATAATATTATCATTGTGTTTAGATGTCCGTAAGGGTGCGTTTCCACTGACGCGGAGCGGAGCTTAGCGGTGCCCGAATTGATCAATCGTGCTATTTCAGCGGAATGACAGTGAAGCGGAGCGAAGATTTCGAGCGTGGTGATTGGCCAATTCGGCACCGCTAAGCTCCACTCCGCGTCAGTGGAAACGCGGCCTTAAATTCATATGTTCGGAGTTTTGGCTCTATTGGCAAACTATTTTGTTCACGTACACATTTTTTTTCCGAAAAAGTGGTTGGTGGATAATGTTATAAATTATAATGACACTCTAACGGCACAATGATAAACTAAATAAAATAAAAGATTTTGTGCTCCATACATTTTTGTCAAACACTTCATTAAAATAAAGTTAAGGAATCATTATGTCTCGTGCGGCCGTTACTCTCCATTTGTTGTATAAAAAGTGCTCGTGAAGGAAATTTAATAAATGTCGCTATACCTAGGGTGGACAAAGGCACTGTTACGGCACTTATAAAGTTATAAAGTTTCAAGTGTTGTTTATTAACTTTACTTACTTTTATAGCTCAGTTGTTTCGTTACGTCGTTAGAATCACTTAGATACCGATTGGAACATTTTTTCTATTGCACAATCGAGGATAATTCAGAAGGTTTCTAGCACACGTATTCACAATTTGCTCGTGATATCACAGGTTACTAAATAGCTACTACATCCGTATTTAATACTTCAGTCGGAATTTCCAGGAATTGCTATTGTATTCTATTGTTGTCGCGATCACCGGTGCTCGCGCGGGGCCTGAAGGATTAATAATATAAACGCGAAAGTGTGTCTGTCTGTCTGTCTGTTACCTCTTCACACCCAAACCGCTGAACCGTTTTTGCCGTTTGGTATCGAGATACCTTGAGTCCCGGGAAAGGACATAGGATACTTTATCCCGAAAATAAGTAGGGGTCCGCAAAAATTTTGGTGCAACAGAGTTGCGGGCGTCATCTAGTAACCAATAAAAAGGGCGTAGCCCGTGTTTTAATGCGTTTTGTTCGTACTGAAAAATTATACAGGATGTTACCAAAATATTCTTTAGATCTAAGACTTTATATAATTTCAAAACAGACACACTACCGTCTATTGTGTATCGGATATCGCTTTCATTGACAAGAGTATTGCAAATTCAGTTTTGTCCCTCGTTAAAGTGAATGTTACTGTATGTCACACGTCATCGCGAATTTATTGTCCTAAGTTCCTGGAGGGATCTAACTAGTTTACACGAAATGTCAAACTTCACAAATAGGTTATAATTAGGAATATTCTCTGAGGAATGTCTAAGTTAAGTGATCTTTACATGCCTGTGGTCATTTTTTAGGGAAAGCCGGTATGGAAAATATTATTTAGATTCTGCGGCGTGGCGTTTTCCAACATGAAATGAAGCAAAAATGTGACGAGTGACTTTCAGAAGGAAAAAAAAAGAGTTTGATCACTGATTATATGTATATTGTTGGAATAATTGGTATTAATGAACACTTGCCACAGTCACCGAGATCGATGTGGAAAAATATATAACTTTATGCTACTTTCATTTTTTTAGAGAAAACTTCTTCAACAGCGTTGGGCACTTTTTTGGGTTGGTAAAAAAAGTTAAACTCGCTATTTTGTTAACACTTCTGCCGGCAGTCTCGGAGTACAAGTGTTTGTTTTTCCTCGAATTAAGAATATAATATATTATGCGATACGCCAAAATAAGTTTATCAGGATTCAGGAATCGTAAATTTTTCTGGGACTCAAATATTCCTCCATACCAAATTTCAGCAAATTTGGTTCAGCGGTTCGAGCGTAAAGAGGTAACAGACAGAGAGGCACACTTTCACATTTTTATAATATTAGTATGGATAGAAATTTTTAAGTTAAAAATATTTTTATGAAGATTTAACATTGGGGAATCTAATACGATAAGCCCACGCAAAACAGGTTAGATTAATATAATCCCTTTGAAATAACATTGAAAAGATTGTAATGAATATAAAGGGTAGGAAAACATTCTTCGTACTTATATATTTTCCCTTCTTTCGGTTATTTTACAAGATTCTGCCTAAGGGTGCGTTTCCACTGAAGCGGAGTGGAGCGGAGCTGAGCTTAGCGGTGCCCGAATTGACCAATCGTGCTATTCCAGCGGAATGACAGCGAAGCGGAGCGAAGATTTCGAGCATGGTGATTGGTCAATTCGGCACCGCTAAGCTCCGCTCCGCGTCAGTGGAAAAGCGGCCTTAGGCTCTAGCCACGTGATACTAGACGCCTTTGTCACTTTGGAACAAGTATAATGTATATTACCTATACTGTTTTACAAACTGAAGATTTTAGACAAGAATTTCTCTTTCATTAGCGCTTTTAATTGGCCTCATAGTCAAAACATCAATCAATCAACAACATTCTTAAACAAATAAACTTCTGTCAGACAACCTCAGAAACTGGGCACTAATGTTTTATGCGTCTTCGAGCTAAAATATATAAAATACTAGCTGTCCTGGCAAACGTTGCTTTGCCATAATATAAAATATTTCGCCCATATTATTTTATTGAAATGACTAAATAAGTATGTCGCCATGGCAACGTCGATCGCTATCCCGTCGCACAAACAATGGTCGCCGTCAGTCTCAGGTTGTAATAATTTACTAATAATTATTCAACAAATGTACTTACTTATCAATATATAAATTTAAAATTACGCAGTAGTAGATTCTCAGACCTACTGAATATGCATATAAAATTTGGTAAAAATCAGTAAAGCCATGTCGGAGGAGTTCGTGGACTAACATTGTGACACGAGAATTTTATATATAAGACTAGCGACCCGCCCTGGCATCGCACGGGTATAAAATATATAGCCACTGAATAAATGATTAAAATCGACAGCCTATGATCCTTCACGTGGTCTACTTCTTATATTCTGTGCCAAATAACATAAAAATTGCTCCAGTAGTTCGCAAGATAAGCCCTTTCAAATAATTTCCCCAGTTATTTCCACATTCTCCTATTAGTCTAAGCGTTATAAAAAGCCTATAGCCTTCCTCAATAAATGGGCTATCTAACACTGTAAGAATCATCAAAATCCGTTGCGTAGTTTTTAAGATTAAAGGGAACAAAGGGACATGAGGGAAAAAAAGCGACTTTGTTTTATAATATTATGTATAGATATAGATAGAAGATGTATATTATAGATGTACAAAAATTTTACCTCTACAATTTTATTATAATATGTTATATCATATATGTATAGATATAGATAGATAGATACCTATAGATAGATAATATATACACTAAAACAAATAATAACTAAAAATAAAAATCGGCCAAGTGCGAGTCGGACTCGCGCACGAAGTGTTAAGTGTTTTTTTGTATCCCATACAAAAAACAATAAATTTTAAATTTTTATTTTATTTTAATATTATTATTCATTGTCAAAGTACACATATCTTTAAGGCATTTGTAAAATTTCAAGTGCCCACCTGTTCCCATTATTGATATCGAGCAAAAAAGGCCAAAAAAATCACGTTTGTTGTATGGCAGCCCCCCTTAAATATTGAATTTATTTTATTTTTAGTATTTGTTGTTATAGTGGCAACAGATATGCACAATCTGTGAAAATTTTAAAAGTTTAGCTACAGCGGTTCTTGAGTTACAGCCTGGTGACGGACAGACGGACAGACGGACGCGCCCCCCGAGCCCCCCTTTCTTAAGTAGGCCCTTCTAAGTAGGCCTTCTGTTAAGTCTTTTCATTAATAATGAAATGAAATAAAAATGATGCGCTTGATACGGCGCCGGCAGTCATTTCGGCAACTTGCTGAGGAAGGTTTGTGAACCTTAGCCAAGAAAACAAATTTCTTATCTTAGAATATTATACACGTTTAATACTCCGTTAACCTACAAAACTAAAAATCTATATCAGAACCAGATAAGTTAAGTACTTATCTGGTTCTGATATAGATTTTGACAAATTGAATACAAAAACTCAAAACCTACACAGTTTAACTAATACCTAATAATGACACAAAAAATATATTTTTAAAATTGATAAAGGAATTAAAATAATATCTACACTCAGAATAATTAAATAACACAAACTAAAATATGAAAGTTATCGCAAATCACAAAAATAAAACATGAAGATTGAAGATTTCAAAATGAGTTTGACTGTGCATAAAATTTGAATTTTGAATTTAGAATGCTACTTACTTTTTTTTCAGCTAGTTAGGTCAGTCAAGATATCATTTACTCATAAAATAATAATCTTGTACAGGGTGTAACAAAACTAAGTGATGATACTTTAGGATGTGTAAGTGTTCCTCGTAGACTGTAGAGAGTTCACTGTGAAAGTAGCAGCGCTGAAAGACCTTTTTTTTTCACTTATGTATGAGGAAACTGGTGACGAATTTTTAAATTTTTGGCACTTTACACAATCTTTTGTGCATAAAATTAAATCTCAATGAAAAAAAAATCAAACTTGGAAATAACATGTTTCCAACGCGGGAATCGAATCCACGACCTCCGAGTCAAGAGCCGAGCTCTGAACCACTGGACCACGGAGATTAACCAAAACCAATTCTAAGTTATTCTCAATCTACGTAAAATTAACTAATGCAATATGGGTTTGCACGTGATTTGCAAAGCGCCAAGACTATCTGCACTCTAGACGTAAGCGAGACTAACCATACAGTTTTATTTACACCGTTCAAGTGGTCAGCTGGCGCCAGCAGATTGCAGGCCAGCGCAATGAACTCGGAATTAGCGCGAGTGCAGTCCTCGTATTCACGTAATACAGTTATTCTAGTAATTTCTACTGTCTACACATACCGTTGACCTACTATCAAAAATATCAAAAATTATACTAACTGATATCCATATTTCTTATTAAATAGTAATATTACAAATACGAAAGTCCATTTATTTGTTACGTTTTCACGCCCAAACAGCTGAACCGATTTTGCTGAAATTTGGCATGAATCTACTTTGCGCCCTGGAAAAGGACATATGATCACAGAATACATATTCTCCATATTTATACTCCATAGGATACTTATGGCCTGTTTCACCGCTTCCTGATAAGGTGCCAGATATGCTTATTTGACAGATTCTCCATACTCTATCTGTCATGCAAAGTGGTGGATAGCCTAATCAGGAAGCGGTGAAACAGGCCCTTATTATCCCTGTAAAAAAAACTAATGTAACAATTATTAATAAGACGTAAAGTGGGAAGGATCTCCTTCAAGGACTTCTTCAAAGAGGATGTAAACTGTATGCTACGTAACAGACTTCTTTATCAAGCCAGCTCTATCAAATTCTGTATTGAATGTGCATTAAAATCTCTAATCAAATATTTTCATTTAAAACCAACCCTGGAACTAGCCTCGAAGTTATGAAGTAACCTATAAGTTACAATATTTTAATCAAAACTCTTCTCTTCGAAAATATCTCATCAGAAAAAAAAATCAATCAATGAATTATGGGAATCACCAGAACAAAGAAAATCACATATTGGCATGAGATCACAGTAATCGGTATTTTTAACGTTCTAAATATAAAAGAACATCAAATAACGCGGCGAGTGTAATTGGTATACAATTCGATTTTATGGACTTATTTTTAAACAGGTCTGGTTAAAATCGGAATGACATGACTTGTAGAGTCTAGTAAATATGTTTACAGCGGATTTCTGTAGATAAGCTTGCTAATATTACCTCTTAAACAGGAATGTAACAAAACAAAGTAGTACTTAATAGGTATAGTACTTAATATAGTAAGTAATACTTTAGGGTGCTGTGAGTAGTAGCAGCACTGAAAGAGCGTTTTTAGGGTTCCGTAGTCAACAAGGAACACTTATAGCTTCGGTCTGTCCGTCCGTCTGCCCGTCTGTCTGTCTGTCCGCGGTTTTGCTCAGAGACTATAGGACATACAAAGCTGTAATTTGGCGTGAATACGCATATTAATTATGACGACAAAATGGTACATGAAATCTTTAAAAAAAATTATGGTACCTTCCCTACACGTTAAGCGGGGATGAATATTTTTTTTCGCGTTCACCCAATCGTGTGGGGTGTCGCTGGATAGTTTTTTTAAATATATTATGAGTATTCATAGATCATTTTCCTATTTAGGGATCTTAAAGTGGAAAAAATCGTTAGAGTTCAGTGCCAGTCCCCCCCTTCTACCAGCTAAACGGTTGCTTCTGGAAATGGGGAAAAATTCACGGGAGTAGGAAATATGCTGAATTTAAAAGGAAAACTATCACGACTAAGAAGACTTCATGAGTTATTGAGTAATAGTCGATCAACTAAAAAAAATGTATTCGGCGAAATATAAAGGAACTTTTCGTTGAAATTCCTTTGAAAGTAACTAAGATGATGTTGTTAGTAGTTTAAAACACGTTATAAATGTACATTCATAACGTGCTTTACACTCATTCTCATTCATTGACCACACAAAAATTAAAAAAAAAACTAGCGGTATTACGGAAACCTATATTGCGCGTGACCCGACACGCACTTGGCCGGCTTTTGTTATGGGCATGCGCCGCTGTGTCATAAAGTCCATATAAAAGTTAAAATAAGGTCCTGTTTCAGACATTGCATAATTTAACTAAAGCTCCTACTCTGTACGGGGAGATTTTAAGAAGAATAGTATTTCAGTAACTCTACGCTTTACCCAAACTTTAGCTGCACAAATTGGCACCTTATAGTCAAAATAAACTTATTCTTATTCTTTGTATATTATTTAGAAAACTTTCTACTATTTAGTCGTGCACTTAATATCCGCTCATTTTTTCTTCAAGCCCAATATAATATAGGTATTAATTCTAGACAAAAATATATTAAAGCATATATAAATAAATTAATGAAATTTATAATTAGAAAGGTGTACATTAAATTAATAAGAATGGATTATAAACAGATAAACGTTAAATATTATACCTCTGGTTTATTTTCCTTCGTATATTTATTTCGACATACGAACTCTTTTGTAAACACTTTTGAATGGAATTTTCGTTCCCAGAACCAATCTCCCGCGATCCCCGGTCTTCGCTAAGTAAGCATACATCTTACACTTGACTACCTACATAAGAAATATCTAGACAGGTTTTTCTCGTTTAATATTTTCTACGTCGAGTTTTAGAAAATATTTATTTCTTCACTTTAATCGTGTTTTAAATTTTTATTTAACTTTAAACGAAAATTTTAAAGTTTTCGATTAAAAGCTTAACCCGCAAAAGCAGCCAGGAGGTAAAAGTACGTAACGAAGATTTTAAATTAAATCTTTTTACTCTTTACTAAGCACTAAGTTAAACTTAGTTCCGTACTTACCTAATGTACAATTTTGTGGCGCAAGGGATTTAAATATCTTAATTAAAAAATTATACACCTTTATAAGCTAGACTTTAAACGAAAAGCTTATGAGGTTTTTTAATAATTGATAATTATTCATTGCTTACCTTATGATAATTCTAAGTTTTTGCTCTTGCATTCTGACTGAGATCGAGTCATTGCCTTTATTCAATTGAAATGGTTATCCAACAAGGATAGTATAGCCTATAGGTATCCACCATCTGAGCTGACGCACCCCTATGTGGGACTCTTACCCTCTAAAACCACCTGCAGTTTGCTTTCAGCCGTATACGGAGGGATGTCCTAGATATGTCTAACACAGGACTCCCTCCACGACTGACCGGTCTACCTCAAAAGGGACCGGAGTTCCACCAAAGTAAGGGAACGCTCCGGCAAACATGAAGCGTTTCCCTCGGCGACTAGCTAAGCCGGGCAGGTTCCCATCCTTGTCCGGAGCCCCGGATTAGACGGAAGTTTGGAGGTTCGCGTAACGACGCCTCCGCACTCCCGTCCTACGCCGGCGGAGCGGAACAGAGGATGGGTCATTCTCTCTGTTCCGCTCCGCGGCCTCTTTCTGCGAAAGGACGGTTTCGCAGAAAGAGACCGCCGCCTGCCATGCCTCATCGCTCTCGAGCATGCAGCGAACCATGCTCGGGAGCGAGAGATCCGCCCAATAGGTATCCACCATCTATAACATTCAAAATCAACATCGACCAAGCCATCACCATCATCACCATCATCACCATCATCACCATCGAATCACACAATATGAATGCCTCTCTACGCCTTCGTAATCGCTCGCAAAGAGCCAACATGCCGCAGAAAGTCGTGGCCTAATATGGAGCCGATCGTTATATTGAGCTTAAAAATATCATAAAACTTATTGCTTTAAACTCAAACACTAAAGAGCGTAAACGGCGCATATAATTTGCGTATCAAATCTGAGCGCGATATATTATGATACGGGGCAAATATGCGGCATATCTGATACGAGTAAAATGTTTGTTTTATTTATATCTGACCTTCCCGTTATTATTGTATGTCATTAGGTGTTTGGGTAAGGATTTGTATATTGGTGTTTCTCCACCTTGACTTATCAAGATACGTGGCGACGTGCATGTAAACTTTTAAATAATACTGAATACCAGTTCTCGTTATACTTTTAATTTATTATTTAAAATTTATCGTCTTTAGATTTATAAAATAAGAACACATTTTGGAATTTAAGTCAATCAAAACAGCTACGTTATCATTACGTCAAATGATAGGCGCTTCGCGCTGTCTTGTTTCACGTACATGGTAATATTATAATGATCAACTCTACATTATCATCATAAATACGTAGCTATTCCTGCAGGGCAATCGCGCTAAATTTATTCAACTGAACCGCAAGTGAAACTCGGACGTTGATCGACTTTTGGAACGATTCGGTATCGCGCTAACGTTTTGACAGCTAGTTGAGACATTACTGAACCTCAGACCAAGCGCAAACGCTGTCAAAACAAAAAGTTGATACAATGCAACTTCTACTCGCACGTTTCTGAAACGTTTCTAATTTTGGTGTGTTAAATTGACAAAAATCCATAGAAAAATATAACATAGGCTATAATTAAATTATAATATAAGTAAAATAACATGCTACGGACTATGTTTTGTTATTTGAGTTTGTTAAAAAGTTGAATTGAATTTCGACATTACTAATTCTTTACGTAAATGTTTTCTGCGCCACAAAAAACTTTTGTCACAAGTCACAACTCACAAGTCCCTATTCAACACTTAAATATGGCGTTTGTAAAATATTATAGTAAAACAACATTATGAATTCAACTACGTAAATTAAAAACTCCAAGTAATAATCATTCACATCATTGATCTTATCTACTAAGTACCAAAACAACTTCACTCGTGTCATATTCATCCATATGTAAATAAACAATTTGTCAATTGACCAATTAACGCATCGGAAAAAAATTGTTCATATTTAAGCCAATCAAAACTAAATCAGAAGGGCGCTGATTGGTCCGCTGCATTGTCTGTCTAAAGGTCAAACGTTGCGCTTCGTTCGAGTTCCATCTAAGGTTGAGTTACGGTTGGAACGATAGCACGATACTGAAATTCGCTCAGACGCAGCGGAACCGAACCGTAACTGGACCACAACCAAAGCAGATGTAAACCTGAATTGAAACGTTTAAAAATAACGCGATTGCCCTGCTGCTAGTCTTTCCAGTCCGTTCATCCGTCGTTCGTCCGTCATTCAGTAATGGGCGGTTTTCGATTAGCTGGTCCGGCACCGGCACGGCAGTTCACCGGCACCGGGGCTTCGTTTTTCCACTACGTGGTATCGGTGCCCGTGCGATTGCGAGTCTCTCTCCCCCCGTACCGCATCCTCCTCCCCGCACACACACGCACAGAGCTTTCAACAATACATACACAGCACATGCAGTTTTACCGGTCCGGCACCGAGTGGGAAGCAATGCTACCCTGGCGACAGCGCCGGTAAGTGAAAAAGCGAGACATACATTTTCATACATTTTTGTTTACCCGGCACCGATGCCGGCGCCGACGTCGTGCCGGTGTCGGTACCGGGCCAGCTAATCGAAAAACGCTCATTCGCAAACAAGCCGACAACACGTTACGATAGACAACAGGAGAGATGAGAGCTTATTAATGGCCGCAGGCTACATACACTATAATATTGATCTCTACATATACATATAATACATCCTACTGCAAAAATGCTGAAATCCATAATAATAAATGTTTATTATTCACTTAAAAATATTTCAACACAATAGAAAATTGCAAGTTTCGGTGTTATGAGGTTGTTGCGATCCATTTTCGACATTGATCGAGTGCGGAGTTTGCAAATTAAATAAGTCCGCCATTATGATACAAGCTTTTGTTTAGAGGAAAAATGAAATATGGAGGAATATACCACGTGATACTGGCACCCGCAAGATGAAATATTTGTGCAAAGTTTTATCCT
This sequence comes from Lysandra bellargus, assembly GCA_905333045.1. Lineage (NCBI taxonomy): Eukaryota > Metazoa > Arthropoda > Insecta > Lepidoptera > Lycaenidae > Lysandra > Lysandra bellargus. Next base: position 3,593,629 of record HG995334.1, on the reverse strand, counting down.
GGAACTGACCGTTTGAACGTATTGACCGAACGACAAGGGCTCCGAGACTGGACTACTAAACTCAGCTGTGACAAAATGTATATGTGCAATTGGAAGTGAGGGTTTGGATTGAATTGGGCAGACGAGTGTATATTTATTCTTAGTGCCATAGTAGTGCGCATATTACTAATCAAATTTTAATGAATGAAGAATGAATATGTTTGCTGTATAGGAGTTTGCTATAGAGCTTTTTTATTTATTGTCAGGTTTCAAATACATTTTTAAACTTACGCAGTACAGGGGGGCTGAAATGGTCGTTTTGGAGAATCATATTATATAGGAATCATAATAATATTATGTTTTTTTTTAAAAATCACAAATTAATTAGTCTGCTTTCAATTCATGTCTAGTAATTCGTACTAATTTGACATTCGTCATACTGTTTTGACGATTCAGTTTCTGAATTGATTTTAGAGGAATTGCAAAATGCAACCTTCATAGCCCCCGTTACAGTATCACAATGCAGACCCATTCATGGTTTAAACTTTTAAATTTAAATATTTATACTTTATACAAAAGCGTAAAATTTTAATGAGTACATAATTATAATATAATATACTAAACAGATAATTATTTACAAAAAGTAATGAATACGAGGCCAGAGGTTAGAAATTAATAACTCAATTTAAAAGTTTAATGGGTTGATGTCGGAAAATAATAATTATTTAAACATTACGGTATTTTATATATAAACATTTACGGTACATAATATTGAATGGAAGTCTTTGCCGTCAAAGTTTAAATAGTATGGACTATTATTATTCGTAGAGTATAGACTACCTTTACAATATTTTAACAGTTTACCCCAAAAACTTACGCTACTCTGGTTTATTTGATAGTAATCTAAATGTTAACAAAATAAGAGCCTACTCTGCCATTTTTATGTTTTGCACAACAAAATGTATAGTTTTTCCTAAACATTCGTTTCTACAACAAAAAGGCTCTGTAGTTTTTCCTAAAATATAATATTATTACATAATATTACAATACAATAATTATTTCCTTAAAAATTCTAGTAAATTTGTACGATTAGATCCAACTTGCAACGATTAAAATGAAACGAGGATTAAAGTGACATTCAATACATTGTTGCTACAAAACTGGAAGTTTTCTTGTTTATGTAAGTGCTTAAAGATAGTGTTATGGTTTTATATCGTACGTGAGTTATATATTATGTAATTCTGTTTTAAAATATGTTTTTTAAAAACCGACCAAAAGGCCACACGCATGACACAAATACCTACTTTCTCGTAACAATAATCTCAAGAAACTTGATAAAATACCTAATTTGCGTGTAAAAGGTGCTTGGAAAATGTTTTGGCGGGAAAACTCTTAACTTTTTAAGAAGTTACCTGTCAAGGAGTGAGAAACGAGAATACGTTTTCTGCTCTTGTCAGCCGTAAAATCAGAAATTCATTAAAACCTTGTGTTAAAAAATAAAATGTTGATAAATGAAATGGGATATTCGGGCTTTTTTTTTAAATTTCCTTTAACATTTGAAACTCGAAACGAAAAATCAGTTAATATCGATTATTCATTCGGTACAATCTCAGTACAATATTATTAATAAAGTTCGACAAATACTAAAACTTGCTTATAAATTATAATGCTGCACAGCAATGCATACGTGACACTCAATTTATCGTCTTACAATATTATATTTTTTAACGTCTTTGGTTTAAAGTATTTCGTTATAATGTAAAGCAGTTTATTGATTATATTATTATTTATTATGATTTCCGTATCGACCTTAAGGCGCTATATCGAAAGTAATTTTACCGCAAGGGCAATTTTATACTAAATTTGTATATGACTATAAAGTCGTGAATACGCTGCGGCCAGAAGCTATATCGGCTCGCTCGGAAAACATGCGAAAAAAACGTAATTATAATCATTTAAAAAATAACTAGGAGCATTAAAGCAAAATGCTTCTATACGATTTTGAGTTGCAAAGGTGTCTATCAATTAGACTAATTTCCTACAATACATTTATTTTCGTTTAACTATAATCTTCAAATTTCGTATTTTTAAGAGGTCATTTCGAAAATTAAATGTATCGAGGCAAAATACATTAATCGTGTTTCTAGTTCTTCTCAAACCTAGATAAGGCTATGAAGATATGTATATCTCATTACCAGATTTGTAACATTTCTGAGGGTCCTATATTATTACGTCAGAAAGGACAGTTTTAAAAGCGCCTAAGGCGCATAGAATCATTTTGCTTAAATGCTCCTAGTTATTTTTTAAATGATTATAATTATGTTTTTTCGCATGTTTTCCGAGCGAGCCGATAGCTTCTGGCCGCAGCGTATTCACGACTTTATAGTGATACAAATTAAGTATAAAATTGCCCTTGCGGTAAAATTACTTTCGGTATAGCGCCTTAAGGAAAAATAAATGTTAATCTTTTATGTTGTAATCGCTTCCCGAATGTTACAGGTTTCGTTTTCCAATGTATTGTAATCACATGTGATACTGTGATCGAAAATTTGATTGTCCAATTTTATTTGAACACAGGTATAAAAGGAAAACATACTTCGTTAATACATCTTTTTGTTGTGTATAATAACGTTACTTACATACGCCTACCAGAGATTTTTGGGTTCCGTAGTAAGAGTGTAAAAAGGGGTATAATATTACAATTTACAAAGATTTCGCTGTAAGTATCAAAAGCTCCTCAAATATTGTGACAGTCGTAATTTTTACAGATTACCTAGTTTCTGATATGACTAGACTCCCACTTGTTTGTTTGATCATAAAGTGTAGTAATTTTTTGCATTTTACTGAACCAGTCGTGTGTGTACCCGATTCAAATCTTTGCCGGTTTATGTTGTATTCATTACATCTATACTAATATTATAAAGAGGAAGAGTTTGTTTGTTTGAACGCGCTAATCTCAGGAACTACTGATCCGATTTTAAAAAATCTTTCAGTGTTAGATAGCCCCTTTGTAGAGGAAGGCTATAGGCAATATTTTATCACGCCAAGACTAATAAAAGCGAAGAAATAGAGGAAAATGTTGAAAAAACGGAACGGAAATATATCTGAAAGGGCTTATTTGAACGCGCTAATCTCAGGAACTACTGGGCTGATTTGAAAAATTCTTTCAGTGTTAGATAGTTCATTTAAAAAAGGCTATAGGCTATATTTTATTACGCTACGACCAATAGGAGCGAAGAAATAGTAGAAAATGTGGAAAAAACGGGAGGAAATTATTTGAAAGGGCTTATTTGAACGCGCTAATCTCAGGAACTGCTGGTCCAATTAGAAAAAATCTTTCAATGTTAGATAGCCCATTTATTAAGGAAGGCTATTGGCTTTATTTTATTACGCTAAGACTAATAGAAGCGAAGAAATAGAGGAAAATGTTGAAAAAACGGGCTAAATTATTTGAAAGGGCTTATTTGAACGCGCTAATCTCAGGAACTACTGGTCGGATTTGAAAAATTCTTTCAGTTTTAGTTAGGCCATTTATCGAGAAAGGCTATAGGCTATATTTTATTACGCCACAACTAAAAGAAGCGAAGAAATAAAGGAAAATGTGGAAAAACGGAGATGTTAAGAAACTACTGTAGCAATTTTTATGTAATTTGGCACACATGAAGAATAGACCACGTGGAACGGCACAGGTTTCTTTTTTTGTGGAAAAATGTACGGTTTCCTTGACATAATATAATATAATAATAATAATATAATAATAATAATATAATAATATAATATCTATGGACGCTTCACAACACGTCAATCTGGCCCCGTGCTAAGTACCTGAAGGACTTGTGTTACGGGTACCAGACAACGGAAATATATTTAATACTTTTATATTATACATATATTTAAGATTTTTATTATGTGATACACATATTTAATACACATCCACGACCCAGGAACTTTGAGAAACTTTTTTGTTCCATCGGCGGGATTCGAACGCGCGACCCCCGGCTTGAGCTGCCACACACTCTACCCATTGAGCCACAGAGGTCGTCGAGATAATGAATCTATACTACCTAATACTAGAAAGCGGAAGATTTTGTTTGTTTGTTTGTTTGTTTGGACGCGCTAATCTCAGGAACTACTGGTCCGATTTGAAAAATTCTTTCAGTGTTAGATAGCTCATTTATCGAGGAAGGCTATAGGCTATATTTTATCACGCCAAGACTAATAGGAGCGAATAAATAGAGGAAAATGTGGAAAAAACGGGGGGAAATTATTTGAAACGGCTTATTTGAACGCGCTAATCTCAGGAACTACTAGTCCGATTTGAATAATCCTTTCAGTGTTAGATAGCCCATTTATTGAGGAAGGCCATAGGCTATATTTTATCACGCTAAGACTAATAGGAGCGAAGAAATGGAGGAAAATGTGGAAAAATCGGAGAAAATTATTTGAAAGGGCTTATTTGAACGCGCTAATCTCAGGAACTACTGGTCCGATTTGAAAAATTATTTCAGTGTTAGAGAGCCCATTTAACATTTTATAACAATTTAAATCTGGTATTGGCTCACTGCATACCCCGTCGTCCTTTACAAAAGGTTTACAAACAAAAGGTAACACAATTTGTTTTATTTTGTTATAGTTTGTTTTTCTATAATTTGTTAACTACTAAACATTTTCTAACATGAAAACTTTTTTTAACATTTGTGATTAAATGTTTGTTAGCAAATGTTTACTAACGTTACTAAACATTTTCTAACTGCAGTGTGGGAGCACCATTACGAACACCTCCGTACCCACAAAACAATTAACACCCATGTCGGAACAATAACTGCTAATATTTCATTCTGGAGGCAATCAACCCGTAATCTTCGTCTGAATAACTCCCCAACGGCAAAACTGTAATAAATCGATCCCGGGGTGCACCCGGCCGGGGTAATAACGACCCGCGACCTGCTATATTAGTCATTATCTCATCTGGCCTCCATTTGGGGTTTCCCTACGGAGTAACAATAGGTCGGGTTACTTGTAAAAACAACCTTCAACATGGGAGTAATGAGTGTAAACTAAGACCTAATTAAAAGTTTTTTTCTTCCTACATAGGGCTATATTATATAACTTGACACACACGTTTTGGAATGTTATTATGGCAATGTAAATCATTTCCAGTATGCTGGATAACTAGCGATAAAAGATTCGTAGAAAAACATCACTTTCTCGCGATAAATACAAGCGTATTAATATACTATTAAGTATTCCATGTATATTTGCCAAGCTTATAAAAATTTTTGCAGTAGGCAATTTCGGAGCTTTTTTTTTTTTGAAAGAGTCTAAGCTACTGGTCTGGTTAAGACCATGGTAGTTTAATCGTGGCTATAACTAGTCTGTTGCTAGTTGGTTTGGAGATAAACAATGAGGAGGCCTGGCCCCCTCCCCTAAAGTCACACGCGTGACATTCTAATCGGGCAATATTGGGGAGAGCTACGAAAATAAGCTATTTTCATCTGACGTGGGAAAGTGTGTTCGGAGCATTCTCGTTTCAATATGAACTGGCCCTATGTAAACTGGCGAGTTTTGCTTGCATCGCAAAAAACATTTTATAACATTATGTTAACGAAAATTATTTGAGAATTGAGTACTTATATTAATTTTCCTCATACTTAATTACAGATTTTATTATTTGCAAAGGGACTAAGGGCCGGGACACAAAAACACGGCACGACGCCGTACGGCGCCGTGCCGTGGGTTTTTTACGACGCGCGTACGCAAGGCGCCGTACGACGCCGTACGACGTCGTGCCGTGTTTTTGTGTCCCGACCCTAAAATGAATGCTAACAGCCATTTGAAATATAATTTGTTGGTCGTGAACTGTCGCGTAGATTTATGAAGCAGATGTTTTCACTTACATCATATTGTTTGTTTGAACAAAAAATCTGTTAACACGTTATATTTTAAACGTTATGTGCAAGAAGAATGTAATTTTTGACCGACTTCCAAAAAGGAGGAGGTAATACGTTCGGCTGTATGTATTTTTTTTTATGTATGTTCACCGATCACTCAGCCGTTTGTCATCTGATTTTCAAAATTCTTTTTGTGTTGTATAGGGTTCAACTCGAATTTGGTATCATGTTCACAAAAGTGGTGATCTGATGATGGGATCCTTGAGGAATCGAGGGACTCCTTGGAATTTGTATGGAAACATATAGTGATTTTGATTTTTTCTGAAGCATTCGAGGTAAGTGCTGGATCCGAAGGTACCGAACAGAAATTTTGAATGCTTATAGGTACAGGTTCGGGGATTTCGGCGTTGTTTAAACAACTGAAAGCATACAGTGTTAGCTACACATCAATTTGATTGGTCATCATCATCACAACCATAATCATACCATTGGTCATCACACTATGACCCAATTATTGGTACTTTTCGTGATATTTTGCATCGAAGCAGATGTTTTTGATGACGATTTCGCTGTTTGAGGACAGATTTTCAAATTTCTCGTGTTGTTGTATAGGATATAATCTTAATTTTGTATACTTAACAATTACGAAAGTGGTGAGCTGATGATGGGATCTATGAGCAATCGAAGGAAATCCTTGATATTTATCAAAACACTCATAGTGGCAAAAATGTTGTTTCTAGTAAATTAAACATAATATTATGTTACGAATAAGAGAAATTTCATACAAAGGTGTCTCTTGGTCTAAAAGCACTGAACAGAACTCTTGAACCTTTAAAGATAAAAGTTTGGAAATTGCAGCATCGCTTAGATAACTGCAAGCATTTACCACAATTTCGCTTACAGTAACATAATGTGAATAGTTAACATTCGTATTGGTTATTTACGCATAAAGCCTTATTTTGTAGATACTTAACTAAAAAGAGTGAAATTATTATTTTTAACAAAAAAATTTAAAACCGACTTCCAAGGTAAAAACAATAGTTATATTATGAACTTAAAAGTATTAAATAACTCTTACTCTTTAATAGTGCCTTTTTCAGAATTCTTCTAAATCTCAACTATTTCTGTACATACTACAGTCTTCATTAGTTCGAAGTCGGTACCAGCTAATTTAATCGTGAGTTCAGTCAATGTCAGAATATTTGAAACTTACATAGTCTTCATTAGTTCGAAGTCGGTACCAGTTCCAAAAGTTTCAGATATTCTGACATTGACTGAACTCACGATTAAATTAGCTGGTACCGACTTCGAACTAATGAAGACTGTTATAGTATGTACAGAAATATTTGAGATTTAGACGAATTCTGAAAAAGGCACTATTAAAGAGTAAGAGTTATTTAAAAGTATTAAATAACTCTTAGTTCATAATATAACTATTGTTTTTACCTTGGAAGTCGGTTTTAATTTTTTTGTTAAAAATAATAATTAAATTTATAAATATGTATAAGGAAAATAGTTTTCTGTGGGTATGAATTAATCAATAATCGCATAATTAAAACCGCTGTGTCGCCCTATTTTTTTTTTTCTAGAATAATTCGATACAAAGAAATATTAATAGTTTTGGAATAGTTAAAATACAAAAAATCATTTCACGTAATCAAGGAAGTAGGTACTTTCATAGACACATGCAAATTTTCAGTTGTAGAAATGAATTAAACAAAAACTTATTAAGATTTTGTTGCTTTTGGTTTGAAGCCCACGAATTATAATATTACGCTCTTCTTTCGCCGCACCGGTGTACTCTTCCTCCGTTTTACAAATTCTCAATTAGCTATTCTGTCATAAGCTTAACATTTTTGGTCACCCAAAAAGTGCATACAGCCGCGCCGCTATAACAGTTTTATGAGGGCGAAATATATTTTGCGAGGCCCCCTTATGGATGATGCAAGAAGACGGATTTTGTTGAAAGATTTTTTGATACTCGTAAATTCTAAATAAAGCGCGCTGTCCAAGGGGCGCGATGCCTCTAGGACCGCAAGGCCGTAGGCGGTCGCCCGCACCGCTCACGCCTTACGCCGCCTCTGTTCCAGTTCAATTAATTATTATTATTTACTAACTAGCGACCCGCCCCGGCTTCGCACGGGTGTACTTAGCGTATGTCACTCACTGAAGAAAATATAGTTAAAATTGATTCAGTAGTTTTTAATTATATTTATTACTACCCGTGGCCCGTATTGGTCGGTACCGCCGCAAAAGCTACGTCCCGTAATTTTAGAATCTGTAATATTTTCGAAAATATTCATTTAAATCATAATATGCTGTAAAGAGTCATAATATATGAGTAGATCTATATTAAATCAATAATGTATTCAAAGTATTTAATTGAACAAGGATTATTGCCGTATTGGTTAAAATCGCTTCGAAAATTAGCAATTATTATCTGAAGTTAAAAGTAAATGACAAAAAATTTTTATTGTGGGATATCCATAAGAGATAGTCATTCAATGTGTACAATACTTGGTACATTATTTTGATAAATCTCATAGAGTTCAGCCTGCGTTTGCAATGCAAGCGGAAAAAATGTAATTTATTTAGATCACATTAGAAACCCCAACAATAACAGTATTTCTCTACTATTTAATGCATGTTATTATACTTATAAACCTTTCTCTTGAATCACTCTATCTATTAAAGAAAACCGCATCAAAATCCGTTGCGTAGTTAAGATCAAAGGGGCATGAGGGAAAAACGCGAATTTGTTTTATAATATGTGATGATGTAGTGATGTAGTGATGACTGAATATTTCTCTAGCCGTTTTCTCATCTCTTATTCATACAATGAATGTTCGTATAATCGTCTTAATACGCTCAAATGTTTACGCAAAGTATTATCTGATTAGCACCGAAGACACGTAGACATACTAACACGTCCCACCTAGATTATACGAGTTACGACGTATGCCTTGATCGAATCAAACATCTATAAAATAAGTTCTAGTAATAATAATAAACTAAGAGAACATAAAGGCATAAAGGAAGAATTAGGCTTATTGTAATCATAATGAAACCTGCAATAATCGGAATACTTTAGGACTAGAATAAAGGTTTGGCCTTACTTTATAATCTTTAGTAAAATACATCATATTTTTGCATCTCTTTCACATGCTTTGTACTTTCAAAAAACCTAAAGCCATAATATTAAAAGTTATTATCTTAAAAGGATCCAATTCACAGTCTACACATAAGACTGACATTATGTAGTAAATAGTCTGACAGGACAATTTTGCAGTAAGAGCACTTAATCCCCTGCACCTGATGCTCAGCGCAATATCTGATCATTTATTTAGCGGGAAGTTCAGCGTTTGATCCGGGAGGTTCCCCCGTCTAGACGGGCAAGTAATAAAAACTTCTGAGAATACCTTTGTTAGCTATCGTTACTAACATTTATTTTCAATGTTATTGTTCGGAGGGCGATAAATCTATGTCCGCGCGTAGGGTTGTTAAAACTGTGGAACCAAATAGGGAAAACTAGCAAAAGCATTCAACAAACACCGACCCAAAGGTAGAGCGCAGTGCGAAGCCTTTGAAATGCCCAGCCGGATAAACCGAATGCTGTCTAATTAAAAGACCACAACCGAAAAGCTCCACCGGAAAACTTTATTTCATGTGGCAACCCTATATCCGGGGCTAAACTGGGAACCAAACTCGAACAACACTCTGATTGTTCTCTGTCAACTATTTTCTCCGCTCGCAGGCGATTGTTTACAATAGCCAGAATAGTTCGCGCTGATGCCTATTTAGAAATTCGTATCGTTGCTTTTAAAAGGATAAGTGTAGGTAAGAATAAGAGAGATTTATCTATCATAAATAGGATTAAAGTCTCAACAGCAGAGAAACTAAGCTGAAAATTGCTTTCAGAATAATAGACATTAATTTACCAGTCGTTGCGCAGAAATTTGTTTTTCTTTGGACAAAAACTGTCGTATGTTCTTTTCCGGGTACTCAAAGGTTTAGCACCTTAAGCATGGAAAGGACAGAAACATTTTCGTAATTTATGATATAACAATATGGATTTTTTCGTTTTGCTAACGAGATGGAATATAATAGTGATGCCGATAGAGTATTCGTTTTAAGAAGTGTTTGCCTTTATATAAAATCTTGTCGAAGCAGGGGCTTCAGATACTTGAAGCTTGATCCAATTTGTTCGTTATTATTGTTCAATGCACAAACTCTGTCACTTATAAAACCAACCTCGTGAGGTGTCCTTTGATACAAATCCATTAGTGGGCCTTTGAATCTTCGTTTCTTTCAAACTTGAGGCCTTGATAACACAAAGTCTCTTGGATTACAAATTCTTATTTCATTATTTTAATATAGGTACTGCTATGGTTTAAAAAGATACAACAATTAGAAATGGGGATTCCAAGCCTGGTGTCTGTCTATCAAGCTTGGGATCCCGATATTAGCCAGAATTTGCCACAAGATAGTAGGTATAGTAAATTTCTATTATTATTGTAATACTGCAACTATAACCTGGTATTTGTGAGTTTGATTAGTAGCCTCATGGGTGACTGGCTAGCTTGGGATTTCACTCTACTTGCTAATATGGCTTAGAAATTCGAAGTAAAACCAAATAAACTTCATCTTTAAGATTTCTTTTCTGTGTTTACGAAAGGTAATATTGGGGAATCTTTGTACAGTTTGAATAGGCCTATCCGTCATCTGAGTCCCCGATGACCGCTGTGGTTCTGAAAAGTTTGGGATCAATACGTGAGCAATCCCCATTGAAAATTTACATTATTTAGTACGAGCTCAATAAACTTTCAACAATACAAGTCCCGACTCGGGTTCCAAACTCACATCCTTACAAAATATTATAAATGCAAAAGTGCGCCTGTCTGTCTGTCTGTTTGTTACCCCTACACGCCAAATTAAACCGCTTAACCGATTTTGCCGAAATTTGGTATGATTTTTTCGTTTCGTGAGATTTTATTTAAAACAAATCACACGTGACATTTTTCAAAATGTGTGTTTCTTACGTAAACGTTTGGTTTGACAGTCAGTAGATGTTCTTTTGAACGAATTAGTGGATGATCTTAATCGTATAACGATTACGCTTACGATTAAATCTTAAGCATACGTACAATCTCGATAAAATGGATCAAAATAGTATTATTTTGTTAAGAAAAAAATAACGTGAGATTTACCGAGACCCCCCTCTCCCCAACGTGAGATTAGATGAGATTTGACTCAAAATTAAATTTGGGAAAATTATTTGAAAGGGCTAACTTAAACGCGCTAATCTCAGGAACTACTGGTCCGATTTGAAAAATTTTTTCAGTGCTAGATAGCCCATTTATTGAGAAAGGCTATATTTTATCACGTTAAGACTAATAGGAGAATGTGGAAGAAACGGGGGAAATTATTTGAAAGGGCTAACTTAAACGCGCGAATCTCGCGAATCTCGCGAACTACTGAAGCGATTTTTATGTTATTTGGCACAGATAAGAAGTAGACCACGTGAAAGATCATAGGCTAACGATTTTAATCATTTTTTCAATGGCTATATTATTTTATACCCATGCCACGCCGGGGCGGGTCGCTAGTTTATAATATTAGAATGGATGTCAATTTGTATGCCTGTTCTCTGACTGTTATTCCTACACTTTAACCCAGTTAACCTTGATGATGGCCTTGAAAATACACTCAGTCCCAAGGACAAAATATATTTTTTTATCATGAAAAAAAAATCACAGCTCTCACACGAACACGATAAACGAAATTGCAGGCACCGTCTAGTTTATAAAAACTACCAAATGTTTTCGTTTTAGTTAAAATTTTAACCAGATCCTCGCACTAAGCTTTGAAATACCAGGCTTAAAACAAGACCGACTCGCTTTAATTAGATCGCCACGTCCCGCTTAAAGCTCAAATTAAAAAGATACTCAATTATTTCGCTTGGAATGTTGGGCTATTTATACCCCATAGAGTATTTTTTTATAAAGTTAGGGGTGCAAACGAGCAAACGGGTTACCTGACGGCAAGCAACTATGTCGCCCATGGACAGTTGCAACATTAGAAGAATTTCAGTTAAAATTAAAAATAGTTAGACATTAAAAAGAGCGACTTTACAACACGGACGATGCTATTTCCTTGACTTTTTCCCATTCTTTTAATCTCAATAAGTATTTAAGCGGCTATAATTGATTTGAATATTAATTCTTAATCAAATAACCGTGGTTAACGCTCAAAGTTGTCTCCGTTACACCAACAACACTGTATCTGTTACTGAAAATCTGTTACCAACTTGTATCGTATAACTTCAGCTACATTTAACGACTTCATTTAAATAAATAACTTGTATATCCACACTAATATTTAAAAATATGCGTGTTCATGAATGCTCAAACAGCTGATCCGATTTTGCTGAAATTTGGCATGTGTATACTTTGAGTTCCAGGAAAGGATATTATGGGATAAGTACTTTTTAACCCAAAAAAGTACGGCCCCGGCGCGATGAACGAATTTCTGAGCAACGGAGTTGTGTGTATTATCTAGTTCCCTAATAAAAGTTACGAACTTAGAGTCTATTATTTCTGCTGAGCTGTAATGAAAACTTTAATGTTTTAACTTTAAAAAAACAGTAAATATGGCTTACCTAAAAAAACTACGTCTTCAACAAGACGAAGAGTGTAGTAGAACCTTAAAACCGAGGGAAGCGTTTACCGAATTCCTTGTTTAATTAACGTTCATAAATTTTGTATTATTAAATTAACAGAAAATTGATTAGGGTTTGAAACAAGCCAGATTTAAATTTGGGGTGGCCGGTTGACATAATGGTATTGTTTCGAGTGTTTTCAACTAGGTTATTTTAATATTATTGTCTTTAAAATAACCCAAACAGGTTAGGGTCAATTCACATTGCTCGTCGATAGGCATTGCGATGTACTTTAAAATGAGCCTCTAATTTGGAATAGGCAGCCCGACACGGCGCGCCGTATGGCAAGTCTGTCATTTCAATATACTGTACTAGAACTCTCCGTTCCGTCTCTCCGAACAACTCCGTTACCGTACCGTGGAACCGTACATTTTTTCGGGATAAAAAGTAACCTATGTCCTTTCCCGGGACTCAAAGTATCTCGGTACCCAATTTTAAGCTTAATCGGTTCAGTCGTTTAGGCGTGAAGAGGTAACAGACAGACAGACAGACACACTTTCGCATTTATAATATTAAGCATGGATCTTCTAGTTTAGGAAATAAACTTCAATTTTAATAATATATTGCACTGTATCGATGTGATATACTTTATACACTTTAATTTACTAATTTTACATGTTTCCAATATGAGCCATACTTTCAGACTACTGGTTGACGTCTTACATTGTCACTGGTTATATTTCTTAAATACAAAAGAGGTAGCCTTCGACCGAACAGTTTAGAAACATCAATTTCACGTTTTCCATGACCTCGGAAATTCACCGCCATGTAGCTCAGAAGATGTCTCAGCGGTTTTCTAAACACAACCTAACTCCTCGGATCATTTTAAACAAATTTATCATTTCACGAGCACCATTAAATGCGCAAATGATCTGTTATTCAGAGTCGCTGACCTGAAAAGGCTAGTCTATGGAAACGTGCGAAGGAGGAAGCCGAGCGACCCACCCGACTCATCAATTCAGCTCTTTTTTCCACGGGATCGAGTATCACGCCAGATACATTATAACTTTGCTTTGTTATTGACACTATTATACTTGGATTTGGGAGTCTGGGTTCCGACCTTCATACTCACAAAGAGTCAGGAACCCATAACGTTACATTACACATGAAAATCCAGAAAAATATTACAGATTATACCTATCTTTTTGAGTTACAATGAAGTTAGGTATTAAATCGATAATATAATATACAGTATTTCAATTTAACTTGTACTTACTTGAAAATCTTCAATTTTCATTTCAATATTTTGCAACAACCGTTTTAGATCTTGACAATAGTCGAAGTACTAAAAGACTTTATAAAGCTTAAATGAAACACACTCGAAGAGCAATTTGAAGAAAATACAATGAGTTTCATTAAAACGTGAGCATTGTGAGTATTCAGAGTACTTTCGACGCTGTACGAGTACCTTAACTTTATTCTATTACAGAACTCCCTTAACAACATTCCGTATAAAAATTCCCTCCGTAAAGTTAACTCAAGCAAGAAAAGTTGTTAAACTTTCAAGTTCACTAATTCTTCACAAATTCTTCCCGGTGAATAGAATTACTCAAATCAACTTTATTTATTACTGGTTTACGGTTAATTTAAAATATTATCTTCCGGGGGGTAAGGACCATGGGCGTCGGCAGGGGGGTGCCAGGTGGTGCATTTTCACCACTTGGGAATCTCGGGATCAACAGGAATTATTGAAATAAAAAGCATTTTGTAACCCTATTACCATGCCGTACAAAGATAGTTGGTAATGTTTCGGCACTAAATGTATTCTTTTGGCGTAAATAGACAGTCACTGTTGTTCGTAAAAAGTAAAAAGAAAAAAAAGAAAGAAATCGAAAATCTGCACCCCTTGGAAATTATTTCTGCCGGCGCCCATGGTAAGGACAAAAGATGACAAATAGCCAATTAAAAAACCAGCTCGTCTTTTATAAAATAACAAATCGCAACCAATTTAGAAGTATTACTTTTTTTTTGTAAAAATCTGTTTAAGCCCGCGCTACTTTTGCCATGGCTATAACATGTACCTACATGGTATAATAACCTACATGGCCTGCGTCCTTAAGCTATACCAGTATTTCCCAAAATGTGGGTCGCGGGTAGATTTTGGGTAGGCCCTGAAACTACAGGATGATAGTCGTACTCGATCGATTGTTGTATTAGAATATATTACAACTGGAAGTTTTTCTTTTTTCTTAATTGAAATGGGTATGGTGACGAGCTTTAGAAAAGGCCCAAGTCCAGCAGTGAACGTCAGTAAGCTTACGATGATGATATTATGATGATGAATAACGTGACCATAGTCCATACGTCCCGCTTTCAGGCAGTCTGTCCCGCTGTCCCCCGCGAGGCCGAAATTGTCCCGCTTTTGCAAACAGACCAAACGACAATTTAAAAGTACTTTTAGTGCCTGTGTAATGCCTGGAAGTAACGCACTTTCATTCAACAAATGTGGTTATTCTGCCATATTATTTTACTTATACAGACATTAATTATACAGATAGGCACTAGTCATAGGTACTCATTACTCAATCAGTATATTTACCTCTATACTTTCATAATTAATAATAAAATGAAATTAAAGTTTATTGGGGGGGGGGGGTCCGTAGATGTCCCGCTCTGAGAAAAAAAAAGAAATGGTCACGTTAGTGATGAACTACGTTAAGAATTAACGGGTAAATGCTGCGGCAGAAACATATCGCTGCTTTTTTTCTTCATGACACAAGGTGGGCCGCGAACTTTAAACTTTCTTGTAGATGGGTCTCGGTCCCGACAAGTTTGGGAAACACTGAGCTATACCATAACACTAGCCACATAACACTTACTACTTTAGCACCCATGAATTTCGCCCCATAAAAGACTTGAGATTTGCTTTTACCACGGACTTATATACAGGTATATTCTCATGTATAATTAATTTACCGCAAGTTTTTTATGTTTCGCCCGGAATAGCCCATCTTTTATGGCGAGATAAAATATTTTTATGGAGTAAACCACTAGTCGGGTCCAAATGCTGCCCTATTTATTATTCGCTCAGTGTCCCAAGGCCATTCCTCTCGAGGAAATAATTTCTACAGCATACCAGACCATTCTTTACGTTTCGGTATGCTAGAACACTTGTCTGACATAAAACATTGGGGCGGTGCAAACGGGCTCGTCGGCACGACTCCGATGAGTGTGTGGCAGCTCAAGACGGGGATCGCGGGTTCGAATCTCGCCGACGGAACAAAAGTTTTCAATGTTCCCAGGTCTGGATGTGTATTAAATATGTGTATGATATAATAAAAATCTTAAATATATGTATAGTATAAAAGTATTAAATATATTTCCGTTGTATATTGTTATATATTGGTACCTATAGTCCATTGAAATGTTACAATTTTAGGACCGAATATTGCATTTATTAGAGGACGCAATTTTATTTTCGAAATATGTTGGGGGGCTCAATAGAAGCTTAACCTCAAGTTTGTGGGGTCGCCGCCTTTGTCCCCCGGCCGCCATCTTGAAAAAAGGGGTGACAACACTATTTTCGTGATATTTCGGAAACTATAAGTCTTACAGAAAATTTCAAGAACATAATTTGTTGCAAATTATTTTGCCTATAAATATTTTTATTTAATTTATTACCCTAAATTAAAAATTTAAAAAGTTATAAGCAAAAAAGTGATAATCTTTTTTAAAGGTACTATCGCTTTTTAACTTTGTTTAGTACATTTTACAAAAAAATTACCTCAGAACAACCTTGTAAATGATCTTTTGAGAAAAAGATCCCCCAATCCCCCCGATCTCATGAAATTAATTTTCTGCAGATGCAAAAGAAACTGTGAAGGCATGCGTGCCTGCAGAAAAGCAGACCTAAAATGCTCTACAGTATGCCTACTATTCTGTAAAGCTTTTCAGACCTGCTTTTCTGCAGCCACAGTCTGCAGTATGCCTACTACACTACATAAATATATGCAAATTGCAAACTATATCATAGTATGCCTACTATACTAGTCTGCACATGCCTACTATAATATAAAGCATTTCAGGCCTGCTTTTCTGCAGCCTCACATGGTTCCACAGTTTCCTTTGTTTCTGCAGAAAATTAATTTCATGGGACCGGGGGATCTTTTTCTCAAAAGATCATCTACAAGGTTGGTTTAAGGTATTTTTTTTTTGTAAAATGTATTAAACAAAGTTAAAAAGTGATGATAAACCTTCTAAAAAAATTCAGTTTTTTGCTTATAACTTTTAAATTTTTTAATTTAGGGTAAAAAATTATATAACTATATTTGTAGGCAAAATAATTTGCAACAAATTATGTTCTTACAAATTTTTTGTAAGACATATAGATTATGAGATATCACGAAAATAGTGTTGTCACCCCTTTTTTCAAGATGGCGACCGGGGGACAGGATTGGCAAACCCACAAACTTGAGGTTGAGCTTCTATTGAGCCTCCCAACATATTCCAAAAATGAAATTGCGTCCTCTAATAAATGCAAAGCAAATGTAACATTTCAATGGACTATTAGCACGGGGCCAGACTGACGTGGTGTGAAGCGTCCATAGATACTTATTATTTTAAAAAATGTCGTACTTACATAGCCACTGTCCGCGATAGATACATGTGAGTTGAAACTGATAAGTGATAACTAAAATAAATAATAAATCATTTGCGAAAACAAAAGCTTCGTATAATTTTTGAGACCAAAGTCAAAACTGTGGGGGTATCATCAATTTTGTCTTCTCACACTCAAGCTTAAAATATACGACTGGCCCATTTAACTAGCCCTTGTTTTTAGTCTAAATATACCATTACACATAATATTCTCCTCCAAGAGCAGTCGGGTAAAAAGCATATATTTCCGCATTTCAGTCGCTTGTAAGTTGTAGTCGGTCTGAGCAGAGGGAACATAAAACTTTTAAAGAAATGTAAGCATTTATCAGTAAAGAAACATGAATATATTTTCTTTAAAACTAATGTGCACAACCCGTAATAACTTTGTGTTTAGTTTTTGAAATATTTCATTTTCCTTATTGCTCATGTATTTCAAGCAAAATAACGTTCGTAAGTGCTACGGTATCTATATCTAAATATTTTCTGAAAAGCTTATTACTCAATGTAATGATTTACATTACAGTTTCATTGCTAGGTTTTCAATATTTGGTCTAAGCTGCGACACGAGTAAATGAAAAAAAATGTATAAATTATACATGACTTGTCTAGTGGTTAAGACCATACTAAACATATAAGAAACAATAGTTTAAGCTTCATTTCTACTTCGAACCAGTCAGTTTCCTATCAAACTATAAATTAATGATATTCTAATAAAATGTTAAAACGACATTGATTTTTATTGAATACTAGCGACCCGCCAGGCGTCGCACGGGTGTAAAATATATTATGGCCACTGAAAAAATGATTAAAATCGATGGCCTATGATCATCACTATAGTCTACTTCTTATCTGTTCCAAATAACATAAAAATTGCTCCAGTAGTTCGCGAGATAAGCCCTTTCAAATTATTCCCCCCGTTTTTTCCACATTCTCCTATTAGTCTTAGCGTGATAAAATATAGCCTATAGCCTTCTTCAATAAATGGGCTATCTAACACTGAAAGAATTTTTCAAATCGGACCAGTAGTTCCTGAGATTAGCGCGTTCAATTTAGCCATTTCAATTAATTTTCCCCGTTTATTCCACATAGCTGTTGCCCGCGACTTCGTCCGCGTTAGCATAGTAGATCACATCCCAAGTATTATTTATTGTACTTACAAAAATATTCAATGTACAGAATTGACTTTCCTACGATTTTATCTATATCTTCTTATATGTTCTATATATGTATATAATTGACTGACTGACTGACTGATTCATCATCGCTGAGCAAAAACTGTTAGAGCTACAGCCACGAAATTTGGTGAGTAGGGTTGTTTTATTAAGTAGACACCCACTAAGGAAGGAATTCTGGAAATTTTAACCCGAAGGGGGTGAAATAGGGGTTGAAAGTTTGTATGAATGTCCGTCATTTCTTTAGTTAGAAACATGAAACTTTATTTTTGGGCTACTGAATAAAAATGAATGAAAATGTATTAAAGCGTTTTTATAAATTCTACCCCCAAGGGGGTGAAATTAGGGTTGAAAGTTTGAATGAAAGTCCGTCATTTCTGGAGTTAGAAACATGAAACTTTATTATTGGGCTACTGATTAAAAATGAATAGATACGTTTTAAAGCGTTTTTGGAAATTCTACCCCCAAAGGGGTGAAATTGAAGTTGAAAGTTTGTATGAAACTTTGTCAATTTTAAACCAATCGATCTGAAACTTTGCACGCATAAAGTTACTGTAACGTAGACGTTTCCTAAGAAAAAAAAAATCAAAAATTTCACCCCTAAAGGGGTAAAATAGGAGATGGAATTTTGCATGAAACTTTGTCAATTTAAAACCGATCGGGCTGAGACTGTGTATGCATAAAGTTACTATGACGTAGGCATCCCCTCAGAAAGGAATTTAATAAATTCCATCCCTAATGGGATGAAATAGGGGATAAAAGTTTTTAGACATTTTCTTAGACTTTCGACTGATTGAACTGAAATTATTAAAGATTTGAGCTTCTATGATGGAGACGTGCGCTTTAATTGGATATTGGTAAATTCAACCCCCATGGGGATAAAATAAGAGATGATGGAGGACGTAATTGTATTACTTTGAACCTATTGGAACGAATAAATTAAGACGAACAAATAATTGAGTATTTTGCAGTCATATATTGTCAAGTGCCTGCTGTTGCCAATGTTACGTAGCCTGATATAAATCTATACATATTATAATAAAATCGTAGGAAAGTTAATTCTGTACAAAGTTATTAATTCAAAATGAGTTTATTCTGACCTAAACTAAATATATTATACTTTGTTTTCGAGTGTCATTTGAATAAGGCCATCCCCCGAGCAAACGACCTTGACCATACATTTGCCGCGTCCATTCATTTGTTAATACTAAGGAGATGCTGAATGTATGCTTGAATTTTAATAAATCGGTTTTTATCATTTATAAGATATACTTAATATTATCTTTGAGAATGGGTCCCGTTTTTACCCTTTGAGTAAGGGACCTTATAAAGGAGAAAATTATCCATCTTCGTTATTAACTACTAACGCGGACGATGTCGCGGGCAACAGCTTTTTGGGATACTGATTAAAAATGAATGGATACGTATTTAAGCGTTTCTGGAAATTCTAACCTCAAGGGGCGAAATTATGGTTGAAAGTTTGAATGAAAGTCCGTCATTACTTAAGTTAGAAACATGAAAGTTTATTGACGCTTGCGTTTGACGTTTGCTTAAATAAGGTCCCGTGTTTACCCTTTGTATAAGGATCTACAAAAAGGGGAAAACTATCCATCTTTGTTATTATACTATGTTAACGCGGACGAAGTCGCGGGCAACAGCTAGTTATATATATATAAAACTCAAAGGTAGTCCTTTGAGTTTTATATAATGACATGGTGATCTATCAACGCACAGCCCAAACCACTGGACGGATTGGGGTGAAATTTTGCATGCAGGTAGATGTTAAGACGTAGGCATCCGCTAAGAAAAGATTTTGATAAATTCCAACCCCAAGGGGTTAATATTGGGGATGAAATTTTGTATATAATAATACTTCTTAACGCGAGCGAAGCCGCAGGCAAAAGCTCGTTGTAATATAAAGATAAAGATATAAAGATGTTCCGCGCGGCTTCGCTTGCGTAATTTACGAATTTCACGCAACCGTACATTTTTCCGGAAAAAATAAACTATGTCCTTTCACGTTTGCTAAATAACATAAAAATTGCTCCAGTAGTTCTTGGAATAATAAGCAATATGCAATTTCATATAATTTCCCCAGTTTTTCAACATTTTCCTCTATTTCTTCGCTCCTATTAGACTTAGCGTGATAAAACATAGCCTATAGCCTTCCTCGATAAATGGGCTATCTAAAACTGTAAGAATTTTTCAAATCGGACCAGTAGTTCCTGAGATTAGCGCGTTCAAATAAGCCCTTTCATATAATTTTCCCTGTTTTTTCCACTTTAACCTCTATTTCTTCGCTCTTATTAGTCTTAGCGTGATATAGCTTAGTCTGTAGTACCGACTTTGGAACAGGCAACAACAGGCAAATGTGTGACAGTGCACTTGCATGGTACTTGTATTATCGAAGCAACTTACTTCTCAGACGTAATGTCAAATGTGTGCCGTACGCTCTGGAGTTAAGGTTGAATTTGTTATGTTCAATTTTGGTGACATTGGTGACCCTGACGTGGTAATGATGATGAATGTAATTTGCATATGCTTTCAGTTCTTAAAACAGCGCCTAAACCCCCAAACTTGTATCTATAAGGAATCCGGAGTTCTCTTAATATCTTCGGAACCATAGTATACCTTGGTGTAAAATCTTGCGATTTGGTAGCATATGCTTAGGATACTTCTCATGAAACCAAAATCGCCATACGTTTCCATATAAATTTTGAGGACTTCCCTCGATTACTCATGGATCCCATCATCAGATCACCACTTTCTTTCTGTAAAGACTTATGTGTTCTGCTTAGTGACTTTGGATCCAGAATACACCCTCATAATACGAAAACTCATAATCAGCTGACTTCACTACCACTATAGAATTTCTTAAAAAAACTCCAAGCATATTATACTACTGTACTTAGTGTTTATCGAGCAATGCTGAAAATGACATGTTCTAACACCTATCTCTAATAATTAGGCTCTAGAGTTCTAGGTTCTCTGACTTTCGTTTTATTATAATTATTATTTATAGCACTAATTCCTCATGGAAACTCATCATAAAAAATATTCATAAACTACTTAAAACTACATTAATAGATCCATGTTTGTCCCAACTTTGAACCGATTCTGCTGAAATTTGGCATGGGGATACTTTGAGTCCCGGGAAAGGACATAGGATAGTTCTTATCCCGGAAAATGTACGGGTCCCGCACGATAAGCTAATTTTGGCGCAACGGAGTTGCGGGCGTCACCTGGTTTATACTAAGTGCTTATAAGTGTTTATAAGAAGCGACGAACGAAATTACTCACTAATGTTGAACATAACAAATTCAACCGTAACTTCAGAGCGTAGCGCACACAGTCACGTGACATTGGTGACCCTGATGTGGTAGTGATGATGATGGTGATGATGTTGATGAATGTAATATGCATAGTAGCATATGCTTTCAGTTCTTAAGGCAGCGCCCCAACCCCCAAACTTGTATCTATAAGGAGTTCGGAGTTCTGTTCAGCACCTTCAAACCATGGTATATCTTGGTGCAGAATCTTACTTTTGGTAACATATGCCTGGAATACTTCATACAAAAGCAAAATCGGCATATGTTTCCATTAAAATTTTAAGGAGTTCCCTCGAGTACTCCTGGATCCACTCGACCGATTATGTGCACACTTCACATAAACCATCTACTAAGTAGTCCGAACAAACTCTGAAAATTTGGTTTGGATAGGTGAGCCTGTTCTTGAGTTATAAAGTGACAACGAAAATTGCCACTTATTTTTATATATTTAAGACTAGCTGTCCCGGCAAACGTTTCTTTGCCATATTATGTTAAGTATATCGCCCGTATTATTTTATTGAATTAGTGACTAAAATATAAGTATATCACCATGGCAACGTCCATCGCTATCCCGTGACCCGCGTCGCATAAACAATGGTCGCTCTTTATAGACAAATAATTTGCAATAAAATAAAATTGCGACTATAATTTGAGATTTAAACTATCCTATCTCTCAAGTTGGATCGAACTGCATATGGTGTGCGAATTTTATTATAATCGGTTAAGTGGTTTAGGAGTCCATTGAGGACAAACATTGTGACACGAGATTTATATATATTAAGATTATAAAGCGGAAGAGTTTGTTTGTTTGTTTGAACGCGCTAATCTCAGGAACCACTGGTCCGATTTGAAAAATTATTTCAGTGTTAGATAGTCCATTTATCGAGGAAGGCTATAGGCTATATTTTATCACGCTAAAACTAATAGGAGTGAAGAAATAGAGGAAAACGTGGAAAAAACGGGGGCAAATTATTTGAAAGGGCTTATTTAAACGCGCTAATCCCAGGATTTACTACTCTGATTTGAAAAATTCTTTCAGTATTAGATAGCCCATTTATTGAGGAAGGCTATAGGCTTCATTTTATCACGCTAAGACTAATAGAAACGAAGAAATAGAGGAAAATGGGGAAAAAACGGGGGAAATTATTTGAAAGGCCTTGTTTGAATGCGCTAATCTCAGGAACTGCTGGTCCGATTTGAAAAATTCTTTCAGTATTAAATAGGCGATTTACCGATGAAGGCTATAGGCTATATTTTATTACGCTAAGACTAACAGGAGCGAAGAAATAGAGGAAAATGTGGAAAAAAAGGGGAAATTATTTTAAGGGCTCATTTGAACACGCTAATCTCAGGAACTACTGGTCCGATTTGAAAAATTATTTCAGTGTCAGATAGGCCATTTATCGAGGAAGACTATTTGCTATATTTTATCACGCTAAGACTAATAAGAGCGAAGAAATAGAGGAAAATGTGGAAAAAACGGGGGAAATTATTTGAAAGGGCTTATCTTATGAACTACTAGAGCAATTTTTCTCTTATTTGGGTCAGATAGGAAGGTGAAGGTGAAGGTTGGTGAAGGTGAAGGTTCATAGGCTATTTTTTGTGGACTAATTTGTCTGTGAAATATCTAATTTACGCGGGCGAAGCCGCGCGGAACCTCTAAAAATAATAAAAATGAATCCATATTTCCCTTGGTTATACGACATCACGCGTAAACAGCTGGAACGATTCTGCTGAAATTTGGTATAGATATATTATATACTTTGAGTCCCGGAAAAGGACATAGGATACATTATGTCCCAAAAAATTTACGGTTCCCGCTGTCCCGCACAGTAAACTTTTATGATTTTCGCCTAAACTATTCAATCTATTTTGCTGAAATTTGGTATACAGATACTTTGAGTCCCGGGAAAGAACATAGGATATATTTTGTCGCGGCAAAATGTACGGTTCCCACAAAATTTACCTTTATGATTTGTGCGTAAACTATTCAATCGATGTTCGGGAACAACTATAAACTGAAGTCCACGCGGACGAAGTCGCGGGCAACAGCTAGTTTTATAATAAGTATAGAGTATAGAAGTATTGTGAATGCCATATTATGTAGTGACAAAAAACAGATTGGATCGAACAAGATAAAATAGAAAAATAGGGTATTATATAAATTAAGGGGGCAAACGAGCAAACGGGTCACCCGATGGAAAGTAACTACCGTCACCCATGAACACTCGTAACATTAGAGGAGCTGCTGGTGCGTTGCCGGCCCTTTAAACTAACGACGCGACGCGGCGCTTATATTTTACGATCAAGTGGATTAGAAAAGTCACTTCACTTCTATTATTTCCACTAAATATTCATGTTTTCCAAAATACAAATCTAATACAAATGGCACGGCAAAATAAATTATTCATCCGGGCCAAAATAGCGACATGATCCTTTCAACTACTTAATGCAAGGGTTTTGTGACAAAAGGAAATCGGTTTTAGTTGATACCTACTATGGAATTTACTGAGAATAACGTTTAAATAATTATGAAATTGGCAAGATTTAGCATGTTTGGTTCACCAGCTACGAGTAAATTATTATTAGTGTCTCATAAAATAGTGGGACGTTTTTTTGCTGACGATCTATCAGAGAAAAGACTGACCTACGTAATTTGGTCGGGTCACAACTCACACCAATCCCAATTATTGAAAGATAACGACCAACACCAGACATACAAAAACCCGACCAAATAACGTAACCTATCACCTATGTTACCTATATGCTATAAATCAATTTTTTTGATGTTGGGTGGCAGTCATAAAGTTAATATACCTTAGGTATATTAACTTTATGGTGGCAGTAGAGCTGCTGATACGTACTCAGTGCATTTGTTAAAATACTGTCGTTTGTATGTGACATTTGCAATCTCGATTCGGATTATTAAACCTAGTTCTTAGAAAACATTTTAAGTAGGTCGACTTACTTGTTGAATCGCAAGCCGTACTTAGCTCTGAAAGCCTTCATTTTAAATCGTAACGTGCACTTGCTTTCTTACTTTTATGATAGTTTTCATGTTGAATGCAGTTTTGTATTAAAAATTAAAAAGTCATATTAGGGTTTAATTTGTGATTGTGACTGAATAGTGAATATCAGTTTCATGACTGAATAGTAATACACAAGCCAGTGCCTCCAGAAGCTCCAGGTGCTAACAAATAAAATACGCAGGATAGTGAATGGTGTTGCAGGCCTGCACGGCGGACTGCAACAGGACTGCAATGCAGGATAGTGAATGGGCCCTTTTAGGGTCTACACAGGCGGACTGCATTTCAACTGCAATCCAACTGCAAATTGCATTGCGTTACAAAATAATATGAAAGGTGTTGATACAACTAAACTACGGCAAAGCCAAAGAAAAGGTAAACTTGGCGCTCAACATAATGTAATACGTGCATAAATTGCATAATAATAAAGTTTAGCGTATATAATATTACATACAAATAAACAAATCAAAAAATTAACATGTAACATAGACAAGTCACTAGCCAATTCGACAAAAATTACGTCTATATAGAGACGTCATAATTTTTGTGACTTGTAGACTTTACCCATCTGCACCAGAAAAAAGGTTTTAAATAATGTAATGTTGTCCTCAGACAGCAACTTCGTGCTGGGCAACGCGCAGGTGCCCGCGTACCCGATCGTGTACTGCTCAGACGGCTTCTGCGAGCTGACCGGCTGGGCGCGCGCACATATCATGCAGAAGGTGGGTTACTGTCTACTGAGGGAATTCAGTAGTGTTGTTTTTTTAAAGTGAAAACTTCTTTAGCGGCGTTGAGCACTTGTGTGGGACGGGTAAAAACTGTGAAACTCGCGTCAGATTTTCGTGTTGATCGAAAAACCATAGAAAAAGCGTAAGACGGTTGGAGAGTACTAGTGTTTTGTGTCGAACTCGAACTCGAACGAATGTACAGTCGGGGAAATGAGTTGCTTAGCAGAAATGTACAGTCGGGGAAAATTGTGCTAAGCAGAAATGTACAGTCGGGGAAAATTGTGCTAAGAAGATATGTACAGTCGGAGAAATGAGTCGTTTAGCAGAAATGTATAGTCGGGGAAAATTGGACGTCGTTATGTAATAACAGATTAAGCTACACTTGAGAGAATTCGAGAAAATAAGCTTCAAAGATAACTTAAGATTGTCGCTGTGAGCTCATTATTTATGTTACGTGTATAATTTTTTTACTGTAAATTAAGATGAATATGAAGTTTAGATTAATATAGAATATATTACTGTGTAGAATATACTTTAAAAGATATAGCCATTTTTCCGCTTAATTCGTTAATGTTTTATAGCTATATTCAGATAAATTAAGTTTGACAATAACGTAGTATACGACATTATTGTCGTTTGATTCTTTCATACGATTTATTTTTGGTGAAATAAAGTGCAATATAAGATTAAATCCAAACAATTTTAATGCAAATTTCTCAAATTAAACAAAAATTATACAGTTTTTCTAAGATTATAATGTATGCCTTTAATGATTTCGAAAATACACATAAATTTGAATAGGTTTTTATTACTTTTTATAGTCAAACACAACAAAATAACATGAATATTTGCTTGTCTCCCTATCCTTTAAGAAACTATTATAAATGCGAAAGTGTGTCAGCGTGTCTGTTTGTTACCTCTTCACGCCCAAACCGCTGAACCGATTTTGCTGAAATTGGGTATAGAGATACTTTGAGTCCCGGAAAAGAACGTAGCATACTTTTTGTGCCAAAAAATGTACGGTTCCCGCGCATAAACGAATTTTGGCGCAACGGCGTTGCGGGCCTCAACTAGTATTTTAATAATTAAAATGGCACTTTTCAACATTAAAAAAAAAAAACAAAAAAAATTAACTCTCAATAATAAAAAATGAATGTAGTAAATTTTTTATTTTCCTAATCTTCATCTTCTATATCAAAATCTTCTGCCATTTCAGGCGGTTAGTTCGTTATTGCGTTTTTAAAGAATTAATTGAGACGGATTATCTACAACTTTTGTGGATATAATTTGTTTATGCATTTTAAATTCCCGTTTGTGTATTTTGTAACAGTAACTTAGGCGCATAATTCTTTAATACGAAACTAAATTGTGGAAAACTTCTAACAAATTTTGACATGTCGCTTAATTCACCCCTTATCATAAGGAACTAGGATTGATTTTTGAACACAAAATTAGCTGAATACATTGCTAATGATGCCTGGAATCGACCTGCATTCGTAACTCATTTTTTTAAATTTTGTCGCTTGATTCGTTATTACATAACGCCGTCCAATTGTGCTAAGTAGAAATGTACAGTCGGGGAAATGAGTTGCTTAGCAGAAATGTACAGTCAGAGAAATGAGTTGTTTAGCAGAAATGTACAGTCGGGAAATCAGTTCATTAACAGACACGCTGATTAAGGCCGCGTTTCCACCTGCAAGACAACTGTCGCGAGAAGTGTCTGACAGTCTGTCTGATAGCAGCTTTTTTTCGATTGTCGATATTTTTTAATCGATTGTAAGGGTTTCGATCAATTAATTAAAACGATCGTTTTTTTTTTAATTATTTTTTTAAATCGATTTTCATAAAAAAAGGGTTAAAAAATAATGCACAACGTTAATAATCAAGTTTTCACTTCTGCCGGCAGTCGGCACTCCCGGAGTGCAACCCGTCTTTTTTTTTCGGAGAGTAACGTTTTTAACGTTTATAGTTTTCATGTCCGCTGTACACATTGTGCTAACGTATTGAGCCAGCGCATTTTGGCCAATGTGTAGAGAAGAGTAGAGTCCACTTGGCCATTGAGTTGACATTCCATAGACACAGGTTACACGGTCAAATTTTCATCAATGTGATCCTTCAATCAGGTAAAAATTGACGAAAATTTGATCGTCTTACCCACGGATTGATGAATTGATCGTATTCTTAATATCAACTTTTATAACCATCAATATTCCGTCAACCAGATTGATGGATCAGAGTGATGAAAAGACCGTCTAACCTAACCTGTGTCATACTCTACACGTTGATCCAATGCGCTGGCTCACTTCGTTTGTCCAATGTGCATAGGAACTTTACACAAGCGAAGCAATGTATGGGTTTTGTTTTGACAGTGTATGTGTGTTTGTATGTAACGTATACATAACACAATATTATAAAATTAAATATACAGCATGTAAGTGTATATTTATTTTTACTATGATAAAAGTGATAAAGCTGTTCTAAAGAAATATTAAATTACTAGATGACGCCCGCAACTCCGTTGCGCCAAAATTCGTTTATCGCGCGGAAACCGTACATTTTTTCAGGATAAACACTATCCTATGTCCTTTCCCGGGACTCATAGTATCTTCATACCAAATTTGAGCCAAATCGGTTCAGCGGTTTGGGCGTGAAGAGGTAACAGACAGACAGACGGACAGACAGACAGACACATTTTCGCATTTATAATATTAGTATGGATATGAAAGTATGGAAGTATGGATATATATTAAAATTTAAATTCTAGGGGTGCGCGTGCAAGTTCCTCCACGGGCCCGACACGCGGGAGGACCACCGACACGAGATCGACGCAGCCCTAGACTCTAAACATGAGTTGAAGCTAGAACTCATATTCTACAAGAAAAATGGTGAGTTGTTCACATTTTATACAGTTTAACGGTCACAGGTAAAATGAAAACAATTTCAAAAGTATTCTCGTTTACCGTTCGTCGATTCCAACAACTCAGGCTGGATTTATATGCGGCGGCGCGAACGCGCGGTTTAGCCACTACACCAAAAGATTACAAGCAAACGTATGTAACGATTTATTTAAATAGCGGTGCGGTCGCACTGTCCTTTACATGTATCCAGCTTAGGGTCAATTTACAGTATCAACGTCGTGATGCGTCGCAAATCGCTGTTTATTTTTACAGCAACATAACAGCCAGTCCATTACCCAACGACATAAGTATTTTTGAAATTTCTTTTTAAATGGTATTCCATTGTATCGACGTGACACTTTGCAATGTGAACTGACCCTTAGAGTGCGATCATTGGTCAACCTTTATTGACTGACGAGCAGAAAAGATGTATTGGAGGCAAATAATGCATTTTGAATAAGGCCGATATATCAGACATATAAACCCTTAAAGCCATTTTCGGTCGCAGATTTGTGAATCTGTAACAAGTCGTAACAGTTTCGTAGCTAATACGACACCTTGCGACTGTGTTTCCTTCTACGTGTTGTAACCGTGTCCGCTTGTTACAGAAAAAAATGTGTACACATGTTTTCCACATATGTAGTAACTGGGTTGTAACATGTGTAGTAAAGATACGTAACAATTAAACACTAACTTTGATAAATGTAAGTCACCAAATCCCAGTTATTGTAAAACTGTGTGTTGTGATACTGCCAGTTTATAGTTTAATTAAAATAAAATAAATTAAAATCAAAAAACTTTTTGAAATGAAGATTTTAATTAAACACTCTAAAATGTTGGCCTATTTTTGCTCTATAACGGTACGGAACCCTATGTGCGTGAGTCCAACTGGCACTTGGCCGATTACATTTCTGGCTAGATTCCTTAGTCTGTTTGATTGTAGTTTGTGCTACGACGTATGCTCTGCATCTCCCAAATGGCATTTATTCCTGTATTGATATAACGTTAGGGGTGATAATAAAATAAAAATTAAAAAAAAAAAAACAATTTTTATTTCACGATTTTAAAGTCACAAAATCATCATTAATTATTACACTTGCATTATAATATAATTTTACTAGCATTGTCTACTTGACATGAATCAAGATTACTTGTCAGAATCTTCGTAGTTAATCACCGTTTGTACTTTTGCTGCACAGTACGTTATGTAAGTAACTAATATCAGAACTGATATTCAATTTTTTTGTGTCTGGTGCATCATCATCTGAAAAAGAATAATTAATATTAATTGATGTAATATTTATTTCGATTGAATAAGGTACGAGATATATTAACTCGGAAAAGCTTTCTTTTGTCAAAAGAATTCAATATAGCATTTTGTCAGGCAAAGTTTGAGAAACTGTGAACAGAAAATCAAGGAGAGACCATTTTTAAAATGCAGTAACTTTATGACAACTTTTCGTAACATTCCCACACAATGTCGACTGTTATCGTAACTTTGTAACTAGTCGTGCCGAGAAAATTTTTCACATAAAATAAAATATATATTTTTTTTTTGTGATTTATCGATTGTACGGCTTATTGCTGCTAATAATTAGTTTGCTACTCAATATTCAAGTTTATTTTTGCACTAGATATAAGATTTTGAGAATACAAAATAAAATTAATAATATAAACCAATAATGTATTTTCGTAGGAATGGTTAAAATAAGATAAATAAGTTGGCGCGTTGGTAAATTTCGAACTATCCCACTAAATACACGATGAATTTAATTTCCCATCAAGATTTGGGCGTAGAAAACCATACCAATGAAAAACAAAATATTTGTTTACTTACCTTGGTGATATGATGGCGGTATCTTATTTTTAATTTTTTACGTCTTTTACTTATGTCAATGTGATGCAACGAATGAACGGATAAATGAACGAATGATTTGTGGAATCTTGTTAAAATTTGGTAACAATTTTACGACACGGCGACGTAAATTAGAAACCGAATGTGACTGTGTCGACTTGTCCCCAATTTTAGTTGCAGCGACTTTAGTTTTTTGATGAAACGGCGACGCGATTAAGCGTCGAGAACAAATAAGTCTTAGCACAAGGTGTCGAAACCGTTAACCGTGAAGGGGTAACAGAGAGACAGATAGACACACGCATTTATGATATTAGTATGGTTTTAATTCAAACAGAAAAATAATTAAAACTGTATTTAAATACTTACTACATGCCCTTACTAAATTATCTAGTAATCAGCATAATTAATTCCACCGCGCGTCTTTCTAAAACTATTTTACATTAATTATTACTGCCGCACTCATTAAATGAAGATTTTGACATAAGCCAGCTCTGAATCTGTCAAACTCTTCATTAAATTAATAAGTTTATTAATCATTACGCCTCTGGGTGCGACTGTTAGATTTCAAAGTTTTGGGATGTAAATAATAATAGTATTACCTCAAACATTATAAATAAATAATATTTATACTGAGACCTCCCTTCCTTCCTCCCTCCCTTTATGTATGATATTTTTTTTATATACATCTACTGGGTCTAAATCGTAATTTTTGGTAGTAAAATAAATTATCGCTCCAATCCATTATTTAAAGAAATGAAGACTTTAAGTAGGTATCATTATTTTTTTGTGATATCGTAAAAAAACTTTTTATATTGATGTTGAAATAATTGCATTTTAAAAATAAGTGCGTTCGTTAAAGCCGAAATCGTAAACAAAACCAATAGAGTTTTATGTGCCATTCTACTAAATTAAACTTTCAGGGCGTCGCGTTCACACGAGTTTCGCACAGTTGCTAAACTTTACAAAACTTGGTTAATAATAATAATATATTCTACTAGCTGTTGCCCGCGACTTCATCTGCGTTAACATAGTATAATAACAAAGATGGATAGTTTTCCCCTTTTTATACAAAGGGCAAAAACGGGACCCTATTTAAGCAAACGTCAAACGCAAACGTCAATAATCTTTCGTGTTTCTAACAGCTTAAGTAATAACGGACTGTCATTCAAACTTTCAACCATAATTTCACTCCTTGGGGGTAGAATTTCTAGAAACGCTTATAAATATGGTAAAACACCCAATTTCTGCCACTTTAAGAGTTTATATAACTGAATGTCCTATTATTGGCATATTTATAGTATTTTCTAACATTTATCTAAGGTGCCAACTGCGTTTAATAAGATGAATGCCAACGATAGGGTAGGTACTTCCCCCTATGTCAAAATAATTCAATTCAGCAACTGGATCATAATCGATAAGAAAATATACTCTAAACATTATGTAACTGAAGGTTAGTAAATTAGAATTCCTATTTTGTATAACCTCTATAATGAACCTTTCATTAATTTGCAACAAGCCGCCAATTTGTGCCGTGGGCGCTAAACTTGCCTTCTGTATTCAGAGTCCGTCACTCACAATTTTCTAATAAGCAGGTAAAATTGGAAGCTTAGGGGTCGGACACACCTCGGCTATCACGATTTTACTTGGTTATGGATGTCGAAAATTTAAAAATAATATATTAATATTTTTCGATTCTAATATTAATATAATTTATCTGTCCGACTATCTGTGACCTCTTCACGTCCAAACCGCTAAACTGATTTTGCTGAAATTTGGTATGGATATACTTTGAGTCCCGATCATGGCAATGTAGAGCCCGCGCGAATAACGAATTTTGGTGCCCTAGAGTTGCGGGCGTCATCTATAGTTATCACAACACAACACATTTTTTTTTACCCATTTAAATATTTTTCGACTTATTAACCCCCTACTAATAAAGTAAAAAATATTTAATCAACGTACAACTATTTAAGGTCTGCTGTCTTAGTCTGTCGGTAATATGCCGGTAATAAGACTTAGTAAAGTCAGTAAATCTTATAAAGGTGAATGTATACGCCTTTACAACAAAATCCCGGAAAACGTTCAAAATCTTTCCATTAATAAATTTTAAAAAGTAGTTAAAGAACGTTTGTGTGCCAAAGCCACACTATAAGGTCAATGATTTCATAAACGATGGCACGCCTTGGGAGGACTTCTTGCAAGGCTACTTCTACATTATTATAGGACTTACAATTATGTATGTGGATATAATATTAAGTTACAAAATTGTAAGCTTTATTTTAAAAGATTAATTTTTTTCTCACTTTATTTGGTAAAAAAGTGGGCCCCCTGCGAGTTTCATACGCCGGTTCTTCTCGCCGGGTTAGTTCCCGAACCGGTGGTAGGCATCATGTAGGACATTCTGAAAATATTTATTTTAAATTTATTCAGAAATAAAATAATTTTGATTCTGATTTTGTCATGAGACTTTTCCAATAATATGTCTTTGTAGTTTTTTTGCGGAAAATTTGATTTATATTTTTCTTAGTATTTTTAACGAAATATTTATAACGAAACAATAAATAGAACATTCTTAAAATCTGACACCATATCGGACCACTAATAAAAACTACGTACTGTGTTACTGAAACTAAATTTTACATGCATAGTTTAGATTTGCATTTAAAATTCCTGAACTGAATTGCTGAGTTGAACAATGCGTGCTATTGTTTCAAATTTAACTTTCAAATGTTATAGTGTTTTGCCTTTTAGGACGAACAAGTTTTCAATGCAAAAAGTAAAATTCGTGTTGCAAAAAGCCGATTTAGGAAGCATCGCATCGCAAATATTATCTGCTACAAAATCCATACTTCCATACTAACATTATAAATGCGAAAGTGTGTCTGTCTGTCTGTCTGTCCGTCTGTCTGTCCGTCTGTCTGTCTGTCTGTTACCTGTTCACGCTCAATCCGCTGAATTGATTTTGCTGAAATTTGGCATGAAGATACTTTGAGTCCCGGGAAAGGACATAGGATACTTTTTGTCCCTGAAAAATGTACGGTTCCCGCGCGATAAACGAGTTTTGGCGCAACGGAGTTGCGGGCGTCATCTAGTTCATAAATTCATAATAAAAATGACATTACAATGCGATGCGAATTCGTAGTTTTGTGTAGGAGCCCTTATTCATAAAGACTGTTTTTCTTGTCGGTACGTTTGGTAGTGTAAACGCGACAACATTATAAAGCATTCAAACATAATAGAAACAAATTATAAAGGACATATTTTCAATACTGACGGATTATACCAAACTCCAGACACCTGTAGCTTATCTTGAAAACTTTCGGCCCTTTAGGCTATGGGCTAATAACGTTATCGTACCATCCCTAGGGGATCCCTAAATGACGTGTCAAGCTGTCCCACAATGGACGATATGCAAATGTGGGACCAAACAATGTTTTAATATTATTAAACCGAATTCATTATAGCGAAAATTAGTTTATCGAGCTCAATTTGTTCGAGCGTTTAACATTATTGTTTGTTCATGCAGTCAGGAGTAATTAACTTTTTGTATTGATTGAGCTCTTTCATATTATGGTAGATATAAGTTTTTAGTACGGGAGCCCTAGTACATTTTTTTGTGATTACTAAGCTAATTTTTTGTGAGTAGCTACATTTTGATAAGACAAACAACATTTTTATTTTCGAAAAATTTAAAAAGTGGTAGGTAGCTAACAGAGATAGCATAGTCAAAGGATTTCATACTTTGACTTGGTGGTCCTAAAATATGAATTGTTTTATTTGTAGGACAAGGTTACTCTTAAATTATATAACTATTAACGTTCCAATTTACAAAAACTCAGCTGGTTAGGGTTCCGTTTTGGGGTTCTGCAATCAACAAAACTTGGTTCACTACTGTACCTTAAAACGGAACCCTAACCAGCTGATTTTTTGTATATTGGTAGGTTAATAGTTGTATAAAGAGTAACCTTGTCCTACAAATAAAACAATCCTTTAGGACCATCAAGTCAAAGTATGAAATCCTTTCTATCTCTGTTAGCTACCATCACTTACGAAATTTTTCGAAAATAAAAATTTTGTTCGTCTAATCAAAATGTAGCTACTCACAAAAATTAGCTTGTTACTTGTTAGTAATCACAAAAAAAATTGTTCTAGGTCTCCTAACTATTTGTTGGAATTCGGTAACCTATATCGTTTCCCAGCTGTCAAAAGAATTTCAGTACTAAAGTAGAATAAAATATGTGCCCATTTTTTTTTCATTCGTCATTTTATACTAACTCGGTTTAGCGCGAAGAGATCACAAATAGAGGGACCAAATCCATTTGCTGGCAATACATTCCTTATGAATTTAAATGCTAAAACATACGAGGAAGTGCTTAGTATAATAATACACTATGCTTCCGTACCATATTATATTTATGAACATCGTAACAGCTTCCATCGCAAATATATCACCTTACTTGTTATACATACAGAACCAGGAATTTCATAACTTCAATATGAATAGTGAATATAATCCGACAGAATGTATTTCGTAGTAATAAAGAGTGATTTATGTGTGTACCCAACCGTCAAAATTGAGGAATAAAAGTCATAGCTCCGATTTATTTTCTTTTGATAACACTTAATGCCATCGATGATAGCTTCGGCAAAATATATTGAAAATGTAGGTCTCGTAAATACTGCTTCGAGTGCACTGTATTGTTTTATATTGCTTTATAAACTTTCTTTACTTTATGTGTTTTCTATACATATTATAAAACAAAGTCGCTTTTTTCCCTCATGTCCCTTTGTTCCCTTTAATCTTTAAAACTACGCAACGGATTTTGATGATTCTTTCAGTGTTAGATAGCCCATTTATCGAGGAAGGCTATCCATACTTATATTATAAATAGGCTATATTTTATCACGCTAATACTAATAGGAGCGAAGAAATAGAGGAAAATGTGGAAAAAACGGAGGAAATTATTTGAAAGGGCTTATCTCGCGAACTACTGGAGCAATTTTTATGTTATTTGGCACAGATAAGAACTTAGACTACGTGAAGTGTCATAGGCTATCGATTTTAATCATTTTTTCAGAGGCTATATATTTTATACCCGTGCGACGCCGGGGCGGGTCGCTAGTAATATGATAAAGCCAAATTACAGCTTTGTAGGTCCTATAGTCTCTGAGCAAAACCGCGGACAGACAGACAGACAGACAGACGGATAGACGGACGGATAGACCGAAACTATAAGGGTTCCTTGTTGACTACGGAACCCTAAAAATAGAACAGATCACTCCTTGCCTTACGTATTATTTGTAATTTTTTAGTGTTATTTGACGGAGGTTTATAAATAATAGATAGTATTTATCAACGAAACAAAACGTAACGAGATGCGACTCGATTAATATAAGAACGCGAGTAATGCAAAATTAAAATGAAAGACGTTACACCAATTGTCATATTTTGATGTAGGTACGTATCGCAAAGTCGTGCCTCGTTTCTTTTTAGTGAGAAATAGCTCTTATTTAAAAAAAAAGTTAACTTATCTGTGCTCATTTCATTTGGCAATTGACGTAACGAAAAGAAATACAATCCGTGTGGAAACCAACATACGCGAATCAAAACATTTTTTCCTCGTTATAATATTAGTAAAGTTTATAACAACATAAACTCGAGATACATACTTAAATTAGGTTTGGGTTAGCAATTTATTAATTTTAAATCATTTTCACCGAGTTGTAAGAGGATTACCGCCGGGCACATCATATTATTATCCTGCTATAAATTTTTACCGGTCCCTACCCTGCCCTTACATTAGTCCAATTTGAAAGTACAACTACCTCATCCGTATGTAGATACCCTTAATTACAAACCTTACAATATTTATGCGAACAACTTTAACCATTATTTATCTGCATCGAAGATAGTTTGTTTTATATTGGAGGGCTTACGCATGTTTTCCCAAATCGAGTCATAATAAAAAGAGATAAATAACCCCAAAAAGGCTGCATGGGACTTACTTCAACCCATCAAGCCACATAAGGACACCGGTGACCGCGATAACAATAGAATGACAATAGATTTCGAAGAATCCGCGATCGAAAGGCTGTTGGTGAAAACAATCATTAAATTCTACTTAGAGCATTTCAATGATTGCCAATAATTTAAATCGATTAGTCTAAATACCTAAAGCTTCTTACACGCGGTGACGGCACGCGTCAACGGCAGTCGACGGCACTCGACGGCAGCCGTCGACAGCCATCGACGCGTGTCGACGACAATTAGTGCCGTACGTCTGTAAGAGCGCTTAATCGTAAGATACTATCTAGAATCTAGATTGTCTTTAGATTATGCTATAATATTAATTAATCGTTAACACAATCGTATAAACAAATTGATCAATTTGATTTATACAATTTAATTTAGTAGAACCTTTATTAACATTTGTGTACGATATTGTATGAAAAATTTGTACTGCGCCAGCCAGTCGCTTTGAGCTATTTTATTCAGAATATGAAGCTAAAAGTGAAACTTCAAAACTGTTTTTTATTTCCAGGTTCCCCTTTCTGGTGTTTGCTCGACATTGTGCCAATTAAAAATGAGAAACGAGAGGTGGTGTTGTTCCTGGCCTCGTTCAAGGACATCACCAACACGAAAATGGCCGCCATGAACACTAACGAGGAGTTCGACAGCGGTAAGTGGAAATGAAATCACGTATGTGCGTACTAAGCGACTCCGCAAATAAAATTGGGATGTAGTATCAAAGAAATTTATTTATACGCCTGTGGATCTATGTAATTTTTTAAGGTTTAAGGACTAGCTATCACACATCACGATAGACACAGATCACGAAGTAACATTTACTTGACAATTGACATAGACGCAAGAGACGGCATAGATCCCTTTGAATCAATTTCTTTGATGGTAAAATGCGGCCGACAAAAGAATGCATTTTGGTGATCAATTTCAATTTGTGATTATAATATTTCATTTTTTATTTTGGTGACTTACCTAACTTATATCTGTTCCGTATTTACTGTTTGGAAACGGTGAGAAAATTTGCGGGAGTAAACAGATCTTGACAGCTGCGTAATAGTAATGGTTATGTCGCAGGCGGATTGTATAATACGCCGTATTACATTACGGCTAGCTGTTTCGAAAAACAGGGCCGTTTTGTAATGCGGCGGCTTAACGATTAGCCGGATTGTCATTCCGATACGTTCTTCAATAAGGCGGCCCACGTTTAGCCACATCGTATTTTCCACGTACCGGTATTTTATTTACTGTTTTACATCGAGAATAATAGAAATTATTTAATGTTGTTCTTAAATTTATTGTTTTCTTTGTTAAATTCACCCAAAACTTCACAATTTAGCAACATACTTTCGGTACATATCCAACGCCATTGTGGTTGTTGTCACAGGCAGCGCCAAGAGTATTAAGAATGGGAACTAAAATCTGTCAAAGAGGCGACTAATCTTTCGCTTTATTATATTACTAGTTGATGCCCGCAACTCCACTGCGCCAAAACTCGTTTATCGCGCGGGAACCGTAGATTTTTCCGGGACAAAAAGTATCCTATGTCCTTTCCCGGGACTCAAAGTATCTACATGCCAAATTTCAGCAAAATCGGTTCAGCGGTTTGGGTGTGAAGAGGTAACAAACAGACAGACAGACAGACGGACAGACAGAGAGACACACTTTCGCATTTATAATATTAGTATGGATGGCTAGCCGTTTTGAATAACGTATGGCGCCGAATACATTCCGGTGGTTTTTCATTCAGCCGCATTCAATCCGGCTAATCGATAAGCCGCCGCATTACAAAACGGCCCTGTTTTTTATAACAGCCAGCCGTAATGTAAAACAGCGCATTATACAGTCCGCCTGCGACAGTTACAACATCAAATATTAAGTGTATGGTAGAGATCAACTACGATAACATGGCGCGCCCCTCCAAATGACTGTGTCAATGTGTGTAGTCACATCATTATGAAAGAGTTTGTATGTAGTAAATATTCAACCAAACACAGTACACGTAATATTTCTGTTAATGTCACTTATTACCAAGATTTGTTGGTCAACTAATCATAACTAGCTTACTGCGCAAGACAACGCACTTCAAACGTTTTGACAACGCACTTCAAACGTTTTGAATTTTCGAGGGGCGCGCCATGTTATCGTAGTTGATCTTTAGCTGTAAAATGTGTTTATTCAAATGACTTTTGATAAGTTACCATTACGCAGCTACTGAATGATCCTGCTTACCTCACTGAACCACAATTTGAACCGCATTCTTTCGTCCCTCCCAAATTACCAATCTCGTACAGTTTCATACAAAGAATAGTTTCGCTTAGTCTGTACAAGTTATGCCATTTAAAATTCATAATCGTTGTAATAACGTCTACTTATCGGTAACCGGTGTACAGAATATAGGTCTTAAATTCCTAGTTTAGTTTCCCAGAGTCGCCACACCGCACGAGCACGGTAAAGTCAATATGAAATACTATTTCCTTTATACTTTTCATTAGTTCCTTATAAAATAAAAGAACGTTGTTTCTATTAGCCACTTTCCTGTCCTGAGTGTAGGTTTTTAAACTAGTTTCAAATTGAATAACTGTCACTGTTTCACTTAAGTTATTACTACTATTTGTTGATATTATTGATTTATATATACTAGTATTTGTTGATATTATATTTCTACTGGTTAAGTAATTGCTGTTTTGTATATTGTGTGACATATATCGCCCATCGAGCAAGTAATCATAGTAGATGTAATGTCAGTCATATTAATTGACAAATTCGATAAACAACGACACGCTTGTGCTAAACAAAAGATTTTGATGATTTTGACCGTCGTTTGCAATAACGTTGTCGATTGGTTAATATTTTAGCGCTAGCCAATCAAAAGCCCCAAAACGCAATAAGTGCTGCAGCGTTTTGACGGAATTTGTTTTCATATGTGACATTATCGCTCTAATGGGTACGTGCTCGATGGTATCGCATGTGTGTCAGCCTCTCTACGTGCAGTGTTCAATGATGTTTTAAAGTATCAATCGTGTCGAGTCGCTCTACATGATTACCCCCGACACGCGACTCGCGCAAGCAATTTCAAACAAATTGACATTGCGAGATTGATACTCGATAGATTTTGATACTTTTATAATTTATAATTAACATAAATATACAAATGTTCAATTAGAACGTCACTACTCACTCTGTGTTTGTAGAGAGAGTAACATACAGTATTTGTATATTATGTAATTTATATAGTAAAACCACCCTGTATTATAATCCTTGAGTCAGTTGCCTCTTATTTTAGCAAGTCTTGGCCTGATATTTCATTTTTATAACACTTCAGTAACTTTCATACAACTTAAGATACATTATTCC
This sequence comes from Lysandra bellargus, assembly GCA_905333045.1. NCBI lineage: Eukaryota > Metazoa > Arthropoda > Insecta > Lepidoptera > Lycaenidae > Lysandra > Lysandra bellargus. The sequence continues at coordinate 3,554,059 of HG995334.1, read as the reverse complement.
ATTGTCTGCAGTATATTATATTAATATTTCATCACTTTTTGCGGTATAAGCTTCTTACTTTTTATTGAATACAATTTTTTTATTAATATAATATTTAAATATTTCGTAAATATTTCATGTAGAGTCTTAAATCTTAGTAAAGAATATCTCTATTTTAGAAACTGATTTATGATTTCATTTTGTCACTGTTGACTTTACATCTGGGTAAACTATTAGCCTATTTACTTATTAAGTAATTATAATAATTATAACTAGCATACTACGAAGCGCCTAGGATATCGTAGTCTTATACTTTAAACTACGATATCGTTGTTTCTATCAAAGGGAAAGCTAAAGTACCTTTATCATTCCGAGCTAAAACTCATGACATAAAGTTACTCGCACTATTGCTCTAGAGAACTTCATACGCCCGTAATGTGCTCATCCTACCGATATTAAATTTTGCCGTGGGCTATTTTTAAAAAGTTATGAATAATATCAAAGCCTCCAACGTAGAAAATATTATTCATAGTCGTTGATTCCTAATAACAAGTCGGCGTGGCATATTTTACTACTACTTTAGTATGTTGAGGCTAAAATTTCCCTTACCCTCGGAAATGATTAGTTCCACAGAAACCGTACATTTTTCCGCAAAAAGCCTACTTCTTTCCCCATGGTATACTCTACGTCTGTGCCAAATGACAAAAAATTTGATCCAGTAGTTCGTGGTTTTAGCGCTTTCAAACAAACACACTCATCAGCTTTACGTTTGCGCACCGCGTCTCCAATCTCCATCTGTCAGACTTATGAATGTATTAAGTTAATTATTTATTGATAGATATGATAATAATTATTTATTAAGTTTTTGCGATAAGTGTGTATTATAAATCTATTAATATAATATTATAATTTTTTTAAATAATTATATTAAAATATATTTTTAACTTGTACTAAGCATAATTGTTATGATATTATATAGACAAGAATACATTTCAATCTTTAAGTAGCGCTTGCATGAGTATTATTATATAATATATTATATTATCATTGCATATCTATTAAATTGAATTTATTAAATAACATTTTATATAGGCTTAAGCATAGGATTTTTTGGTTTCAATTTTCAAATTATACATTTCAACAATACATTACTTATGCTTGCATTTACTTCAATCACAGAGTGCTGAAAAGTATACGTTATTTCAAACAACCAATCATCTTTCATAACAAATCGTTTAAGATTTGTAATTACTAATTAAACAGTACTTAAACACATGTCACATACCTCAATCCAAACCGACTTCAAACTAAGGTTTTTCGTTCCCAAACCAATTGAAGTCTGATTGCCACCACCGCGTTACCACAATTTCATTTAATTACATTGCATTTTTATAATTTAAAAAATTTCGTGCTTTTAATAATTAGGGCGAAGGATTTTCCTTTTAATTCAAAAAATATTGTATTACTCAAAGCTCGCTTTTGGAGCTCAAAATGAGCAACATGAAAAATTCCATCATTAATCATTGTCGAACGTCACCGTGCCTAATAAACGGTAAAGTAAATAAAAATGAAAAGAAACGAGACTTGGCTGTTTTGTGTTTTCGTGAATATTCATTACGGTTATGCCCACATAATATGAACGAGTTCGTCGAAATGATATTCGTCGCTTTCATCGCAAAGAAAATCCTTCGCCTTATCGTTATTACGAGTACCGGTCGCGAGGAGTATAATTTGGCGCTTTCATACGCTTAATGACTTAATTTGGCGGTCCGTATCATTTGAGCCGCTTACAGAACTTGCATGTGTGAAATGTTTCGAGATTTAAATTTCGTTTATTTATCTTTAAGCGCTTTGCTCCCTTGGCTTTCCGCTCACGTCAGTCGTTACGACTTCTAACTTTCTGAGCGCATACTTGTGTAAGGCTGGTTTTAGAGTCACGCTGACTGCGCGCGCACCATCGGCGCTGATGGCCCGAGATGTATGAAATTGTAGGAAGCGTTTTTGAATAACGCGTAGCGGTCAGCGGTCATATTTCATACATTTCGATGTCGGCGCCGACGGTCAGCGAGCGGTCAGCGTGACTCTAAAACCAGCCTAAGACCCATAGACGCAAGTATGCGCTACGACATGACGAAAAAATCGATTTTAATGTTCGTCCAAATTGATTGACGTGGTCGGGAAGAGTAGCGTATGAAAGGGCCGGCCGAGCTGATTGTAACAGGGTGGTTTGTGATACAGGAGCCGCGGTGCGGCCGTCGGCTGGTGTGGTCACTCTAGCGTTATCCCCATTTGTACCCGCAGCGGCACTCTTGGGCGCCCGGTTTCGAGCTGAATCTAGTTGCCTACTTCCAGACCCCAATGGCAATCTTGACCCGGAAGCCCCCTCGCCCGCTAACATGGGCAGGCGGCGCTCCAGGGCAGTTCTTTACCAGCTTTCAGGACACTATAAACCGGACAAAATGAAGACCAAACTTAAACTCAACAATGTTAGTAAGGTATCTATGTTTACTAACACAGTAACGTTATTCTACTGCCAAGGTACTCGAAGTAGTGGCTTTAGACTTAGGCCAAACCTACGCGTCAATAAATCGTGAAACTGGTGTGCACTGTGCACACCTGCGCGAAACCGTAGATTATTCCCACTCTGCCGACGCGAACGTCCCGCTTTGCAGACGCTCCCGCTTCGGGTTTTGGTCGCGTAGGTTTGGCCGAAGCTTAAAGCTCGTAGTTCGTAGATAGAGATCATTATTTTAAATTGAATACGATAACAAATACTAATTTAAATGAAATTAAAATAATCATTGCCTTAGTAGAAACAGTCATCATAGTGCTTAGTAAAATTCAAAGCGTTCCGTTTATGGACACTTCGCAGTTATTATAGTTTCAGCTGAGACCATCTCGTTCTAAGTGTCTATAACAGGATAAACACCAGCTGGTGTCGTAAAATTAATTCATACTAGAGTAGAGTCAGTGCAGTAAAGAGAAAATCTGAATATTTAAAAGTACATCTGATATCAAATAAATTAGAAGGTTTACGCGTATTTTTATTTCTAAATTATCTTACTAATAAAATGTAAATGTAAATATCTAATAAAAATATTTACATATCTAAGGACAGATCTGCTTGTTTTGACTGGCATATTGGTAACATCATATGACTGACAAAGACAGACCTTGAATAGTTATGTCCTACGTAAAATTGATAGACAGACCTTGACAAATCATGTAGTACTCGTTTGTAAAATGTTTAGTAGTAAGAAAGATAGAGTATAAGCATGTACGTATAAAAAAAGGCGGACGGAGTCCCACCATACACAAAACTGTGTCCTTCAGAGTCGGCCAGCTGACTGCATGTACACGGTCCGCACGCACACATTTTTACGCTACTCCATACCATTTGACAGGCGTAAGAATGTGTGCGTTGCCGACTCTGAAGACACAGTTCTGTGGTTTTGTGTATAGTAAGACTCCGTTCGCTTTTTTTTCTACGTTCATGAGTATAAGTATAATAATTTGCTGTAATATGGTCGCTGTTATGCATTTGTGTACTAACCCACTTTTTTGTTGAATTATGAATGCAGTCTCGTTCTAAATAATTTAAAGAACGTAACTTCATTCATAACTCAATATGTATTTTTTTTTTGCATTTTTGTACGTTTTGAGTTTCCCATTTCTGCGTCTTCTTTCATCTACTATGAACCGACCTTAATCAACCCGCATCAAACAAACCGCGCTCCGAATTAACACCTAATGTGTTCTAAATTTGAATTCTCACATAATGATTCATTTTAGAACCTTCTCCACTCGTCGGACCCGCCGCTCCCCGAATACAAAACGTCGGCCATCAAGAAGTCCCGCTTTATAATATCACATTACGGAGTTTTTAAAACGTTCTGGGATTGGTTGATACTGATCGCGACATTCTACGTGGCCGTGGTTGTGCCATATAATGCAAGTTTCGTGGATGAAGGTCATCCACGGATAAGCGTAACCAGCGATGTGGTTGTCGAAGCATTGTTTATTATTGGTAAGTTTTTAGTTTCCTTGGGTTAACTGACTTGAAAAGAGATAATTTTATTAACACATTATTAATGTACATTATTACATATCTAGTTACTCGTTAAACTAAATTTAGTAACATGTGTCCATGAACGTAGAAAAAAAGGCGGACGGAGTCTTATTATACACAGAACTGTGTCTTCAGAGTCGGCCACGCACACATCCTGTCAAATGTTATGGACTAGCGTAACAATGTGTGCGTGCGGACCATGTAAATGCACCGATGCTGGCCGACTCTGAAGGACACAGTTTTGTGTATGGTGGGACTCCGTCCACCTTTTTTTATACGTCCATGCATGTGCCTTGATTTTATGAAGTTTCAAAATTAAAAGTGAAATTGACTGTAAATAGGTTCAAGTTGAAAGCCGGTTACATGAAGCGGCAGTAGACGTCGTGTCGTCGCGACACTTTATGTATTTCTACGAATAAGTGTCGCTAGCTGCGTAGGGTATTTCATATTAATACATAGAAACCAGTAGTGTCTCGACGACATGTCGTCAGCAGTTGTCGCGTGTCGCTCGGTTCCAACTTGTACCTTTTAATGAATTTTTAAAATATGAGAAAAAATACTAAATCTTGCCATTTCCTCTCGAAAGTAAAATTTTCACACGAAAAATTTTCTACACTCTTTTGTTGAATAGAAGTAAATGAAGTAAGAATATAAATTAAATTATATTGTAAGAGGTAACTCTAGCGTTCATGCAAATATTTAAATTTTGGAAATAAATGAAGTAAGAAGATTATTTACTGAAATATTATTATGAGACGTACTATAACATTATTATGAACGTGTCATTTTCAGTTATATTTGATGCATAGTAATATTAATAATATAATGAAATTAGTAATTATTATAGTCGAGTGAGCGTTGCGAACAGGTTCTAATAATAATAATTGCAATCTTTTTATTTTTTGTAACGTTCACAAAAGAAAATCTTGATTTGAAACTGAATAAAAAAATACTATGCATCTTAAAGACCCGCGATAACATTTAACCATATGACTATGACAATAGGGTCCACAAGACCTTCATGGTAACTTAAAGGAGCATGTCTATTGCAGATATAGTACTAAACTTCCGTACAACGTTCGTGAGCAAGAAGGGCGAGGTGGTGTCGGACTCTAAGGCGATCGCCCTCAACTACATCCGCAGCTGGTTCGTCGTGGACTTGCTGGCTGCTCTGCCCTTTGACCTGCTGTATGCCTCTGATGTGTATAGTGGAGCGGTGAGTAGAATAAGTAGTATAGGTTGCACAAAGCTTCAAGATCACTCGGCTTTGTGAGTAAGAAGGGCAAGGTGGTGTCGGACTATAAGGCGATCGCGCTCAACTACATCTGCAGCTGGTTCGTCGTGGACCTGCTGGCTGCGCTGCTGTTTCACCTGCTGTATGCGTCGATGTGTAAAGCGGGGCAGTAAGTTAAGTACAATTCTAGTATAATATACTATTAGGGCGAGACCGCACTAAAGCGACACGTCACGACGTGACTTTTCGCGTTCCAAAGAACTGACGTTTGTAAAAAAAGACGGGTTGCACTCCGGGAGTGCCGGCAGAAGTGAAAACTTTTTTTAACCCATTTTTTATGAAAATCGATTTATAAAAAACCAATTTTTATTAATTAATCTAAACCCTCACAATCGATTAAATTTTTAACCCATTTATTATGAAAATCGATTTTTAAAAAAATCGATTTTTTTAATTAATCGAAACCCTTGCAATCGATTAAAAAATATCGATAATCGAAAAAAAACAATCGATTTCGATGTTACAACACTACTCTCCAACCGTCTTACGGTTTTCCGATCAGCACGAGAATCTGACCCGAGTTTCACAGTTTTTACCCATCCCACAAAGATGCTCAACGCCGCTAAAGAAGTTTTCACTTCAAAAATCAGATTCACGTCTGTAAAACGTCAGATCTATGAAACGTGTCACGTGATGTGCGTCGCTGCCGTGTAGTGTCGCGTAGTGCGGTCACACCCTTATAAAAATTGATAGGCAGATGGCGGATCTACGTTATTAATTGGTTGAGCTATTCGACATAGCTACAAAGTCAACAAAAATTAAAATTGACATTGACTTTTCTGACCAAAAAACGAACGGACGTAGGAAACAGTGGATGTTTGCCCATAAATAAGATTCCGAGATGGTGCATTTTTATGAAGACCGTTCGGCATATCATAAAACATGAGTGCGCACGTGATCTGGACACGCTATAATTGCTAGATTACGATCAGTCGGTTATGAGACCGTTATTGGTAGATTTTGCACATACAGAATACAGATGCAACGTTTGTTAATACCATTTCTCTGAGCGATAAAAAAGTTTTTTTTTTTTCAATTACTTCATTCACTTTATTACAATTGTTTTACAGTATACATTAATACGCCAAACTGACAAGCAGTTTGTAGGCGTTCCGCTCAAACACAAAAATTTCATGCAATTGTAAAAAACTAAGTACTAACAATTACGAAGTAACTAAAAAGTGCGATGTGTGTTTGTGTGTGTGTTCGCCGGTGTGTTTGTGTGTGAGAATGAGACTACATTTTTTTACATTTTTTTAGTATATCCAAGCATTTCTTTTAGTTGTGCGGCTTCTTGCCAAGTTAATAAGTTTATTTTCCCAAAAAATTATATTTCGTACCATAAATGTCGCCAAGTGTGTACACGCCTTTTTCTCCTCCCTAATTACGTGCCTGCGTTTTATGGCCGTGCAGTTGAATAGTTTGTATGTAGATTTATTTGCAAGTCCTTTTGCAACCTATATTTCCAAGCTATAATAAGAACATAAGATAGTTTTTAGGATTCCGTACCCAAATGGTAAAAACGGGACCCTATTACTGAGTCTTCGATGTCTGTCCGTCTGTCCATCTGTCCGTCTGTCCGTCTGTCCGTCTGTCCGTCCGTCCGTCTGTCTCCAGGCTGTAACTCAAGAATGGTAATAGCTAAAGAGTTGAAATTTTCACAAATTGTGTATTTCTGCTGCCGCTATAACAACAAATTCTAAAAACAAAATAAATTAAATATTGAAGGGGGGCTCTCATACAACAAACGTAATTTTTCAAACGTTTTTTGCTCGGTATCAATGATGACAATAGGTAGGCACTTGAAATTTTCACATAAGCCCTAATTATATGTCTACTTTATTAATTGATAAAAATATTTAAATAAAATAAAAAATTAAGGAGGGCTCCCATACAAAAAACACAATTTTTGGCCTATTTTTGCTCTATAACCGTACGAAACCCTTCGTGCGCGAGTCCGACTCGCACTTGGCCGATTTTTATTGTATCTTGAACGCTATATAAACCTATTTCCGCGCCAACAAAATTGCAAACAACAACTACCATACTTACTACTTTCTCCCCAGGAATCTACCCACGGCAACGTCCACCTGGTGAAGCTAACTCGTCTGCTCCGCCTGGCGCGACTGCTGCAGAAGATGGACCGGTACTCGCAGTACTCGGCGCTGATCCTCACGCTGCTCATGCTGTCCTTCACCCTGGTGGCGCACTGGCTCGCCTGCATATGGTTCATCATAGCAGAGAAGGAGATAGAACATCATAAGAACGATAACTGGGATTTGGGTGAGTAAAGATGTAAAGCTTCAAGAATAAAATTAGGGCGGCCTGGATTTTAAAGTATTATTATCCTTCTATCGTTTTTTATATTTAGGAAAGAGATGGTATGATATTTTTGATATCGATAAAAAAGTGGGTCTGAAATAATAATTTTAGGTATATGATTTTTTAAAGTTTTTACGACATCACTTTTTTGTCGAAAGGGTTATCCTTGCTTTTTCTTTTAGAAGTTAGATCCGATTAAACCATTATTCTTTAATAACACACTCAACACTAAAAAAAATCTGATTTGCTACATATCATTTCATATCGAGGTTGACTACTTATAAATATATGTAGGCATTTTATTTTGATATCACATCTAGAAACTGAGAAGTATGAATTCAAAGTTTCTGTAACGTGGACGGAAGTTTGATGTTTATGTAACTGGCATTTCGAAAATAAGATTATTTCACAAACAAAACCTACTTTATACGCTAGTTTCATTGATGAACTTTTATTTGATGTGCGTGATTGTTAGCAGGCTTAACTTGTTTTGTTACATTTTTGGCGAACTTACGCCAAAATCTGACCATCACATCACGACAGTCTCCGTAACTGGGTCAGAAAATTGATAAATTTGGTCCATTGTCGAGCCTGAGGTTGAGCCCGATTAAGGGGCCGGGTTACCCTCGAAATACTCATACATATGTAATACCAAAATCATTTTGTCATACGAAAATATTTAACATGTTTGAGTTATTTTTCAGCTTAATATAGTAATTACCTAGGTTCCTGAACAAAAATTAACTTCAAAATATTTAAACACTAAAAAATTTTTTTTTGTGTATAAATTTTTTTTACTAAATTTACTACTAAATATTTAAACACTAAAAAATAGAGTAAAACACTAAAATATATATAAATAAATAGTAAATTTACTACAAAATATTTAAATACTAAAAAATATTTTTTAGAGTTGAAATATTTTGTAGTAAATTTACTATTTATTTATATATTTTTTAGTTTTTTACTCTATTTTTTAATTTTTAAATATTTAGTAGTAAATTTAGTAAAAAAAATTTATACACAAAAAAAAAATTTTTAGTGTTTAAATATTTTGAAGTTAATTTTTGTTCAGGGACCTAGGTAATTACTATATTAAGCTGAAAAATAACTCAAACATGTTAAATATTTTCGTATGACAAAATGATTTTGGTATTACGTATGTATGAGAATTTCGAGGGTAACCCGGCCCCTTAAATCATTTTGCTGCCGCAACACATTAAATTAAGCCTTATAATATTTTTTTTTGTAAAACACTTGAACAAAGACAGTCCTGCATTACAATTTCTCTATCATGTTTTCAAAGCTTAGTGAGGCAAAAATCATACTCAAAATCAAATCGTATTCGTAGGTATGACATAAGAATGCGGATCGAAGATTCATGTTTTACATCAACTTACTCTTAATCATACTGAAAAACCAGCATGGGATGTTTTTATTGATGTGACCAAGAATTTTCTTGGTCACCACAAATCCGCTGACTTTCGCCAAAAATAAAACTGATGTTGGACTGTATACTTAAAAAGGAATTTTGTACATATTATATTATGTCATTTGGGGCGTTCCACGCCAAGCGGACAGGAAAAAATAGTCGATCTCTCCGATTTTGATAATATTTGGATATGTTATACCTACACGTGTTATTAATACGTGTGCAAAATATTTTTGTTATATAATGGCTGGATTAAAAATGATGGGACTTTGAAACGTGACTTTTCTATTCGACACTCGGTGCTTCAAAGCCGGTTATAGATTAAAAAATATATACATTAAAATAATTAAACCACTGAACTTGTTACTTCATTTAACGAGCTCTTTAAGTGTATTTTTGAAAATAAAAAAATGTTTTTTTCTTTGGAAAAAATGTAAATTATTTTTTTTTTTTCTTGATTTTCTCAAAGAGGGACCCTTTTGATTTTTTTTATATTTTTTATGTAAGTAGCTAATATTCTATAGAACATTTCTGCACAACGTCTATAATGGGCCGGGAAGTGGATTAGGAGCTAGACTGAAAATACTTCCGAAGGGTGGCGTCCAGCGCCATACAATACTATGGGCAGAGATCGATACATAGTGGAAATTGCCAAATAACATCAATTTCGATATAGTGAAGAGTAACATTTAATAGATTTTTGAAAGAGAAATAGACAAAAATGTTTACTTACAAGAAAAAAAAATTCGTGAAAAAATTTTTTTTTTTCTCAAAAAAAAATTTTTCTTTTTTTTTAATTATGTTACTCTTTAAAAAAACTTATCTAAGGGTTCATTTCTCCACATCAAAATCGAAGTATTTTGGCAATTTCCACTACTTAGCGATTTCTGCCCATAGTACAGTATGGCGCTGGACGCCACCCTTCGGAAGTATTTTCAGTCTAGCTCCTAATCCACTTCCCGGCCCATTATAGAAGTTGTGCAGGAATGTTCTATAGAATATTAGCTATTTACACAAAAAATATAAGAAAAATCAAAACCCTCTTTGAGAAAATCAAGAGAAAAAAATTAATTTCCATTTTTTTCAAAGAAAAAAACATTTTTTTTTTTGTTTTCAAAAATGCACTTAGAGAGCTCATTAAATGAAGTAACAAATTCAGTGGTTTAATTATTCTAATATATATTTCTTAAATCTATAATCGACTTTGAAGCACGGAGTGTCGAATAGAAAAGTCATGTTTCAAAGTTCCATCATTTTTAATCTAGCCATTATATTACAAAAATATTTGGCACACGTATTAATAAGACGTGTAGGTATAACATATCCAAATATTATCAAAATCGGAGACATCGACTATTTTTTCCTGTCCGCTTGGCGTGGAACGCCCCATTTACTTAATGCGCACTTGGACTTTTTGCCCAAAAATATGGGATCAGTTAGCCATGAGCATGGGAAACGCTTTCATGAAGATATGGCTGCAATTATTTTCAAGATGGGGCCCTGCTATGCTAGCAGATTACTATTGGAGCCATATTAGTGAATCTCCAGGATCTTACTACAACTGTGAAGTTATAGCTGCACCAAGAAATTTTTCCCTTTTTAATCAAAACATCAAAAAAAAACTAACAGATGAGCTTAATTTCGTTACAAAATCATGTTTCAATAATGCCATTTATCTCGGAAATGAGATGTGATCTAAAAATTTTTTTTACATATTTATATTAGGTAAATAACAAGGAATGATAATCACATAGTCGGAATTCAGATAAAAAAAAAGTTAGTAATTTGTTGAGTAGTGTAATACTTACAAAATTTATACAATCTTAAAAGTCAAATTTTTATTATGGTACCACACCATAACAGTGCAAAATTTAATTGAATCCTCTCAAAATCATCAATAACCTTTGATTTGGTAGTGAAATGATTGAGCGCTCGACCTGATGCGATTCCCGTGTTCGATGGGAGCTCGAATTATTATTAATCAGTTCTCTTATCAGTTTGACGTTAATTGAAGAGGGTCTTAGCACAGTATAAATGCAGTAGAGTAGCTGTATCCTTTAAAGCAGACTCGCTTAGCACATGGACGGTAGGTCAGTACTTACGCGAAACAACGTGATGCTACTTTGCGAGTTATTTGAAATCATCCTTAGGGCCAACCCACACGTACCACAACCACACGACATCGCAACGACAAAATGTCGTCGAGCAGTAGTTACGTTTGAATGGTGTCGCGGCAGCTTTTTGTAGTTGCGTTGTGGTACCGACAAAATGCCGACGTGTTTGCGTTGTCGCCAGTGGTTGCGATGTGGTTACGTACGAAAGTCAATGAAACGGAGAGGGGGAAGAGCGCGGGCGGTGTACGCGCACTGTCATTGCATCGATGCAACGTTGTGGTTGCGATGTGGTTGCGACGTGGTTGCGATGTGGTCGGCCGTGGTTGCGTCTGACAAGTTATCTGACAAGTGGTCGACAACGACTGCAAAATGTGGTACGTGTGAATGGTCCAGTTCATTTACAATACGAAATATACGCCCGACCACGTAGTGTGGTTGTGGTGTGGTTGTGGTTGTCGTGTGGTTGTGGTACGTGTGGGTTGGCCCTTATGTGTGCGTGCTCCCGATTCGGGTACTCAAATTGAAAAAGTTCTTCTTTATATCCATACTATCCATACTTAATATTATAAATGCGAAAGTGTGTCTATCTGTCTGCCTATTACCTCTTCACGCCCAAACCGCTGAACCGATTTGTCTGAAATTTGGTATGGATATACTTTGAGTCCCGGGAAAGAACATAGGATACTTATCCCGGGAAAATAAACGGTTCCCGCGCGATGAGCGATTTTTGGCGCAACGGAGTTGCGGCCGTCATCTAGTTATAATAAATTATTACTTAAAACTGAGACAAGCTTAATTTAAACAACGCGATACAGATTTGTTCTGCTACTTTAAGTTAAGTATCTGAAATCACGCTTATAATATGTGCCTCTATCCGAATTGAGTAGTTAAATTAAAGAATGTCCACTGTTTATTATGTATATTGTGGCCTTACTTTATTGACAAGCGATGGGCCGATGGTAATGCTGATAAGCAAAACCGTTAAAAGCCTCCCTTCTGTTTACTGAATACAAGATTTAGGTAATTGTTAAGAATCGAGTCTTGTCTGTAGTCTTAAGTGTTTCTACTTAATTTAATATTGTAGAACAGTGAAAATATTATTAACTATTTTATCTGATGATCGTTTTATTAATTTAATACCAAATTAACCTAACCTGTTGTTAAATTTTATAATTTTCACAGGAATTTTTGTTTACTTATGTTTTTAATTTAAGAGAGTGACTAATCCAAAAAAATCAAATATCGTCCTTCTCTCTTCACACTCACGCCCGTCTCTCATATGCGAGGTGGAAAAGGACGTCGCGGATTCATCGCCAAATTAGTTTTTTCTCAATAACTCGATAAATATACAACATTTTAAAAATCCGCTAGGTCAGTTTTTCAATGATAGAATTTTATACAATGTGTTAAAATATGAACTTAGTTCAATGCACGGTTATAGCAATAAATGAAAAATTCGTGAAAATTAGATGGATCTTTGTGATTTTTTTTTTATCGATTTAAGATGTTATTGCTCAGATCGAATTATTGGAAATATAATGTAGTATCTAATTTTAGAAAATGAAACAATTCGGGGCTTATTTTCAAGTTTAAAAATGAATTAAATAAAATCGAAAATTTTGGGTTAGTCGTCCTCTAGTAAAGAAAAGATTTCATCGGAGTGTTTTGTTACGGGATTATTGCTTTGTATTTAGATAGATATATAGCTATTATATCATCAAAAGCATTAGGTTAGATGAGGAAAAACTTATATTCTCTTGAGTCACATACATAATAAACCATCTACTCCCATCTAGCAATAATGCTGTGTTGTCTATCAGTTTAATAATGAGGGTTTTGAAGTTCGTGGCATCTGACAGATGTTTGACATGACAAGGATCCAATAGGATCTTCGCTTTCTGATGCCAGAGCGTTTATTGTAATGTCAGTTTCGAATTTTAATACCATTTTTGCTTCATGTAATCGTTTCCACCCCTTAACTAAAAAAGAAACAATAAAACCCTCCATTAGGATAATTTAACAGTGTATTAACAGGATACTAAAACAGCTTGCATTCGATAACTTCGAAAGCGAAGTTAAAAATAAAAACTTCATGGAATTTAACTATTCGACACGTTCTGCCGAACCCCATACATTATTTATTACTTACTTACTTTAGTGACAAAAATTATCGAGTGCAATTGGTATAAATATCCAGAGCCTGTGGCCGAGACGTATTCTTTACCCCTTCTTAATAGTATCGCCGATCAAAATCTAAGGAATTGACATTAGACGAGTCGAACGTCAACGCCATATTAACGAAAGCTTTAAATGTCAATTCCATACATTTTGATCGGCGATTCTATAAAGAAGCGATAAAGAAAAGGTCTTAGCTAAAGGAACAGGTTTTTAATCACCGATCATGATCGTAACACACAGGATGCTAAACAGATAAACCCTTCAAATTAAAACGATTTGGTCTTCCCGTTTGATCAAATTTAATTGAGAAGAAAAAATAATGCATTTCATTAGATACAGTCAAATGAAAATTAAGGCCAAAAATCCAACTTTTTAGCAGCCGTTAAGATGTAATTAAATACTTTTTAAGACCTTAATAATCTATTAACGTGTTTTTGATACAAAATTAAAAGTTCCTGTCTACGGTATAAAGATAACTCTTATATTATAAAGTTTAGTATTTACTAGTTAAGCAACAATATTTTTAAAACCAAATAATAATAAGATATAATCAAATAAAACATAATCTAAACATTAAACTCACATAAAATTCTCGTTAGTTTAAAGTTTTTACTATACTTAAACACCCCGTAGCTAAGACCTGCTAGCGCAAAGGTTTTTCTGCAAAAAGAGGGTTTTATATCACAGTGAAATATGACGCAAGTTTTCGCACGTTAATTCTGAAAGGTTTATTTTACAGAACATTATCTTTATTAAGTGTACATTGCTTTTATAGCATCAATAAAACGTCGTGTTATTATTAATTTATTTTTTAAGTTATTGCTCGCTTCGCTGAGTGTTAATAACGTGACAGCAATAAAGTTAACGATAAAACGTTCATTTGATTAACACGTTTTAATGTGAAATTCTATTTTTCTAACTTTAAAAATGAAAAAATGTAACTCACGTAAAAAGATATACGGTACCCCCAAGGAATTAGAAAATTTGGTGGGATAAAAGTTTTCTGTTTCCTTTTTCATCGTCAAATCTGTAATTTTATTTTTCATTACAATTAGTCAATTCATTTCGGAGTCTGTGCAATATAAAATATCAAAATTCACAATATGCTAAATATTTTACTTTTCTTCCATCTCCGCTTATTGTAAACAAAGTTAAAAACTTCACTATCGTTGAAAAAAAACCAAAGAGCCAAAGGCTTTGTTGTCCCACACGTCGTAGAGCGTGCTACGACACTCTACGAGCTACGTGTAGCTACGAGGCTACGACGTAGAGCTACGGCTCGCTTGTTGTATGACTTGTATAATGGTAGCTTACATAATAATATTATGATATTGTTGTATTAGCGCTGATGCTTATAAGAATGTTGTGCATAGCATTTTTTAAGCAACTTGTTATGCTAGTTTTAGTATCTTAGTCTTATATCTTAGTCGTATTTATAATATGGGAATATGGGCCTAGATGCCTGATTTAAATAAATAAATTATATGCAACTTTATCATAGTATTTGTAATTTATTGTGGTTATTATCATACTTACTTGTTTACACACTGCGTGAAGCTGATCAAATATTTTTCAGCACCGTACGCGCATTAGCGTGCGTCCACATTTGTATCATTTGCGCGATCAGATCTCCGATCAGATATCCGTCGCGATCATCGCGCCGTATCAAAATGATACGCGTATCATTTTGCGTCCACACTAGCGATCATGATACGGCGCGATGATCGCGACGGAGATCTGATCGGAGATCTGATCGCGCAAATGATACAAATGTGGACGCACCGTTACGCGTCGAACGCACCGCAGGCGCGTACTGTGCGAGCGAATGTGCGAGGTTTCACATTATTTCATACAACGAATTCTAAAATGCAGCGCGTTCGGCGCCTGCGTGCTAATAAATGTGCGATCACCATAAAATAGTAACTAAATTACAAACTAGTGCTAAAATACAAGTAGTATTTTAGTTTGTACAAAATGTTTGCTATAAAATTTGTGAACAGCAATCAGATCAATCATATTCCTATCAAAGTATGGTATGAAATGCAGCTTTTCACTTTACGAAGGGACACTAAACACACAATAGCTTTCACACCTCAGTCCGCCCTAAAATAATGGATTTTGTGTTTTATCTCCAACAATGGTCTTGCAGTTCCGTTGTCGTGCTTTCGCATTGTTTTCCACTTCTTTGTACTTTTAAACACTGCAGGGATGTAAATAATCTGGTCGTTTAATAAATTAGCTGCTACAGAGGACAATAGACAAGGAAAATCACGTTTTTAGTTTAAAAAACCGTTTTCACAAGTTTTTCAACGCATTATAAGAAACAATTTTACTATACCAAATTTTAAACTAGCTACCCGCCCCGGCGTCGCACGGGTATAAAATATATAGCCACAGAAAAAAATATTAAAATCAATAGCCTATGATCTACTTCTTATCTGTACCAAATAACATAAAAATTGCTCCAGTAGTTCGCGAGATAAGCCCTTTCAAATAATTTCCCCCGTTTTGTCGACATTCTCCTATTAGTCTTATCGTGATAAAATATAGTCTATAGCCTTCCTCAATAAATGGGCTATGTAACACTGAAAGAATTTTTCAAATCGGACCAGTAGTTCCTGAGATTAGCGCATTCAAGTTAGCCCTTTCAAATAATTTTCCCCGTTTTTTCCACATTTCCCTCTATTTTTTCGCTCCTATTAGTCTTAGCGTGATAAAATATAGCCTGTAGCCTTCCTCGATAAATGGGCTATCTAACACTGAAAGTATCATCAAAATCCGTTGCGTAGTTTTAAAGATTAAAGGGAACAAAGGGATAGAGGGAAAAAAGCGACTTTGTTTTATAATAAATATAGATACTCGTATGTGCACAATTTCAGCATAATCAGTCCAGTAGTTTCGGAACCTGTTCGATGCAAACAAGCAAACAAAAATTCAGCATTTTAATGCTACTAAATGCAAAAAAGACTTACCTCTACATAATAATATTGATAAAAATGTATTAGCAGATACAACGAATAAAGTATTATGTAATAACTAATAAACTTATGGTCGGAGTAAATTGTGAGTTTTACGGCGGCGTAAACTATTATGAAGTAATGTGGAGGGCCGAAGTTCCCGCGCTGGAGGTGACGTAATGGATTTATCGCCGAATATCACGAGAGGGCTTCATAAAACACTTGTTCAACAGACTGTTGCTGTAATGTCTCTATGGAGCTCGGGTTCCGTGACGGGTTTTGTGCTGAAAGATTAATTGTGATTAGTTCGCAATATAGTAATTGTAATTAACAATTAGTAGATCACAAATGGCTATTTGTGAACTTCGATTTCTATTTCAATTCAAAATAGGTTAATTAATAATGATAATGGTTTATTATGCTCGTATGAGTCGTATTGGTAGTGTGGCGGCACTGGCGTCTCAAGCGACAAGACTTCAAGATTCGACCTCCGGTCTTCGGGGGGGAGTGATGTGGCGGTACCCACAATTCGCCTAACATTCCTGCATCGCGCTATCGAAGTTTTCTAAGCGCGTCGGTATATATACGACAGCTGAAATGTATCACGTGGGCTTCGGCCTGACCGGGCATAACACCTCGCTCGGTCGGAAGTTCTTCCTTTGGCCTCCACGCATTATTTCCACAGTAGTTATAAAATTGACAACTATTTTTGAGCTTATACACCAGGAAAATTAAACATTCGACCTCGGAACAATTCGCATAAAGCTGAAAATTGGTAGAGACGTTAAATACACCATTACAAATAAAATCTCAAAAGTCCCCGGCGATCCTCCTTGTGAAAAAAAAATTGTATTCAAGGTCAAAGGTATGAAAACGAGGTTTTTCCTCTTTTTTTCCAAATTGTAAATTTTGTAAATAGGTAAGGCGAGAGTGTAGATCATAGAATTCTCTACAAAAAATATTCAGCCTTTTTTTTCATACGACTTACCATTCCTTATAAATGGCGGGCTTTAAAGTTTGGGAAAATCATATAAATATGCTTATATTATAAAGCTAAAGAATTTGTGGAACTGCTGCTTTGATTTGAAGAATTCGTTTTTTGTTGGATAGTCTTATTTATCGAAGAAGACTTGAGCTATATAACATCACTCTGCCACCAATAGGAGCAAAGAAACAGAGAAAAATGGGGAAAAACGGGAAAATTTATTTGAAGGAGCTTATCTTACAAACGGCTGAAGCAATTTTTATGTAATTTGGCACAGATATAGAATAGGCCACGTGGAGGGACATAGGCTATTTTGTTTTTCAGGAAAATTTACGGTTTGCGAGAAATTTATAATTAAGGGGAAGACAACTGCCAATTCGATATCTTTGTGCAGTTTTCTACACGTATGTATTTCATTGATTGGCACAAAAAAAAATATATGTGATTTTTTATTATATTTGAAAAAAAGCTTGTCGAATTTAAATAATAAAATAATGTTCTCCTACTGGATGAAAAAAATACCAAAGTCACATCTTTCAGGAACTTTAAACAGTTCTAACTAAAGTAAAAATACAATCTATGCTTTAAAATTTTGTTTATTTGATACCTCTTACAAAAATCCAAAGATTGCCGGATTTAATTTTCGGTTCTGACATCTAGATTTCCCATAATATTTATTTTTTCCTCTAACAAACGAAAAATATATCCACGCTACCGAGTGAACACTTCACATCTCTGTCTCTCTGGCATGAAAATCGACACAGGTGGGAGAGTGACGCGAGATCAAGGTTATTGGCAGTTGTCGCTTAGTATCAGACTAGTACTACATACTAGGGTTGTTTGGAAAAATTGAAATGTTCTCGGTCTGACATACTTCTGAGTGACTTGCAATCATACTGTTGCTCTTTGCGACTCGAAAAGTTTAGATTTGGTAACGTTAATAAGTCATACAGAAGTATGTTTGGCTGTGAACAGCCCTCGTTTGCTGTAGTACAAGAAGTTCCGCTCCGAAAGTTTCCGTTATATAATATCTCAAGTCTTCCTCGATAAATAAGACTATCCAACAAAAAATGAATTTTTCAATTCAAAGCAGTAGCTCTACAAATTCTTTAGCTTTATAATATAAGTATTAGATATGATTTTCCCAAAATTTAAGCCCACCATTCATAAGGAATGTTAAGTCGTATGAAAAAAGTGTCTGAATATTTTTTGTAGAGAATTCTATGATCTATACTCTTGCCCTACCTATTTTTGTGATAAAATTTACAATTTGGAAAAAAAACAGGAAAAACCTCATTTTCATACCTTTGACCTTGAATATTTTTTTTTGCACAAGCAGGATCGCCCGGGACTTTTGAGATTTTATTTGTTATGATGTATTTAACGTCTCTACCAATTTTCAGCCCTATGCGAGTTATTCCTAGGTTACGATTTTTTTGCGTCTAATTAGACCGGACTATTAAAGATATTTATTTTTACAAAGAACATTACATTGTTTTATATAGAAAACTAGACGACGCTCGCAACTCCGCTTGTTTATCGCAAGGGAACCGTACATTTTTCCGAGATAAAAAGTATTATTTGTCCTTTCTTGGACTTAAAGTATCTCCATACCAAATTTCAGTAAAATCGGTTCAGTGGTTTGGGCGTGAAGAGGTAACCGCGGACAGAGAGACACACTTTCGCATTTATAATGTTAGTATGGAAAAATTAGTATGGATTTAACTTAAATATTTTATTTCTCCTACAGGTTGGATAAACAATCTGGCGGAACGGCTGAAGGTGCCGATCATCAACATCTCCCACAGCGAGAGCTACGTAACAGCTCTGTATTTCACATGCTCCTCGCTCACCAGCGTCGGCTTCGGCAACGTGTCCGCCAACACGCTGCCAGAGAAGATATTCAGTATACTCACCATGCTCATAGGAGGTAAGTCCGGAAAACTGGGCTTTTTCGTGGATACCATCGTCGGATCCACACATCATGATCATGGGATCTTTATAATATAGTCATGCAATCAAAATCAAAAAAATATTTTCAATTTCGTTTAGAAGTTTTTGAGATATCATGTTACATACAAACAAAAACAAAAATACCTTCAAATGTATCTAATTAATGAATTACTTTGCAATTTCTACGAAAACAAATTATATTTTTAAGAAACACAAAAGACTCAGTCAGCACAAAAATATTACCTATAATATTGTGCGTACTGAAGCGAAATACATAAACCTGTTTACAAGACCTGACTAGACCTTTCGCCTCCGTGATTCCATCGCAACTAAATTAATGATAATCGCTTTAGCTAGATTTTCCTCGGATAACACATTTTATATCTTGTTTTTGTCTTGTCTTTACTTTTATACAACTAATAATAAGTTATGATGCGTATAAACGCATTAAACTTATGTTTACACTTCAAATGTTCAGCTTTTTTGTATTAAGTAAATACAAAAAGATCTCACAAATTTCGCAATAGTATTCTTAATTTTTACTACAAAATAAGAAAACCACTAGCTATTTTCCGATAACTATAACAAAAAAGCTATTAAAATTCTAAATTTTATAGCGAAAACTGCGTTTTTAAAGCATTTTATGCGGCGCGGTGAAATCATGGAAATGCGGCGATTGTTTGCCCGCACTCGACATCTATAGACTTTATTATGCCAACAAATAATGATGCCGACGATAAAGCTATTATTTTTAAATACGCTTTTATTCACCGCGGGTATTATAAGCCGCAAATTGACGCTCGTTATTCACTTTGATCAATGTACAGTTCTTTTTATTACCGGTAGTTTTAATTTGCTGCGGTGTGGCTCGCAATTTTGTATGAAACACATACCTTTTTGCGAAGTAATAGCCCACAAGTTTTTATGATTATGCACTTGCTAAATATCACTGGGTAACAACTAACCGATTTAGGAGTTAACAGGACCAAGCCACCAAAAAAGATATACTTAAAATGTGGTTATGTGGTGTGGTTGACTAAATAGTGAATACGTATTAACTTTTAGTCAAAATTTCCCATAAGCAGTAAATGAATAAAGTCCAACTTAGTATCACGTAGATCTCATAACTCTATATAACGGTAGAAAAAATCTTCACAGTAAAAAAATGTACAAAACTAAGTGAAAATACTTTAGGGTGTGTATGTTACGGGTACTCTATATTGTATAGTTCGCTGTGAAAGTAACAGCGCTAAAATTGTAACTTTTCTTTCATTCTTAATTCAAAATTCAGGACTCGCGGTCGAGTAACTATTTACTCATGTGGCGCGTGAGCTTACTCATACAAATCATTAAAAAAATTGCTTTTTAAGCGCTGTTACTTTCACAGTCACTATATTAGGAACAGGACACTTATATAGGAACACATGAAAACCCTAAAATAATAGCACTTAGTTTTATTATGGTTTTATTACACCTTGTATATTTAATGAACTACTCTCTTACAGCGCTAATGCACGCCGTGGTGTTCGGTAACGTGACAGCCATCATCCAGCGGATGTACTCCCGGCGGTCCATGTACCAGAGCAAGTGGCGCGACCTGAAAGACTTCCTCACCATCAACCAGGTGCCCAAGGAGCTTAAGCAGCGCATGCAGGACTACTTCCAGACCATGTGGTCGCTGAACCACGGGATTGATATACATGAGGTTGGTGAATCAATAAATCAATTATTTAACCGATTTGTGGCCACTGCCGCGCCCAGCGCGTCATTTAAAAAGATTCAGTGAGGCCGATGACGCGTTAGGCGCGGCATACAAGGATTGTTAAAAAACACGTTAAAACTAATTTATTATACTGTAATTACAATTATTCCTCAGTCTAAATGTGCATAAAACACAACCAATGCCGAACGTGGGGCGTCATCGTTTAGCAGGGCCTGCTTAAGGGCAGGTAAGAATTCGTGAAAATGAAGGTGGCAACGAATCGGTTATTCATTAATTCAACTTAAAGGAGCAATTTTACAGGAATACAATAGATTGAGTTTGTTCATAAAATACAGTTTTCATGCAGGTTCGATGTAATAAAACTACAAGATTGTATGCTGATAAAATGGCAAACCAATGACAAAATTTTCGTTTTGATCAAAAATCAGTTTATGATACGAATCTATACTAATATTATAATTGGGAAGAGTTTGTTTGTTTGTCTGTTTGAACGCGCTAATCTCAGGAACGACTGGTCCGATTTGAAAAATTCTTTCAGTGTTAGATAGCCCATTTATCGAGGCTATAGGCTATATACTATATTTTATAAGGCTATAGGCTATATTTTATGACGCTAAGACTAATAGGAACGAATAAATAGAGGAAAATGTGGAAAAAACGGGGAAAATTATCTGAAAGGGCTTATTTGAACGCGCTAATCTCAGGAACTACTGGTCCGATTTTAAAAATTTCTTCAGTGTTGGATAGCCCATTTACCGAGGAAGGCTATAAGGCTATATTTTATCACGCTAAGACTAATAGGAGCAAAGAAATAGAGGAAAATGTGGAAAAAAACGGGGGAAATTATTTGAAAGGGCTTATCTCACGAACTACTGGAGCAATATTTCTGTTATTTGGCAAATAAGAAGTAGACCACGTGAAGGATCATAGGCCATTTTTGTGGACTAATTTGTCTGTGAAATATTTAATTTACGCAGGCGAAGCCGCGCGGAACGTCTAGTACAATATTAATTATTAGATTTAAAATATATTTAAGCGCGGAAAGCCGACTCAAGCCTTGCGACGAGTAATATAATGTGAGATTTAGCTTGTTTTGAATCGTGTTTTTTGGCACAATTTGTTTTTTTTTTTATATTTTTTCTTTTTTCTCGAATTGGATAGAATTTTATCTATAGATTATTTCTGTCGTTTCCTTTTTATGAATTACAGCTACAAGTTGCCGAAATTAACAGCAATTCTTTGCTCATTTTCTCTAAAATTTTGCTGAGTTACATATTTTTTTACTCAACTATTTCATATTAAAGTGGTAAAAAGTAATTCCAATATTTTATAGACGACTTTCTCAACAGTACATTGTATTTTTTTCATACCGTTAAGACGTCAATACAATCCATAAACAGGTGATATTTTAAACCTTTTACAGCAAAAATCACAAAACTGTCGCGGGTTTGAGTTGGATTATTTAAAAATACTTAAACAAAAAATGTAGCTCCAACATTAGATTATAATTGAAATGATCTTACATGTTGTGCATTGAAACTTATAGAAATACTGTATTTTAACTGTTAAATCACGTCTGTTATATCAGCGAAATCGGCAAATTTCGTATAAGGCTTAAATAAAATATGCAAATACCGAGAGAGTTAATACATCTAACTACTATGAACCTAAACCCAGACTGGTGAAAGAAGGTACTCGCTGTTCATTTGCTGTTAAGTTTGCAGTAGTCATGTCAAACAGTATATTCATTCGTTTTTTTATATATTTACACTGAAAATTCACTGCAAGCTCAAAAGTCAAAAACCTAAACACAAGTATAACATCTAAGTATGTGCAACCACAAATAAACATGTAAAAAAGTGAATTTGAAAGCAGTTTGATTCGATTAAATTATTTCGTTTAAAACAATAAAAACTCATGGCAATCATAAAAATAAATTATTAATATTATGTAAAATAAACTGCATTCACTGTTTTCAATACGAAGTTATATAATACCGTAATACTCTGTAGTAATGACAGGTGATTTTCATTATTAAAGTATACATTTCAACTGGCATTTATTTTACATACGTTTTAATCCCAGATTGAAATACAATTAATGCCATTTCAGGGAATTACTTTACCATTAAAACAATTTCATACGACTGCGCTCTACGTACATCCAATATAATATAATATCATAGCGTACATCGTTATGAAACAATTTCAGATAGGTCAATAACAGTAACTAGAGTCCCATGGGAAAAGCGATTTTTGGCCTAAGACGAATAATAGGACATAATATAATTACTGCGATGTTTTCACGCTAGAAGCAGCACCAGCACAGACCGTGAACTAAGTTTTGTTCGACGTTTGACAACGTTTATCAAGGGATAAGGTACAAATTGGTCTAATTTTAAAAGCGCCGGCCAATGCAAATAAACCCATTATTTAAATAGAACATAATCTAAGGAATAATTTTTATTATTACACCAAAGTTCTAAGTCAAGTCTCCGGGTATTTATTCAAGGTCAAACTTTTTTTACAATGTATGTAATAATACTTATTTTATTAATTAAAAGCAATAAGTAATCGATCCCAACGTCCCTATCCAAGTCATTGAACAGATTAGAGGCCAAATACCTACAAATGATTTGGAATAATTCAAAGGAAGAGGAAACCTCTACGTGCTTGGAGCACAACTCGTTGCTTAGTTGGAATACTAGGCAAATTTTTCAAACCAATTGTAAGTATTTGGCCTTCAATAATGGGTTATTTTTCGTTGGCCAGCACTTTTAAAATTACTCCAAAATTATATGGACTTTGGATCTTGTCCTTTGGATTTTGGTCGGATTATTTACTGTATGTGCAGTAGCGCCCTCTGCTCCGATCTTTGCGTAATATTCCTTATTATCACTATAACCATCAACAAAAGCCAAAGCCGAATCTTTTAGGCGAATGCTACATGATCGATATTTATCTAGTAAACAAAAATTATGATCGTAATTTACGCGATACGCCGTACTATTTAAAAGCTCTATAAATATCGTAATGCTTATTTACGATCGAAATATGACGATAAAGGACCATGGAGCATTCGCTATAAAGGTTCATAATGGACTTGTCCATAGCAGCAAGTTTGTCTAATAAATTAAACAAATAGAGTTCAGACAAAATCATGGAGTAAACATTTAGTGGTAGGTGATCTTCCGTGGTTGGACACTAATAACAAAACACGACCCATGACTTCAAAAGCTTTAGAAAAACGCCGTTCAACGTACATTATTAGCTGAATATTTCGTTAGAAAAATTAAAACCCATGAGTATCAAATTGACTGTATAAACATTTTGATACACTATGCATATGAAATGGGACATAGATAGATGTTATTGGCGTTCAATACATCAGAGTAATTAATGCTTGTCTATAGAGACTATACAGACACAAATAAAACATATACAGTAGCATAACTAAGTCGTATTATTGAAAGAAAATACAACACAAAGACATCCTTTAGATGGCATTATCGTTCTACGATAAAGTCCTTTCTTTTCTAGATAAAAAAGACATGCTTTACGCACGCGACGGAATACCGCAAAGTTTTCAAAAACTACAGTCCACACTATCGCGTATCAGTTCTTTTTTTTTTTTCTTATAACATTAAGTAAATAATTGTTCTCGATAGTGTCGTTACGTCACTTTTCTGTTACGTTAAACTGTCTGACTTAGTATTAATATTGTACACAATACAATAACTGAGCTGAGTTCATAAAATCAAACTCTTTAAACACAGCTTAATAATAAGCTTTACGGGCACACAACGTGACACTGCATTGCTCTGTGCTCTTAAGTTATCTATCCCGTTTATGAATGCAGTAGAATGGAGATAGTCTACTATGTATAATTTATTGTGTGGCACAGATAAACCTGTCGCGCGGTGAATCAAAACGCTTTGAACTGGTATCGGCACTGACGCGGCTAATGTGATTAACACGTTAGGGCCAGTTCACACGTGACCCTGGGTGGTTAGGAGTTAGGACAGAAAGATAGTTCAATATTGAACTTTATTAACTCTAGAGCGGACGCCATCTCTTAGGCTGGTATGCGACCCGGTCTCAAGACGCGGTTCGGCTCTGTGGTTGGTCCAAATTTTGACAGCCAACTAATCACAGAGCCTGAACCGTGTCTTAAGACCGAGATGCATCTTGAGTACTGACTATTTATACCAGCCTTAGATGTGTGTAGTAAATGAAGTTAAATCACGGTGATAACCCTTAGTATTTTTTTTTTGTAAATAGAGTTTCCAAAAAAAAAACTTATAAACTAATCTTCAACAAACTGTTTCATATTGAGAGCGATAGTATTTCAAGCAAAGGATCATTTTGATTTTAAAGTGAATTTTAATTTGTACAGAAAACAAGTTCGATAATAAACTTAACTCCTGTCTGAGCTGGACTGTATAGTTAAAATATATTGCATCGCGCGGTGCCATAATATTTCTCAAACATGCTAACGTCCAAGTCCACTTGCACGATTTTCATTTAAAATTAGTCGTGTCATCTCTTTTCATCCTCGTATTTATGAACGAGAAAGCATGATTTGACAAAATATGTTGGCAATTTCAAGAACATTTACAAATACTTCTCGTTTGTTCCATTCCTGTTGTGACTGAGAGTCTGCGACGATGTTTTGAAACTGCAAGTTCAAGAAAGCATTAAGCCACGAAACTGTAAACAAGGAGCGATATACGCAGTAAATATAATTGGCACTCCTGTAATTCGACGATTGCCGTAATAGTTACCCAATGATGGGGGTATAATTAAACCCGAAATAATCTCTAATTTCTCTAAAGATACATCTGATATTGACAGGGGAGCGATAATAGTTTGTAGAGCTCTAAAGGCTTAGGGCTTGATTACACCTACCTAGTAGAGTGGCGAGACAGTGCACTCGGCCAAGCACTCGGTATGTTTATTAGGGGGCGTCCACAAATTACGTGTGGTCTTTTGGGGGGGGGGGGGGGGGGGTCAAGTCAAATCTCATCTAATCTCACGTTGGGGAGAGGGGAGGTCTCGGCAAATCTCACGTAATTTTTTTTCCACAAAATAATACTATTTTGCTACATTTCATCCAGATTGTACGTATGCTTAAGATTTAATCGTAAGCGTAATCGTTATACGATTAATTCACAAATTCGTTCGAAAGAACATATCTACGGACTGTCAAACCAAACGTTTACGTAAGAAACCCACATTTGGAAAAATCTCATGTGAGATTTGTGGGGGAGGTGGGGTTGAATAAAATCTCACGAAATCTCACCAAGGGGGGAGAGGGTCAAAAAATTCAAAAAAATACCTCACGTGATTTGAACGGGAGATTTGAACGGGAAATTTGAGGGCACTGTTTCGCCACTCTACTCGTAGGTGTTATCGAGGCATTAACAGGGATGGTTGATAGCTGCGTGTTGTAACGTTATATTATAAGGAAAAGGCTGAATGTATACTGGGCTGACCAGTCGCTGATCGTTGGCGCCGACACCATAATGTATGAAATATCAGCGCAGACCGCTAGGTGTTATTAAAAAACGCTGAGAAGCGAAATTCATACATCTCGGGGCACTGTAAGTGATCAATCAGCCTAAACTTAAGCATTTTTACTTGTGAAGAAGGAATCCTTAACTATGAAGTGGGCGAAGGTCCGTGTCCCAATTAATTTCGTGGAGCTCGCGCGCGCAATATACCTACTAATCTATTGTTCCTGCTAAGCTCGCAGCTTAGGTACCTCGATTTTTGACCAAAAAATATTTCTAGGAATGCCGTGAAATAATTTTCACAAAACAAAACAATTATTATTTGGATCGTCTGACCTAGATAGCCTGACGTAGGGTCGGAGCAAAATTCCCTTTTTCCAACATTACGCTGCTTCGCCTTAAGCTTATTAAGTCTAGACATCTCTCAAAATCAGCGTTTCTTTGCCTTTAATACAAAATAAAGATTTCTGGAAAGACCATAAAAAAGTTATAAAACGTTTAAGATTTCAAGCAAATCGGAGAAATAATTACAGGCAAAGTTTGCTTTGGGATGGAGTGTTAAAGAGACGTTAGTGCTTACTGCTTAGGAATCAGAACGAAATTTGCAATTTCAAGTATGCCGTCTGGGACTTGTTGTCGCGGTCGCCGGTGTCCTTATGAGGGTTGATAGATTAAATATATGTACGGTTCAACAATAAGACAGTCAAATATTTTGATTTTCGCCGAAATAAATGAAAAACAATTTAGGTACAATACAGTATAACAACCAGTATATTCACTTAAACAATTATCCGATTTACCCATTCAAATAAACCGTCCAAACGATTCCGCTCAATTAGTAACAACGATACGTAGAACGATACATTCTTTTCATTCCAGACTCTGAAGGAATTCCCGGAAGAGTTGCGAGGGGACGTCTCACTTCATTTGCACCGGGAGATTCTCTCCCTGCCGATATTCGAGTCGGCCTCCCAGGGCTGCCTCAAGCTCCTCTCCCTGCACATTCGTAACAATTTCTGCGCGCCCGGCGAGTACCTAGTGCATAAGGGTGACGCCCTGTCCTACATCTACTACATCTGCAACGGCTCCATGGAGGTCATGCAGAATGATATGGTCGTGGCTATACTTGGTAAGTTTTTATGTTACGTTTGTTCTAAGAAGCAATGGCAGTTTTGCGAACAAGATTGAACTGCGCCTCGCTGTGTAATTAGTAATTACACAGTATTACACACACGTACACGTTAAGAAATTACGCCTTACTTTGTTAGGCGAACTATCGCAGTGTGTACTTAGTTTTGTTGAGGTATTTAGTACATAGCTACATCACGACTATAATGTGTTCTTTAGATTTTATTGACTAAAAAATTGATACGGTACTCAAGAAAAATACGATATAATGCAGTTAAACAAAGTCACAGCATTAGTAAAAGAATTCATTAATTCTTCATTTGATCATACTTTTGTAAAGCTAATTTGTACTTTAAGAACAAAGCAGTCTGTTTAGAAAAATCTCGACTAAGGTTAACTTCTCACTTAACTGGGAAAAGAAAAGTTTCTAAAGAAAAGATTCCCGTTTCTTTCATTACAAACTCACTACTAATTTGCAAAGATGCCTATGGAACGCGATGTAAATTATTTTCTTACAAATGGCTTTAATACAAGGAGAATACAAGTTATTATCTTGACTCATTAATTTACGTTTTCTCTCCCCAAATTGGATAATGCCAGCGTATTGTTTAGAATTTAACATATGTTAGACTTCGGTTCACAGTTTATAAAGATTAATGGCTCCGATATTAAGGAGCAGTAATGTACTGTATGCTTTTATAATTTATAGTATTGGGCTTAAAATGTTTATGCTTAATAATTATATATGTATGCATAGTACTTATATATGTATACTTAGTACTTAGGGCCACTGCGTTGCGACGTCGCATCGTAAATATCTACATCGCTGCATGTTGTTTAAGGATGCTCTTTCGAAAAAAGCAGATGAAACAACTTTTCATCGGCATTAACAGAGAAATTATATCTGAAAAAAATAATTAGTAATCTACATGATATGATACGTAATTTGGTTTTGCCATATTTTTTCTATCGGTATCACATAATAAAGAAATAAAAAACCAAATCACCTCCAAATCGTTGAATGAAACCACTTTACTTTTTCATTATTTATCAAAAGAATATATAAAAAATAGCTACTGCTTTGCAATACATAAGTTAATAATTTGGTTTTTTTACTTTTTTGAAATATGTATTATATTAAGCCTTAGAAAGGTTTTTTCTCCTATTTCGCCCTATCATGGACGCGGCGAGCGTCGTAACACGATATTCGCACTGACAGACAATCGACCTGCTAATTTAGGGAGAGAGGGCCCTTGATACGATACAACGCGGCGCCACAACCTAGTGTTGTAGATGGCCGATATTCCTATATTATTACCTAATTATATCTGCCAACATAACGAGACCTAGATACAGAGACATAATATCTTAGATGTAATATTACTCCTTGTTCTTTTGACATAAGATCAGCAGGGCGATTTACGATTCCCGTTCGACACGGATTCGGAAACTTTACCGTGCGATCATTGCTCAATGTCTGGCGCGGCGAGCGTTTATTGGATGTCGCGTGACGAATTGCGCATCAGGGTACTGAACCAGAATTAAAATGTTTGTATGTTTAAGGCAAGGGTGACCTAGTGGGCTGCGACATGAACACGCACCTGCACGCCTACAACGGAGTCTCGGGCGGACAGTCCAACAACCCCGACGTGGTCGTCAAATCCAGCAGCGATGTCAAGGTATAATACAGGCAACACCAACACATAGCTTAGAGTTAGTATAAGTGCAGTGTGAACGTCCATAACAATGTATGGTGCGCGATATTCTTTTCCTATGAGCTACATACTATATGCTATTATATTATAGCGTAGTCTGAAATCAGCTTTATCTTTGAAAAACTTCTAATTTGTTACTATGCAATATACATGGCAAGTAGAGTAAGAAATAGTTACTCAAGTAGTACCACGAATATACTATTTAATGCAACAATTATGCAGCTTAGTGCCTTGTTCGATCCAGTCCGCGTTAGCTATCAAATTATTTTTGTAATATCTAGTTAACATAGCCCACATTTATGGTGGCCATTCCACGATTCGATATTAAGAAGCCTTTATTAAATGCAAATATATGAACGAGCTTAGCTATAAAGCATAGCTAAGACTTGGGTATTGCTCATTCATAAATCTCGCAGTATGCCTACTATAGAAGTCGGATCTGCCTTGGCAAAATCATTGGTCAAAATATTCAGCCAATACTTTTTCTAGGCGCTCACGTACTGCGACCTGAAATGCATCAACATGATTGGCCTTGCTGAAGTGTTGAGGTTATACCCGGAGTACCAGCAGGAATTCATACACGACATCCAACACGACCTCACATACAACCTGCGGGAGGGATACGAGGTGGAACAGGAGTCGGATGGGAATGGACACCCCTCATTGACCCTGCCTTCAATATCGGAAGACGATGAGAATATAGCTGATGAGAATCACTCCCCGAAGAAGGCGTTGGTGACGTCCACGAGTAGTCCAAGGCATGCGAAATTCAGGTAATTATTAGGGTTGGCGAATCCTGCCCTGTCATAATCGACACCATTGTAGCCAACACGACCATTCATGATATATCCATTATGAGTGATCGACGATCGTATTACCGACCTTACATTCAACATGCGGGGGGGATACGAGGTGGAACAAGAGTCGTTACCATCCACATCTGAAGATGATTAGAATATAGCTGATGAGAATCATTCGCCGAAGAAGGCTTTGGTGACGTCCGCGAGTAGTCCACGACATGCGAATTTCAGGTAATATTTTGATATAGTTTGGTGTATTATTTTACTAGCGACCCGCCCCGACGTCGCACGGGTATAAAATATATAGCCACTGAAAAAATGATTAAAATGGATATGATCCTTCACGTGGTCTACTTCTTATCTGTGACAAATAACATAAAAATTGCTCCAGTAGTTCGCGAGATAAGCCCTTTCAAATAATTTCCCCCGTTTTTTTCACATTCTCCTATTAGTCTTAGCGTGCTTAGCGCGTTCAAGTAAGCCCTTTCAAATAATTTTCCCCGTTTTTTCCCCATTTACCTCTATTTCTTCGCTCCTATTAGTCTTAGCGTGATAAAATATAGCCTATAACCTTCCTCGATAAATGGGCTATCTAACACTGAAAGAATCATCAAAATCAACGGATTTTAAAACAACTTTAATCTTTAAAACTACGCAACGGCGTAGTTTTAAATATTAAAGGGAACAAAGAGACATAAGGGAAAAAAGCGACTTTGTTTTATAATAAGTATAGATATAGATAGATGCGTTTAGGATTTAATATAGCTGGGGTGAGCATTCTCCAAGGAGGCCATTGATGACGTTAAGAATTATTACACCACATCTTTATTGATCATGAGATGATCGTTCAAGTTTCAAACATGTGGTTTTTCAGTACTTATATAAAT
Source organism: Lysandra bellargus (assembly GCA_905333045.1). Classification (NCBI taxonomy): domain Eukaryota; kingdom Metazoa; phylum Arthropoda; class Insecta; order Lepidoptera; family Lycaenidae; genus Lysandra; species Lysandra bellargus. The sequence goes on along the minus strand of HG995334.1, from coordinate 3,523,011 downwards.
TTATAACCTTAAAAAAATACTTTACATTTTTGAAGTAAATAATAAAAAGTTACAAATACTTTTTAACTTTGCACAATGTTAAAAAATTTCTTTTACTGAATGTTATATGATGATAAATTAATTTGTCTATTGAAGGGTCTACGTGGAATATTACACGAACATATTTAGCTAGCGAATTTCATTTTTACATTGCGACCCAAATCTTTCAAAGACTTTTTCAAAGTTAGATAATAATATTAAGGTAAGGGAAAAGGGATTTGATAAGTTTATTCTAGTTATGTATTTTCTGTTTCCTTTTGTTGAAGTTTTGAAGTAAATTATAGGAACACAAAGGATTTATTACATCATTATTGTAGGTAAATAGGTGTATAAATCGCGTGAGTAAGCTATTATTTGATTGTAAAAGATTTTGAGGGTAGGAAAAGGTCATAGTGTTTCCATACATATAATACAACATATAATACATTTATGATATTTGAAAAGTAATTATTATTACAACATAATACTTGAAAATAAGGTATTTAATGTATACCTATGATATAAACTATAAAGGATAAGGTTCAAATTGGGCTAATTTTAAAAGTGCCGGCCAACGCATATAAACCCATTGCCCCAACCTCTACGTGCTTGGGGCTTGCAGGGCACAACTCATTGCTAACTTGGAATACTAGGCAAATGCCGTGCGTACCCCAAGCACGTAAAGTATCCCCCTTCCTTTGAATTTTTCCAAATCATTTGTAGGTATTTGGCTTCTAATCTGTTCTATGACTCGGCTTGGGACGTTGGGATCGATTACTTATTGCTTTTAACTAATAAAATAAGTTTTATTACATATGTTATAAAAAAAGTCTGACCTTGAATAACAACTCGGAGACTTGACTTAGACCTTTGGTGTAGTAATAAAAATTATTCCTTAGACTATGTTCTATTTAAATAATGGGTTTATTTGCGTTCGCCGGCACTTTTAAAATTAGCCCAAAATTGTATGGACGTTGGATCTTGTCCTTTAATTTTAGGTAGCGTTACTTTCAGAAAAGGAATGTTTAAAAATAAACCCTTTTTACGTTAAGTAGGTCGTGTTAGCTACAAATCTTTGTAGAAACGAATTCCAGGTGAAAATCCTCGCCACGTATTATTCGTTACGTAAATATTTCCTTTAAAGCACCGAGCATATTTCATGTTTGGATTCTTACAAATTACACCAGAATCTTCAATAATTTATAGAGGTATTTCAGGAAGAATATTGCGTCTATCATTTCCCTGTAAATTTGAAGCTTTTGCATGTTATTGTTTTTCTGATAAAGATATTGAAATAAAAGATTGACGTGGGAGAACCATGCTTCGGCACGAATGGGCCGGCTCAACCGGAGAAATACCACGGGCTCACAGAAAATCGTCGCGAAACAGCGCTTGTGCTGTGTTTCGCCGAGTGAGTGAGTTTACCGGAGGCCCAATCCCCTACCCTTTTCCCTTCTCTACCTTCCCCTATTTCCTTCCCTACCCTCCCCTATTACCCTATTCCCTCTTAAAATACCGGCAACGCACCTACAGCTCTTCTGATGCTGCTAGTGTCCATGGGCGACGGAAGTTGCTTTCCATCAGGTGACCCGTTTGCTTGTTTGCCCCTTTATTTCATTAAAAAAAAAGGTATTATATTATGGGCCTGTTTCACCTCTTCGTGATAAAGTGGACTATCCACAACTTTTTGACAGATTCTCCATATCTATCAAGTTGAGTAGTGGATAGCCTATTCGGCACTTATAATAATAATAATAATATCTTTATTTGCAAATGTATGGTCATATAAGATGGTACAATTATCAGGAAGTGGTGAAACAGGCCCTTAGTCTCCCTAAAAAATGTTAGAATACTTTAACGAATCAAAAATGTGTGAAATTTAAGCCTTAACGTTACTGCGACCTAAATGGATTCATTGATTTTTTTCGCATTACAGTATACATAATATATTATTAGGGTTGGGGTTGGCGTTGTGGTACTGTGAATTTCCTCTGCGGTAGAGCAACGAACTTAAATTCTTTATGTTAAGAAAGCAACATGTTTCTTCCATTACATTGTGATTTGTGGCAGACTATGTTTAGATAAAATATAAGGTCAGTTCTGAAACAGTAAGTACAAAAGACATTATTTATCTGACGCCAAATTGCACTTGATGTGCTACTGGCGAGACAAGTGTGACTGTATCATAATAACTTTAAAAGTCATAATAATATACGTTAAGTGCATTGGAAGATATCCGTTCATCTGTCAAAGCATTTTCCATTTTCGAAAATTTTTCAATTTCCAATAATTATTCTCATTAAACTGAATATAATATTATCTAAAGAAATTACCATGAAAGCTATATATAATTTCTATATAAATATAAAAAAACAAATCTATATAAAAAAACAAAATACTAAATCGGTGGTCAAAGTGTAATACCTACTTTTGAATAGTTTTAGAGTAAGACGCCCATTTTGGGCGCTTGACAGACGAGAGGATAATTAAGTTAGTATGACGTTGACTTCATTAGCACTGGGATATATTTTGGAACATACCCCAGGATACTGATTTTTTCTCAGGTTGGACAGTCAGCGGCTAACGCACAGGGAACTAAGAGAGCGCATAGAGAGGCAGCGCTCTGTGGCCACGCCCAAGGTCACCCGTGCTGACTCGCTGGAGGGACTGAACTTGGAGGTGCACAACACTCGCTCGTCAGTAGACAGGCTGGATACGCAGGTTTCGAGCCTGCACCATGATGTTGCTGCTTTGAGTATGGAGGTAAGAGTAGTCCTTAACATTTAATTTAAATAACCTCCTTATAAATTGCTTAGCAGATATTAGCACTACAATCCTTATCGGTTTTCTTAGTGCGTAAAACTATAAATACCTGGCCGTTAACCAAGACTGTGTGACGACTTCAGCCTGACTGAGCATTCCACCTCGCTTGGACGGAGGGTCTCCCTTTGTGGCTTCTCATATTCTCACAACTTCGTCGTTGTTGCATCGTTATACGTTGAAAGTTTTTGTGACTGGACGATTAATAGCAAAGTCAACAATAAAGACGTTAATGTTTCTCCAAAAAAAGAAGAAAATTAAAGATTTATTTATATATTTTACTAGATGACGGCCGCAACTCCGTTGCGCCAAAATTCGTTTATCGCGCGGAAACCGTACATTTTTCCGGGATAAAAACTATCCTATGTCCTTTTTCGGGACTCAAGGTATCTCCATGCCAAATTTCAGCAAAATCAGTTCAGTTGTTAGAACGTGAAGAGGTAACAGACAGACAGACAGACAGACAGACGGACAGACAGACAGACACACTTTCGCATTTATAATATTAGTATTAGCAAAGTCAACAATAAAGACGTTCATGTTTTTGAAGTGAAAACTTCTTTAGCGGCGTTGAGCACTTTTGTGGGATGGGTAAAAACTGTGAAACTCGCGTCAGATTCTCGTGCTGATCGAAAAACCTTAAGACGGTTGGAGAGTAGTGTTTTGTGTCGAACTCGAACTCGAATTGATTGTAAGGGTAATTAAATTTAAGTAATAATTAAAGTTAAGTAATGATTAAAAATAAATATAAATTAAAATTAATGGTAATTAAAATTAAATAATAATTCAAATTAAATATGGATTAAAATTAAATGATAATTAAAATTGAGTTATAATTAAAATTAAGTAACGATTAAAATTAAGTTATAATTAAATTTAAGTAATAATTAAAATTAAGAAATAATTAAAATTAAGTAATAATTAAAATTAAGTAATAATTAAAATTAAAAATAATTAAAATTAAGTAATAATTAAAATTAAATATGGATTTAAATTAAATGATAATTAAAATTAAATATGGATTAAAAGTAAATGATAATTAAAATTAAGGTATAATTAAATTTAAGTAATGATTAAAATTAAGTTATAATTAAAATTTAGTAATAATTAAAATTAAATAATAATTAAAAATAAATATGGATTAAAATTAATGGAAATTAAAATTAAATAATAATTAAAATTAAGTAATAATTAAATTTAAGTAATGGTTAAAATTAAATATGGATTATAAGTAACAGATAATTAAAATTAAATATGGATTAAAATTAAACATTTGAGGTATCGTTAGATTCGTCTTAATAGCCCAAGTGTTCTTAGATAATGTGTTCCGTAAGGGTCGCTCGGCTGGTGATCTCTTGGCGTACCTGACTCATCGTTGGGCTCAGGCAATTGAGTCGAAGGGAGAGGCATTGGCTGTTAGTTTGGACATTGCTAAGGCCTTTGATCGGGTTTGGCATAAAGCGCTGCTTTCAAAGCTTCCATCATACGGGCTGCCTGAGAAATTATGTAAGTGGGTTTCTTAGCAGACAGAAGCATAGAGGTCGTAGTTGACGGCGAATGCTCGGAAACTCAGTCTGTTGATGCTGGTGTCCCTCAGGGCTATGTGCTATCGCCTACTCTATTCTTACAGCATATCAATGACATGTTGCAGACCAGCGGCATTCATTGCTATGCGGATGACAGTACAGGTGATGCTGTATATACCGGCTCCCCCAATATTTCTCGGCAAAATGTCACTGAGAGTCGAAACGAACTTGTGTCTAAGGTGGAAAATTCATTGGAGAAGGTCTCTGAATGGGGTAGATGTAACTTGGTCCTATTCAACCCCGCCAAGACACAAGTCTGCGCGTTCACTACTAAAAAGTCACCAATGGTCGTATGTCCTCGTATCGAGGGCACATCTTTAATCATCTCCCCTAGCAATGAGATACTTGGCGTCAACATATCGAGCGAAGTCCAGTTCCGATATCATCTAGAGGGTAAGGCCAAATTAGCCTCGAAGAAGCTTGGTGTTCTTAACAGAGCGAGACAGTACTTCAGTCCGGACCAACGTCTACAACTTGACAAGGCGCAGGTTCGGCCTCATATGGAATATTGTTCTCATCTCTGGGCAGGGGCGCCAAAATACCAACTGCTCCCTCTGGATCGTATCCAACGAAGGGCCGCTCGAATTGTTGACTGCCATAGTGTTTCAAACAGCTTTGACCCCTTGGAATTACGCTGAGATGTAGCTTCACTCTGCATCTTCTATCGGTTGTATCACGGGGAGTGCTCTGAGAAATTGTTCGGAATCATACCACCTGCAACTTTTCGCCATCTTCCCACGCGAAAAACATACCATCCTCATCACCTTGATGAGTGGCCGTCTTCCACAGTGCGTTTTTCGCGTAGTTTTCTGCCGCGCACTGTAAAACTCTGGAATGAACTGTCACCAGCAGTTTTTCCGGACCTATACGACCTGCAAACCTTCAAGAAAAGAGCGTATTCCCTCTTAAAAGGCCGGCAACGCACCAGCTCTTCTGATGTTGCGAGTGTCCATGGGCGACGGTAGTTGCTTAACATCAGGTGACCCGTTTGCTCGTTTGCCCCCTTATTTAATAATAAAAAAAAAGATAGGTGACATTTAAAAAAACTTAAATGGCGGAAGTTTGACGCCATATTTTGAGGTAAAAAAAAATAAAAATTCTATCAAGCATATCGAGTGGGGTAATCGATTTTTAAAAATCGATTTTCATAAAAAATGGGTTAAAAATTTAATCGATTGTAATGGTTTCGATTAATTAATAAAATCGATTTTTAATAATCGATTTTCATAAAAATGGGTTAAAAAAATGCACAACGTTAATAATCAAGTTTTCACTTCTGCCGGCACTCCCGGAGTGCAACCCGTCTTTTTTTCAAAAAAAGAAGCAAATTAAAGATTTTATTTACATATTTTACTAGATGACGCCCGCAACTCCGTTGCGCCAAAATTTGTTTATTGCGCGGAAACCGTACATTTTTCCGGGATAAAAACTATCCTAAGTATGTCCTTTCTCGGGACTCAAAGTATCTCCATGCCAAATTTCAGCAAAATCAGTTCAGCTGTTAAAGCGTGAAGAGGTAACAGACAGACAGACAGACGGACAGACAGACAGACACACTTTCGCATTTATAATATTAAGTATGGAAGTATGGATTAAACATGCAAGCCATAGGCTTATAGGTGATTCTTAAAGTAAGTAGATCATATTCGATACCCCATACAACCAGTTTTCAATAGGCATTATTAAGTAATAATGGAGTACAACTAAGTGGTGCTAAAAGAAGTAGCTTTATGTAATAGCTTGTATAATAAAATAAGCCTTTATTTGGTCGGCGCAACTGGTGTTAAGAGCCCTGAGCCCTGACACCTGTAGCGCCGCGCCGTCCAGATTATACGAGCTCCCAGCGGAATAAATCCTGTATTCAACGTATTCAAAGCCGAACATCGGGTGTTTATGCCATGAATAATTCTGATAGAAAAATAGACAGGTTTATATTGGAGTTTAACTAGTGATTTTATCAATTTTTAGGGATGGCTTTGCCTTAATTCAGCTATTGAAGCTGCAACCTTGATGTTACAGGAATAATTTTGGTACATGTCACATCCAAAATCAGAATATCATTCATATATTATGCCTATAATTTTTATTGCATTGATGGGGAGCATTGATGCGAAGCATTAATTACGTCCTAATGCGAAATGATTATAATTGTAATATCCAAGGACACTTAACAATGCGGCAACTTATTCTAGCAGCCCACCAAAACAGCCACATAGGTCTGTATTCCTCAGGAGTATATTTGGGAGGAGACTCACAATTTCGACCTTAATTTTTGTTTCATTCAGGTGCGTCACGCGATCCAGGCGCTCCAGGAGATGACGGGTCCGGTGTGGCACGCGGCGCACTCCAACCCCAACCTGCAGTGGAACGCACCGCCCAACCAGCTCGCGCGCTCCTGCAGTCATCCCCCTGACGTGTTCTGTTGGGATCAGGTAACAAGCAACCACTCGGTTAATACAACGGTTTGATGATATTTTAACCTGCACACTTAACAGTATTACAGTACCTCAACAATTAGACCAATAACTACAGTAACCAAGAAATTATACAAAATTAGATTGAAATATTTATTTAATTGATTAATGTTAAATTCAACCTAAACTGTGGACCTTAGATTATAATAGTCTCTCTGTCGTTAAGTCATTACCGAAAGAAATTACTACATCAAACCATACGAAAATCTTCGCAGAAATGTAAAAATATTTTTTTAAAAGTAATTCCGTAAATTAATATTTCAAAACCGAGAAACTCTCAATTTAATTTAAGTATCCGGGGAGCACAATACAAAGGATGTCCTTTCATTAGACGACCTTTTAGCCGTCGAATTAGTCCTGATATTTTCCTTATTAGTGGAGTTTATTTGGAGCCTTTTTTACAGCAGGAGCGTCCAATTAGCCCGGAGCGGCCGAAAATAAGTCGGTACACGCAGACCGAGTCCTTCCTTCAATGCGTGACTCAGTACATCATGGAGCATCCGGCTACGGTCATGCTCCTTTTGGGTTTGGAACCAATGCCGAACTTGGCTCCAGTACTCGCCCCAGCTGAGTACTACGACCCTCGGAACAGGCGGCCCAGCGGTCTCGAACAGATCATAGAGACGGAGAACGGCAGTCAGACGCCCAGTTCTGGCAGCGATAAGGAGGTGAGAAGCCCCGCTACTAGCTTAAAAGAATTTGACGTAGAGGAGCCGAGGGAAAGAACAGACGCGGACACCGCCAGGATAAAACGCAACAGGTACTCTACTAGTGACCTGTGTGACGTCACCGAGAGGCTCCTCCCTCCCGCGCCCCCCAGCTCCTACAGCCTCAAGAATATCAATAGTTAGGTTGAATAATTCCATTCTGCTCATTTATCGAAAATCTAGTGTTCTCGATGTGTAGCTTTAAATGTTAATACAGTCGGAAACTAAAGTGATAGTTTTTTTTTTTACTTTAAATAATAAATACTTAAGAAAACTGAGTCAAAAAATGGTTCCACAAAAAGTTCTATAATATTTATCTAATTTATATATAATATTAAATATTATAAAAAAAATATACAATATTATTGTGTGATATTTGCGTTTCCTTAGTAGTTATTGTATCTAGTTATTTCATTTGGCGGGTAGTCGGAAATCCAATAATTGCGATGCAGTGGAGGTCTGTTGGTCGTTCTATCTTGATTAATTATTCTGGCAAATACTATGAAAGCGATCGTAAACCCATTGAATACGAATAAAGTTCGACATAACCGACTTTCCGCTTAATTAAAATTTGTAAACAAAAGTGCGCTTCGCTATGTCATCTTAATTTAACTAACTACGATGGGACTTACCTGCAAATATAGTAAAGGCAAATTCTGTTATCAATATTGTAGTATTATACTAGATAACGCCCGCTACTCCGCTGCGCCAAAATTCGTTAATCGCGCATCTACCGTACATTTTTCCTGAATAAAAATTATATGCAATATAAAATTATGTACTATATTAATAATTATGTTTTATTATTACAGGATAGACGCAATAAAAATCCTAAGGCAATACAGAAATCTTATTTCAATTTGTCTTGAATGACACGTATGAAATTTACAATAAAAATTCAACATCACTTTAGTTTCTGACTGTACAGTCACGAGCACTGAAGTTACGCCAGAAATCATTATTCCACACTAGACCGAAAAAATGTGGCCGAAGTTTTGCATGATCACGCCTGCAATGTATTTTAAATTACCGATGACCACTGACTTCCATTATATAAGTACGCTGGACTAATGATACCCAGCTGTATTTTGTGCCTATTTGAAGCGGAATCAGCTCCCCCAATGCCACGAAGGAGAACTAAATCTGACATAACTTACAAATGGCCGCTCAATCGCTATTGGTTTTAGAAACCACAGCTTAATAGTATATCTCCATGGTAGAAACCAGTATTAGTTCCAAGTACTGCCACTACTGCTATCAGCGCCAATATGGCGACTTTCAAACGTCATTTTTACGTCCAATTTAGTTCCTATCTCTCGCATTGGGGGAGCTGATTTCGCTTCAAATAGGCACAAAAATAGCTGTCATTTCAAAGGGTATCATTAGTCCAGCGTTATACTTGTATAATGGAGGTCAGTGCCGATGACACACCATGCCGAAATTACGTCGCGTTATTATGTGCGTTTGACATTGCTGACGTAATCACGCCGAACTTCGGCCGCGTATCTTCGGCATGGTGCGTTTAGACCAATTCTGTTAATATATATTATGTATATAAGTATATCTTCGTTTCTTGTTAGGCCCAGTCCTATAAAATGATATTCTCTTTGTTTGCTGTTTATTTCGATATGTAACAGATAGAACGTTATTCTAAGCTATATTAATATTAGTGCAGAAATCAAGTAGCTCAGTGCTCGCGACTATACCAGAATGTCATAGATGTCTCTTATTTTTCTACCAACGAAACAGAATACTTAAAGTATTATGGTTTGTACATATCAATGCATCCGATTCTTTAGATTAATGTTAGTGATTCGATATAACTATCTAGTCATCGTTTATAGTTTAAGTGTGAAGTCGATATTCTATCGCTTTGTGTGAAGTTGAAAGGTATTTCGAATGGATAGAGAATTCGATCAGACGAGAAATAATATTATAATATCGTAATTATACAAATGTGAGGTAATGGTAATGATAGTACAGTCGAAAACATATCAAGGTACGTATTGCATTAGATGGTTTCTAACAGCGATGTTAGATGTATAAGATTTGATTTAAGGGCGCTTTTCCTCTCAAGCGCGCGCGAGTTGCTCGCATCACAGGAAAAACATCTATAAAATTATAGGAAACTTTCATGGCTGCAGATACATACGCGCACGGGCGATGACAGTAAATGATCTCGCATCGCAATCGCCTTGCGTATTGCGTAGTACGCGTGCGCATAGCGACGTTTATAGCAAACTGCAAGTCCCATGCGTTTTCATTTCTCACTCCTCTGTCGAAATCATTAAATTGATTTTTCTAAAGATCCTGGTTTACAGCTAGTGTTTGATCTTATTTCTTTGTAGTATCGTGAAAATGTGCCAAAAAAAAGAAAAAAAAACCATGATTGAAGAGTGGTACAAACCAAATCTGTCTTCGACCGTACTCGCTCACCGGGTTAAATCACATTTAAATTTATTATTATTTTCGTTTGATCGAACTCGAATCGAAAAAATGTGTAATCTTGAAGAAAATTCATAATCAGATTGTATTTTTATCTTATTTTAATATTAAGACAAGGCAAATTATTTTCTCCTGACAACTCGATAGTCGAGTCAGAAAAGCACAATATTTCCTAGAAAAACTGCATCAATTAATGTTAGATATTAATATACTTAATATTTTTATTGTATTTATATATTTAAAACGTTTTGAACTGTTTGTATTTACTATGTATTAAGTTTGGATTCACCGACTATGGAAATTTTAACTGCTCAAAAACTCTACAATGTGTAGAATCATGAAATTATTGGAAATAAATTAGAAAATTCAACTTGTGGGACCCCCGATCATATTTTGCAACTGTAAGTACTTACGAAATTGTTTAAAATCAGCTATCTTATTTAATGAGTAATATACTTAATAGATAAAAACTAAATAAAATAAAAATTTATTTTATTTTATTTTATTAAAAAGCGAATATTTAATAATCAAGTGCAGGTAGGCAAAATCTAAAACTATATAAGATAGGGAAAAACGCTGAGGGAGTTCTAAGCTCGATTTTGATATAACTTTAACTGCATCATTAGATTTTTAATAAATAACCCCATTTCGGATTTTGCCTACCCCTTTTAAAAATACTCTGTATAATTTGGCAATAACTCTTAAATTATTATTTTTACGATGATTGTACTCAATTTTAATTTCTTTATTCAAATAATTTTGCTAACAAGAATTTTCGTTACTAAAAATATGATTTTTGTAACAAAAATATTAAAGCCTACCTAAAGGCTGAATAATATTTTCGATATGAGAGAAACAATTTCGTGTTGTTATAATAATAACTGGTTTATAAGTAACAAAGTAAACCTTCGATCAAAATGCAAAGGAAATTGTTAGCTTTATTCCGAAGCTCAGATCTGCGACGACAGGATTTGTCTTTAAGTTTCAATCTACATCGTATTTCCAGATTTCCGTATAAAATATACAAACGGAGAGACGTATTTCTGTATATATATTTGTTATATATTTTGTGCCAAATGGAGTTTACTTTCGCCCTAGGCGATGTGTCAAATACTTTAAGAAGTTAAATCTAGTTGTAAGCGAGCAATATTTAGTATAATTTCAAGGTAATCAACTGTACAACACGGTCACATTAACTTGACGCATCGAAATATATATAAAGGCTGATTTATATTGATACAGCTGATTTAGATTTATGCTGATCCAGCGACGGAATCCAGTGATGCTGGCGCCAGCTACTGTATCAATGTAATCAGCCTTAATATAACATGTGAGCTTAGGGTTGCCAACCGTACTATAATATATAGTATTGTACTATATTTCGAGCCTGCGTACTATATACTGTTGAACTATTATAAGTACGCAAAAATACTATATTTTCAACTCAAAAATTATCTCATTCCAGCTCTCTATTCCCGCCACTACGGCATTCACAGAAAGGGCATTTTCGGTTATAAGTTTGAAATGGCGGGAAGAGAGAAACAGAAGTAGTGTCTTATTTATAAATGAGCTTTTAATTTACATTAATCTTAAATTTGAATGTAATAAAGCATATGACACCTTTATTTTAGCCAAAACATTGTTAAAAAATGCAAGAAGTGCAAAAAAATATAGTTTTTATAAAAATAAGTACTACATAAATATTTCATTGAACATTTTTTAATTTTTCCATAAAATACTATATTTTTTAGAAGTGTACTATATTTTTTATAGTTTATATTGAAAAATACTATATTTCGCCGGAGAAATGTTGGTAACCCTATGTGAGCTCCAAAATGACGTCATCAAACCGTGCGTCTAGATAATTTAACCGTGTTATAAAATGTGAAAATTCTGCTGAAGGTCAGGATTAATTTTATTGCAGTCTTGCAATAAATCGGAGAAGCCTATTCAATGGATTGTTACCGCATTGTACCGGATTGTCAATGCATTGAGATGTAAAATGGCGGGGAAAGGAGGAAACGCTAGTGGCATACGAAACGAGCAGGTTTGATTGCAAAATAAACGTCTTCTTATTACTCATTTCCTATCTCGTATTGGGAGTCTGTCGTTTTTCATGAATAGGTAAGCATGTGTACACGGTACTGTCGAAGTATGTTCCGGAGTGCCACTTCACTAGTGTTGAAGTGATAGTATTTGTTTGTTTCAATTCAACAATGCAGAAAGTGTATTGGCTTTATTTTCAACTGTCTTCTATATATTTCCATTCTGTTTGACATATCGATGCGCAAAAATACAAAAAATATCTCTCACCATTAAACACTGTGAATACAGATGATAACTGTAAAGTAATGCAATGTTTTGTAAGTATCCATACTAATATTATAAATGCGAAAGTGTGTCTGTCTGTCTGTCTGTCTGTCTGTTACCTCTTCGCGCCCAAACCGCTGAACCGATTTTGGTGAAATTTGGTATGGAGATACTTAGACTCTAAGGACATAGGATACTTTTTATCCCGAAAAAATGTACGGTTCCCGCGCGATAAACGAATTTTGGCGCAACGAAGTTGCGGGCGTCATCTAGTATATTAATCCTTCAGGCCCCGCGCGAGCACCGGTGATCGCGACAACAATAGAATACAATAGCAATTCCTGGAAATTCCAACTGAAGTATTAATATATCTATTAACTATTATCTATCAAGTCACCTTGGTTCTATCAACTATCAGACAAACCATTGTAAAACTTCTGCATATACAGTATGGATATTTTATTAGTAAAAGGTAAGAACATTCGCATATTTAATGTTATCATTACTAATTAAGCACTTTAAATAGAAATTATAATTTGTGGTGATCCGGAATACCGCCGACTGTACAAGTAAGAATGTGAGTTTAAAATCTACGATAATAATTCTTATAGAACGGAGACGCTTACTAGAATAATTGAACTAAATGTGGTATGTTATATTAGAGCCCTCGAATGTGATATCTGATACACGTGCAGTGCCTAAATTCAAATTTATTTTAAATATAATTCTTGAAATTTTAATGTAATCTTTTATTCGATAGCGCGTAAGTACATTGCGACTTGAGCGTATTTTTTGTACATAGACTATGTAACATTTCTCTTGTAGTACAAAGCGTTAGTTATGTAATGTTGAATAAAGACAGATTGATGTTGAACTGTTGTTTTCTCTTTCTAAACCCCCACAAAGTCTTAAACAAACAATACGATATCAATTATTATCGTGATCATGTAGAGCCATATAAATGTGTTTTTAAATCACGCTAAGGCAAAAGAAATAAAAGAAAATCTAATATACCGGTTATAAGCACATAGGTTAGTGTATTAAGCTTTTAGGCCCGTCTATATCGTCATAAAAAACTAAACATTGCAAACGCGATTGTAATTACGATTTTGATATATCGACACTGGAAATATCACTTAATGTAAGGGACATTTTGGCGAAAATGAGTTATATATATCATTGGATTCAGAATTTCGAGCTCTATCGTTTGGCATACTTGAAATTCTTCTATCGTTAAAAAATGTCCCTTACAGTACACATTTTTTAAATTCAAGACAGGTTTTTTCCTAAAAAAATTGATTTAACGGACGTAAATATTTTTACGTGTAAAAAAAATAACGTAAATGCTTTTAAAATAAAAAAAAATCACGTTTGTTGTATGGGAGCCCCCCTTAAATATAAATTTTATTTTTATTTTAGTATTTGTTGTTATAGCGGCACCGGAAATACACAATCTGTGAAAATTTCAGAACTTTAGCTATAGCGGTTCTTGAGATACAGACTGGAGACAGACAAACAGACGGACAGACAGACGGACAGACATCGAAATCTCATGAATAGGGTCCCGTTTTTACCCTTTGGGTACGGAACCCTAAAAACCAGCAAAAAAATCACGTTTTTTGTTGGGAGCCCCCTTAATATTTATTATATTCTGGTTTTTAGTATTGTTTGTTATAGCGGCAACAGAAATACATCACCTGTGAAAATTTCAACTCTCTAGCTATCACGGTTCATGTGATAAAGACGCAAAAACTACTTAACGGATTTTGATTTGACATTAACATTGACAGCACAGGATTTTCAGGGTTGCAAATTTGGGTGTTAACTACTCTCAAGGGACCTAACAACATAATAATATAACAAAATCGTAATTACAATCGCGTTTGCAATGTTTGATGTCGGTCCTATTTCTAATAATTAGTTAATGACTAGCAGGAGCCAGGAGGTATAATTACGAGACCAAATGAATTCAAAATGATAATGTAAGAAGATTAAACTCTTAAAACGCTTCCTACTTCTTTCCTACTTTGCATGATCAATCCATACTTCCATACAGAGGCGGCGCAAGGCGTGGGCGGTGTGGGCGACCGCCCACGGCCTCGCGGTCTAAGGGGCCTCGCGCCCCTTGGACCACGAGGTTGATTCATTAAAAAAAAATTATAAATAAAAATTTTAGTTTCAAAAAATTATTTCTCTCCAAAAATCTGTATTCTTGCATCATCTATCTTGCCCACATAAAGGTCTTGCCCCGCCACTGCTTCCATACTAATATTATAAAATCGAAAATGTGTCCGTCTGTCTGTCTGTCTGTCTGCCTGTTACCTCTTGACGCTCAAACCGCTGAACCGATTTTGGTGAAATTTGGCATGGAGATACTTTGAGTCCCGGGAAAGGACATAGGATACTTTATCCCGAAAAAATGTACGGTTCCCGCACTTTTAACGAGTTCATCTAGTATTAGAATAACTTAAGAAAAAATATTGACCTGATTTACACTGAAACGTAAATTACGCACTCGAAAATTACCATGAGCATTGTAAATTCGCTTCTGTCAATTTTTCACGACAGCGATCTCACGCCGCGTCGGTTCTGATTAACAATCGTTTCTTGGGGTAGGAATTAGAAATTTTCCTCGTGTACAGTTGAGGAAAATTATTTCTTACCTATATTATAGTCCTTATTATAACCTTCCTAATGTGATTAATTTTTAGCAATATTGGTATGATACCATCTGATAATTAAGACAAGATGCATTTCTGACAATATTATTAAGGACCTGTTTTCTATAGTAAATGAGCATTATTATCTGATACTGCTAAACATTCCAATTCATTCTAAAAAGTATAACAGCCTACTATTTCTGTATATTTATTAAGTTGTTTTTTTACAATTTAAAAAAGGGAAGATTATATTATAATACTAGCTGTCCCGGCAAACGTTGTTTTGCCATTCAAAGTATTTCTACTTCATCAGTTGATACAAAATCTTACACCCTCTTTTGTCAGACAAAAAACTAACCACATTTTTGGCTTCTATAGCGATGTAGTGACCCTCCGCTTATTATTTTTTTAATATCTTTAATGTACTTACAGAATTTTCATTTCTACAGTTTTATTATATTATGTATCTAAGATCTGTTTCTGTGACCAGACTGGAGATGATATAAATGTCGGTCTTTTGAAACTTATTAACCTTAATTCGCTTTGTAAAAGTTAAAACAGTATTATCATGCAAAATGTGTAGTCTCAAATATTTTTATTTATACATAAGGACTTATGTCATAAGATGAAGTTATATTATTATATAAAAATGTAAACAAAAGTATATTATGGACATTGAGAAAAAATTTTTTCTGTACACAATTAACTACTGTAATAATTAATATAGCCCGCGATGACTTCGCGTTCGCGCGCGTTTCATGCGTCGCATTTTAAATATTACTGGCTATTTGACCGAGCTTTGCTCGACACGTTTGACATTTTCTAAAAATGTTTCCTAGCTAGATCGATTTATCGCCCCCGAAACCCTCTATATACTAGTAAATAATACTAATATGATATTTCATATTACGCACAATATGCAGCTGGATATCTATCTAAATATATAAAACTCAAAGGTGACTGACTGACGTGGTGATCTATCAACGCACAGCCCAAACCACTGGACGGATCGAGCTGAAATTTGGCATGCAGGTAGATGATATTATGACGTAGGCATCCGCTAAGAAAGGATTTTGATCAATTCCACCCCCGAGGGGTTAAAATAGGGGATGAAAGTTTGTATTTAATAATACTTCTTAACGCGAGCGAAGCCGCGGGCAATAGCTCGTAATATATAAATCAGTAGCAAATAAATAATAATGTAAGTGCGTGTGAAGTTGTGAACACAGCACCGTGTAAAAACGCAAGGAACAGAAGGTGCCTTCTCGAGCAGCACCAGTGAAAGGCAAGGTAAGTGATGTGCTTTTCCTTGAAATCCTGTGTCTATTGCTTAAGCAGGACAAGAGACAACTTTAAAATGATATAATATAAATTTCAGAACATAATTAATTAAATTAGGTAGGTACATAATACAAAATTAACAATAACAATGTATACAGGTAAATTATAGTACCTAATGTAATAATTAATCTTTCGATCGCGGATTCTTCTCGCGGCCGCTTGGGAGTTGAAGCGTTAAAAAGTAACAAAAAAAATCTTAATCAAAAAGACCACCCCGCAGCTAAGCTGCTAAATAACCAAATTAACCAAATCAAATTATAAACCAAAAACTGCAGCACCCACGACACCATTTTTGGGCAACCAAACGTTTTGGTACTACCATAAAATACGTATTTCCTGTCAATTACTAGCTACATTACAATATTGTCAATACATTTTCATTTTAGAGCTTACAATCAATTCATCATTATTTTTGCAATTTTACTTAAGCTAGTTTTGTACACATATTTAAATTTATTTATTTTTAGCATTATTGAAATATAATAATTATGTCAAGTTTTAATTACTGTTTTTCATTTAATTGTCCTCCTCATCTGTCTGCCTCATGGCAAAGGCCTCCTCTAATCTTCTCCAGTTTTTCCTGTCTTGTGCTACCCTCATCCACGTTCTTCCAGCAACTTTCACTATTTCGTCTTCCCATCTCTTTCTTTGTCTCCCTCTATGTCTCTTTCCTTCCCTAGGGCACCAAGAGAGAACGCTTTTGCTCCATTTCTCTTCTCCTCGTGCTGTATGTCCCGTCCATCTCCATTTCAGCATTTTTACTTTTACTGTTACATCCTCTGTTTTTGTTTGATTCCTTATTTCAGCCTAACGTATTTCCTAAGCCACTTTTATTGTTCGGCTAATGAAAGTTTTCATTAAAAGTGCGATGACCCCCGAACCACAGAACAATGGCTAATAAGGATTAAAAAGGGATTCAACTTGGCCGCAATTCACAGCCGACAAAGTTACAAACTCTGATTTAGCGGCATTAAAGATCTTTCGTGGTTTCTGTTTGTTGAAGATAAAATGAATAAAACATCGTAATAGCCGACTTTTGTACCGTTAACATGAAAACATGGTCCATTTTTAAAAAATTGCCCCACTATAAATTGTTATCCATACTTCCATACTAATATTGTAAATGCGAAAGTGTGTCTGTCTGTCTGTCCGTCTGTCTGTCTGTCTGTCTGTCTGTCTGTCTGTCTGTCTGTCTGTCTGTTACCTCTTCACGCTCAAACCGCTGAACCGATTACCTTGAGTCCCGGGAAAGGACATAGGATACTTTTTGTCCCGGAAAAATGTACGGTTCCCGCGCGATAAACGAGTTTTGGCGCAACGGAGTTGCGGACGTCATCTAGTAATTTATAGGATAAGATAGATAATATTTTTAGGAAGACCCATTTTTATGGGTCCTGTTGTAAATTCAGATCTACGATAGTTTGGTTGACTGAACACTGGACAGGCAACTTAAAACTTAATCGATCAGACTGAACAATGACTTGTTAATATACAGATCAAAGCTTAATGAGGATTAAATCACTTCTTAGTTTCTTGTAAGTCGGATTAGTCGGTAAGCGGCTTAAAGTGGTCTTACCGGCTACTGGGTTCTATCGGATTAATGCTAAAGTCGTGTTTGTTCTCCCGATGTGATGACCTTTCGTATAAACAATATTATTTTTACGGTGGCGCGATTTTACGACATCCATTACGCGAGTTATAAAATTGGTGTAATGCACTGGGGGTCAATATTGTGTCGTGGTTGGTATACACTAAACAGAATTTACAATATGCAGCAGATCATGGTTTATGACCTAAGTCATGTATATACTGGGGGGTGTGCCCATTTTGGCATCGCTTCGTTATAGAATCGCCGATGAAAATGTATGGAATTGACATAAGCGTTCGTTAATATGACGTTGACGCTCGACTCGTCTTATGTCAATTCCATACATTTTGATCGGCGATACTATAACGAAGCGAAAACGAAAAAGTTTCGGCTAAATGGCCTAGCCTAGATGACTCCCGCATCCATGTTGCGCCAAAATTCGTTTATCGCGCGGGAACCGTATATTTTTTCTGGAATACAAGGTATTCTTAGTCACTTCTCGGGACTCAAAGTGTCTCCATACCGAATTTTTTCAAAATCAGTTCAACGGCTTTAGCTTGAAAAGGTAGAAGATAGACATATTAGCACGGATATTGATGTAATTTTCAGATAACTCACAAGAGAGGAGAAAAATGCACCATTGCATCATGCGCTGTATTGTACGAGCTATATTCAATATAAGTTACTCTACTTTAGATTACAATTAAGTACATTAAAAAGCTTATGAATCCTGTGATAGTCCCATAGGGGTTTAGGTATTGTAAGGTTGGATAAGGTAAGCGTGCATATAAACGGGTGTTTATTATAATTTGCGTTATATCGGCGGCGCGGCGCGCTCGCTCGTCCGTAAAATGCAATTTCCCTGCAGCTGTAAGGTTCAGTGCTTGCACGGTTACCATGTTACTACAACCCGTTTAAAACTTTATTTCAACCTTAAATTGTTACGCCGATATTAATCCATTAAGCGCAAGGACACCGGTGACCGCGACAACAATAGAATACAATAGCATTTCCAAGAATCCCCGATCGAAGGATTAAAATCTTCTACAATTTACTTACGCCATGATCACACCTATCGAGTACAGTGGCGAGCACTCGGCATGTTTAATGTGGATGTACTCGGCAATTCGGCATGCTTAAGAGTCCGTATACGAAATTTTGCCGATTTCGCTCATTTAACAGACGTGATTTAACAGTTAAAATACAGTATTTCTATAAGTTTTAATGCACAACATGTAAGATCACTTCAATTATAATATAGTGTTGGAGCTGGATTTTTTATTTTTTTTAAGTATCTTTAAATAATACAACTCAAACCCGCGACAGTTTTGGTATTTTTGCTGTAAATGGTTTAGAATATCACCTTTTTATGGATTGTATTGAGGTCTTAATGGTATGAAAAAAATACAATGTACTGTTGAGAAAGTCGTCTATAAAGTGTTGGAATTACTTTTTACCACTTCAATATAAAAAACCCTTTAAAAACAGAAAACCTCTATCTGCCCGCTAACTTGGCGATCGTCCTTTTTCACCTGGCATATGAAAGACGGGCGTGAGTGTGAAGAGAGCAGTAGAAATAGAGGACGGACTCTTAATACTGCCGAGAGCACTGTCTTGCCACAGGCCACTCTACTCGGTAGCAACTAGCAGGTCTGGATTTATTTATATGCTCTATAGGCCATGGCCTATGGACGGCAGCGTTCTATGGCGTCCTAGGGGGGGGTGGCATCGTCCTAGGATGGCGGCAGAGATCGTACATAGAGGCGGCAAAATTAAAGTAGCCTATACTCATAAAATATATAAATCCGGCCCTGCTCGGTAGGTGTGGCTCTTAGGCGGAATGTAAATTGTTGCGGTGGATTTAATATTTTCCTGCAAAAGTTGTGGGAACTATAAAAGTAGAGCACCATGGGACTTTAGTGGATAGACCCACGGTTAGGGAATTACACATAACCAATGTCTCCAATCCACCGGGGATCTGAAAGCATCTATTATAAAGGCGTAATTTAAAACAGAATAAACTGTAAGCAATTCAAATTATACTTTTCATAATATATAGGCTACTAGATGATGCCCCAAACTCTTCATCGCTCGGGAACCGTAGATTACTATTTCCTATCGTCAACTTTCTCAGAGGACTCAAAGTATTTCCATACCAAATTTCAGAAAAATCGGTTAAGAGGTTTGGGCGTGAAGAGGTAACAGACAGATACACTTTCGCATTTATAATATTAGTATGTAGTATGAGTACTACGAAAAGGACAGCAGACTTTATTACCTACTACTCAATTTACCTACTAGGTATTAGTATATCTAGTAATTCTAGTAAAGTGGGTAAATTCACAATTTATCTTGTAATTTTATTTTAGCTGATAATTTAGTTTGTATAACATTTTCGTGTATTTTGCATATTCAGTAACTATACACAAGATGAATGCGGGTCAGAATAGTTTCTTTCACCCGTCCGACTCACGTTTCTAGACTTTTGATAAATTATTCTTGGGCCCGCGTCAAAAAGGTTAACGTTATAAATGATGCTTTGTTGTTTATTACACCCAAAATGTGGGTCTTGGGTGAATTTGACGAATGCTATAAGTTTGTTAGTACAGGATAGGTGTCCAAGATGATCCCCTTGTCCTATTATACTTCTACTTTTTTGCTTTATGACTAAAAAAAGTTGAACAAACTAGTGGCATGAGGAATTTTCTTGAAATTTGAAGTAGTAATTTTTCTTTCACATCAAAAAAGTATGCAGTAGAAGATATTATAAAGTTCTTTGTCTTGACTATGAGCCAAAAGAGGGAAACCGCCGCAAGCAGTACGACCGCCTGTAATTACTTTTGCCTATAATTTATTGTTTTATTGTTAATCTTAACTACAACACCTGGTGAAACTTGTATCACTTCCTTCTTATAATATAAACCTTCCCTGGAATTCAACAATATAATGTTTTAAGATTAGAAATAGCCAAATCGGTTCAGCCGTTCTCGAGTTTTATTTATTTAAATTTACACTTTATTGCACACAAAACCATTAAAAAGTAACTTAATATTAGAAAGAAGACACGACTGGTACTAGTTTAGTTATCTATACATATTATAAAATAAAGTCGCTTTTTTTCCCTCATGTCCCTTTGTTCCCTTTAATCTTTAAAACTACGCAACGGATTTTGATAATTCTTTCAATGTTAGATAGTCCATTTATCGAGGAAGGCTATAGGCTATATTTTATCACGTTAAACCTAATAAGAGCTAAGAAATAGAGGGAAATGTGGAAAAAACGGGGAAAATTATTTGAAAGGGCTAACTTGAACGCGCTAATCTCAGGAACTACTCGTCCGATTTGAAAAATTCTTTCAGTGTTAGATAGCCCATTTATTGAGGAAGTCTATAGGCTATATTTTATTACGCTAAGACTATTATTTGGCACAGATAAGAAGTAGACCACGTTAAGGATCATAGGCTATCTTAATCATTTTTTCGGTGGCTATATATTTTATACCCGTGCGACGCCGGGGCGGGTCGCTAATATATAATATTATGATAAACGTATTTTAAAGCTGCATTTAAGAAATAAACATTTTTAGTAAATTCATAACTTCTAATCAAATAGCTGTGTAGGTAGAGTAAGTACGTAGGTAGTAGGTACACCTATCTATTCAGCTCTTAGTTCAGCTTCTGAATTGTTTGTGTTAGAATCAAAGCAAACTCGCAATTCAAAATTTCAATTCCCATTAAATCAATTGAATTATACGGGAGTAACCTTTCGCTTTGAATTTGTAATATTAAACTTACGTTCATTTAGCGCTTTACGTAATTAACTTAAAACTTATCCAATATCTTGAGATTAAAAATAGCAAATATAAACTTCAAAAAATACTGTACATAAAGCATATAATATATTATTTTGTAAACAAAAGTACAGTGAGAGAAATTAATGATGATATCCAATTTATCCACGCCATATAAGTTGCCGCTTTTTAGGGTTCCGTAGTGAGTAGCCCGTACCCAAAGGGGACCTTATTACTGAGACTTCGATGTCCGTCCGTCCGTCCGTCCGTCATTGCGTCTGTCTGTCTTTAGGCTGTATCTGAAGCACCGCTATAGCTAGACTTCTGAAATATTTATAGATTGTGTATATCTGTTGCCACTATAACAACAAAATACTTAAAATTAATATTTAAGGGGGGCTCCCATACAACGAACGTGATTTTTTTGGCCTTTTTTGCTCGATGTCAATAATGGCAACCGGTCGGCACTTATACTTCCACGAAGGCCTTAATTATATGTTTACTTCAATAATTAATATACATACATACAAAAAAAAATGGACTATTTTTGCTCTATAATGGCACGGAACCCTTCGTACGCGAGTCCAACTCGCAGTTAGCCGATTTTTACGATATAGCACTGAGAATCACATGTTTCAAATTTAAGGTCACAAAAGATCTATTAAACAACTAGGGCACCTAAAACCAAGAATATAACTATAATACGCCTTCCTCATACAACGAGTTTTAAACTAATAAAACTACAAAACTTACTCTCTGCACCGTAACCTTTCAAATTTCCTAACTTCTTGCATATAAAGAGATTAAAGGAAACAACTTGTAGTCAAATTATGCCTAATCTTATAGATTATGCGTCCATGGTTCTGTAATGTATTAAAATATTGCTGACTAGCGACCCGCCCCGGCGTCGCGCGGGTATAATATATATAGCCACTGAAAAAATTATGCCTATAGCCTTCCTCAATAAATGAGCTATGTAACACTGAAAGAATTTTTCAAATCGGGCCAGTAGTTCCTGAGATTAGCGCATTCAAGTTAGCCCTTTCAAATAATTTTCCCCGTTTTTTCCACATTTTCCTCTATTTTTTCGCTCCTATTAATTTTTTTTTTAATTTTTTTTTTAATTATATAATTGTTTATTATTGACTTATATAATTTAATTTTATTTTACTCTTTGGATGCTTATCAACAAAAGTTTATTAGTCTTAGCGTAATAAAATATAGCCTATAACCTTCCTCGATAAATGGGCTATCTAACACTGAAAGAATCATCAAAATCCGTTGCGTAGTTTTAAAGATTAAAGGGAACAAAGGGACATGAGGGAAAAAAAGCGGCTTTGTTTTATAATAAGTGTAGATATAAATATAGAAAGAGCTTATTAAATTTAAGTAACTAAATATAGAGAGAAAACTTAACAAATTTATGTCAATTATTATTCAAATATAATATAAGCATAAGCTTTATATTACACCCAGGGTAGCGCAATATAGTTTCTACTGTCTACGTCACAAAGACCCATTATAGCCCATCGTAACGCCTACGACACGCGTAGACCCATCGTAGCGGCTACGACACGTACAATGTACATACGTAAGTTCATTGTAGCCCATCGTAGCGCCTACAACACGTAGACCCATCGTAGCAGCTACGACACGTAGGCCCATTGTAGCGGCTATGACGCGTAGATCCATCGTAGCGTAGCGGCTACATCACACATTGGACAATGACGTCATCGCACACATGAACTTATTATCAAGTCGACCAGGTGATTTCCGAGTCTCAATTGCTCCGGATTGAATATCGACCGTCCCACATGCTGCAGGAGTCAGGAACAAGTGGCTCTGACTAAAATTTGTAACTTATTTAAATAAAGGAACCTAGTACAACGAGACGTGGGTACTTTAAAAGTAGATAATATTTTTATCTTAAGTACCTTACAAGTTACACTTTATCATGTAGGCCTGGAGATACTGACACAAAATTCTTGGTCATTTGTACCAGGCTGGCGGTTTTACAGGGGTATAATTATTACGTAAAGGCAATAATAGTATTTTAAAAAGATAAAACCGACTTAAAATTTTTGTACGTAATTAAGAATTAAAATTCTCTATCTCTAAAACTACTGAACCGATTTTGATGAAACTTGCCGTATTCCCTAAGTTGAACAATATCTAGTACAATAAAAAAAATCACTAAAATCGGACTTGTGGTTCCGGAGATATGCGTGGACAAACATAAAAACATACATACATACATACATAAATACACTTTTGAAATTTGGCACATTTGTTCAGAAGCTGTTATAGATTAACATATACAAAAACTGGGCAGTTCTGGAAATATTACATACATACGTGTCGAATTGATAACCTCCTTTTTTGAAGTCTGTTAAAAAGGAAAATGATGGTCATAGCGTTCGCACTGGCAGCCCAAACGCGTGGGCGTTAATCGAACGTGTCGGATAAATAACGAGTGTCAAACGATTTGTTCCACAAAAATGCTTGTATTTTCAGATAGTCGAAAAAAATAAAGTGGGCGAAAGCGTAATGCCATACTTGTCGGGTGCGGCTTACAGCCCGCCATACCGACGCGAATACGTTAATTTTAATAAAACAATTGAACCATTTGTACCAGGCTAATTTTTGCATAGCTAATCATCGTCGAGTAGCCATTCACGAAAATCACCTTGCCATACTTTTCCGACAGGTCCCAATGGCCGCCATACCACTGCAAAGGTGTGTTTTTTTTTTCGCCAAACGATTTGTACCAGTATGGCATTTAAATTTTTCAAATAGCTAGTAATAATAATAATATCTGCTACATAATGGCCGGTTTACATCATTTCAATTCAGTAATCTAATATAGGTACTGGAATAATGTTAACAGCAACTGGTATGCACTGGAATGCAATTGAGTCCATTCCAGTATATTCCAGTACCCATTTACATTATTCCTGTAGCGATTGAATGTTGGATTGGATTACTGAATTGGAATAATGTAAATCCGCTACAAAACTATCATGAAAGTGCAGAAATGTTTTCATATTGTTAACATAGTTATAATTTGAATTTATGATTGCATATAAGCAAACTTTTAATTTATATAACCGTTACAAAGTTCAACTCGCTACGGAATACGCATTCGAACTTTATTCCATAAATTCCACATCTGCGACCCGCTGCTGTTTATAAAGACATAATCTGTTTAATCTTAATGTAACTTGGTGAGGCCTCGCTTAGCATTGTATGAACGCAAAAGTTTGTGGATATTGTCTCTTTTTTTCTTTTCGTTTGAGTAATGAAAACTGTAGATTAATACCCAAAACGAAATGAACTCACACACAGAGTACAGACTACTTAAGGCGAGGATAAACCCCAATTTGTTATTCCGTGATACCGGTTTACCTTATTCCAATATAATAACGAAATGTAAAAAATATGAGATATAAAGCACAATATTTAAAATACTTTAAACCATAAAAATTTTGATAAAACGTAAGACTTTGGCTATAATTAATTTACAAACTCATCTCCGGGCTCCGGCAAAAATCTAATTTATCGATATATAAGTATTAACTAGGATAATTATACATTTTATTTGAATAAATTGTTAGTAAAACTATATTAAAATTTTCTGAACCGAACAATTTTGTTTCTTAATATTTATTTCCAAAGATATTTTTAAAAAACATGAAAAATAGAGAAGATCCGCCCCTAGTAACTACAGTTTTATGCTAAGCTAAAATAAATCTTATTGTGATGCGTATACGCTTGGTCTTTGGTTGTGTGTAAGGTCATGTCCAAAATAGCAAATTTTTTTTATTGCATCATGCATTTCCGTATAATGAGACGCATATTCCTACATTATTAATATTTTTCCATCACAAGTAATTCCAAAGATAAAAAGACGTAAATGAGGACAAGTTGGGCGTTGTATTAGATTTTACTGTTGTATATACGGACATCTATACTTACCGTCTTGTACCGCGTTGGAAATTACACGCCATTCCGCGTCATGTCGTACATGTCCGTTTCTACCTCTAAGGTAGCGAATTATTTATATACTTGTTACCATTTACGTTCAGTTATTATGAGACTAGTTCTTTTTCAGTGGGACTCGTGGCACAAATTCAATTAATTTCAAACCAATATGAGCATCTGAGTGTTATAAATAATCAGCAACGTGAAATAATAGTTGCAACGGAGGCTGAGGCTTCTTTTCATGATGAACAACCATCTGGATCTTACCGTTATCGATATAGAGCAAAAAAATCGCGTTTGTTGTACGAGGCCCGACAATAATTATTTATTTTATTTTAATTTTACTATATTTCTTTAAGTATCGCCAACAAAAAAACGTGATTTGTGAAAATTTCTACTATTACGAATATTGAGATAAAGCTTGGTGATAGACGACCGGACGACAGATAGAACGCGAAGTCTGATATATGTATTTATTTAATTATGAATATGAATGTTATTTATTTTATATAAAACAATATTTGAAAACGCTAATAAATTATATAAAATTAATTAAAAACTATTAAGAACACTCCTTGTTCACTTGATAGATGGACTCCCTCTACAACGCGGTATCGCTTGGTTGTAGGGTTGAGAAGAGCTTGAAAAAAATTCCGGAAAAGCTCATATTAAAAATCTAAAGTGACATCGGTGCATGATTAACCTAGAAATTAAAAAGTTTATGGGCTATTTTTTTTTTGCTCTAATAGAGTTTGTAAGATAAGCCTTTTCAAATTATTTCCCCCGTTTTTTCACATTTTCCCCTGTTTCTTTGCTCCTATTAATCATAGCGCTATAATTTATAACGTATTCGCCTTCCTCGATAAATGAGCTATCTAACACTGAAAGAATTTCCAAATCGGATAAGTAGTTCCTGAGATTAGGGCGTTCAAACAAACAAATCTCAGCTGTATAATATTAGTATAGTGTTCTGTAGTCAATTTGGCAGTCGCAAATTGGGATGAAATACTATTTTCTTCCTGCGAGGAACGTGTTAGACGATTACATCAATGCAGCTCTGTATTCAACGGTAATACTAGAAATTACGACCTTCAGAAAAGCTCAAGAGTCAGTTAAAGATGAATATAATAATCGACTCAGAAATATATTTCACTGTCCAGACTTGTCCACCGTAGAAGTTATAACGAAGCCTCAAAGAATTTACTCATGTAAGATGCAATAAAAGTCTAAGGTCGTGAATGGTCACCTAGGTCTCAAAATTGGAAAAGGAAAAGTGCTGAATGAATTTAGGATCTAATATAATATTTTAATTCTTCCAAAGTAAAAACAGACATGTACGACTTAACCGTTATGGGCAGTCTTGAATTGTCACCGTAAAAACGGTAATCTTGCAATTTTGGCGAAAATACAGTAAATATTTAAAATTGTGTTATATCATGACAAACGGCCTACATTAAGAGCCCGGGTAACCCTCGAAATTACCTTAATTATTAATTAAGTAATACCAAAATTATTTTGTCATACGAAAATATTTAACATGTTTGAGTTATTTTTCAGCTAAAAATAGTAATTACCTAGGTTCCTGAACAAAAATTTACTTCAAAATATTTAAACACAATTTTTTTTTTGTGTATACATTTTTTTTTGTGTATACATTTTTTTACAGGAACCTAGGTAATTACTATTTTAAGCTGAAAAATAACTCAAACATGTTAAATATTTTCGTATGAGAAAATGATTTTGGTATTACGTATGTATGAGAATTTCGAGGGTTACCCGGGCTCTTAAGCTTTACAGATCAACAAAAATAATTGTTTATGTTTTATGGTAATCTACAGTAACAGTTTGAATCTTAAAAACGCTCTCCTGAAAACCACTACTATTGACATGTCGCTTTATACGTAGGGACCGTCGAAATGCTCCTAATTATTTTTTAAATGATTAGAATTAGGTTTTTTCGCATGTTTTCCGAGCGAGCCGATAGCTTCTGGCCGCAGCGTATTCACGACTTTATAGCCATACAAATTAAGTATAAAATTGCCCTTGCGGTAAAATTACTTTCGATAAACCAGAGCCCAAGAAGCTTATCCAGAGCCTTAAACCAGATGACGCCCGCAACTCCGTTAAACCAAAATCCGTTTAGCGCGCGGGAACACATTTTTTCGGGTTAAAAAGTATCTCCATACCAAATTTTTGCAAAATCGCTTCAGCGGTTTGGGCGTGAAGAGGTATATAACAGTCAGACTGACAGACAGAGAAACAGAAACTTTTGCATTTATAATATAAATATGGATAGGTAATTAACATCTACCATGTTAGTGTAACGTAATTTTGTACCAGTCAGTATTCAGTAATCACGGTAGTGCTTTTGCGCGGTTAATTCCTTGCATTTAAAATTAAGTCGCAAGGAAATTTGTAAAATAATAACTAGTTTGGCAAACGACGGTGCATTCGGGGAAATACCCTGATCCACCGCAGCGCACGGAAAGACTTACGCACGTGCGTCAAGCTTGGCTTTGTAAGAAAATATATGTGACTGTGTCCACTGCAACCCACGGACACGCAGCACGCTACGTATGATTAATTTGACACACGTGGCTTGCTCGAATATGGTGCACACGTAGCTCAACGCTAGCGACCTACGCAAGCTGTACACGGGATACACGGAAGCTAAGGTGATGTAAACTACGTAACAACAATTGTGTTCACAGTCGTGAGCGCGTGTGTAGCGTGTGCAGCAGTGGAAACGTTGACCCACGTAGTCAAACAAAAAAATCCGTGCACCGCGTGGCCGTGCACAGCGTGCGCCGCGGTGGATCCACGCCTACTAACCAGACTGACTGGTCTGACGAAACGGAATTTCCAAACCTGGAAATTTTTGGAAACACCAGACTAAAGATACCTACATTTTTTAACTGTCGTGGCTTAATCAAGAAATTCTCGGGATATTCTTTGTGCTCAATAATACAACTCAATCAATGTTCTATAACCTTTATTACATTTGTACACAAACTATAGTGAACGCCAAACAGATCATATTCAAGGGAAAACATTTGTACAATCAACCACTGGTTGCGTAAAAGTGGCCTAACCAACTTGCAGCAAAATGTGACTGACAATAATTTACAGTAAAACTATGATTGCCGAAGAATTTTAGCAGAGTAGTTCTATGTAATATTTGTGTAAAACGGTACACTCACAACTTAAGAGACAAAGTTATTTTCTTTGAAAGACAAATTTTGATATTTTTTAATAAACATTTAACTCGAAACCTTTCAACCTTAGGCCACTTTATAAACCAACATCACATTACCTATTTACACAATATAGATAATCTATGACATGTGAATTCGTCACTATTCAACGACAATAAGTAGTACAGCCGAAACAATCTAATCTACTTATGGTGCGCTTATACGGGCAACTAAAATTGCTCAACATCAGTCGATTCTCGTCAACTTTGACGTCACGACTACATCAAGCAATTTGCGGCAACAAGCGGCAATATTGCGCAATACAATATCGAGTGATATGGCCATTGAATATTTGAGCAATATGACGTTGAGCGATATGAAATAAATTGCTCCATATTGCTCTACTAATTGCTCCAGATCGCTCCATTTGTGTCGCCGATAATTGCTATTGCCGTAATTATTGCCCGTGTAAGCGCCTCTAACAATTTAAAATATTTAAGTTACAACATACATATTATACAGATATTAGGTATTACATACGTTTTGTCGCAACAGTCTGACTGAAGCGATTGATTAATATTGTTAGTGTCCGACCGAAACCTTGGCTTCGGCTTTGGCCACCTTCAGCCACCCCTTACCAACTGCGGCCTAAATAATATCCGCCAAACCTCCAAAAGATTTTTGTTCGCAGGTTCATTTTCTATAAATTGAACAATAACCAATCCAAATATTATTTTTGTGTTTACATGTTGTAATCATAATTAACAAATTATTAGTATTTAAGTTTTGTAATAAAAAATTATACTTAAGAATATAATTATCCAATCAGGAATTTCTTTTTTTCTTAATTTTTAATCGTCTTCTGCAAAAACTTTTGTTCCAAGTTCCAACACTACCTAATTATATTGTTGATAAAGAAATGAGATAACTTTTACTTTTTATAAATAGCTAGCTGTCTCTGTGAACTTCGTGTCACTTAAAAACCTTCCCTGGACTTCAAGGATTATTTTAAGAAAAATTAGCAGAATGGGCACTGTCCAAAAAAAATCACATGTACTTTTTATTTTTTTTTTTCGTTCAAATACGGTATTTTAAAAATATAAATTAAATAATTTTGAAATTCATTGGCTAGTTTTTTCTCAATAAATTTTTAAAGTTTCGCTCTGACGTCATCATCGGCGGCCAATTGACCTCTGCAGTATGTTTTTTTTCCTTTCAATCTTATTTATAATGGCTGGTTCGTCAAATGCAAGTTCTCATTATGTGAAAGCTGATACGAGAAGCTTACCAAAAGTTCGAAACGTAATGTTGGTCGAATTTATTGCTAATTTAACGCCATTGAAGGTCAAACTAAGGTTAAACATATTTGTTCAAAAATATAAGTAACTAATGGTTTTTTTTTTCGTTTGTATACAGAAAAACGATCACTGACCTTATTCCTCGAAATGTTTTTGTAATGAGCAAAATTAAAAAAAAAATGGACAATCCCCATCTAGCGTTACTAACACAATTGGAAATCCATTTTTATATATTACTAGCTGTCCCTGTGAACTTCGTGTCACTTTGAAACCTTCCCTGGACTTCTACGAATTTTAAGACTAAAATCAGCCCAATCCGTTCAGTCGTTTCGAGTTTTAGCGCGACTAAAACATTTGAAAATCCATTTTATAATATATAAGATATAGATAAAATAATGAAATGTTACAGTCATGTATTCTTCTTCAGTTATAGAACTTAACAACTTAAAATCAGGATGAAATTGGTTGTATATTATAGTTATTTTGCTTTTATACACTTATAAAATATGCATTTAAAATTTAAATAAATAAAAAATATGTATCCTTTACTTTGCTGCCTCAAATACCCTGAAATGCTGTTAACGATAATTTTAACAAAATACATGGTGATGTTTTTAGTTACATCATGTAATTATTTTCCTAACAACTACATAACTATAAATGTTGGTAACAACAAGTACATTTTCTCTTTAAATGAGTGAGCACAAGGTATCTAAATATTGTTTTTAATTTACCTTTCTGTAATCATAACATACACAATAATATTATATTATGTCACAGGCTACACAGCAGGGGTTGGACATTTCCATACAATGGCAAATTTAGGTAGCATAATCTGTGAATTTAGTTTTAATCTGTGGTTTTTAATCGCCACCTGTGATCTTATGCCGAAATTAGTTGACCAACTAGTTGCTTTATGGTATCACAGATGGCATCATAGCATCGTAGACCACAGATTAAGTATTGTCGTAGACATAAACTTATAATATATAGACTAGACAATGAGACATGTATACTCTTTTTTTTTATATAAGATTTTATGGCCTAGTAACAAGACCTTTAAACCGCATACCGCAGTGTTGTCTTCAATGATTAAAACACGTTGTCTCAATTCTCAACCCAAGTCCCAACCATTGTACAACTGAACAAGAATAGTCTCTGGCCAAACCGAAAGAGACGAGCGACTACAACGCATCTGTATCGCTGTATCTGCACGTATACGCGCAGTACAGGCGCGTTTCACGATCGCCACGTGTGCTTAAGTTATAAAGTTGCGATCGAATCTCGTTCGAATCGCGTATACACGCGTAATCTGCGCGTCTTCTGCGCGTTTAAAATACGCCGTGTACTATGGGTCTAAATGCGGTATTAAAGGGTGAGTATAATATATCCTCTTTGGTCATGTCCAAAGAGTATTTATTAGGAATATTTATGTCATTGTTTTGTCATAATATTGTCAGAAATATTTGACTAATATGGCAAATGTCCTTTACGTTTTTGCTTGTTAGTTGTAGTTTTGTTTCTAAAAACGGATTTTGCAATGGTATTTGTGAATTTAATCCGCAGATCCACGTTGAGTTGAGTGCAGTGTACGAATTTTTCGAAGATATAATATTCTAAATTATTAGGATTTCGGTGTTTTCTATAATTCCATACAATAATGATTATCAGCATTCTATGTTCATGTAATAAGTAAGTAAGCATATTATGTACCGTTTAATTACTTATGAATAAATAAACTGTAAACTGAAATTTGCTTTAATTTATGTATATTTCATTAAAAAACTTTCTGACTTCATGCTTCCTTACTATTAATTAACAATTATTGTGTTCAAGTTGATGTAGTGTAGTAGCAAGATGAGTACTATTTTACATGTATTCAAGTTGATAAGTCTACGATTTGTAAACTTTATCAACTTGAACACAAGTAAAATAGTAAGAAGCTGAAACTGCATAGGTATATATATATATATATATATATATATATATATATATATATATATATATATATATATATATATATATGCCAAAAGTTTACAGCAGATAATATCAGATGGCGCAATGTAGCCATCAATTTACATCAGACTTTTGACAAAATTCTGCTTTCTCTCTATGCCCCGTGTATTATATTTCTCTATGCTACACAGTAATCTGATCCATCAATATGATTGACATAATATTGATGGTTATAAAAAGTTCATATTAAAAATACGATCAATCCATCAATCCGAGTCGTACTACACGATCAAATTTTCGTCACTCCGTACCGGATTGATGGACCAGATTGATGAAAAATTGACCGTGTAGCCGGTGACTATAGGTATAATTTAATTATTTAAACAAACTACAAAATATATTATCTTACTGTTATGCAATGATGACAAAATTTTAGCTCGGCCAGTCCCAAAACTTTTTCTTCTTATCCTTGGATTTTTAAATACAAAAGAAATTATTGCAATGGTTAAAGACGTGGTTGAACTACTAATTAATATTTGAGTATGTGTCTAATCACTAATGAGACAATTCAAATGAGCTGTAAAGCAGTTTTCATTGTTCGTTTTAGTTCGTGTGAGTAAGCTATACCATTTAAAATAAATTATTCATAAGTTATACTAAAAATATGCTATGCTTAAATAATATGAAAAGTCTATTAAATAATTTTGCCCCCACCAATATATCAAAGTAATTAATAATAAGCCTCATAATAAAACATATTATATAATATTTCTGTTGTAGGTTGTAAACAAATGCCACTTGCAAATTAAACTGGCATCATTTTCCTTTAGATGTCATTTAAACAAGTATTCTGTAATTATTGCTAAGATAAGTAATCTTAAACTTGTTTTTAATTTTATGCATTAATACATTATTGCTACGTAATACAACATCCAGTTCTATGTTTAAAAAAGTTGATACAGAATACAAACACAGTTCACGTTTAGTTAGAATAAACCGCAGAAAAATATACAACTGATTAAACTATAAGCAAATTATAATAACTTCTACACGTTTAAATAAACGTTATTTATAGTTATTTTATACATATAAATAGAAATATTTCAAAACTGTACCCAGTTTTGTTGGTTGGCTGGTGTCGTTGGTTTGGCTAGCTGGGTTGAAGCACTGAAACAATAAGCAATACTAGCTTAGAGTGGTGTTAATGATTTTGTTATTAAAAAGAAGGTACCTATTTGATAATATTATGTTTACAATATAGACAAGGAAATGCTGTATAATCAAATTATCTATTATCAAATTTTTACAGCAATAGACTTAAGATTAACATTAAAAAAACAACTAACAGGAATATAGTAATATCATACCTGGCTGAGTTAAAGTCTCCCCACTCAGTGTTGGGAACAGCGGGAGTGCCCGCAGGAGGATGTGCGTGCTGCGGGGAGGGGGGAGGGGGCAGCCTGGAGCCCCCGGGGGGAGGTGGCAGCAGCCCCCCACCGGTTCCTGCCACTCTACGGGGTCTACTGCCTTCGCTGCCATCCTTTTTCTGGTGAAAGAGAAATGTGAAAGTTCAACTTAACCCATCAGTCCGCAAGCGCAGCCGGCTGCCGCTCAAGAATTGAAAATCCAGGCCCGTATAAATAGTCAGTACTTAAGATGTGACCAGGTCTCAAGTTGCGGTTCGGCTCTGTGATCGGTCCAAACTTTGACAGCCAATCAATCACAGAGCCTGAACCGTGTCTTTAGACCGAGATGCATCTTGAGTACTGACTATTTGTATGGGCCCTATTGTCTGTGATACCCACAATGGAGGTTTTTTTTTTTTTTTTTTCGAAAGGGTCTAAGCTACTGGTCTGGTTAAGACCATGGTAGTTTAATCGTGGCTATAACTAGTCTGTTGCTAGTTGGTTTGGAGATAAACAATGAGGGGGCCTGGCCCCCTCCCCTAAAGTCACACGTGTGACATTCTAATCGGGCAATATTGGGGAGAGCTACGAAAATAAGCTATTTTCATCTGACGTGGGGACACGGATCCCCCCTGCTCTTAAGGGGTCCGACCCCTTACTCACTCTCTGACGAGTGAGGCTGCTCGCGCGCGGTAGCACAAACTAGCTGCGTACGAGTTATCGCGGTAGATGAGCTCAAGTTATTAATGTTATTGCATAAAAGAGGGCCGTCCCTCTCCCCTTCCGAGTCCGGTTGGGGTGACATACGCGTGTATGTTCTAATGTCAAAGTAATTGGTAGAGCTCTCTACGACAATGTCGCGGTCGCGGTCATGATTTAGGTGTGTTCCTATGCTATCCGCATGCGAACTCGAACCCGGGATCGAGCTCGGCACCGGATTTCGGTCGGTCTGTCTGTTTGTCGTTCGGGTCGTGTTAAGTCCTCGGGGAAGGCGCCGGCGTCGTCCCCGGTGCAGTACTAACCACGCGGGTGAGTGTGATTTGTGTTTGCGTAACTGTACACAGTACGTTACGTATTCTGTGATGGGATCTACAGGGTCGGCTAAGATATGCTTAGGCCGCCTGAAGGGGTATCGGAATGTCCGTGCGTCATGTTCGTAGTCCACAGCCTTACGAATGAGCGGATTGGGATGTACTTTTCCTTTCTCAAAGAATCTCTCCGAGAGTTCTTTGATATAGGCTTTGATAGTGATAAGCTCGCAGTCTCTATGCAAGTCGATGTTTCGCATGTAACGGGGGGCACCTGTTGCCATGCGCAAAAAACGGTTTTGAACTCGTTGCAATTGGTTCATCTGATTGTCACTTATGTGTGCGAAAGAGACGCACGCATAAGTGAGTATCGTTCTTATACATGTTTTGTATAAGGTGAGCTTATGTCTTAAGGACATTTTGCTACTCGCGTTGAGTAAAGGATATAATTTCTATAATACAAATTTCGCTTTACGTACGGTATTCGATATATGGTTCGTGAATGACATCGACTTGTTTAGTACTACTCCTAAGTATTTGACAGCCGTGACTTCGGGAATTAATTTTCCGTGCAGACTAATAGGTTGCATTTTCTTACGTTTTAGTCCGTTAAATAATATAGCGTGACTTTTGTCGGGGTTTAGTTCGATTCTCCATTTTGCGAACCATTTACCGAGTTCGGTAACTGCTTCTTGGAGTTTTTTGGACGCGAAAGCTATTTGGCGATGAACAAAGAACAGGGCCGTGTCGTCTGCGAATAGCGCTTTTTGTACTCGAGGGTGGGTGGGCAAATCGGACGTGTAGAGATTGTAGAGGGTCGGGGAGAGAACCGAGCCCTGCGGTACTCCAGCCTCTAGATCTCTAAGTGAAGACAGAATGCCTTCGACTCTAAAACGAAATTTACGGTTTTTGAGGTAGTTACTTATTATTATAACAAGACTATCGGGAATGCCGATTTTAAAAAGTTTATAAATTAGCCCATTGTGCCAAATTTTGTCGAATGCTTTTGCGACATCAAAGAAAACAGCGCAAGTCGGTCTCCTATTGTTCT
Source organism: Lysandra bellargus (assembly GCA_905333045.1). Taxonomy (NCBI): domain Eukaryota; kingdom Metazoa; phylum Arthropoda; class Insecta; order Lepidoptera; family Lycaenidae; genus Lysandra; species Lysandra bellargus. The sequence continues at coordinate 3,487,358 of HG995334.1, read as the reverse complement.
TTTGTTCTAATATGTACTCCGTTAGGCGGTGTACCTGAGCGGGACAGCTGTGGAATTCGCGGAATGCGAATTGTTCGTCAGGTAAGAGTTTTTTATCAACTATGACGTCTTTTAGGCGTCTTAGTATAACTCTTTCGTAAATTTTACCGAGGCAACTAATTAAGCTAATTGGTCTGTAACTACTTGGTTCCGTCCGGAGTTTACCCGGTTTGTGGATACCTATTATTATAGCTACTTTCCATATATCTGGGAATGAACATCCTAGTAAAAGGGCGTTAAAGATGTTCACGAGCAATTCAATTATAGTGGCAGGTAGTAATTTAAGGGTTTTATTTGAGATACCGTCCAGGCCTGGGGCCTTTCTGGAATTCAAATCTTTAATAATATCTTTGATTTCCTCCATATCCACCGGCCTGAGGGGCTCTGATGGTGGGGCCATGAGTCGGCTTTCTACCTCGGTATTGACTAGATTATCATGATCAGGGTCGGTCGGGAGAGTACTAGGTCGGCACTGATTTTCTATGGTGTCGGCCAAGCATTCGGCTTTGTCGATATCCTCCAGTGCAGGAGGACGATTTGGTCTGTTTAGTGGAGGCATGTCGCTCTCCGTATCTTTTTTGAGGGACTTCGCGAGCGGCCAGTAGGCCGTGTGAGACGGTTCGAGTTCGCTAAGAAGTCGATCCCACCTCTCGGCTTTGTGTTGTTTGATTTTATATTTAACTTCCCTCTCGTAGTGACTCCTCCAGTCTTCCGATGGGTAGCGATCGTATGTGCGTTTAGCCGCGTTACGGAGTCTGATGGACTCTTTTATATCATCTGGGAGAGGCCAGCGATTCTCATGAATCGTTGGCATTTCCCTAGAAGATTTTTCGATGTTCTCTACCAGATGATCAGTCAAGTGGAGAGAGGCCTCAAGCGCCACTTTAGAGTTTTCGATAAAATCGGGAATGAGATCGAGGTGACTCGATTGAAGGTTTTCTAGGTTATCTGCTAGTAATTTATAATCAATTATCTTTTTAGTACTAGCAGCGAGTTGGTTAGAATTGCCAAGCGCAATTTTAACTGGTCTGTGGTCCGAGTTAAACTCGTGGATTGTTTCCAAAGAGATGTTGAGGTTAATGTTTTTAACTAACGCAATATCAATAACACTAGGGTTATGAATAAGGTTGTTACTACGGCTAGCAGTGTCGTAGCGAGTGGGGTCGTTAGGGGCTAAAATTGCAAAATTTAAGGAGTCGCTTAAGACGGATAATCTAATGCCATTCGTATTAGATATGACATTGCCCCACTCTGTGTGTTTGCAGTTTAGGTCGCCGGCAATAATGACGGCATTGCCTAAATTAAATAGCGATCTTAATTCGCTAGAAGTTATGGGCTTTTTGCTGGATAAATAGGCAGATACAATTATGATAGGTTGATGGTCTGTCATGCTAATGTGACAAATAGAAGTTTCTAAGTTAGTTAGGGATGGGGGTTCTAGGGGAACACAGTGCAATGATTTTTTGTAATAAATCATTGTGCCTCCGAGTTGGGATCGAGTTCTGTCATTTCTAACTATTTTATAGTTAGCTATTTTTGGGCTTTTTCTACTAGGCTTAAGGAACGTCTCCTGCATTAGTAAAATATCGACATTGTGGTTTATGACGAATTCGCGGATTTCGTCTATATTATTATGTATGCCGTTTGTATTAAACGTAACTACCTGTAGGGAGCGCGGTTTTATTCTTCCGGTTGAATCCATTAGTTAAACGATAGTGATAAATTGAGAGAATTGATCCTGCGGATCAAATCGTTGTAAGTCGACAGACAGGCGGATAATTGTGAAAAAGTCCTAGCCGTCCGTAGTCCGTAGGAGAATTCGGCTACCTCTGACGGGTTTATGAGGCTTAGGAAGTCGGTCACGTCACGCAGGTCGTCTCCGTAATTGGAGGTTATATTAGCGGGGGGAGTGGGCTTTTTCGCGGGGTGCGCGGGTTTTGCCACGGGTGTTGCGGGCTTTGCCGCTGGGGGCGCAGGTTTTGTCGCGGAAGGCGCGGGTTTTTGCGCGGCGGTGGGCTGGGCCCTGTTGGGGAGCACGGGGAAGTTATTAGGGGCACTCCGCACTAGTGCTGTTCACCCAAGGTGATTTAATGGGAAGCGGAGCAGGGATAAATCTCTGCTTTGTTTTTTCCTTATTGTTTTTCTTTGTTTGAGGCGCAATTCGTCTCTTTACTTTGGGTGCTTTTACACACCCTCTGTAATTAGCCGGATGGCCTTGTGTTTTGCATAGCACACAGCTGGGGGGTTCGGACTCCTCAGCTGGTGTTTTGCGTGGGCAGTCAGAGGTGCCGTGGTCTCCTAGGCACTTGACGCAACGCGGTCGGGCTTGGCAGTTTCGCGCGGAGTGCCCGTAAAGTTGGCACCTGTGGCATTGGCCAGGAGTGCCTCTTTTACGGGGGGGTTCCACGCGTATTCCGGTTATATTACATACGGCGCGTATGTTAAAAATTTCCTTACCCTCGGGGGTAAGGGGGAGGATCACTAGTACCATGTTGTACACGTGTTTTTTGACGGGGTGGTACATCCTGTGTACCTCGGTCGCGGGGTAACCTTGGGCTATTAGGTCTTCAAGTATATCCCTTTCGGAGATGAACTTGTCGACACCTACAATGACGACGCGGAGGACACGTTCGTCCTCTAAGGCATAGGTGTGGTAACCTATGTTTTTTCCACGGAGGAATGCAGTTAGGAGGCGATGGTCCTGAGGCGTTTGGACCTGGACCTTTATCCCGATCGGAGTTGTGGTAGCCGACGAGTAACGGAGCTTTTTCTCGTTTATCGCGGCCGAGATGATGTTCCATTTTTCCTTCTCCTGTACTATGACAGGAGGAGGCATTTTGGAAGCGGGTTCCGTCTCGGAAGTCAGAGGGGCCTGAGACGGAACTATTTGAGAGGCCTGCGAGGCCTGGGATGCCTGAGGGGCGATTGGGGGGCGAGCGGGGGACGCGGCAGTACTAGTCTGCACGGACTTCGCGGGTAGCTCGGGCCTAGGGGCCGGTTTAGTCTTTCTAGACTTTGGTTTTCCGGCCTGTTTAGTCGGGGAGGACGAGACTGGAGAGGAAGAGCCTTCAGCGCGCTTCCTCTTCTTGGTCTTTTTACTGACGACCGTGGTGAAGTCGCCTTCACCAGGGTCAGTCTCTTGCTCCGAGCAAGACATCTCAGAAGGAGACGAGTATGTAAGTCGGGGGACTACGGACTCTACAGGAGTCACGGCGGTGTCACAGTCGGGAGACGCGGGGGAAACAGCATCGTGATTTCGCACGAAGTTGTCCCACCTTTTCGCGGCGTCAGGGTACTCTACTTTTAAGAAAGATAAAAATTTATCAATCATGTCGGCCATGATGTCGGTCGGTCAGTCTGCTCTTAATGAAAAATTTCCGAGAGGGTACAACCCCGCCCGGCAACCGGGAGGGGAGGTGTGTAAAGAGGTATAAACCTCGTGTAGTGTACCTAGTTTTCGTGTCGCCGTACTTACGATGTGTTCCAGGCGGTCGGGAAACACACACAAACACTCACAACACTAGCACACGGGCGCTGGCGAGCAAGGCGCGGCGCGACCTACGGCGGCAAGCGCGGGCGAGGGCCCGCACTCGGGCGAGGCGAAACAAGCGCCGGCGCAGAGTTCGCTCGATCGCGGACACACTAAAATCGAAAAACCTCGTGGCGCGGACGTGATCGCGAAATCGCAACAAGCACAAAGTGTGCCGAGCGAGAGCGCGCTGTCTATAGAAAGAGACAGCACCACAGTCGCCTAGCAGCGTGCACTTGAGCGGGAAACACGTGCTTATCGGACGGGATCCGTAAGCAGACTGACAATGGAGGTGTTAAAGGTAAGTAAAACCAAAAAAAAATATTCATCAATTGTACTGATAGAGCCATATTTGAAAGAGTAGTAATTTAGAAAAGGAATAATCTTCTGATGCTATAAAATTATGAGATTAGTAAAAAAAAACAAAGGGGCGGGTGGACCTTTTTAGGGTTCCGTAGTCAACAAGGAACCCTTATAGTTTCGGTCTGTCCGTCCGTCTGTCCGTCTGTCTGTCTGTCTGTCCGCGGTTTTGCTCAGAGACTATAGGACCTACAAACCTGTAATTTAGCATGAATGCACATATTAATGATGCCGACAAAATGGTACATGAAATCTTTAAAAAAAATATATGGTACCTTCCCTACACATCAAGCGGAGATGAATTTTTTTTTCGCGTCCGCTCCATTGTGTGGGGTGTCGTTGGATAGATTTTTTTTAAATATTATGAGTATTCATAGATCATTTTCCGATTTAGGGATCCGTTTGTGAAATATTAAGTTTTAAAGTGGAAAAAATCGTTAGAGTCCAGTGTCCCCCCCGTCTACCAGCTAAACGGTAGCTTCTGGAAATGTAAAAAAATTCACGGGAGTAGGAAATATGGTGAATTTAAAAGGAAAACTATCACGGCTAAGAAGACTTCATAAGTTATTGAGTAATAGTCGATCAATTAAAAAAAAAAAAAAAAAAATTTTTTCGGCGAAGTATAAAGGAACTTTTCGTTCAAATTCCTTTGAAAGCAACTGAGATAATGTTGCTAGTAGTGTAAAACACGCTCAAGTCCGATAGTCATCCCGCGGCCCGCCCCATGGTTACAATCTATAATATATTTTTTTTGGTACAATTGACAAATGACGAGAATACAATGATGCCATGATGTAAAAATGATTTTACGTATTTTATAGTCGTATTTTTAAAACGTGTCAAATAAATAAGTATTTCAAGTATGGCAGCACTTTTTCCCCCTACTAGAAGTATGGGAAAAATAATAACGGTCATATTTTGTCAAATACTTTCCAAAAATTTAAATGCCATACTGGTACAATGGTATGGCGGCCATTGGGACCTGTCGGAAAAGTATGGCAAGGTGATTTTCGTGAATGGCTACTCGACGATGATTAGCTATGCAAAAATTAGCCTGGTACAAATGGTTCAATTTTTTTTATTAAAATTAACCTATTCGCGTCGGTATGGCGGGCTGTAAGCCGCACCCGACAAGTATGGCATTATGCTTTCGCCCACTTTATTTTTTTCGACTATCTGAAAATACAAGCATTTTTGTGGAACAAATCGTTCGACACTCGTTATTTATCCGACACGTTCGATTAACGCCCACGCGTTTGGGCTGCCAGTGCGAGCGCTATGACCATCATTTTCCTTTTTGCCTTTACGTAATTATTATACCCCTGTAAAACCGCCATACTGGAACAAATGACTAAGAATTTTGTGTCAGTATCTCCAGGCCTAATAAATGTACAATGTACATGGTCAATAACCAAACACAAATTTTAAAAAACTAGCGGTACTACGGAACCCTATATTGCGCGTGGCTCGACATGCACTTGGCCGGTTTTTTATTATCATAATAAATAGTACGGGAGGGGAGCCATGAAGCTAATATAGAGAGGAGCTGGCCTAAGCAACTGGGCACTGTGATTTTCAACTAGGTCCTGACGTCATCATTGTGGGCGGGGCTCAGTACACTTTCGGCGTTTGTCAGGTGCACACGTAACGAGAATCCCAATAAATTAGTGTTTTCTGCGTTTTTAACAAGGATGAAGTATTGTGTTTTACAATGTCAAAGTTACTCAGACAGACGTTCTGATAATATAAATAGCAACACATTTCATCCGTAAATAATTTTAAATGTAATTTAAATATAAAAGTTCTAGAACATTTATTATTAATAATTACATTTAAATATTCTCATCATTAACAACTTTAACATCCACAGAAAGACAATCTGTGTAGCCTGCGGATAATGACTCCGCGTCGGCGACAAGTGCGTTGTCGATGTTGCTGTGAATTGACCTGGGAATCATTTTGCTGACCGTGTCTTTCCTGGGTAGGCTCTTTGTAGCGGTAACCGACATCCACGCGGGCGGAGCCGCGGGCGACCGCTAGAAGCTTTTGTTATGATAGTACTTATAAAGCGCCATCTGTCGTCATCTAGGATAACTATTTAAAACGTAACAATATATCCAGGGCCGTATTTAGAATTAAATTATTTTTTAAGGGTGGGTTACACCAGAGGCGTAGTTAAAGTTAAGGTTAAAGTTATAGTTAACGCTAAATTTAGCTTTAAATTTGACTGGCGAAATTGACAGATGTCTGTTGCGTATATTTTTTTATTCAAGCTTCAGGTAACGGGATTGAGAGTATAAAAAAATTATCCATAAAAATCGTCAGAAAAAATATTTCTTTTAACAACACAGTAAATTTTCACGAAAAAAATGTCGATATATGTATGAGCGGTTATGGTTATAGTTAAATATGGCGTCCTTAGACCCAATTTCACCAACCTGTGATTGTTAAATCCTAACGAGGCATTACTTAACGGACCTAAAAAAATTAAACAGACTGTCAAAACACTTATATCCCACATTTTTATTTAACGGACCTCAACAGCAGAAATTAAATTTAACACCTCACACCGTGTTAGGTGATTAGACATGACATTAGGGCACGGTGGAACGCTTGATAGCTCTAACAGGCCATTATTTACTGATCTAACAAGCCATTATTTATTTAACATTGCTTGATGAAACTGGGTCTTAACCAGAGATTTGATATTTTGCACTGTAGTTAGAGTTAGGTTAGTGCAACCCACCCTAAGTATTGCAATAACAGTTTTGTTTGCTAATGTTGATGTGCGCTGACATATGGCCAGTGCAGCCAAATTTTGAAAAAAGGGTACTTATATCTATTCCTAAATAAGGTTTAAGGTTTAAGACATTTATTCTCATTAAGAATTTACATAAATTCACTTACATGAGAAAGACAATGAAAAGAAATACAAACAAAGTACATTACAAATCAAATCAAATCGAGCGAGCATTAGAATATAGATTACAATCTGTTAAATTTACAAACTAAACTATCCATAGCGTAAGCAAAGGAAAAAAAAAAATATCATTGCAATTGAGGGTATTTTTTTATCGATAAGGCCAGTTGTCACAGCATGCATAAGTGGTTGTACATTGATCTAAAGTTTCTCCGACTAGATATGACACTAAATGTTTGTAGGTTTGATGAGTAATCCATGTAATTTAGGAGGTCATTTGTTTTATTTATTTTAATCACTAACCGACTTCCAAAAAGGAGTTCTTTCAGTATGTATGTATATTGTATATATGTATGTATGTATGTTTTTATGTTTATATTCGCGAATCTCCAAAACTACTTATCTAATTTACGTAATTTTTATTTTATTTAGTTATATGGCAATAGGGAAATATGAAGTTTGTTCAGTTTTTTAAATATTATAATATTGTGTTTTTTGTTCTTGTAGGTGATGTTTTAATAATTTTTTAAACGTGATTATACTTTTAGTTTCCTTGATCGACTTTGGTAAGCTATTGTATAGCTGTGCACTCTCGTACGTGACATTTCTCTTCCCGTAGTTTGTTCTTGGTATCGGCAAAATTAGGTTATTAGCACTTCTTAACACTTTTGTTTGTATATTTTTCTTTTTTGTAAATGTAATATTAGTGTGTATATCTTTGTTTAGAATTTTACGGACAAGAATGCAAGAGTAATATTTGTATGTTTGTTCAATATTTAGAATCTTCGTGTCTTTGTAAATTTTTGATGTAGGTGTCAGGTAATCATAGTGAAATAATATTTTAATTAATCTATTTTGGGCGATTTGAAGGGGTTTAAGGTTGGTTTTAGCAGACGACCCCCAGATTTCGATCAAGTAATCTATATGTGACTTCGCTAGCGAGTTATAAATTACGTACCGTATTTTTTGCGGTAGGCATCCAACTACTCCGCGCAACGCGCCCGTTAGTGAATTTATTTTTTGTTTTACTTTTTCTATATGTGGTTTCCAAGTTAGTTTATTATCTAAATTGAGACCTAAGTATTTTTCGTTAGTTACTTTATTTATAATTTTATCATTAATTTTTAGGGGAGTAAAATTTTGTATCTTTTTATTTTTAGCTGAGAAAATTATGAAGTTTGTTTTAGCTACATTGATAGTAAGTAGACTTGAGAGAAACCATCTATTTAACATATTTAGGTCGTCTTGCGCTTCTTGTAAAATAAGGTCTAGTTTATGGCCAAAATAGAAAAGGCAAGTATCATCAGCATATAATGACAGGTCTCCATTTAATTTTAGTTTGCTAATATTATTTATATATATAAGAAAAAGCAGTGGTCCTAAAATTGAGCCTTGCGGAACGCCATACGTTATTAATCTGGGTTGGCTTTTATGTTCTGAGAGTTTAACTATTTGATATCGATCAGTTAGATAAGATTTTAAAAGATTATAAGCATTGCCAGTTATTCCAATTTCAGCTAGTTTATTTAATAGAATTTTGTGACTAACTGTGTCAAATGCTTTTTTCAAATCAATAAAGATACCTAGAGCAATTTTTTTGGAGTCAATATTGTTTTTTATTTTTGTTATTATATCTACGGTTGCCGATAGTGTGTTAGATTTGGGCCTGAAGCCATACTGTTTATTATATAGAAAATTAATTGAGTTTAAGTAAGATTCAAGTCGATTATAAATAACCTTTTCAAAAATTTTCGACATTACGGGTAATACGGAAATCGGTCGGTAATTACTGGGGTCGGTTTTCTTGCCTGATTTGAAGATAGGAGTCACTTTAGCGATCTTAAGACTATTTGGAAATATACCTTGAGCTAGACAATTGTTTATACATTGAGTTAACTCTGGAGCTATGAGCGTTTTGACACTTTTAACACACTTAGTAGTAATATTGTCTATGCCGGCACTGGTGTTTGGATCTAGATTATTGATTATTCTAATCACTTCGTCTACAGTCGTTGGTGTCATTGTAGTAAGTTCTTGATTAGTGTGAGTCCTCTCCTGACTAGTACAGATCCTTTCATGGTGATGTTGAATCGGGATTTTGAGTGCTAATTGCTCTCCTACTGTCGAGAAGAACTTGTTGAAGCATTCACAAATGTCTTTTTGATCCGTTAATACAGCATCCTCTATTTCTAGTTTTGGTATTATATGTCTTTCTTTGGTTTTGTTGGTACATATATTATTTATAAGCTTCCACATCTTAGCTGGATTAGTTTTACACTCTAAAAATTTCTTGTTATAGTATTCCTTTTTCGTTTTTTTAATTGTGTATGTCACTAGATTTCTTTGTCTTGTAAATTCTTCTTTGAGGTATTTGTTTTCTGGGTTAGTCTTTAAATTTTGCCATAATTTGTTTCTGTAGTTGATTTCTCTGATAATATCTTTATTTATCCAGTCTAGTTTTGGTGGGTTTAGAATTTTGTTTTTTTTTATCTTGCAGCCCTCTATAGTTCTTAAAAATTTATGTTCAAAGTTTTGGTATTCACTGTTATCTTTATTTTCTGAGTTTGTCTTATCTATTAATTCGTATAGCTTTTTGTAGTCTACTGTTTCGTATTCTTGTTTTTGTTTGGGTTTAATTTGGTGCTTTTTTATTTCATAATAGATTTGCTTATGGTCAGACATTGATGATTCAATAACAGCTAGATGATATTTATTATTCTTTAAGTTTGTGGATACATGATCGAGAAGGGTTCTACTCTGCGGAGTCTCACGAGTACAGTATTCAGGGCTTACTTTGTTGATTATTTGGAAGCTATGTTCTGTTAGTATGTTACTGTATTCCTCAACTGAGTTATCTGGATTTAGTAGGTCTAAGTTGAAATCACCAAACAGCACAGCTCTTTTTCTTTCGTATAGTTGTGGTGAAAGTGTCTCTAGGAATTTTTTCGCATTAGTTCTTCCCGGCTTATAAACTGCACCAATATCTAATGAAAATTTATCTATGTGTGCCCATAAAAAGTGGTTTCCATCCTCTTCAAACTCAGTTGTTATACAATGTTTGAGGTTATTATGAATATATATTGATACCCCACCCCCTATGGTAGTTTTTCTATGCTGACAGTAATGGGTATATCCGTCTAATTGAAATCTTTTAGCTTCTTCATTAGATTTGATCCAAGTCTCAGTTAATATTATGACATGAACTGTATGTTGCATCGTCTGAAGAATACATTTTAATTCGTCGAATTTTCCTGGTGTTACCATGCTTCGAATGTTAGCGTAGAAGAACCTCAATGATTTTTTGTTCATAGTGAGATCACTGTAGTTGTCAATAATTTGATAGGTATTAGATTCTTCTTCATTATCGAAAATGTCTATAGTCTTGGGTTTTTTGGGGTGACTTTTATAATCTTAGGTATATTTTTTATGTATTTTATTCGCAGATCTTTCTCTCCTTCGCCTATCCTACGTTGTAACTCCTCATTAAGTAATTTAAGTTGAGTTCGTTGAAATGGTGTTTGGTCTGGATGAATTTTGATGTCGTTATTTTTAATATTACTTTTATTGCGCAAAATTTGCTTTGCAGTTTCTTCCGATTCAAAGAAAACTTTAATTGGGCGATTCGCATCAGGTTTGTATCTACCGATACGCATATGTTTCTTTGGTTCTGGGCAATCTTTAATAATCTCCGTTATAACTCCAGAGATTTTAGCTTTATCTGAGTGAATACGTTCTTTGGAATTGGATGATTGTGGTTCGGGTATACCAGAAATCAGTATATTTTTTCGTCTTATGTTCTGCTCATTTAATTCAGATAATACTGCACAAAATTCTGATTTCGTATTTGTATCCGTGTTAAGTTTTAAGGATTGCAACTCAGATTCTAAGCATGACACTTTTTCCTCTGTATGATGTGTACGGTTAGCGAGACTAAAAATTTCATCCTGGATGTTACCTTGCACTTTAACGACATCTTGTATCTGCTGATCAGTAAGTTGCATCGTGTCTTTGATAACTTTAATCTCAGATTTAATAGTCGCAATATCACTTCTTATTTCTTTAGCGGTCTCTTTCTGCGACTCAATTGAAGTGGTGAGAAGCGACATCATTTTGACCATTTTTTGCTGTATATCAGAAAGCTGACCTTGAACTTGGATATAATCTTCATCATAATGTTTGCGCTTATTTCGAAAAGTAATTGTAGAAGAATGCGATACCGATGCGCTAGGCATTTCTGATAAGTTTGGTATCGAGTCACTACGTTCGACGCTCATGTCGCTTCTAGTAGGTGAGCGGAGTACATCCATGGTAATTCGGAACCAACGATATAACAGGTTTTTGTTACTCACTTAATGTAGTGTGGGAACGAGTAGAAAAATCAGAGCTTGTCCTGTTTACCCCAGGTGGAGAGGGGCTTCGCCGCTGGTATCAACGCAGTTTAACAAGGTAGTAATGCGATGCACTGATTTTTTCAATTATGCACTTTATGACATATGCTAACACAGCTTAGAATACATTGATTTAGATTTATTAATTTTATTATTTATTTTGCGACACGTCCACTTCGCACGCTCACTCGACTCGTTCGTCGACTCGACTAAATAATACCTAGTACCTATACTCTATTCCCTTCCCTACCGCAACGCACCTGCAGCTCTTCTGATGTTGCGACTTGCGAGTGTCCATGGGCGACGAAAGTTGCTTTCCACCAGGTGACCCATTTACTCGTTTGTCACCTTATTTTACATTAAAAATCGGTCAAAATGCTAACCCTAATTTTATTGATGACCTTATTATAATTCATATACATTTTTTAAAGTTCTGAGTACATAATATTCAAGACAAAATGACATCTAGTGTAAGATAGCCAAACTAAGTAGTAACATCAACATTGACCTAAGCTAATACTTTTGCTTTTAGCCGATAGATGAAATATTGAAATGTGGGCGGATCCAGTCCAGCACTGGATTGAAACATGTTTACATTGATACAGTGGTGATCCAGCGATGGAATCCAGTGATGCTGGCGTCAGCTACTGTATCAATGTAAATCAGCCTGATCCAGTGATGCTGGCGCCAGCTAAGGTATCAATGTAAATCAGCCTTAACATGTTAAACGCCATGACCCATGGGGGCCACCAGTTGGCCGACAGTACACTTGTCCTGCGCGCCGAATGGGAAAACACGATTTTCATCAATTTAACACATTCATTATTTTTGCTCTATTTTGTAGGAAATGTATTAAACCCCAATTTTAAAATAGAATGTAATATTAATAATTGCTACATATTATATTTGCCCAAAACCCACTGTCACTCACCCCGTGTCCCCCATGGCCTGCAGAAATTAAGATTTCCGTTACAAATGGCCGCGCGGGTCGCAATGTTTTATGCGGTGTCGAACAACCCCGCGCCTTTACAATCTTTACAAAACTTCCTTTAAATTCTTTTATTCTCTTATTATACAAAATAAAATTAATATTTAAGTGTTGTATGGGAGCCCCCCATACAACAAACGTGATTTTTTGTGTGATAAATATATAAATATATGTATATGGTATAAGGTATAAGTTCTCCCACAAATATCCAAAATTATATGTCCTGCCTGCCTGCCTGACCACGAGTCGTTAACGGGGGTCTATAAAAATTAGGTGACCCAACTCGACTTCTCCTATGAATATAGGTATTAGGTAGACAATATTATATTAGCAGATTAAATATTATTGCGGTCATAATATGGTGTCCTCCATGGCCCAAACGGAACATTCTAGTGTCGCTCAAATGGTGCCCCCCATGGCCTAAACGGAAAGTCGTAATATTTTGGTCGGCGTTTAACATGTTATAGAATATTGTCTATAAAAAATGCTTACAGTAATCTTCATGTTAATCTTAATGGTTTCTCCATCTTTGAAACTGAGATCAAGCTGCTGTTGATCCCCTGGCTCTCCTTCTTGCTCCTTTTTCAGGTACTTGAAATGATCTTGCAGAGCAACATTCAAGTCAAAGGAGTCCGACCTATCACCAAATCCTAGGCCAATGTATGCACTTCTTCCTGAAAATATGTTATTTTGTTATATTTTGTGTTACCATTTTTTTTGTTTGGTACTGAATGCATTAACAGATCTAAATTCTAATAATTACATTTAAAAACTGTGTTGGGTTTAATGTTGCAAAAGTTGTGTACTTACAGAGAAGTAATCTTACCATTATCATCTTGAATTTTGACAACAAAATATCTCGAGCTGTCTGATACAGATTCAAGGGCGACTCCGGGATACTTATCGATCGGGCATTTGGCAAACAGTTCGCCAGAAGTTTTGTCCTCCAATTTCATAATCAACTCGTCACCTTTCGATACGAGGCGCATACGCCCCGTCCATTGTGGCTCTTGTAAATTCCAATCTGCTGCCCTAGTAAGATAAGCATAAAGTGTTACTTGCGTAATGTTAATGGAATAACTATTGTTTAATTAATTACCATACACCTTACCTGTATCCTCGATTAGAAGTCCTTGGGGGAATTTTAAAGACAAAAACTTCGTTCTTCACGAGTAAAACACTTTCGTAAGCTTCCATCTTAAATATTGTCAAAAAATAAAAGTATATACTTTATTTATATATTTTATGATATAAATATTGGTATGTGCAACTTAACAAATTAACGGTAGATTTTAGGAAGAGAATCTAAAACCTTTTGGTTTTTTTACCCTACAAGTTTCACAATTTCAAAATATCAATAAAAATGAAACGTCAGTCACCCTCACACGTCAATTCAATTTTTTTTTTCTTATTGTGGCACTTCGGCTATATTATAACCATTATCCATGGCCAGTGTCGGGAAATTATTCTTGTAGGAATCGTAGGGTAAATGACTAGTAGATTGGAGTTTGGACAGTACTAGTCATTGGAAAAAGCACAAAAACACCATATTTATTAATGTTGCTTTAAAAACTGACTGTTTTTCTTTAAAAACAGACGTTCTTTTACTTTAAAAACAGGAATTTTTTAAAGCAACATCAATAAATATTGTGTTTTCGTGCTTTTTCCAATAACTGATACTGTCCAATCTACTAGTCATTTACTTTATACAATTTTCAGCATCGTTTTTCTATATCGTTAGGTCTAAAAGTCTAGTCAAAGTCAAGTTATAAAAGTCAATACTCAATACAGCCAAGAAGTTAAGTCGGTTGATTCAGTAAAGTGGTAGACGTTTTAACTTTTAGGTACTGAAACTTTCGATGGAGTTTTGGAGGGAAGTCAGGGAACACATTAAAATCTGGATATTGTATCACTTTCCTACACTTGTGGATAACGAATATCTAATGGTATTCTGAAATGGTATGGTGGAATATTATATAATATTATAAACCCAGTTAACATAATTGTGAGTGGTTGACCAAAAAGGGACCTGAAGGTAAATAATTTGATTTTGAGTAAAACGCGTTTGAAGTTTCGTGTTTTGATTCGTATGCGGCTCACAAAAAAAATCATTAAAAAAAACTACGCCACCTAAAAATATTCTAGTTAGACCAAAAGAAAGCTAAAAGACCACCGATTAAAAAAATTAAAAAATTAAAGAAGGTAAAAAAACTAAGGCACCTAAAAATATTCTGGTTAGACCAAAAGAAAGCTAAAAGACCACCGATTAAAAAAATTAAAAAATTAAAGAAGGTAAATAATTTGATTTTGACTAAATCGTGTTTGAAACTTTGAAGTTTCGTGTAGAAACAAGTTACGACTTACGACTCGTGCGCGGTTCACAAAAAAATTCATTAAAAAAAACTACGGCACCTAAAAATATTCTGGTTAGACCAAAACAAAGCTAGAAGACCATGGACTAAAAAAATAAAAAAAATAAAAAAACCGTCTCCAATCCTTCAGGTCCCTTTTCGGTCAACCACTCACAATTTTAGAAAAATAATACAAAAACACAACATTCACCTGTGGGGTGTGACATTCACTCTCACATTCCCCGTTCCTGACCCGACAAAGATGACTTTTTTGTTTTTGACAAATGGCAATGTTATGAATAACAAACGGGCCATTCACTATTCTGCATTGCAGTCCTGCTGCAGCCTACAGTCCGCCGTGCAGGCCTGCAACACCATTCACTATCCTACGTGCAGTCCGCCGGCTTATGCAGGATAGTGAATGATGTTGCAGGCCTGGCTGCACCGCACGGCGGTCTGCAGCAGGACTGCAATGAAGGATAGTGAATGGGCTCTTTAACAAAGGTTGACCAGTGACCACTTGACCGTTGGACTGCAAAAGAATTATAGGTATAGCCTATAGGCAGCTTATAATCTAGCTTATTATGATCATTGACGACTGAAATTCGTCTGTAATCTAGAATAATCTAGAATAATTACAAATAGGTCATACATTTAGATATTAGAAAAACGATATGAAAAGGCAAATTTGGAAATTAATTTTAATCTCAAAGAAGAAGATAATTTCATTGTAGTTACGTCAATGATTGTCAACGTCATAGATAAAGTATGGTCAACGTCAATATAATTTTTGAAAGTTTTTCTATAAGTTATTTTCAGTTCTATTATACATATATATAAGGTTAAATTTACAACGATTAATTTTTGTTTAGCTAGAATCTGATAAAGTTAAAACTTAAAATTAATGCAAAAGTTGTAATTTGTGTAGATTGTAGACATTTATTATAAATTTTTCTGTACGAACCAAAATACAAAGAGAACTTAGAGAATGGCGTACAATGTAAGTAGTTATAATCAAAGTATATTATTATAAGCTTTGAACCTTTTATATAAATTTTAGTGGATAGCACATACCTAGTGATACTTTCAAAAAAACCTTTTTATCCAATTATAAGTTTAGGAAAATTGTATTTAGTAAAATTTTATTTGATAACAATATGTTGATAACATTTAATACATGCATAAATATCATATACTAACATATTTTATAAGTTTTGCTGTGAAGTAGATTGCATCAGAATTGATACAAAAAAGAGTTTATAATTATAATATTCATTTGTTCTCATTTAATGAAAATATACCATATTTTGGGATAGAACTAAAGTAATAAAAAATTTGGGAAATAAAACAATTAAAGAATCTGTACCAATAGGCAGTCTTACCGCTAAAAGTGGTTTCTTCCAGAGAACCTTGTAAATATATAAAAACAAAAGTCAAAACAATCTAATACTTATGGCTATAAAATCTACGGCTTTTTTTACCCACAGGCTGTGACTAAACAGATATATTTACCAGATTTTCTTACCTCTTTTCTTAGCTTGAACAAACAAATATGATATTTTTTAAATTGTTTGTTAGTCTTGCTAAAACTTGAGATGGGCTGAACCGATTTGGCTAATTTTAACCATAAATATTTGTGGAAGTCCAGGGAAGGTTTTTATTATGAGGGAAGTGATGCAAAGTTCCAAAGTTCATGGTGTATGGTGGGCTGCAGTGTCATCTCTGTACCATACATAATCCAATTTTTTTGCTGTTTATCTTATTAAAGGGGTCCATGAAAACTGTGCTTGAGTTCCTAGGTGTCCGTGGCTGAAAAAGGTTGGGAAACACTGATCTGATGATGATGATGATAGCCTCTTATTCTGCCTTCAAGCTATAGGATGTCTCGAAGGTCAGTGTGCCTCTCGGCATAGGCCACCTCCAACCTTTTCCACTCGGTTCTGTCTAGTGCTACTCTTCTCCAGTGGCGTCCAGCTGTTAATGCTAGATCATCTCGCCATCATCATCATCTCCCCATCTGGTTTGTTGGCGACCTCTACTGTGTTTACCCTCTCTCAGGTACCAGTGAGTGATGGCTGTGCTCCATTTATTTTGTTTGTCTCTTAGCATGTGTCCGGCCCATCCCCACTTTCTTTGGTCTATTTGAGGGAGTATGTCTATTACTTTTGTTTGTTTTTTCTCTTATTATAGTGTTTTTGATCCTGTCTTGTCTCTTTATAACTAGCATGCTTCTCTCCATAGATCTCTGGCATCATTCCAACTTTTCTCTGTGTTGTTTTGTGAGGGCCCAGGTTTCACAGCCATATGTTGTAACGGGTAGGACACAGGTGTTAAATGCTTTCTTTTTTACAGTTAAACTCATGTCAGATTTAAATATTTCTTTGAGCGACCAGTATTTTTTCCAAACATTTGCAATTCTACGGTTGACTTCTTTTGTGGTCTGGTTTTCATGGGAGATTAGTTGTCCAAGGTAGATGTCTCTTTTACGTATTCGAGAGGTTGATCGTAAACTTTTATGGTGATTTGCTTGGAGTTTGTAAGTACTTTGGTTTTGTCCTTATTCATGCTGAGGCCTACTTTTTTACTTTCTGTATCAAGAGCTTGTATCATTGTTTCAAGGTTGTTTGGGTTTTCTTCAAAGATAATTATATCATCAGTAAATCTTAAATGGTTTAGCTTTTCTCCGTTCACGTTAAGGCCATACTTCTCCCAGTCCAGTTCTCGAAAGATGGCTTCCTGTACATCTGAAAATAGTTTTGGAGAGAGGGGGTCGCCCTATTTTGCGCCTCTTTCGATCTGAAATTTGTTTCCTATTGTTTCAAGTCTTATTCTGGCTTCACTATTTAGGTAAATGTTTTTGATGATATCAATATAAGTTATATATTGATATCATCAAAATTATAGCCTTGCTGTTCTAGGCTTTTCCAGATAGCTACATGACTTATGCTGTCGAAGTCTTTTGAGTAATCAATGAATGCCATATACAGTTCCTTCTTGTATTCATTGTACTTCTCTATTAATTACTTCTTTACTGTGTGTATGTGGTCTAACGTAGAAAAGTTTTTCCTGAATCCTGCTTGCTCTTTCGGTTGGCTTTCATCTAGGTGTTTGTTGATTCTCTCTAAGATAACTTTGGAGAAGACCTTGTAGATATTTGACAAGAGACTTATTGGTCTGTAGTTCCCTAAGTCTTCTTTATAACCTTTCTTGTGAATTAAGATGATATGCGATGTTTTCCATTGCTTCGGTATTGTGCAGGTCTTTAGTATGTCGTCGTTAAATATTGTGGTAAGAACAGGTACGAGTTCACTGATGGTGCCTTTTAGGATTTTGTTTAGTATTTTGTCTGGGCCTGGGGCTCTCTCCTTTTTTAGGCTGCGAATGGCTTTTTCCACTTCGCATGGCAGAATTTCCGGCACTTGGCTAGCTTCGTAGCTAGGTTTGGGTAAGCTTTCTCTATTTACTGCAGTTTGCTTTTGTGGGTTTGCATACAGATTTCTATAGTTGTAGCTATTTTGCTGATGTCTTTTCTATTTGAGCTGGTAGTTGTACGTTTTTTAAGTTTGGGTATTCACTCTTTAGCGTGTCCTTTGAGTTCCTTAAGCGCCTTGCTCACCCCTCCTGTTCTGATTATATGTTTTTCTAGTGTCTGGAGTCTCTTAATTTTTCTCTCTTTCCTAATTTTTGTCCTAATTTTTTTACTTAGCTCAGATATCTTTTTAATGTTTTCTTTTTTAGTGTTGTTTGAGATAATTTTTTTCCTTTTTTCAATTAGTTGCAATATTGTATCAGATAGGTTATATTTAATGCGATTTGTGCTTGTTTTTGGGATTCCAGTTAATTTCTTTTCTAGTTCTTGGTATTTTGCAAGGACTTTAGACGAGTCTTCTGTTCTGATTGACTTACTGAAGCCCGCCAACGAAGATGCTATGTTTCCTATAGTTGTTTTGTCAAGATCTGTTTTTGGTGGTCTTCGTTGGTTCCTTGACCGTTTTGGTGCTTCTATTCGTAGGGAACTTCTTACCATGCGGTGGTTGGTGTTAAAGTTGAGTTTTGTAATTACAGATGTGTCTGTGAAGGCTTTGGGGTAGCTTGTTGTGATGTGGTCAATTTCATTTTTGTAGTTCCAAGTTCCAATTCCATTTGGTGAAATCCATGTCCATTTCCTTTTAGTATTTTTCTTATACATGCTGTTGAGGTGTGTCAAGTTGTGTTCTAGAAGGAGTTCCAATAGTAGTTCCCCATTTGGACTTCTTTTGCCATATCTATGCTCTCCGATAACAAACTCTTCTTGGTTTTGTTTAGTGCCAATTTGCGCATTGAAGTCACCCTTCACTCATCAGTATTATGTGATTTTGCAAGTAGGTTCTTAGGGATTTATTAACCTCATCGTAGAAGAGGTTTGTTTCCGTTTTGGACGCTTTTTCCGTCGGGGCATAAATTTGGATGATTGACCATGACTTTCGATAGCCGGGTAAGGTAATATTTAGTATTGCCATGCAGTCTGAGATCCCAATAAATTCTTGGATGTTATTCTTGAGTGATTTTTTTACAAGGAACCCTACTCCTTTTTGTCCTGATTTTTCACCTTTATAGAACAGTATGTAGTCAGGGTGTTCTTCATGTTTTTCATCTGCTCTTCGGGTTTCGCCCAGCCCTAATATGTCCCATTTTATGTTTTCTAGGGCCATCTCGAGTTCCTGTAGGCTCTCATCCGTCCTGAGAGTAAGAGTGTTAAGAGTAGCTATTTTAAGTGTTCTTGTTTTTCTTTTGATTGCTGGAGGGTGGTAGTCGTCTTCCCCCACGGTGACTAGCCGGTTTGGGGTGCCTAGTGTCTTCCGGTTCTTTAGTTTTTTGGAGTATTGAGATAATCAGACATTGAGTTTGTTCTGGAGCGGCTTGTAAACTGGAGTTTATTTGTTTTGTTTATTTTGTTTGGATGGCTATTCCAGTTTTAGTGTTGGTATTTTCAGGTGATTTTGTGGGTGAACGCTTTCGTTTGTCTTGGCTGTTGCCTTTGTTGTTTGTCTTGACCATCAGCTTGTTATAGCGAATTGTGGCCTTGTTGCCCTTCTTTCTTTCTTCTTGTTGTGCTGCTTTCAGTTGTTTTCTAGCTTGCAAGACATCTTTTGGGAAGTCCTCCGTGGCATATAAATTACAGGACTTCTTATAAAGCTTCCTATGAAACTGATATCTGGTTGTTAGCTATGCTTGCATGGCAGAACGAGTTTATGTGAAAAGTAGTATCCATATCCATACTTCCATACAAATACTATAAATGCGAAAGTGTGTCTGTCTGTCTGTCCGTCTGTCTGTCTGTCTGTCTGTCTGTCTTTTTTTATTTATTTATTAAATAAGGGGACAAACGAGCAAACGGGTCACCTGATGGTAAGCAACTACCGTCGCCCATGGACGCTCGCAACATCAGAAGAGCTGCAGGTGCGTTGCCGGCCTTTTAAGAGGGAATACGCTCTTTTCTTGAAGGTTTGCAGGTCGTATATGTCCGGAAAAACTGCTGGTGACAGTTCATTCCAGAGTTTTACAGTGCGCGGCAGAAAGTTACGCGAAAAACGCACTGTGAAAGACTGCCACTCATCAAGGTGATGAGGATGGTATGTTTTTCGCGTGGGACGATGGCGAAAAGTTGCAGGTGGTATGATTCCGAACAATTCCTCAGAGCACTCCCCGTGATACAACCGATAGAGGATGCAGAGTGAAGCTACATCTCGGCGTAATTCCAAGGGGTCCAAGCTGTTTGAAACACTATGGCAGTCAACAATTCGAGCGGCCCTTCGTTGGATACGATCCAGAGGGAGCAGTTGGTATTTTGGCGCCCCTGCCCAGAGATGAGAACAAGATGTCTGTCTGTCTGTCTGTCTGTTACCTCTTCACGATCGAACCGCTGAACCGATTTTGCTGAAATTTGGCATGGAGATACTTTTAGTCCCGAGAAAGGATATAGGATAGTTTTTATCCCGTAAAAATTTACGGTTCCTGCGCGATAAACGAATTTTGCCGCAACGGAGTTTCGGGCATCATATAGTTCAGAGGTTCCCAAACTTTTTTTCTCACAGACCACTTAAAAAAATTTGCTGGATCCGGTGGACCTCCGACAGCTAGCCCCCCCCCCCCCCCCCCCCCCAAACAACCAAGTACAAGGAACCAATAAGCTTCCACTTCGGAGTGGTAAAAACTAAACGCAAGTATTTTCTTGTTGTGTACCTACCTACCTACCTACCTTAATACAAAAATTACCACACATTCATTTATTTCTAAATCTCCTCGCTCTGTAATATTTAATCTATTAATATAATATTTTCTACCTATATTCATAGGAGAAGTCGAATCGGGTCACCTAATTTTTATAGACCCTCGTTAACGACTCGTGGACCCCCATTTTATTACCACGCAAGCGTGGCTCCCGTGGACCCCTGGTTTCCAGAAATCAAGGTGTTTTAAAACAAATTGATAACTGTTAAGTGATACTTAAGAGTTTAGGGTGTGCATGTGTTCCTTATACAGTTCACTGAAAGTTGCAGCACTGACGAAGCTATTTTTTTGTTGTTTAGGCAAGAGCCTCAGTCATTGCTACTTGGCGCTGCTACTTTCACATTGAGCTCTATATGTACTCTTGTGGGCGTTGAAGGCCTAAAGGGCTACGTTGTGGGACCTATGAAAAAACGGGGATGTTGTGTGTAATTTCAATTCATCTGGATGTGCATATTTTAAATTAAATGCATCTTTTGCCTCCAAGTTTTGGAGGCGACTTCTTAAAATACAATATTATGTATTATGTAATATGTACTTATGTATGTTAAAACAAAAATCCCGGAATTCTGGGATTGCAGAATGTTCGAGAATGCAATTATTAATTAAGTCGGTGGTAATGTTAAAAATATGGTTTGAAAACGAATAATTTAGCACTTTGTATTTATTTTTGTAAAAGCGGCAAAAGGCCCTTAATTTTAATAAAGATAAGAAAGTAGGTGAAACAATGGGGGCGCTAAATAATTATTTGTTCTTAAAGTGGGCAGTAGACAAAATAAGTTTGGGAACCCCTGGACTAGACCTAGAAGGACATAATATTATAGGTACTTAGACCACTTTTTTGCGGGAATATTATATTTTGGGGAGAGGCCTTACTTCCTTAACTCGTCAAAAATCGAGAGTTGCGGGCAAATACACAATTTGAATTTTTTTTTTTACCTCAGATCAACTTTAATCGAGTTCTGAGTTCTGACGAAAGTGGGCCTATATTCTAAACTCTAAGGGTCTAAACACACTAGGCTGAATTACGCCGGCGTAATTTACGTGGCCAAAATTACGTTCAGCTGGTTACGTCTGATGCGACACACTATAAATTACGCGAAGAGCCGAAATTTCGCGGCGTAATTTCCGCCCACTTGAACTGCAATTTGCGGTTGGATTGCAGTTGAAATGCGGTCCGTCTGTATAGATGGTTGGTTAAGGTTGGATTTGCTATGTTCGGTTTTGATAATTCCGTCGTGTATAGTGTATAGTAGTGTGTAAAACATTACCGCCGAATCGCTGCCGAACTTTACGCTCGACTCGGCTCGACGGAAATTCGGCTCGCGACGGAATGTCAGTGTTGCCAACTATTCAAAACATTTTCCCCCTAAAGCAACTTCAAAACCCACTAAATTACAACCAAAACTCCCCAAAAAATCAAAATATTTAAAATTACTTGGGGTTAGACCATAAGCGCTCAAAACGCTGAAATACACCTTCAATTCAACAGGCCACTCAAACAAACAGGCCAGCAGTTTTAAAATACTTTAAATTTTTTTTCGTTACATACAACGACAAAAAATATTATAATCTATCAGCCTACTGTCAGCAGTGTCAGCTGGTACGCCGTACGACTCATTTAGACTTTTTAGACTATAGAGACAATGTGCTTTGTGCGGCAGTTCCATCTTAAAGGTGGCTTTCAGATCTTTGCCGCAAGCGACTGCGATCGGTAAAAAATTTAAAAAAAATTCTACTTTATGATAAAGAATATAGTTATCATTTTCTCCTGACATTTGCGTGGCGACCCATGCTGTCGCCAGCGGCGGCGTAAAAACTAGTGGTAGAGTAAAATGAAACCTATAGCCAATGTCATAAAGTGGCATTTCGTTTGAATTTTCGTCCGTCGCGGTCGCTCACGGCAAAGATCCGAAAATTCCGAAAGCCACTTTAAGGTTGTTATTAAAAAAAATATTCCATTCTTCAAAAATTTTACCCCCAAAAATATCCCCAAAATATTTTACCCCTTAAAAAGCCCACTAAATTTATTTTTTCCCACTAAATTTTGTGGGAAATCCCCATAGTTGGCAACACTGGATACGCGGCGTAAACGCGGCGGAATTTACTTCGGCCTAATTCAGCCTAGTGTGTTTAGACACTAAAGCAGGGGTTCCCAAAGTGTGCGCCGCGGCGCCCTGGTGCGCCGTAAAAAGTGAAGTAGGGTTAGGGTAGGGTAAGTTAAAAAGTTGATATTTCACAGCGGATTTAACATTGTTTTGCATTTTCACTGTTTTTTAGTAAAATTATATTTAAAAAGTGAGTACGGTAATGTTATTGCAATCTTACAACAAAGTGTTCTGGAAACATATCAGTTTTAGGAAAGGTCGTGGTAGGGCCCCTGCAAACGTCATAAACTGTCAACGGCTGCCGTCGACTGCCGCCGACACGTGCCGCCGACTGCCGCCGACACGTGCCGTTCGTCTGTAAGAAGCCCTAGTCACAGGTTACAGTTTACACGGTCAAATTTTCATCAATCTGATCCATTAATCTGATTGACGGAATATTGATGGTTATAAAAATTTCAATCCATCAATCCGTGGCGTACACGAACCGTCAATCCGTACCAGATTGATGCATAAGATTGATGAAAATTTGACCGTGTAACCGGTAACGTGTAACAAATAACAATATTAAAATGTATACTGATTTTTAAAAGTAAAGCCAATATTGTTTTTATCTTGGTTTTTATACTTACCTACCTATTATTTTGATTAAAATATAATAATTAATTTTCGATTTTAATATTTTTTAATTATTTTTAGTATTACGGCCTTACGGCATTATGCATATCACTCTTTTGCCTCTAGTGACCGCTTGACCGCTTGAAACGTAAAAATGATCGATCAAGACGATCAAAGAAAATGGCGGCCGAGTCAGTAAACAATTGGAGTTGTTTTTCTGTTTCATTGATTTGGTGACATAATGTGAATCCGTATCTTTGTGAATTTGTAATTTCTATACTTAGTGAAGTGTGTGTTGTTAAATTATAGTATGTTAAATGATAAACACTTAATTCTAAATGATTCGTGAACCAATCCAAATGCATGAAAATGGGAGACACCCATTTCTTTACTATTGTTACGGCGTTATTACTGATACGAATTACGTCCCAAACTGAATACTACGAGTGTCCACAAAAATGTGTCTGCCTAAAAAAGTATGTGGATTGCTCCGGAAAGAACTTGGCTACTGTGCCCAATATTCCTATGTGGGTGGAACAATTGGATCTAAACTCCAATAAGCTAAGCAAAGATGTTACCGCTGGGTTCGAAAGATTGGTCTATTTAAGAATCCTAAGGCTTGACAAAAATGCTATAACACACATACCTAATTTTCTAAGCATCAATGAAATACAAGATGTTAGTCTAAATAAGAATCATATAGAATCGATAGACGCAGGACGTTTTCCAGTGAACTGCTCCATAAAAGTTTTAAGTTTAAATAACAATCGCATAAAGACTATTGATGAAAATGCTTTGGTCAACCTCACCAATCTGGTCTCACTGAAATTGAACAAAAATGAAATTGTGTCACTGCCCAACCATCTCTTCAGCAATCAGTCTAACCTCAAGGTTTTGGAGCTGAATCACAACAAAGTGAGAGTCATAAATGGGCTAGTTTTCAAAGGGTTGTCTAACCTTTCAGTTCTGAGAATAAAGTACAACAATATTGAAAATATTATGGATGGAGCTTTTTTTGGTTTCAAATCAGTAAATTTATTGCATCTGGATCACAATGGAATTAAAAATATATCAAAGGGCTGGACTTATGGACTGGAGTCTTTAGCCACATTGTCCATGTCCAATAATTTAATTTCGCACATTGATTTGGGCAGTTGGGAGCTGTGCTCCAAATTAGAAAATTTAAATCTCTCCCACAACAGTCTGTTTGAAATAGAGGGACGAACCTTCCAGCACTTAGTTAATTTACAAACTCTTAAATTGAGTAACAACAATATTTCCTCAATATCTCAGGAGGCCTTCAGTCACATGACTAAACTGCAAATTCTCTATTTAAACAACAACAAGATTTCCTGGACTGTGGAGGACATGTCTGGACCGTTTTCTAAGCTACAAAGCTTGAAGATATTTAACTTATCAAACAATCATATAAAATCGATAGGCTCGAGAGCTTTTGAGGGATTGAATAATGTTGTGGAGCTAGATTTGAGGAACAACAATATAACATCTATCCAACAGCATGCCTTTGATTCCATGTCTAAACTGAAGAAATTTTACCTCAATTCTAATTCTCTCCTATGTGACTGCAACTTACTATGGATTGTCAAGTGGATAAGAGATAAAGTGGAGCATAGATCTGTAAAAGCAACATGTGCCTATCCATCTGAAGTCAGAGGCTTTGCTATTTCCAAACTGAAGGAAGATAACTGTGGGGATAACTCCCCAAAACCAAAAATAACAGAACATCCGAAACCGCATCATGCCATAAAGAACCGTTCAGATAATTTAGTATGCTCAGCAACATCGAACCCTTTTAGTAATATCACATTTTTATGGAGAAAAAATAATGGCAACATAAGCAACCCAACAGTTTATGAAAATGTTACTGTATCTGAAAAAGGACATATAGCCACCTCAATTTTAATACTCCCAAATGTTGCTTATGGTGATGCAGGAAGATACCAGTGTGTTGTTAGCAACAAATTTGGCACAACATACTCGAACAAAGCCACTGTTAACATTGTGACATACCCACATTTTCGTGTAAAACCCACAAATGTGACAGTAAAGACTGGAGAACTTGTGACCCTTAATTGTGCTGCAACTGGTGATCCACCACCTGAAATTTCTTGGAAGAAAGATGGAGGCAATGACTTTCCAGCAGCTCGAGAGAGAAGAATGAATGTGATTCCCAACGATCCTCGATTTTTCATTGTTAATGCCAAACCTGCAGATATGGGCATATACAGTTGTGCAGCAAAAAATGATGCTGGTACTATATTAGCCAATGCTACAGTGACAGTGTTGCAGGAGCCATCCTTTATAAGAGTGATGGAAAACAAGGAGGTTGTCAGTGGAGAATCAACTGTACTAGAATGTACAGTGACAGGTTCACCAAAACCAGTCCTAAAATGGTTTAAAGATGGCTCAATTGTAGTTCCTTCCAAGAGGCATTATTTCCTAAATGATAACCAATACCTCGTTACAATTAATACAGAATCTGAGGATGCAGGCCAATATGAGTGTGAAATCACAAATGAACTTGGCACCAAAAAGGAAATGTTTGAGGTGAAGGTGCTACCTCCAGTAGCCATTATGGTTAAAGAAGAAGATATGACTGGTATAATTATAATAACGGTAGTGTGTTGTGCAGTGGGAACTTCGATCATATGGGTGGTGATTATTTATCACACCCGTAGACGGATGGCGGGTGCAGTACGTCAGTATCCAGCTGAAAGTGTGAAAATGACACAAGTTGTGCATAGTGATAGTGAATCCCCTCACATGTTTCCAGACAATCTATCTGAACATTCATCGTGCAAAGATAGTGGGACTGGAGATTCCGCTAAACAAACGAGCTTTGATGGTGTGCCTACAGATAAAAGTGATCAAGTGCATTTTGAATCTGCAGTATGTCGAAGCTATTCACCGGTACAGGAAGCGCATAAGCTTCTACCTTCCTCCTTTAAACCGTCTATTCAAGTGTGCGTAAACACATGCGTTACGCCTGCTACATACAGTTTTTCTAGTCACAGTAGTAATGTGTAAGCCTAAAGTTGTATTCCTGTTAAAATATTCTTATTATTGTTTAAAACATTGCATTTTCACTAATTTATTATTGAAGATTCAACTCAAAGACGTAAAAGGATTAGGGGATATTTAATAAAAATGTATTAATTTGATAAAAGCTGTATTGTGTTTCTTTAAAAATCAATGATAATTCTCATTGGAAATAACAAATTCATGAATTCATTAAGAGCCCGGGCTACCCTCGAAATTCTCATACATACGTAATACCAAAATCATTTTCTCATACGAAAACACGTTTGAGTTATTTTTCAGCTTAAAATAGTAATTACCTAGGTTCCTGTACAAAAATTTACTTCAAAATATTTAAACACTGAAAAAAAATTTTTGTGTATAAATTTTTTTTACTAAATATTTAAACACTAAAAAATAGAGTAAAACACTAAAAAATATATAAATAAATAGTAAATTTACTACTAAATATTTAAATACTAAAAAATTATTTTTAGAGTTGAAATATTTTGTAGTAAATTTAATATTTATTTATATATTTTTTAGTGTTTTACTCTATTTTTTAATGTTCAAATATTTAGTAGTAAATTTAGTAAAAAAAATTTATGCACAAAAATAATTTTTTTAGTGTTTAAATACTAAAAAATTATTTTTAGAGTTGAAATATTTTGTAGTAAATTTAATATTTATTTATATATTTTTTAGTGTTTTACTCTATTTTTTAATGTTCAAATATTTAGTAGTAAATTTAGTAAAAAAAATTTATACACAAAAATAATTTTTTTAGTGTTTAAATATTTTGAAGTTAATTTTGGTTCAGGAACCTAGGCAATTACTATTTTAAGCTGAAAAATAACTCAAACATGTTAAATATTTTCGTATGACAAAATGATTTTGGTATTACGTATGTATGAGAATTTCGAGGGTAACCCGGGCTCTTAATTAGTGAAAAAGCATTGTCTATTTGCATTATTATATTGATTTCTTAGTACAAAATGTAACAAACTTGCCAGTATTGGTTGATATATAAGACTGAGTGTCATGTATGTATGGTTTTTGTTTTTCTTATGGTTTAAATATTACCTATAGTTTGTTCGTTCTAAGATGATATGGGTGACAGTTCTCATATTCCTTGCTACGGAATTTTTTTACAAGAAAACAAAAAAAAATCAGAATGTAATAAATTATATTCCATCTACAAAAATAAATATTTCCTGTATGGTAAATGAATAAAAATGAAAAGTTGCTAAATGCTAACTTATTGATATAAAATTATAAATATTAACTCTGAAATAGGAGTATAAAATTATTGTTACGAAAATATTTGAAAAATGTCAGATGCATGAAACGGAACTTATGTCAATAGAGATTGACACAGTTGAATCGAAATCAAATCGATAAAAAAGGGCGGCCATCTTAAATCGCCGGCTTCACTCTGAAACGTCAGTACGAAATCGATAATTTCGAATGCAATTCCTTTACGAGGTGATTCGATATTTTTAAATTATTCGATTAATTTTTTTAGGTAACTTCCCTACTACTGTCAATTATAATGTGTCACGCATATCATCTTAAAACGAACAAACTATAGTTCTAATATTCCCCCTTACTGGTAAAAAATATTATAACTATTGATTAGCTGTTTCACTATCCTTGTCCCTTTCTGTCACATGGCTTTCCAAAGTGTCAGACAGAGACAGCTAATCAGTGGTTTAAAATTGTTTTACAAGTTAGGGGTGATTTTGTATAACATCTGTAACAGAAGTGCTCAACTTCTAAATGAAACCTATAAGATTTCTTTATTTTGTGATTTGATGGTAGCTTTTTAACAGAGATTGTAGCAAATCTAACTATTTAGGGTAATTGTTTTTTGTGAGAGATATGAGTTTAAATGATTTCATTATAGTTATAAAATTATTATTAAAATAAGAATAACAATGTAACAATAATTTATAGACTTGATTAATGTAAGTGTAAATGTAATTGTATGAATGGAATGGTTGAAAAACAGAACATTAATGTTAAAATTTGATTTAAACTATTGGGGCACAAACTTTCTTTTAAGAACCTAATGAAGACACTTTCAAAAACATCTTCATTAAATGAAAGGGTAATTAAATGTGCCTAAATTTTAATAGATATGAGCACTACTTCTGTAAAATACACTAAGATAGCGTTTTTGATTAAACCATCAATTGCCAATTCCTGGAAAACTTTTGTTATCGCGGCCCATATGGGCTTTACGGGGCTTGATGGGTTAAAACTAAAAACTACTAAAAAGGAATACAATAATTTGAATTGCTTTTTCTACACTTCTGCAGTTTGTTTCAGAATATATTTTGCTTTTTTTGTTTGTATTACAAACAGACTTACTTGTTTTAAAATTATTTACAAAATATGTTGCTACCTATGTTTGTATTTGCAAGTGTTTGTAAATTATCTAGAACATGAAATTTTAAAGTCTGCAGGTCTATGCTGTTTTATTACTTGCAATATTAAATGTACTATGTATGCAATACTTATTAGGATTTTTCATGCCACCAAGTTTATTATTAATTAAAATCTAAGAAGTTATGATATGTGTAGTAGAAAGTAAAATAGTTTGCCTACTTAGATTATTGGGAATGTTTTCGAAAAAAATATAGTACCCCTAGACATAGAGTAACAAAGTATTAAGTATTAAAACTATATTTATTCACCCTTAGACTAAAGTGCCTTGATGCTTTTTAGCTATCGGCATTAATTGCAAAGTTTATATATTGTTTTTACTTCACATAAACCAGTGGACTATTTTGGAATATTGTAAGAAATAAATGAGTCGATGACTAATTAGGTATTACCAAATCTTTGTGCTGAGTGAGTTTTTGTCACTTCTCATTGTGAGTAAGCTAACTAGATTTTTTATGGCATCAGATTTGTTAGCGTTGTTTGCCACTCACTGATCTAATGTCATATAAAATCCAGTTACTGACCTTTCAGTTAGAGATGACAATAATGACTCAACACACTTCTAACACTTGGTATTCTGATGGCATGACACTTCTAAACATAGTTATAATAATTATAAAAATTATAATATGTTTACTACTAAAATAATATATAAATAATAATATATAGCTATACCTACTGCAACAAAAGACAATAAAATCTCTCCTTTTTAAAAAGTTTAGCACTATTATACATATAATTAGCCCTTTGTTCAAAAAATATATTTACACAGTTAATAACCACAGGTATATGTCTGTCATGTAATACTTTAAAGCAGGGGTCACCAATAAGTTTCGCTCGGGGTCCGTTTTAAGAAAAGAAAAAACCTTCGCTGTCTACACATTTTATAAAAAAATATTTTTTAAACAAAGGTTATTAATTAATTTACATATCAATAAGAAAAGTGATAATTTCTGTGTCTGAAGTTTGGAGTGAAATTGGTGCAAGCTAGACATTAAATCCTGGAGATGTTCAGCAGTAGGTAAGTCGAGGCCGAAATTTATTTTTAATGAAGTTCATCTTCGAAAATGCTTGGTCCGCACACAATGGGTCGGCGGTCCGGATGCGGACCGCAGTCCGCCATTTGGTGACCCCTGCTTTAAAGATACTTTGACTGTATTTTGCTGTAAAAATATTTTTATCAGCAAGAGGAAGTATCCATAGTATTAAATGGTAATACCTAAAGAGTTCCTTTTTGCTCATTGCTATGCAAAAGTAGAGTTATGTTAATATAAACCACCTTAAAGCATGAGCTAAATTTTATAAGGTTTATTTTATAAAATATGTATATTTTGATAACAAATCCTAAGGGATTCGGATATTTGAATTTAGTACATGTACTAACCGTGAACCTACTTAAATGTTTTGCCTGTAGGATATAACTTGATGCAGCTGTATATTGTTTGTACTGAATGTGTTTATAATAAGTGTTAAGATATAATTATTATTAATATTTAAATGTACCAACTTGATACAATAAAGTCGTTTTAGACAAATAGTTTGTTACTTTTCTTATAAATGACCCGCAACTCTGTTGAATAAATTCTTCAATCACGCTGTAGCCTGTAACTACCCTGTAAGCCTACATACAAACAATGGTAACTAAAGCAAAGCAATTTATAGTTGTTGATGTGCATAAGGTGAGAACAACTAGAGAAGTGACAAAAACTCACACTTAAAGCACAAGACAAACAATCAGAGGTGGACAAAAATAAGCAATCTTATTTAGCAGCATTGACGATAACGCAGTTCTTTCTATTACTATAATTGCAATAAAATTTCTGGCCCTAAATAATTTTACATGCAAAAATGCTCAACATAATTGTTATTTATTTGGAATTTCAGCCTGGATATGGTCAACCAGGTGCAGGGCATGGTCAACCAGGTGCAGGGTATGGCCAACCAGGTCCAGGGTATGGCCAACCAGGTGCCCAGGGTCTGGAGATGGGGCACGGACCGTATCCGTCCTTGGGAGGTGGTGGCGCGGTGTCGCCGCAGGTGCAGCAGTGGTTCCGAGCGGTTGACAAAGATCAGTCTGGTTTTATAACCGCAGTGGAGCTGAGATCGGCCCTCGTCAACGCCAATGGACAACAGTTTTCCGAAATTGCCTGTAACTTGATGCTTGGTAAGCCAGTTTTATAACTTTAGTAATAGTTTTTATGATTGTGAATTCCATGCTAAAAATGAGTGTTCAATTATGTTTCGAGTGATTACTTATGGTATCTTCAAAATAGTGTTCTAAGGCCCAATTTCACTAACATCTGTCAATGTTAACACTTTGTTAAAATGTCACGTCTTCTCTCATTCGTATGAAAAACGAAAGAGATTACGTTATACTAATTCGGGCATTAACTTTAACTGTCGTTAGTGAAATTGGGCCTAAGGATGCTTCAAGGCGAGCGGCGGCCTAAAGCAAAATATTTTAGAAATCCCTGTTAATAAGCTAGTTCGTAGTAGATCGGTTGCAAAAGCGGCCGCTCTGAAAGATCAGGAAGAACTTGTTTAGAGTTTTATCTCACAGATATTTACTTGATTATAAAATAAATTTGCCTGTATATATTTTATAGGTATGTTTGACAAAGACCGTTCGGGACACATCAATGTTGAAGAATTTGATAAACTGTACACATACATCAACCAATGGCTCGCAGTGTTCAAGACATATGATACTGACCAGTCTGGATATATTGAAGAGGAGGAACTTAGTAAAGGTAGAGGCCTGAAAATATCTAGTATAGCTCTATAGTTCTATAATCTATACTCTATGAAGTACTTACACCTACACATTGCCTACACACTATACTTATTGGTGTAGATAGATAACCTACACCATGATTGTCATTGACCTACACCTACTCGTCTCCCTCTCACTATGGGGTATATCTCCATAGAGTAAAGCCATTTAAAATACAAGGATAGCACAGGTGCCTTTTGTAGATTTTTTTAAATTTTGAAGTATATGTAACAAACAGATTTTTTATTCTTTTCAGCTTTCACGCAAATGGGATTCCGTTTCACACCTGAATTCATATCGTTTTTGATAAAACGATGTGACCCAAGAGAAGGCAAAGTCTCTGTTGACAACTTCATAGTATTGTGTGTGCAGCTACAACGCTTTACTGAAGCATTCCGTACCCGTGACACACAACAAAACGGGACAGTTACGATCGGTTTCGAAGAATTCCTAAACATCGCCTTAAGCTGCTCTATTTAAATAATGGTGGAAGCTGACTAACAATTTACAATAAAAAATGACGGGTACGAATAACAATAGCTTAGAATCACGCAATAAATGTAAGAAGGTTTGTTCGCAATAGCAAAATCACAGACCGCCTTTTAGCACTAAGGAGGGAATTGGACTCAAAAAAATCGAATATGAAATTAATTATATTTTGTATTGCTAGTTAATAATTTTGTGAGTGTTGCCAGAATATATTATATTTTTATATTATTTTGTGTTTTATAATGAGTTGTAATAATACATTTTTTTAATGCTACACAGTTGTTTTAACTTTTAATTGTTATGTCCGTCATTATCATGATTTACATAGGCACTTAACAAAAATAGAAAAACATGTTTGTTTTTATAACAGACTTTATTTTTACTTCTCAGGTTGCCGGCAACTTCACATAGAAATTCCTTTATTGGAACTATACATTTTTCCGATGCTATCCATCCTATGTCCCTTCACAAGACTAAAGTATCTTCATGCCTTTTATCAAAAATAGTAATTTTAGTGTAAAGGAATAAGGGACATACATTTTCGCATTAACAATTATTATTTCAGCCTTTAAAGAACTGCTTAAAAATCCAGGGTGGCACCTGAAAGTAAATAAAATTGTTTTACTAACAAATCTACAGGGCTGATTTATGTGAAAGGTTTTTAAAATAAAAAGAATTGCCATTGTCTTAATATGATGTAAACTAATGCATTTGCTTTAGTATGTGCTAGGTGAAAGGTCTAATAAGAAACTCACTTGCTTCATTTCTTCGCCTTAACGCCTCGGCCTTCTCCAAAGAAAATACGACTTCTTGAAACGTTTTTACTGCTAACTTCATGTTACTATCGTGTTTGCTATTGTCTGGAGCACTGTCGTCTAATAAAGTGTAAATCGTAGGTATGTCTTCTAGCTTCATATTTTTAGCATTCTCTGGCTTAAATGCAATAGAAACTTTTCCAGTCTTTGGATGAATACTGAATGGGGACTTGAGCAAATGGTTGAAACCTTTTGTAACATTCACATCAAGTCTTGGATAGCAGTATTGAATTTTTATTTCTTCCACTAAATATTTCGATTTCCGAAATGAATTGGGATTCTGAAAATTAATAAGGTAAATTAAAAACAAGCATTGATATGCAAAGTGTATATATAAAGGTGGCTGTTATAATATTAAAAAATTAAAAAAAAATTATTAAAGATCTAAAAAAAGATAACTTACTTCTTTACAGTGTCTGTTGTAGATCTCTACAAAAGCTTCCCATCTTTCAACTGAAGATTCTGACATCTTTTGTAAATTGCTCTCAACTTGATTTCGTAGATTTTCATCTTGAATCATTTTCAAAAACTTCTTTAACCTTTCATCTGTAGATAAGAATTCTTGTTCTTCAAGAACTTTAATGAAATATCTATCAATTATAGTTACTGCTCTCCTGAAAACAGAACATTAAGATATTGGATTTCAAATCATGTCGTTGGTTTACTTGTATTAAGGGACAATAAAATTAAGCTTAATAATAATAATTATTTCAAATCATAATCAATTGTTGATATTGAATTAAAAATTGTGTTTATATAATATACTAATAATATAAAGAGAAAGAGTTTGTTTGTTTAAAAGCGCTAATCTCAGGAACTAATGGTCCAATTGGAAAAATTATTTCAGTGTTAGATAGCCTATTTATCGAGAAAGGTTATAAGCTATATTTTATCACGCTAAGATTAACAGGAGCGAAGAAATAGAGGAAAATGTGGAAAAAACGGGGGAAATTATTTGAAAGGGCTTATTTGAATGCGCTAATCTCAGGAACTACTTGTCCGATTTGAAAAATTCTTTCAGTGTTAGATAGCCCATTTATCGAGGAAGGTTATAAGCTATATTTTATCACGCTAAGACTAATAGGAGCGAAGAAATAGAGGAAAATGTGGAAAAAACGGGGGAAGTTATCTGAAAGGGCTTATTTGAATGCGCTAATCTCAGGAACTACTCGTCTGAATTGAAAAATTCTTTCAGTGTTAGATAGCCCGTTTATCGAGGAAGGTTATAAACTATATTTTATCACGCTAAAACTAATAGGAGCGACGAAATAGAGGAAAATGTGAAAAAACGGGGATTTTTTTTTTTTTTGAAATGGATTATCTCACTAACTACTGGAGCAATTTTTCTGTTATTTGGGAAGAAGAGCATGTGAAAGATCATAGGCTATTTTTTGTGGACTTTGTTTTTGGAAATATGTAACTTACGCGGACGAAGCCGCGCAGAATATCTAGTGAAGAATAAAGCAAACCATATGGTGATTTTACACAGAATTATTTACTTTATACTGGTGTGCAGATTGTCACTGCCTAAATGAACCTTCTTGCTTTGATTTTCACCACCAGATATCAAACACAAGTAGTCAGCCACAGCTGATCTACCAGGACTGTCCAGGGTTCTTGCTTCATAATCTGACACCCAGCAATGTATTCCACGTCGTCCAGAAAACACCCAAAGTATACTTTGAAATCCAAAGTCATCTGAAACATGAAATATAGAAGCTTTAAACTATTTGCCTTGTAAGTTAACATAACATGATTTGACAAACATAATTTTGCAGTTTCAGATAAAATTCAAATTTCATTCATTAAAAATTAATAATATTTTTAATTATTCCATTATTATGCATACCTTTTAATGCTGTGTTGATAATTTCACACGCTATTACCATAAACTTCCAGCATTTATCACAGACTTTTGCTTCCTGACAACATGTTCGGATTTCATCATAATCTGTTAAATCTATATCAAACACAAGCTCCCTAGCCAGGACTACAGCATCATGTCGGCCAATTGATGGTCTGTAAAAATAAATAAGCAAAAGGTTAAGGCGACACCTTGATAATTTGGCTGTAGCGATATCGATTTTTCTCAGCAATGACTAAAGCTAAGAAATTAATTCATTGTCAGTATTCATCATGTCTTTGTCTTTGAATTACAATTAGTCAACTTTTATAACGCAGAATAATCAATCAAAAAGACCTTTGTAAAAAAAGGGATTCCTATTTTGCCAACAGAGGAGAGTGATTTAAGCTTCCAAAATTTGTACATAGATTGGTTCAAGCATACACTTTAATTTGCTCAAGCTTATATGAAATGTATTTATGGTTTTTAAATTACGCGACAAAAACCATTTTGTCACTTACACCCTTTCCATTTTTTACTGTTCCATTGCTTGTTTTCTATGAAAGGCCGGGCAAGCAATCTAAAACGTATCCAACACGATTTTTTTTACTTTAGTGCCGCGTCACCTTAAAGGTGTGTTTCTTTTGCTTATAATTTAAAACTGCACTACTTGAGAGAAATATAGCATTAAGTTTCATGTTCAACTCAAATTCACTTGTTATGATTAAGTAAATTACGATAGCTTTTCAAGATTATAAATAGAAACTTACTTTGTGTTATACACAGCACCAATGTCTAATTTATGCGGGCATTTCTTTTGCAATAGTGCTTGAAGTTCTTTTTGGTCACTGAATGATAAATATCGCAGGTAAACGTCATCAGCAAGTGTGAAAGATAATTCTCTATTGCAGAGCGGCCGTGGGCTACTACCACACGAAAGCCAGCGACATAATATTTTCTGAGGAAATTGTCGCGTATAGTATATAGGCAACATATCAGTTAATAAGTTTTCATCATATTGCCCGACCTGCAATAAGAAATATTCAGTTAAATACACATCAAAAGAGTCAGTAATGCAATAGTAAGTTTGAATGCATAATTACCATTTTTATCAGACGGTATTGTAATTTTAACAGATTCTATTTAAATTGAATCAATACGATGATTTTTTTCACATAAAATTAATACAATTTTATCACATATCAACGTGCAAACTCCGAAAACAATCTAAAAACAAACACAATCAAAACGCGCGCGATAGATCACAAGAATGACTTTGACAATGACAGCAGTTCTTTTTTTTCTTATAATGGCACTTCGGTTTTTTTTTCTTATTATGGCACTCCGGCTATATAACCATGGCCAGTGTCGAGTATAATGGAGGCACTTCATATGGCTATTTGTATTTACTATTGGCTATTTGTTGGCAACAAATAGCCAATAGCAATTACAAACTTAAGACCTAACTTAGGTCTTAAGTCTAGTCAATGTCTAAGTATAAAGTCAATACAATTAAGAAGTCAAATCGGTCTGTTACACCCTTACATTGTTAGGTGTTTAGCTGACTCGACCTTAAGTCTTGTCAGCACTATTATACTAGTATATTAGATCCCCAGCGGTTGGACCTCCAGTCTTGAATTCGCCGTCTCACTGGAGGAACCTCTCCTCATTGCTATATCAAGTCTCATCGGTCTTTGTGGAGTGAAATAAAATCGTGTATTAGTAAAAACCTTTTTTTTAAAAACTGAACTACAAGGCTCCGTATAACATTGGTGGCAGCGGTGGGATGATTAAGTGCATCCCCGGTAACGTCTCCGAAAATTCGCGAAAAATCAGTGAAATACCGTGAAAATCCGCGAATAATCAGTGGAATACACTGCAAAATCAGTGGAATCTGTAGAACTGCAAAATCAATAAGTGTAAAAGTGTAAAAGCATATAAGTGATATAAGTGTGAAAAGTGAGTAAAATATAGTGTGAGAAATCACACTACACCGCTGCAGCTGTGAGCCGTTTCGCCGAATCTACGCCTGACCAGTCATGCTTCTTATCGCCGTGTACACAATCGCCTGCTCTATGAAATTGTAAGTCTTTAGTCGCTGTTTCTCAAACTGTAATTCTGTCACTTAATTTCTGCCATATTTTATTTTATCTCTAAGTCACACTAATTAAACTTAACTAGTCTTTCTCGTCTATGGCACCCGAAACAAGTAAATCGACTGAGCCTGCTAAACCTCCTAAACCCATAATGCCGGCTGTAGAATTGAATATTTTAATCCAATTCATTGGCAAGTTTGACGGGAGTAGAGATAAACTAACCCCGTTTCTAAGTAACTGCAATAATGCGTTAGGATTAGCCACCGAGGAACAGAAGAAAATTATTTTCAAATATATTCTCAGTAGATTGGAAGGTCGCGCAGAGTCCGCTGCAAATATTAAAGAATTTAGTGAATGGACTCAATTAGAAGAGTTTTTGAAAACGCAGTTTGGGGAGAAAAAACATTATACCCACCTCCTCACCGAACTGCAAAATTGCAAACAAGGCACCAACGAATCAGTCAACCAGTTTTCACTCAGAGTTGAGAGTTGTCTGAGCAAACTATTAACGGAAATAAATATTTCAATACCAACTAAAAAGAAAGCCGAGCTAGCCGGCCGAGTCGCTGCAATGGAAGACTTAGCTTTACACACCTTTATAACGGGACTAATTCCAAACATATCAACGGTAGTTAGATGCCGCGAGCCAGAGAACCTTAACGAAGCCATAAACACAGCAATATCCGAGGAAAAAATTTATTATGCCACAAAGAGATCAAATCCGAGTCCAAATTTTAATAGTAACTATCGCAATCATGTCCCTAATAACAATAGAAACTTTCAGCCGAGAAATTCATTTAACAATAATTTTAGAAAAGATCAATATGCGCCGCGTCACGATTCAAATAATTCTCCCAATCTTGTGTGTAGATATTGCAAACACCCAGGGCACACTATCGAAAATTGTCGCAAACGACAATACAATAATAGCAGGAATAACCAATATAACAATCCTGGGCCTTCCAGACCTAATCCAGTTCACTTCACACAAAACCATGCCAATTCTCACACGTTTGATAACAATATCACTTATAACAATGATAACTCTTATGACGAAGTAGATGATGTAAAAAACTAAAGGAAGTCTCATTTAGGTGTCGTATGAGACACAGTAATATTGAAACCGACACTATTACTAAATCCTTAAATGCTAAATCCGCCGTATCATTTACAAAATCTTTAGAAAATAAAAGAAAATTCACTGAATCTCATTCAATTCCTAAGTCCACTGAATCTTTTCACATTACAAAATCCACTGAATCTAATCATACTATATCCACTGAATCTAATCATACTACATCCACTGAATCTAATACTACTAAATCCTTGAATGAGTCCTCTGTATCATTAAAAAACACTGAATCCTCTGAGTCTAATACTTCAAAATCCCCTGTGCCTACTAAAATTGCTAATTCTACAAATTCCATGCCTACTAGATCCTTACACACCAAATTGAAAGAAAATCCTCAATCTGAAAGTACTAAGTCCGTAATAAATAATACTGAAAATCCTTTAGAAATTTATGAGATTAATACTAATCACACAAACAAAACACTGCCGCACGTATTACTTTACACTCAAACCTCTGACATTCCTTTAGCCCTCCTTGTTGACTCAGGTTCCGCCATCAGCTTACTAAAGAAAAACTCTATAATGAAACCGCAAAAACTTATATCAGAACAGATAAAAATAAAAGGTATTGATCCAGGAAAAGAAGTCACACATACACTTGGTCATTTTAATCTAAAATTATATGTATCTGATAATTCTAATCAATTTATCTCTAGTAAATTTCATGTTGTAGAAAATATTGACTTACCTTACGATGGCATTATTGGCAGTGACCTCATGAATCTATTCCGCTGCAATATTGATTATAACCGTGATATTCTGAAAATAAAAAATCATGAAATTAAATTAAATTTTTATGAACCAACTTACCTCATCCCAGCTCGTACAGAGACAGTTATTGAATGCTCCGTCGTTAACCCCGAATTAAAAGAGGGTCTTATACTAGATCAAAAAATATCTAAAGATTTATTAATAGCTAATTGCCTAGTCACTGTAAAACCTAACAAAAGGATTAACTTATCCGTCGTGAATACTTCCGAATCTCCAGTACACATTAAATCAAATTTAAACTTAGCTCTTTTACCCTACATTTCTGATAACGTAAATAATGCTGACTCTCCTATATCTATCAATTCCATTCACACTGTATCATATACAAATAGTTTTCAACGTACTCGAGAAGTATTAAAACAATTACGAGTCTCTCATCTCAATAAAGAGGAAAAAAATGCCCTTTACAAACTCTGTTCTGATTATTCTGACATCTTTCATCTTCCTGGGGAACAACTTACATTTACAAACGCAGTTCGACACGAAATTAAAACCGTCTCTGACACTCCAATTCACACCAAAACCTACCGTTTTCCAGAAATCCATAAAGAAGAAGTAAATAGACAGATAAATGAAATGTTGCAACAAGGAATTATAGAACCTTCATCATCTCCATGGTCAGCACCCATTTGGGTTGTCCCAAAAAAGTTAGACGCATCCGGTAATCGTAAATGGCGAGTTGTGATCGACTATAGAAAGTTGAATGACGTCACGATTGGTGATTCCTACCCCATACCAAATATAACAGAAATACTAGATCAATTAGGCAAAAGCCAGTATTTTACCACCCTAGACCTCGCTTCCGGGTTCCACCAAATTGAAGTTTCTCCTGAAGATTCACCTAAAACTGCTTTCTCCGTTCCTCAGGGACATTATCAATTTAAACGCATGCCATTTGGACTTAAAAATGCACCCGCAACGTTTCAACGTCTCATGAATACCACACTCTCAGGACTCCAAGGCCTACGCTGTTTCGTATATTTAGACGATATTGTTACATATTCATTTGACCTTATTTCGCAAATTCAAAATCTAAAAGCAATATTTGACAGACTTCGAAAATATAACCTAAAATTGCAACCGGACAAATGTGAGTTTCTTCGACGAGAGGTTGCATATCTCGGACACCTCATTACTGAAAATGGCGTCAAACCTAACCCAGACAAAATCGAAGCAGTGACACGATTTCCAACACCTAAAACTCCTAAAGATATAAAATCATTTCTTGGCCTCGTCTCCTATTACCGCAGATTTATACCCGACTTTTCGATGACAGCAAAACCACTGACTTCTTTACTAAAAAAGGATGCAATGTTCAAATGGGAAAATCAACAACAAGTTGCATTTGATACTCTAAAACATAAGCTTACCTCTGCACCTGTTCTCTCCTATCCCGACTATAATCTTCCTTTTATCCTCACCTGTGATGCCTCTGAACACGCCATCGGTGCCGTACTATCCCAGGGTCAAGTAGGTAAAGACCGTCCTATCGCATTTGCCTCACGCACATTAAATAAAAGCGAAAGCCACTACACTGTAACTGAAAAGGAACTACTAGCAATAATATTTGGTTGTAAAATATTCCGCCCATACATCTATGGCCGAAAATTCACTATAGTCACGGATCACCAACCCCTAAAATGGCTCTTCAATCATACAAACCATAACAGTAAACTTCAAAGATGGCGCTTACAACTCGAGGAATATGAATACGAAATAGTTTACCGTAAAGGCAGACTAAACTCAGTAGCTGATGCTTTATCGCGCTATCCTGTCAACCCTATTTTCCCAGATGATGATGACGCACAATTATTCCCCGAATTAATACCTCTGAATCCCGTTCAAGATCCTCTAGACTCTGTCCCATCTCCAAATAATGTATTAGAAGAAATAGGCGCTCCACTGAATCCTGAACAAATAAGCAATGAAATTCCCGAACATGACAATAATGAAAACAATATAGTCCCTGAAAATTCTAAGCCATCACCTGAAAATGAAACGCCACTAATAGCTAATCCATCATTTGACGACGTCCTATCCCCTTACCTTCCGTATGGTGGCATCGATCCTGAAAACATTATTCCATTACCTAATGATAACCTTTCAGACGCTGGTTCCTGTGGTTCTAATCAACAAGCCCCTGACTTAGCATCTGAATTAGACTTAGATGAATTATTACATCTACCTAACAGAAATCCCTCACCTATAGTTTCAGAAGAACAACAGTCTCCATCTACCAATATAAATCCTAACGAAAAATATTCACAGTTTCTTAAAACAATTGCAGATAAAAATAAATCTTTTAATACTAATATTATTGAACACAATGAGTCTCTACTTAAAACTTCCTGTTCACACATTATTATACCAACTTCTATTGATCTAGATGAATCTAATCCCTATGTAAATAATATTCTATCATATTCTACAAATAAAGAAGAAATATTACAAAGCGAAAAGGAACTATACTCATTTAAAAATTTAGAAATCAATAATAAAATTTACTACCTACTCTTTACCAAAGTACACCACTTCGAAGAAAGCTCCTACCGCGACATTTTTCAATCCCTGGAAAAAATAAAAAACATATTAGTAAACTCATCTATTATTACAGAATTTGCCATATCAGATTTCAAAAATCCCTTCGATAAACATACGTTTAGCAAAATATATAATATGATCACATACCTGTTTCACGATTCCAGTGTAGCCGTCCATATTTACCACAATAATATAATGTATCCATCACTTAGCGAAATTAAAACTATTTTACGAGAAAACCACGACTTACCTGTCGCTGGACACCTTGGCTCCGTCAGGATGCTGAGTAGAATCAAAGAAAAATATTATTGGAAGGGTATGCGCTCAGACATTGAAACATATGTTAAAAATTGTAAACAATGCCAAGAAAATAAAGCATTAAGACAGGTTAACCGAGCTCCTATGCAAATCACTACTACATCCACTGCTCCATTTCAGCGTATAGCTATTGATATTGTAGGACCCCTGCCAGAAGCGGGCACAGCCAAACTTAAGTACATCATGACCTTCCAAGATGACCTAACGAAATTCTCAACAGCTTACCCTATTAGATCAATAACAGCAGAAGAAACAAGTGATTGCTTAGTCCATTTCATTTCCTTGTTTGGCATCCCCAAAACCGTTCTTTCCGATCAGGGTACCAACTTTACTGCAGAGCTGTTTAAGAAAACCTGTAATTTTTTAAAAATCAAACAAATTTGGTCAACCCCATATCATCCTCAGACTCAGGGCGCACTAGAGCGCAGTCATTCTACGTTAAAAGAGTACTTAAAATCGTTTACAAATGAAAACCAGGATAACTGGCCTCGCTATGTTTACACAGCCATGCTCACTTACAATACTAATATACATTGCACTACTAAATTCTCACCCTACGAACTCCTATTTGGACATAAACCTTACCTTCCTGATTCCATTTATAACACTCCACAGGACGTCACCTATCCCGAATACCTGAAAATGCTCCAGCATAGATTTAAACTCTCCCGCGATAAAGCGATTCAAAATATAGTCGCATCTAAACAAACTTCCAAAACTTATTATGATAATCGCACTCAACCAATTCAATACAAAGTAGGCGACTATGTCTATTTAAAGAATCATCTCCGACTCAGAAAAGCCTTGTCACCCCAGTGGAAGGGCCCCTATAAAGTTGTTAAAATACATGGATATAATACATTATCACTACTAATAAATCGTAGACACGTGAAACATCATTTCGACGAAGTTAAACCCGCAACTGTCCCTGCAACATAAAAAAAAAATACTATTAAGAAAATATACAATTCGACTAGAGTAAATAATTATTTCTATACTAAGTTATAATATACACACAAAATTAAGTAAATAAACATATTTTATTTTCCAGCGTTACCGCAATAGCGCAACAAAACTATGTCCAAGCTATTACGTCGAGCCCTGGAATTTATTTCGATTATTTAGGACAACTCAAAATAAGAAGAACTTACCTCGATACCATGATACCAGTCGATACATCCTATATCGGGCAGCACATCGAAAATATAAATTCTGTTTTAGGAACTGCTAGATACCTATGCAAACAATCAGAAGCACTAAATAATATTGAATGTCATAGCATGCTAGAACCCATAACTGCACGGTATTACGATGTAGTTAAAGAATTTGATTCAATATCACATCTTATGTCAAAGACCAGCAAACGGTCGGCTTGGTTTGGCGGCATTGGTACCGCCTTCAAACATATTTTCGGATCCTTAGACGAGGACGACGGAGTTAGATACGATCAGGCGATTGAAATTGTAAAAGACAATCAAGCTAAACTAGCTTCATTAATAAAACAAAACCTTTTAGTGACTAAATTTACATTAAATTCATATAACAAAACCTTTCATGAAATGAAAATGAATGAAGCTCGTTTAAGTGACGCAGTCGACAATCTCTCGGTAAATATTCATAATTTAAGTAGTGTTTCGAATAATTTAGTTTTCATGACAAATATTAATTCTATTCTCAACAGTTTGGAAGCCACTCTCTTAACATTGTCGTTTCGTTTAGAAGACTTATCTAATGCTATCACATTCAGTAGTCAAAACATCCTGCATCCGTCAGTCATAACACCGAGTCAGCTATACCGAGAGCTCGCCGAGAGCCATATTCACTTGAATAATGATGTCGAATTCCCTGTCAATTTAGAGTTAGATTCTATGTATCGCCTTATGAAAATTTCGGAAGTATCTTGTTATTATATAAATAGGAAAATTATATTTGTGTTAAGAATTCCTTTAGTCGCACCCAGCGAATTTAACCTGTATCATAGCATAGCTTTTCCGATACCCTATGATCCGGAAAATCCGGACACTTATATTACTATTATACCTAGCACTAAGTACATCGCAGTGACTAAAGACAAACAAAAATTTTGTAACTTAAATAATTTAGGCGAGTGTACCACCGTCGACTCTCGGACTATTATATGTGACGCAACGAACTTATATACCGTTAACGAGTTCCCGACCTGCGAGAGTGAACTCTTATTGAGAGTTATGAGAAAACCTCCCGCTCAATGTGAAACTAAATTTATACATGGACATTTACAAATATGGAAAACATTAAGTAATAATCAATGGATTTTTATTCATTCTGTTCCGACACAATTATCAATAGACTGTCTGAACCGACCCGAAAGTGTCGTCACCCTATTGGGAACTGGACTTATATCGCTTCCTGGCAACTGTGTTGCATTCAGTTCTAGTACTAGGTTAATACCTAATAAAAATAATGTTATTAATATTACTGTAAATCCTATGTCATCTGATTTTAATTTAATCAACGACTCTTGTTGTAGCTTAAACAAA
This sequence comes from Lysandra bellargus, assembly GCA_905333045.1. Taxonomy (NCBI): domain Eukaryota; kingdom Metazoa; phylum Arthropoda; class Insecta; order Lepidoptera; family Lycaenidae; genus Lysandra; species Lysandra bellargus. Next base: position 3,443,010 of record HG995334.1, on the reverse strand, counting down.
GTTACGCAATTACTATCGTCGAGTAATGTGCCCCCTATATCTTTAATTAATACCGATTTGGATAATTTAAATTTAAATGAACAAATTTCAAATTCTATACTTAATCAGGCCGATAAATTAATAGAACAACCACATATCATAAAATACGGGACACATTATTCTGGCACAACCTTATTATTGTGTATTTTAGTTTGTAGTTTTGTATTTTATAAGATCTTTACCTATTTTAATTTTTACAAATTCTTTAAGTGTGATAAAAAGGCTGAAGGTCAGGAACAACCCGTTGCGTTGGAGTTAGATGAGGGTTTGACGACATCCCCGCCTAGGTTAAGAATTAGTTAGTAAAGTTGTTTGTATCCCCAACTTTACACTCAACCGGGGGGTTGTTACACCCTTACATTGTTAGGTGTTTAGCTGACTCGACCTTAAGTCTTGTCAGCACTATTATACTAGTATATTAGATCCCCAGCGGTTGGACCTCCAGTCTTGAATTCGCCGTCTCACTGGAGGAACCTCTCCTCATTGCTATATCAAGTCTCATCGGTCTTTGTGGAGTGAAATAAAATCGTGTATTAGTAAAAACCTTTTTTTTAAAAACTGAACTACAAGGCTCCGTATAACAGGTCGATTCAGTAAAGATTGAAACTTTCGATGGAGTTTTGGAGGAAACACAAAAGAGCACGTTTCTGGATATTACATTACTTTCCTACACTTGTGTACGATTATTAATATCTAATGGTTAATATCCTACCAATATTACACATTAAACACCCAGCTAACACGTTAATTACTTTGAGGGAACTCAACTGACATCAACAAGGCATTAACTATAGCGCAGAAAAAGTGTGTAAGGGCCATAATATGTGATAAGCCCTCCTATGAGTCATGTAAGCCTCTTTTTAAAAATTAAGTATTATGATTTATGACGAAGACATCATTCCCAGAACGAATTTATATCTAAAAGAATATTATTCCATGTGTTTAAAGGCGTATAATGCTACCCCAACAGCCATAAAATCTCTACCTTATAAAAAATTTAAGAAAGAAATGACTAAATGGCTAATATTAATTGATTTCGTGTTGTAAATAACTCACAGCTTTAGAATTAGTCATATAAAATATAAGTTAGTGTTAGTCACCGCACATAGTCTAAATTACATACATTTTCCGTGTTTTAATATATATTATGCTCGTGAACCTTAGATGTGATCTCATTTGATAACATTTACAATGTCGGATATTGATGTCACAATAATTCTTGAAGTGCATTAATTTCATTTGACTGACACCTGTACTTCATTCCTAACTCTATGGTCACAGAACGGTCTATTATACTGTAAGGCCAACCAATCAGGGACAGCCTCCGGACAGTTGACAATTTAACAATTTTAAGATTGTAATTTAACGGTTTCAATTCGATAGATTACAATCTACCGAATAATAATACGTTAAATTGTAAGCAGTACGTTGCGGTTCACAATCTTTCGACTTTTTACAATCTCGCGAGATAGATTATAATCTAACGGTATTTACAATCTTACGGTGACAATTATATTCTCTTTGACTGCGCAGTTTGGTTCAATGCGAGCTGTCGAGTACACGTCTTGTGACGAATGAATAGTATTTTTTAAAAGATAAAACCGACTTAAAAATTGTACGCAATTGAGAATTAAAATTCCCTATCTCAAAAACTACTAAACCTATTTTGATGAAACTTGCAGAAGTCTCCCAAGTTAAACAATACCTAGTAGGTACAATAAAAAAATATTTAAATCGGACTTTAATAGTTCCGTAGATATTATTTGAACACAAACATAAAAACATACATACACTTTTGAAATTTTGCACATTTGTTCAGATGCGGATATACGAAAACTGGGCAGTCCTGGAAATATTACATAAGTACATATCGAGTATCCACTGCCCCTAAGTATACTGAGTCGAGTAACAAATTTTCCAAATTACACTTTTTGTTATATTGACCTCACTAATCATGACATCAATAATCAATAAATAAATAAAAAATAAATCATCAATAATCATCCATCAAAGTTTCATTCGGTATAAAATCACTTTTCGCAACTATTTTTTTTACAAGTTTGAAATACTCTCAGTTAACATTCCACCACGGGTGCGGCGACTGACGCTGATTATATTGATTGATAAATATTAAGCTACCGCTGGACAAAAATTTGGTCGGTATGAAATGACTTAGCGAACGCTAGCACTACCTCCCCTACTATAAGGAGTAAACTCCAGTCGTGCGTCGGAGCTGACACACTTTTTTCTTTGATTTGAAAGGGATGACTACGATTCTACAAATATATATAAGTAATCTGTGACTACGATGTTGCCACTTTTTAATTTCTTCACTTTCTTGACAGACTATAAACTTTATATTATTTGCAAATACCCTACATTTATTTAAAACAATTTACAATACATGAGCTAACTACATACCTACATTTGATCTAGGAGTATAATTAGTGTTCTGTGCATTCGGTGACTACTGTTCCAAATTCACATGATTTTAACTTTTCTAAGCAAACAAAAACGAAGTCAACATGGAAATAGATTTTGCAAATTCACTACCGCTAACTATAAAATGTTCTATCGGTAGGTATTTTAAAGGAAATGTGAAGTAAATTATTTAAATGTTACAATAACAAATTATAGCGAAAATAATAATGATTGTAATATTTTATTTCAGAACCATGTCTACCACTAATTAACACTTTATCGAAATGTACGCATGTTCAAATACTAAAATGTATACATTTTCTGCTAGAGAAGCCAACATTTTGCACGCTGATATTTATAATTACTCTAGCAGTATTCACCCCAATAATAAGTTTTATTCTATCCATGTTCATTGGAACCATTTGTGTTGTTTTTATACTTTGCATATTAGAAGGTAAGTAAGTTAATACAGCCCTTTATCAACATTTTATCAACACAGCCTATTGATTAAGTATGCCATCAACATTAAATTCATTATTAATGTAAACCATTGGAAACTAAACTAAAATTAATAAATAAGTATTTTGTTTCAGGTTTATTCATTGCATGTGCTTTATTTATAATGAGCAGTTTTCTATCATGTATAATGTGCCTTATTCTAGTAATATATTTAATTTATTCCAAAAGAAAATCTAGATAGAAAAAGTTATACACAAAGTAAGAATGAACAGCTATCAGTTGGTAGATCCGTTCAATCTACTAATGACCAATAATAATTATTATTAATCTAATTTGTACCTACTATTATCATAAAAATATAATAATTATTGTCTATGTCACCGGCGGCGGCTACACGGTCAAATTTTCATCAATCTGATCCATCAATCCGGTAAAGATTGACGAAAATTTGATCGTCTAACCCACGGATTGATGGATTGATCATATTATTTTTAATATGAACTTTTTTTATTCATCAATATTCCGTCAATCAAAATTCAGATTGATGGATCGGATTGATGAGACTGTGTAACCTGTGACTATGTCTAACAAGTAAAATTATTAAAAAAATATTCATATTTTGCTTCGTTTAATAGATTTACCTTCTATAGTCAAATGTATATGACAATAATTATTAATTTTTAAATTTATTCTGTTTGTTAACACGTAGTGATTATATTCTCTTTGTTTGTTAATAATAGGTTCTTCGATATCAGATATGTCATTCATTATGCGTGGCCTATCTATTAGTTTACGTCTTGTGTATTCTATTAAGTGTATGTATTTTTTTAAATCCGTGAGTGTATGCAATCAATATATTGTGATCGACGTGAATATAATGTTCCCGTAGGATGTATTGAAAGCACTTTTTCTTGAATCTTAATAATAATTAATAATTCTTACCCAAATCTTACCCATGCCATTTACATGCAGTTGTTATTAAACAATTTATGTTTATAATTGTTTTTACAGTGCATTGTTTGTTTGTATTGTGTAGTTGATATAATTTTGTATTTTTTTAAATAAACCGTGTCCGGTCACCGGTGTCATACTTGTCTGAGTATCGTAAAAAAATATATTATGTCAAAATATTTTAGTGTACGGACCACGGCACTCTATCATCTATGATCTATGTACTCAATGGAATGTATGAAAAAAAATTGCTAATGTTAAAGAATATCGTCTATCGAAATCTTTCAAAAAACGACCTTTAACTATTACGTGCGCTCACAATAATTTAGTGTAGTTATAAATGTATTATTTTGATCAATATGATTGTTATTTACTATAAAACAAATATCCATAAATAGTCTGAATAGCATGTATTCCAAACAAATTTCTAGGTTGTGACTGATCAAAGAATAAGCTAAGAGGATCTCATCGACTGATTTCGTTTAAAATGTGAGTGTTGTAGTGCAATAACAAAGTATAATGCAAGAAATTAAGTTACAGTGATTCAAGTTTATGATGTCATTATAGTACAGCAAATATTACATTGTATAATGTTAGCTACAACATTTTCAAAGGCTCATTCCTTCACTTTCAGGCAGAAATATTATACTCAAGCACGGGCCAAGTTCATGAAATAATACAGTGAGTACAAGTCACTTATTAAATTTTTATACTTCTTATTTTTTGCCCATATTTAAATAATATTATCTTGTTACCCTTAGATTGTTCATTTATTTTTGATAGTAAATTTACGAAGAATTTACATATTTTATTTAATGAATTGTGGGCACAATGCAAAAAATGCTTTATCAAATTGGCATAACAATTTTTGAGATAGTTACATGATAAGAATTGAAAGAAACAACAATATATAATCTTTAGATAGCATAATATATAAAATTGTTATAATTGCATGTTTCAACATTTACTCTATAAATATTTAATCAACAAATATGAATATTAACTTGTTAATGTTTTAGGGCACTTCGTCAAGCTGGCGGCCCTTCAGGATGCCACTCGCGCGCCCTCGCTAGTCCAACGCACAACGCGTCACATAGGAACGATTACAGGTGAGTTCCTGCATCATTTTCAATCTTTATGAATCATTAACTTTGCACCATACAATCTTCAGATTTCTCAGTACAAACAACCAGCCAGCATGTTTGTGACTAATAGGTAAAATTATTAAATGAAGTGGCTGTATACAGGATGTAACAAAACGAAGTGATAATGCTTTATGGCGCATTTTCACTGGTCGATAGGGCCCACATGGGGGGTGCGGGAGATTTCTAAAATGTATGCCACGACCAATCAAAATGCGCCATTAGTTGTCATAGACTCTCCGTATGCTGTATACCGCACAAGTTAATGACTAATGAAAATGCGCCCTTAGAGTTTAGGGCATGGGTCACCAAAATGCAGACCTCGGTCCGCATCTGGATTGCCAACCTGTTGTGTGCGGACCACGGGAGACACCAACTTGCACTTAAGAAAAAAAAAACCCATAAGATCACCTTTGATCGCGACAACAATAGAATAACAATAGATTTCCAAGAACCCACATTCGAAGGATTGACATTCCAAAAAGCGCGAGGCAAAAGAAGTTGAAGAATAAAGTTTATTATTTCCGTAATTACGAGTACCTTTGCATAAAAATACATTTTTTTATATAAACTTAATATGCTGTGAAGATAATATCATTTCTCAAAATGGACACTGAGCGAAATTAATTGGTGACCCCTGCTGAAGGGTGTTTATTGTAACTACATATATATACTAGCTATTTGACTGAGCTTTGCTCGGTATTAGATAAACACGAACAAAATGACATTTTCTAAAAATGATTCCTAGCTAGATCGATTTATCGCCCCCGAAACCCCCTATATACTAAATTTCATGAAAATCATTGGAGCCGATTCCGAGATTCCAATTTAAATATATATACAAGAATTGCTCGTTTAAAGGTATAAGATAAGATGTATAGATATGGACTTCTCTGTGAAGTAGCGCTGAAAGAGCAAAGTTTTTTCTGTGAATTGTATGGGCTAGCACCCCAGTGCCATGTATTTGCTTAAATAGTATTATCACTTTGTTTAGTAGCACCCTGTATATTATCCTAATACAGCAATAAAGTGTCAAATTTTATAGCCTTTCTTTAGGCTTCGCCATAGTCAGTAAATTGGAAATCATTGTTTTCTCAATTGTGTCAAAAACATTCTGATAGTAATTAGTATTTCAACCATTAAAATTATTCCATAACATCATACGGTAGTTAATTATATTGGTTAAAGAGTTATTTGGTAATTGAACCTAAAGTAAGTGAAAGTCACTGCAGGACAAGTTTTTGTATGAATTATGTTAACCTGCTGAAATCCAGTTACAACTGCTTGATAACAGTATTTGGATGAACCAGTTTGCCTTGAATTAAGTGATTATATTACGTTCCTGTTGAGTCATCTTCATATGGGGAATGTGTAGTTAGTCTGTTTATGAGAATTACGACCCTAACCACTTTAGGTATGGAATTCATTCATGACTGTACTAGAGTTAGTCATTGATAAGTGTTTTGTTTCTGTAAGATTTTGAGTGAACACTGTACAAGAAAAAGTAAATTGCTTATTTCAGCAAATTTTTTGTTTTACAAAAAAAACTACTCTTGTCATGTTTTAGAACGCCACATTTGCGGCTATTTACATTTGAGAGTATTCTAAATATAAGACGATCGTCGTATACTTATTTATAAAAATTATGTCATGCACAATATTCTTATATTTCAATAGGTATAATTTTTGGTTAGCTACGCTCATTGTTCGACGTGACATCTTGCTGTTATTAATGTCTTACACTGAGGGTTCCCAAACTTTTATATATAACGATTCTTCTGGAAATGACGTCTTCATTCGTTTTAAAGTCCTTGTCTGCGTCACAGAACCCAATTTGGGTATCCTAGATATATCACAAAAAGGTCCTAACTTCAAATAAGTAGCACTCCTATTTCACCTTGTAGCATTCGAGCATTCTAATAGAGAATAGAGAAATCGCGTTATGGTGTGAAAATATACTACCAAGCTTAGGTATAGTAGGCCCATGAATGAGGTACCCGTATGTAGTATGCAGATTTCTTTCACACAAATTTCTCCAGTCAATTGGCCATAATCGATATCGCATGTTCTTAACACCAGCTCACGAGCATGTAATTTACATTGTTTACTTTTATTGTGGCGTTAAATGTATGCAATATGCATAATACTTGTAGTGTATTGATAAATAAAGATGGCCGCACTACCTATGAGTGGGGGCTTGGAGAATATGGCCGTCAGACGTCAGAGCTGTCGTCCACTTCTTACCGAGCCACCGCCGAGACTAGAGAGTGATACAGTATTCTGTGTCTAATTTACTCCTTCAACGATAATGTACCAATGTTACATATTGGCGACCCGGCCAGACCCAGAGCCAGCCAAAGGTAATGTGAAAATAATTTTCACTTTAAATTTTAGAGGTAAATCGACAAAACCAGCCAAAGCTTAGTGATTTCGTAACAAAAAGAAATAGAATTTCGAAAAGGATATATTAAAAACCTTATTTGTATTTAAATACCTATTATCATCAGCAAAATTTACGAGAAAAACAACAGAATCAAAATTCACTTCATAACATTTTAAAAATTAGACACTGGTTAAAAGTTTGGTACAAAACTTTGCTTCAAATAACATTTTATGAGCACTAAAATATTTGAAATTGTAATGTAGTTCTTTATTTGTAAAGAATATTATTTTATTGAAGTGGCTAAATAATAATTGATAGCGCCATTGCAAATTACAACAGCTGTTCCGTTGCAAAATGCACAAACAATGGTCGCCGCCAGTCTCGAGTTAAAAAATTCGTAATTTATTATATCACTTGTTCAATGTTCAACAAATGCAATACAAAATGTAGACAGTAGCCGATTCTCAGACCTACTGAATATGCATATAAAATAGCGCTGGTTTTGTTATTGGTACCTATAATAAGCTTAGTTGTTACTACGCCAAATACATGATACAACAATAAACCAGACACTATAATATGAATTGTTCATAGAAAAACATGCTATTTTTCTGTGTATAAGGAAAATACAATAATTATGGAAAAATGGAATGAGAAAACCTAACTATCTGGCGGCCATATTCTCCAAGCCCCCAGTCATAGGTAGTGCGGCCATCTTTATTTATCAATACACTACATCTACCTTTTACAAAAATATTTTTTTTTCAACAAAGTTAACTTTTTAGAATCTTGTCTACATAAGGCCTACCACCGGTTCGGGAACTAACCCGGCGAGAAGAACCGGCGTAAGAAACTCGCACGGGCCACCTTTTACCAAAAGGTGGAAAATTACAATAATAGCTTAGCTAAATTACACATAGTATGTTTAAATGTGGTACATTTATATAGAAGCGGCCTATGGTTTGTCAGCTTATTTTTCCAAGATGTGCTATCATTGAGAAAGTCAATTACCTTATAGAAAGCCTTAGCACACAAATGTTTTCTGGGATTTTTTTGTATATAGGCGTATACAAATTAAATTAATTGAGCTAAAATATCAAAAACTCAAAACATGCATTGCAATTTGCAACAAAATTAACAGCTTCTAAACCATCACATCATCTCTTATTTAATAATGTATCTTTTATTTCTTCACCAAGTTCTATAATATCAATTATTATATATGTCGCAGGGAAAAGAGGATATCAGGGATTTCACGATATCCCTAGGGATATCACGAACTCCCGGTAGATGCCGAATATTCTTGTGTGTTACGTCTTCTTACTAAAAATATCTAGTGATATGTCATTTCACTAAACTAAATCTAGTGAAATGTCAGAAACGCGGATACCGCCGAATAAAAATCGAGCCACTCATTTCTCTCGCTCGCTCTAGTTCCCACACGTGACACGGACACTAGTGGGAGTCGCTCGAGCTGGCGCGGCTCGTCTAGCCTGGAGACAGACAGACAGACAGACTAACTCTTTTGGTACGATCTCTAGTTTGGTTAGGCTCTTGTAGAGCCTAACCAAACTAGAGATCGACATGCCACCTTTACAAAAAATATTCAACTTTGTCGGCCGCTTCATTTGACGTCAAAAATCAAAGTCAGCAGAAATGTACAGTCCCCGACTCTACATTTCTGCTAAACAACTCATTTCCCCGACTGTACATTTCTGCTTAGCACAATTTTCCCCGACTGTACATTTCTGCTAAGCAACTCATTTCCCTGACTGTACATTTCTGCTTAGCACAATTTTTCCCGACTGTACATTTCTGTTAAACAACTCATTTCCCCGACTGTACATTTCTGCTTAGCACAATTTTTCCCGACTGTGCATTTCTGCTAAGCAACTCATTTCCCCGACTGTACATTTCTGCTTAGCACAATTTTCCCCGACTGTACATTTCTGCTAAACAACTCATTTCCCCGACTGTACATTTCGTTCGAGTTCGAGTTCGACACAAAACACTACTCTCCAATCGCCTTACGCTTTTCTATGGTTTTTCGATCAACACGAAAATCTGACGCGAGTTTCACAGTTTTTACCCATCCCACAAAAGTGCTCAACACCGCTATAGAAGTTTTCACTTCAATAAAACACTTAAAAATTTTCATGCTTACCAAACACGGTTTTTTTGATTGCAAATTTGTCACATTCTGTAATACATTAGTTGTCCTTTTTCTGGAAGTCACTTGTTCAAGTGCAATATTTTCTTGCAATATTGTACTAATCTGCAAAAAAAGATAATTTAATGTACATAATTTAGCGATTTAGCCACCATTTGTCTAATGTCTAATGGAATCAAAATAAAACTAGGTGAGCCACTTTTGATTTTTGAACCCTTTTCTTTTTCTCATCTATATAAATGATTTGCCATATGCCGCATGGGTATGCGGTGAGTCAGTACCAGATTTAAATGTTATAAAACGTTAGTAAACATTAGTAAACATTTTCTATTAGTGTAGGAGCACTTATAACATGTAACAGTTCCTAACAAAATGTAACAATTGACAACATATTTTGTTAGTAAATATTTGCATACTTACAAATTTTGTAGGTAATAATTGTTGTTTAACTATCTTCAATTTTCCTTTATTAATTATTGACTCATTTTCAAAGTGAACCGAGCAAATTTTTGAATATTTTGTTGGTTGCCAATTGAGTCTACCAGTAGCAATAATCCATTTCTTCTTAATTTCGGGATCTGATGGAAACCTTAAAAGTAAACAAAAAATTTATTAAATTCAACAGGAAGCTACAAACTCATCTAACAATTATTAACATACAATCGTTTTTTTACAGTCATGATATTCCCTGATTTTTAATGGTTTTGAAGCATGTAAAGATGCTAGATAGATAATGAATTATTGTTTACGTAAAGTGTAATTCATCAAATTATTGGTTTTTTGTTACTTTGTACAAAATTTTTATAAAAATAAGGAAAGGGGAAAATCGAGCTGACAACCCTACCACTATACAAAATTATAATTTGACTTTAACGTCATAAAATATATAAAAACGATGAATATTTCAAGCTTGCTGCATAAATTTATATGTAACAATACGAGAGACATTGTGATTGTGCTTTGTTATAAGATAGAAACTCAAAATGAATTATATTTTTGTTACTTGCGAGTGAAATGTTATTTCGGCAATTTTCCGCTCACTTCGGCTTTTACAGCCTAAAATTCCGCAACCCACCATTGCACTTATAATACGAGCTTAAATATAAATGAGTCTTTTTCTCTAAATCACACGTCTAACAACAAAAACACAAAATTTTCCCAACAACACAACTCTGCAAAGCTATTGTTTGTCACAGTGCCTACTTTGACAAACAAATTTATCGGCCATGTAAACAAAGACAAAAAAAATCTTTCTGTCTATCTAACGCATCGTATTTATATATGGCAGTCTCGCTTATGCAATAAACGTCAAATTTTAAGATAAATCTAGGTGTTATTAATCTGTGGTACACGAAAGTCTCCAGTAGAATTGTTTTACACGTGTCAGCTGCTTAGAGATAAATTGTCATCAATATAATATATATGTCGCAGGGAAAAGAGGATATCAGGGATTTCACGATATCCCTAGGGATATCACGAACTCCCGGTAGATGCCGAATATTCTTGTTTGTTACGTCTTCTTACTAAAAATATCTAGTGATATGTCATTTCACTAAACTAAATCTAGTGAAACGTCAGAAAAGCGGACACCATCGAATAAAAAGCAAGCCACGCATTTCTCTCGCTTGCTCTAGTATACACACAGGTACTTTGATAGGATCATCTAACATCTGAATCTGACAAATAAGATGTTAGATGATCCATGCGTCGGATGGGCATGTAAAAAGTCGGTCCTGCGCTTGATCTCTCACCGGTCGTGTCAGTCTTCCGTCCCGGGTTATGCGAGTAAAGGCATATAGAGATACCTCTTGTGTACTGCGCACACACTTGGGCACTATAAAATTACTCTTGGCCTGGTTTGAATGAAACCGGCCTCCGTCACCAAAACCAGAGTGGGAGTTATTATTATTATTATTATTATTATTATTATCACGCGTGTAATGCAACTATAGCAGATCTGAGGGGGCATCACCATATCTCTGAATCATACAGTTGAAACCAACTGAGGGTTCTTCATCAGATACTTCAGACCTTTGATTTTTGACGTCAAATGAAGCGGCCGACCAAGTTGAATATTTTTTGTAAAGGTGGCATGTCGATCTCTAGTTTGGTTAGGCTCTTGTACAGGCACAGGTACTACAGGTACTCCTTTTCGATTATCCTAGTTTTTACGGTTCCGTACCAAAAGAGTTAGTCTGTCTGTCTGTCTGTCTCCAGGCTAGACGAGCCGCGCCAGCTCGAGCGACTCCCACTAGTGTCCGTGTCACGTGTGGAAACTAGAGCGAGCGAGAGAAATGAGTGGCTCGATTTTTATTCGGCGGTATCCGTGTTTCTGACATTTTACTAGATTTAGTTTAGTGAAATGACATATTACTAGATATTTTTAGTAAGAAGACGTAACACACAAGAATATTCGGCATCTACCGGGAGTTCGTGATATCCCTAGGGATATCGTGAAATCCCTGATATCCTCTTTTCCCTGCGACATATATAATAATTGATATTATAGAACTTGGTGAAGAAATAAAAGATACATTATTAAATAAGAGATGATGATGGTTTAGAAGCTGTTAACTTGTAATTGATTGCAAATTGCAATGCATGTTTTGAGTTTTTGATATTTTAGCTCAATTAATTTAATTTGTATACGCCTATATACAAAATAATCCCAGAAAACGTTTGTGTGCTAAGGCTTTCTATAATGTAATTGACTTTCTCAATGATAGCACATCTTGGAAAAATAAGCTGACAAACCATAGGCCGCTTCTATATAAATGTACCACATTTAAACATACTATGTGTAATTTAGCTAAGCTATTATTGTAATTTTCTACCTTTTTGGTAAAAGGTGGCCCGTGCGAGTTTCTTACGCCGGTTCTTCTCGCCGGGTTAGTTCCCGAACCGGTGGTAGGCCTCATGTAGACAACATTCTAAAATGTTAACTTTCTTGAAAAAAATATATTTTTGTAAAAGGTAGATGTAGTGTATTGATAAATAAAGATGGCCGCACTACCTATGAGTGGGGGCTTGGAGAATATGGCCGCCAGACGTCAGAGCTGTCGTCCACTTCTTACCGAGCCACCGCCGAGACTAGAGCGTGTGATACAGTATTCTGTGTTTAATTTACTCCTTCAACGATAGTGTACCAATGGTACAATATTTCTCAGGCTTAACCTACTTTTAGGTAAGCCCTAATGGCTCCTTATTGTTACATAGATTTCGCGTCAACTTGTGTTGCAAAGAGACGGCATTGTTTCATAAAGGCCCCCATATTTTTTTTTATTAAATAAGGGGGCAAACGAGCAAACGGGTCACCTGATGGTAAGCAACTACCGTCGCCCATGGACACTCGTAACATCAGAAGAGCTGCAAGTGCGTTGCCGGCCTTTTAAGAGGGAATACGCTCTTTTCTTGAAGGTTTGCAGGTCGTATAGGTCCGGAAATACTGCTGGTGACAGTTCGTTCTAGAGTTTTACAGTGCGCGGCAGAAAGTTACGCGAAAAACGCACTGTGGAAGACTGCCACTCATCAAGGTGATGAGGATGGTATGTTTTTCGCGTGGGACGATGGCGAAAAGTTGCAGGTGGTATGATTCCGAACAATTCCTCAGAGCACTCCCCGTGATACAACCTATAGAGCATTGATTCCCAAAGTGGTCCACGGGAGCCCGACAGGGGTCTACGCTTGCGTGAAGGAAAAATGGGGGTCCACGAGTCGTTAACGGGGGTCTATGAAAATTAAGTGACCCGACTCTACTTCTATGAATATAGGTAGACAATATTATATATAAATATTACTGAGCGAGGAGATTTACGGTTATACTTAACTAAACTCAAGACAAATATTGATATAATTTGCTGTCAATTCACCAAGTATATCCCTCCCATTAAAATTATAACTTTTATCTCAGGTTACCATTGTAGAAATTTTAATTTTGATTATATTGCGTTTTGCGACTGTTTTTAAAATAATAATCATGGTTAGTTTTGATGTTAAATTGATTCTACTACAATATAACAACATAACACGTAAAAGGGTGATAATTTTTGTGTTAAATAGTTACAAAACAAGAAAATATTTCCGAAGTGGAAGCTTATTGGTTCCTTGTACTGTGATTGGTGAGTCAAACTTACAGTACAAAAAAGTAAAGTAGGAATCCAATTGAATGTAGGGGGGGGGGGGGGTAGCTGCGGGGGGTCTACCGGATCCAACAAAATGTTTAAAGTGGTCTATGAGAAAATAAAGTTTGGGAACCTCTGCTATAGAGGATGCAGAGTGAAGCTACATCTCGGCGTAATTCCAAGGGGTCCAAGCTGTTTGAAACACTATGGCAGTCAACAATTCTAGCGGCCCTTCGTTGGATACGATCCAGAGGGAGCAGTTGGTTGGCGCCCCTGCCCAGAGATGAGAACAATATTCCATATGAGGCCGAACCTGCGCCTTGTAGAGTTGTAGGCGTTGGTCCGGACTGAAGTACAGAGCGGCCAATCGATCGTTTTGGATTATATATATATACATACATAGAAATGCACATGAGTCCGGTTGGGTTGGCCTGCAACATTTCAACCGGGTCGATCTGCCTCCCTGTATACAGGGTTTTTAGTCTAAAACCGTTTAACGTTGAGACATAATTAATTGATCGGTGGTTTTGGTCTGCAGATTTCTGTCTTTGCGGTTTTTCGAAAATTTTACTAATCAATCGTATAGTGATTTGCGTTATTCTTGGTTTACTGTCCATTAAAATAACTTTATTGTGCACACGAGCTCTATTTGATTGTGATTACTTGCTTTACTTGCCGCAACCAGAAATGTAAATGATTAATGATTCGCTCTATTATGTTACCACCAATCGACATTTTTACAGGTCTACTGGTTACTGTAGCGTTTTCCATGTGTAGCGAATTGATCAAGAAACAACTTCTAACATAATATCTCAAAATCAGCAATGACGCCCCCTTACGTTTAACCTTTCAACGTAGGGCCACAGGTAGTGTAGGGCTTCCCTTTATAGCAGTGGTTCCCAAACTTATTTTGTCTACCGCCCACTCTAAGAACAAATTATATTGTAGCGTCCCCATTGTTCCAATTTAAAATGCATCCTGATGAGATAAATCACCCCCCAAGCCTCTACACAACGCCCCCATTTTTTTAACCGACTTCAAAAAAAAGGAGGTTATCAATTCGACGCGTATGTATGTAATATTTCCAGAACTGCCCAGTTTTTGTATATGTTAATCTATAACAGCTTCTGAACAAATGTGCCAAATTTCAAAAGTGTATGTATGTATGTTTTTATGTTTGTGCACGCATATCTCCGGAACTACAAGTCCGATCTAAATGATTCTTTTTTTATTGTACTATGTATTGTTCAACTTAGGGAATACTGCAAGTTTCATCAAAATCGGTTCAGTAGTTTTTGAGATAGGCAATTTTAATTCTCAATTACGTACAATTTTGAAGTCGGTTTTATCTTTTTAAAATACAGTTATTTTCTGGGTCCCTTTAGACCTTCAGCACCCACAAGGGGCGTTCCGCGTTATCCCCCTTTTTGGGAAATGCTGCTTTATACTATGTACTATCTTAGTTCTTAATTCATGTGCGAAACTACTGTTTACTTTAAGAGAATGAATCATTTATCTCTTTGGTAAGGTACTATACCTACGTCTTTGTTCTTAAAACGGATATTCGCCATAGTAAGTTTCTCAGATCTCACTTATCACTGTTGAGTGACAGCAGTATACTGGTTACTGACAAAGTAATTGGTGTCAGAAACAGCTCAGAGACACTTTCCACAAGCCTTATAATGTTATTTTTATACAGTGACTAGACGACGCCCGCATCTTCGTTGCGCCAAAATTCGTTTATCGCGCGGGAACCGTACATTTTTTCGGGATAAAAAGTATCCTATGTCCTTTCCCGGGACTCAAAGTATCTCCATGCCAAATTTCAGCGAAATCGGTTCAGCGGTTTGAGCGTGAAGAGGTAACAGACAGACAGACAGACAGACAGATAGACAGACCCACTTTCGCATTTATAATATTAGTATGGATTAATCATGAGAAGCGGATATCGCTCTACATACCAACTTAATATTAATCGCGTTTAAGATGCCAATAAATTAAACTTTATTAGGAAAAGTAAAACAAAAGCTCAAAAAGGATGTTAAAGAGCTTTGATGTATGGCTTTATTAGCTCGCCCTTAACGTAGGGCTTATGAATGAAGTCGGTCCTGAAGTGGGATTGGCCGGGTGCCAGGGATTATTTTGGGCGGGCGGCGCGCGCGCTGCCAGTCTCACGCCGCGCTCGGTCCACTGCAACCATTGTCCATGCTCGATCTTAATCGCATCAAACAATTGCAGTTCATTGTTTACGTTGCAGCTTTCGAAGGCTTTCCAATAATGATAAATTAATGCAGCCAATTTACCTACATCATCAGTTTTCTATTAGCTGATGTGATGAGATTTTATAAATGTTAAAATCTAAGTTACCTGAAGAATAGAAAATGAAAGGTACGCAGTTTTGGCATGTAGAACGCAGTGTTAACACCTAGTAGTCATGAATCGATCGTCGAATGCGAGTAGATGTTTCACATTCCGTTCATAACATTCATGAATCATTGCCCTGGGATGGAAGCCAGCGTATAAGGTAGAGATCGAGTTGTACCCCTGCATGATCGCGGTGACTGTCCTGTGACCCCGCCGAAAACTTAGAATAGTTCCGCTAACTGTCGCATGTATACGTGAAGTTACGGTTACATAACAGAAAAGTTGAAGCCCAGCGCTTGCATGATTTAAACCATCGTTAAATACAGCCCACAAATAGAGTTCTAGACCTTTTGTTTAATCAACGTTAATTGTCTGCCGGCACTCGCAAACTTTGAATTCGTGAGGTTCTCGTTTATGTAACTTTCTTGTGCGACTATTTTGGTAGAGCAGTTTCTCCTACGAATTTTGGATGATTAAGTTTGCAAAGTATGCTATAGTAGTTCTTTATATCTTATTAATTATTATCTTATTAGTTATACGAGTCCAAAAAGCTTCCTAGTACGATATATCAGGCATATTTATAAGTTACATACAAGAAAATTAGGCTTCTTTCAAACCACATCTTCTCGGAGTAAAGCAATTTTTTTAACCCTAAGTATTTAAAATCACTTGTAAGAGAAACTTAAAAGTAAGGAATGCTCATACATAAATAATGCTAAAGGTTACAGTAACCGAATCCCGATTATTTCGAACTATGTATAGGGAAAACTTAGAAAATTCTGCTATGGATTGAGAACGAAATGAAGATGGACCAAAAAAGTGTCTCTATTTCATAATGTTTACCATTGTTTATGATTTATGGATATTATGCCAAGTGATGGGCAGTTACGGAGGTGACCTGCGTACGGCAGCGATGCCAACACATTGACGACATCCTTATTTATGTTAGCTGCGAACGAGTGCGACGACCGTACACTGCGTGTGGCCTCGTAATCGTTTCTATTTACAGGACTTTTTGAAAATCGAACGCTTTTTTGCGTTGCTTACTAAGCAACCACTACCGTGCCCTATTTTACGGAACTTTTTGAAAATCGAACGCGAAACTTTTTTCACGTTGTTTCCGAAGCGGCAAGAACTGTGTCCTATTTGAGGTCCTCCGAGAATAGGTTTTAACGGTCGTGTAATTTGCCGTTACTTGCAGTCATCGATGTTTTTTATCGACGTTTCTGACGTAGCCCATTATCTCGCTATCTCGATTAGCCCGCGTATGATTATTGAGGGAACTATCACAAGTGCACGTACGCCTAAGTGACAGTGAATTCTGATGTGAGTCCTAAAGTAAATAAACAGTGGATGTGCTATGATGAGCGAGAGACGGAGTAGGCCGCGACCTCGGCGCCGGACCGACCAGGACAAGAAGCAGGAGGACTTGCTCATTGCTTGGAGCGACGGTAAGTTCAGGGTGAACGATCAAGAGCAATGTGAGGTAGTAGTTAGCTAGGTACCTGTTTCATAAAGAACTATAAACTAAGGGTTCCGATAAGATATATCTTGAAGGCATGCCAATGCTCAGATAATATTTTGACTGTTGATTACAAGTAATACCTATGATTATGGCGCTATATTAAAAAACTGTCCTTTTTGACGTAATACTATAGTACCCTCAGAAATGTTACAAATCTGGTAATGAGATTCACATATCTTCATAGCCTTATCTAGGTTTGAGAAGAACCAGAAACACGATTAATGTATTTTGCCTCGATACATTTCTCGATCGAAATCACCTCTTAAAAATACGAAATTTGAAGATTATTTTTAAACGAAAATAGATGTATTGTAGGAAATTAGTCTAATTGATAGACACCTTTACAACTGAAAATCGTATAGAAGCATTTTGCTTAAATGCTCCTAGTTATTTTTTAAATAATTAAAAATATGTTTTTCGCATGTTTTCCGAGTGAGCCGATAGCTTCTGGCCGCAGCGTATTCACGACTTTGTAGTCATACAAATTAAGTATAAAATTGCCCTTGCGGTAAAATTACTTTCGATATAGCGTAGGAAATGTAATATGTGTTTGCCAAAATTAGTTGTCTATTCTAAAGATTTAACATACATTAGCACTTGAAGATATCCATTTTTAGCGTCATGGAAATTATTTAATAACACTCACAGGTTATCAATAAGTAATGCTTCATAGCTGATATACAATATTTGTATGAGTTCATTATCTGTTCGAACTGCTAAAGTGTTGTAAGCATTTGATTTACCTATCGTCTTTTTCAAACCACTTTTGTTATTAGTTTATGGACATTTCTTTGCCTTGGTGAGCGACATAAATGTTCTGTAGTAAGCTATGAGTTTTACGTGAGACGAAAGTTTTAGGAAAACGTTATAAGGCTCATTCTCATTCCATAATAGCAATAGTAATCAGATACAGTTAATAAAGAATTTAGTATTTTAAGTTATCTGAAAAAGTTCTTTTCTACATTATCTCAATTCTTACTATAATACATATAGTTATTAGTTATATATTATAATTTATTTCGAATGCGTATTCTACATCAATTTAAACGGAAAGCTGATAATATTTCTGTACGTATGCCAGGAGATGAATACTATGCACATCTGCCAATAGGTCACTACAATATGCTCTATATTCTTTTGCTCTACATTGTATGTCTGTAATAGTTGATATCAGGTTATTGACCCTAATTTTCAAGTCTTCAGAATGAATTAATCATCCTTTTTCGTTATTTTATTTTGAGGAGAATTCCATCAAAACCTTAAAATTACTCTACAAATGAAGCAATTGAGGTGATGGTCACGATTTTCAATACAAACGTCTACCGAAAAGAGCACAAGCGTTATCTAACATTGGTGTAACAATGAATCATATCATAAAATATAATATTTATGTAAATATCGAGCTTATGAAAACGATATTATACTATAAATTTTGCTTTATCTAGACATATCTATTATTGAATTGATCTTTTAGTGATTCACTTGCATGTAGTTCCCATAACTACATCTCCGTTAGCTTCACTTACCTCTCACATTTAGAAGTTCGTCATGCAAATCTCTGCTAACATTATAGCTAGGACATCCTTTGAGCCAGTCTTTGCCAAAATTTCTTGCGTTTCGTAAGATGTTGCAATCAAAGTAATCGCACCGTGCCTACATAAATATTATAATCAGATGACGCCAGCAACTCCATTACGCCAAAACCCGTTTATCGCGCGGGAACCGTATATTTTTCCGTGATAAACACTAAACAGTATCCTATGTCCTTTCCCGGGACTCGATATTATCTTTGTACCAAGGCAAAATCGGTTCATCGGCTTGGGCGTGAAGAGGTAATAGACAGACAGAAATACTTTCGCATTTATAATATTAGTATGGACTATAGATACTTTTGTTTCCTGTTTTATTTTTAAAGGCGTAACATAATATTTAAATGTATAAGATAATGCCGCCTTGCTTCATACAGAAGCAGTTATGATACAAGCGATTGTTATAATATTGGCTGCTAAATAATCTAATCGCGTCGTAGCGTAACCGGAGGAAGTCAGACGCTTATGACTCAACACTTGTTGTTTAACGGCTTAAGACCTTAACTAACTGTATTAGCTCTGGCCATGTCATGCTCAATGTTTAAACCTACAGCAGCAGATATTAATATCGCTCTTAAGTATTAACCGTTTTCCTGATAATTGAAACTGTTGAACTGATACTGAAAGTATTGGACATGTTTTTATGATCTTAAAACTCTATCGTTATACAAGGCAACGGAATTCAGTAACGTAAACTTTAGAAGCGTATGGGCAGTTCCATGTAAAAGTCTACCATAGAAAATAAATACCTGATTTTGGTAATAAAAATACTTAATTGTAGTCACAGCATTATGGTACAGTATATAGTATATGTATAGTTTATAGAAGCAACAATTTCTAAGCATTACTTTTGTAGCAAAGCTGCCATTTATGAGATGATGTCGTGAGCTCGGCTGAGTGTGGTTTTGTGTGATGAAGTTCTGACTTAGTTTTCACGTTATGTATTTTAAATTCTTGTCATATTTTGTTACACACTGATTGTTCAAACAATTAAATACCGATATAGCTTTTGAGATAAATTCACTTTTATAAAGATATAATAGGCTTGTAAAATCACAGTGTCGAGTTGTATTGTCGGTCACATAAAAAACATTATTTTTGTCTTCAACTACAGTAAAATTACTTTTACATGAATAAAATTACAAACTTTCCTACGTGATGGCGTTACTCAAATGATACCGGCATTAAAAATTTGCCATCTTTTTTTAAAACACCTAAACTCTAAAAAAAATTTTTGTAGTGTCCGTCACATTATAGAGTCGATCACGCCCAAAATTAGCGTTTTGTTTGTTATTTTTGCTGATAGATGGCGAAAATAGCTATAAAGAAAGCAGAGAGAGAAGGACTAAGCTAAATTATTATTTTAAGAACCTGCCAGACCACCTCAAAGTCAAATAAAATCCAAAATTTAGCGATTTTTGGAAATGGAAAGCAATTGCCACAAAAATCTGGCAGTAGAATATGAGATTCTTATAGATATCACAAGAAAATAAGATAAAATGTTAAAAAAAATTGAAGGTAAGGTTAACCTGCAGAACTGGAAACCTTCTAAAATAATAGCGACCGAAACTCCATAGTGTCTTGTCGTTCTTACCTCTATAGGGATCATTTAAAGGAAAATTATTAGCTTAAAAATATCACGAAAGTCTGCCTATCGCTGGCTCTAGGGTTATTATGTTAATTATCTTTGAGAAGATTTCATTTTGAGTATTTTTTTGACAAATTATTAGCGATTTCGTTTTTGTGATGTATTAGTTCAAAAAAAGCATTTTAATGAATTAACTTATTACTGATTTGCTTTTATATAATTTTAGAGTTCGTATTGTACGTGCTGAGATATATAAATTTTAAGGTTTCATGTAAAAATACCGACTTTTACCCGCACAAAGTGAGTGTAGTGTCGGTCACGTTTTGGGCTGTAGTGTCGGTCACAATTTCTTTTGCTAATAAATATTTTTTAAAGTAACTTACAGGTTAAAGTTAACCTTTTTATAATAGTTTGTCTCATGCACTTTCGATAAAAATACAAAGCACAGTTAATTAGCACACAGAGAGGAAGATTATTGGTGTTTAAGAACACTCTCGGAAACGACTTCCTTTTGCATGTAGTGTCGGTCACGTTTATGTTTGACTAAATAAATGCTATTTGAAAACAATAATGATAATCATTTTTTCTGTATAAGTTAACTTGTTTAATCTGCTACAAAGCCATCTTAAAATTTATATTAATAACAAAATAGTAACCATAATATATGACAAAATAAAACGCAAGTCGTATCAAATGTAGAGTCAGTCACATATGGAATTGCCCGTATACTTAAGAACTCATAAATATACTTTAAGACAGGGGTTCCCAATCTTTTTCAGCCTGCGGCGCACTTACGAGTGAATATTTTGTCACGGCGCGGCGCCCTACTTAACCTAGCTATTACAAAAATAATATACATAAATAAACACTTTTAATGATTATTTAAGTTAAGGCGCTATATTGAAAAAACTGTCCTTTTTGACGTAATACTATAGGACCCTCCGAAATGTTACAAATCTGGTAATGAGATATACATATCTTCATAGCCTTATCTAGCTTTGAAAAGAACTAGAAACACGATTAATGTATTTTGCCTCGATACATTTAATTTTCGAAATGACCTCTTAAAAATACGAAATTTGAAGATTATTTTTAAACGAAAATATGTAGATGTATTGTAGGAAATTAGTCTAATTGATAGACACATTTGCAACTCAAAATCGTATAGAAGCATTTTGCTTAAATGCCCCTAGTTATTTTTCAAATGATTAATGATTATAATTACGTTTTTTCGCATGTTTTCCGAGCGAGCCGATAGCTTCTGGCCGTAGCGTATTCACGACTTTATAGTCATACAAATTAAGTATAAAATTGCCCTTGCGGTAAAATTACTTTCGATATAGTGCCTTAAGCAAGTAAATAACAATAAACAAGATATATTTAATAATCTGCCTGCTTTGTATAATTATAATGAATATTATAATTTTATTTTAAATAATATTTGTGGTTATGGATAATGATGGAGGATCGACTCACGGCGCCCCTTTTGCCTTTCCGCGGTGCAGTTTGGGAATCCCTGCTTTCAGAAGTTATGGAATTCAGAAATGTTACATCCAATCCAGCCACGATTCAAACTTTAGAACTTAGGTCATGTCTGTATTCAGCATCAACGGCTATGATAAAATTGACTATTTGTTAATGTCTCGATAAAGTTTAGTCTAGCAAGTAGGCTAACCTAACCTAACTTTGCCTAGCAATTATTCCCATGATAACAGTGTGAGAAAGTCATAGCATTTGGCTCTAGGGCCTAGGCTATAGAATTGCACGACAAGTAAATGACTTGAATACAAAGTTGTATTTAGCTGGCTTTAAAGCCTTTGTGTATGAGTTTGTCGAGTCTGTAAAATTTTAAATAAGACACCAAGGTATCCTCCGTTTAAGTTTTTCTTTATAAAATCTTGTATATTGTGTAAATGGCAAAAGTTGGTATTAGCTAACTTAACATTTGCCCAGTCTATCTCCTTATCATTTAGGACACGTTTCATTTATATCTAAGCACTTAGCAATCAAACGCGACTTCGCTCCTACGTTTTGCAGAGTTCATTGAATTCAGATGCAATAATATTTTAGTCACAAAGAATATTGCGCAAAGTGCAAATATTTTCACCCGCTGTTTGCTAATCCAACTTGATCAAATCGAGGTGTGCCTCAGGGTCAAATCTTGGGACCTCAGTTGCTCTTCATTTCTATTAGCGATTAACTGTTATCAACTTGCTATTTTAGTTAATTGTTAATTAACAATCTCTGCTTTCTCTATCTTTATGTATACAGGTATCTTATACTGCATGTGTTGAAATTGTTAATCAAAAGACATACATATTATAGGTCATAATGACATCAACATAATAAAACCTACGTCCTTGAATGTTAACCCTGTGTTAATTTGTCAAGCTAGTCTCGGTTCGATGTCCACAGTAAACACACGAAAAATACTACAGAGTCATTATCCTGTATTAGGTTACATAACGGCTACTGATCATTTGCCATCATGATATTATTAAATTGTAAAAATATTTCCTATTTTAAGTGTACACTCGATAAAATCTACAACTTCTAGGATGGTAGAGTAAGAGGCGAAGTGTGCTAAGATTCGTATAGATGTAGATTGTAGACTATAAAGACTATAGATGCTCGATTCTGATAAAGAATGTTATGTGGCATGTATGTATGACAAAGGTCGTTCATTGACATCACTTTTGTTGATTTTGAGTCCAGTAATTCTAATGATTTTCTTATTTATTGTGATATATAATTTATGAGTTTGTGGTAAATAGTTTTGTATCAGCACATGAGTAATTTGATTTATATTCAAGGCAGAAAATAATAAGATGAAGAGAGGGAACTATGCACATTAATCAAAATTTTATTATTATGTACCAACATAACATTTTTAGTGCCACAAAGATGAGTAAAGTGAAAATTAATTACTGATTACTGGTGTTAATTTTATACTTAAGCAAGGAGGTTGTATTGGAAAGTCGAGTATCGATTTTGGCGAAATAATTCGTACGATACCGCGGTCAGCCACCCGTGCGGTGCGGAGTATTGATTATGTCTGCAGCCTCCGTCGTACCATCCAGTACAGTACATACAATGCGCCCAAGCGAGTCACGAATTCCCAGTCCAACCAGCTTTCTAACTATTCGTTATCTCGATCAAAATTTTCCTATTTAGCGTGAAAGTTGGATATCGCCAAGGTTTATATCAGCTCATTGTCTGTGTTGGTGTTATAGTGTGCGTGTTGTAATTGTTTATATTTTTGTCTGCAGAGTTGTGCAATAGCGAGGAGGTGCCAGAAGTCGAGATCGTCAGCCTTCTCCAAGAGCACATTCCCAAGTATCGGTTGCGAGCGGACAGCCTAACGCAGTTTGGAGGTACGTTTTTTTACTCTATGGTAGAGACGTGGCGGTGTATTCCATATGGTGCTTCAGTTTCGTTTTTAATCTGTGATTTATTTTAAAAAAGTGAGCAGGCTCGTTGAAAGTATTCCACCATATCTGTTCCGTAGCATACTACACGTTTTAAGGCTAGATTTTCTAAAGCAATTGCATGCATTAGGCTGTTTTTATGTATAATTTGATCTGCCATTATGGATTGTTAAAACAAACAGAATTAGGTTCAGCAAAATACCGCCACCGTCATGTCGCCGACAGAGCGTGGCAAATGGTAATTTCCGCCAAAATAAGTTCGAGGTTAACAGTCTTCGACAGTAACGTACACTGTAGGCCTCTAGATCGAGCAAAGTTTATGCAACACAGTTAAATACAATAGTTATCGAAAGTACCATATTATATGCGGGTCTTATTTCGAAATAGGATTTGTAATTTTGTGCTGCTTTAATCCAATATAAATTCGTCTAAAATATAAAGTCGGATTCTATCGAACTGCATACTGCGTTTGTTTTTATGAATATACCTTCGATTTTGCAGTGTTATTATACCGAGACTGAAAAAACTTAATCGAAGCTGTATTCATGTTTGATTGAAGTAGCAAAATCTTCACGAGTAGTCAAAAGTTAGAGAAAAGATTTCAAAATTCTGTTAGACTGTTTGCAAAAAAGCTTCTAGTTTAGAGCTTTTTGGTCCTTGTAATAATTTTTCGTGATCCTAGGTTTGAGACTGGCCATGCCAACTGTCTAGTTTCAGCTCCTGAACACTAGGTGGCGTTATTTATTTTTTCGTATGGCAACGTCCAGCAATAAATAATATTTTACTACCTTTGAAGTAAATAATAATTTAGCGTCCAGCTCTCAATAAAAAATTGTATTCTTTGCTTTAAGATGAAAACACATAACTCAGCCTTCTTATAGGGCATACTGATTACAATTCATAAATTATTATTAATATTAGCAAGGACTCCTACCATCACTCTACCATTTTTTCCCACGGGGAAATGCTTTACGCATCCCCGGCGGATTGGCGATATCAACCGAGATAAGGGGAACTCCCCTGCAGTCTACCCACTAAAACCCCATGGTGCTCAAATCCCTGCTTAAGGCCTCTAGAGTTACGGGTACGATAGAACTACCGCACACCATGATTCTACCATAGACCAACACTACTAAAATAGATCAGCTTCGCCTCTAAATGCCATGATCATGTCAGCCCACATAGTGAAGTGAACCATAGCCTGACTAGTGCAAGTGTGGCTGTCAATATGAATAGTGACGTAATAGGGCTATTAACGGCTAAAATTGAGTTCACGGTCGGCGCACGATACATTTCATTAGTCATATCATTTGGTATGGTGACGTTTCCAACACTGTCCGGTTTATTGCGACGAAATCAAAGGTGATTGTAATATCTACTGCAAGTTTTTGTCTACTACTAAATGTACTATGTAATACTGCATTGCCAAGAAATCTAGCAACTCGGTTAATTTGGCTTAAGGTTGGATTAATTGGTCCCTCAACATTGCGTTATGTTTGATAGCCACCACTCTGATTGCGTTGTTATCTTTAGTTGACTCGCATGTATTAGTCAATCATAGGTGATAGGTTATTTTGGAGAGTTCGCATAAGAGATTTGCCTTTTTCTTGCTTATTTTTAAAAAAGATTTTTTAGGCCCATTTGCGTCAGTTCAAACAAACAAATGTCTTCTCTTTCAATAATACGAGAGATGATCCACTATGGACTTAAACCCAGACTGGTGGAAGCAGGCCTAAGTGTTCACGTGGCACAGAATATTTCTAAGAAAATGTTATTATTTTTTCGTTTATGTCTACAAGGTCCCTCGGTCATATAATATTATTACTCTCATATATTCGCGACCCTCTTATACATACCGAGGGACGAATATTATTTCAAAATGTTTGTAGGGCAATATAATAAGATTGCTTTGGTAAAAGAAAGTCGCGACAAAATTCTAACAAAAACAATGAAATAATACAGAGTGTAAAAACTCTAGGTTATCACTTTGTTTTGTTATACCCTCTAGTCAGGGATTGTCTGTAAACCCTGGAGGAGGGTAAATGGTCTTGAAGATTATTTCTCTACATCTTTGTTATTGTTGTAAGAATGCAGATAATTTAATAGCAATCGAAAATGATTTAATTGTAAATGTCGTGATAGTTGATAGGTTTGATGTTAATGTAGGTTTAATATATTATTTTCCCAACGTAGAGCCTAGAAGATAGTAGCTTGTATATTGTATTATTTTGTATATTTATACATATTATGACTAACTTCTATCTTTACTCCAAATAAGTCTTAGCAGGGCTTTGTTATCGTTCAAATGAATCTTAGAAATCTGTTTATATCCATTGTCTGTCTGTCTTTAATCCATCGTTTAGAAATTTTGATGCTTATTGTTGCAATATCTTTAAATCATAATCCCACCAAAAACATACCTGTTAAAAATGGGGCCAAGTTCCTATTGGTTAATTATTCGCCTTAAAAAAGAGTTGAAATCCAATCCAATGCCAAGTTTAGATGCACATCAAAATCGATCATAATCATCATCATCAACAGCCTGATCCTTAATACTTCTAAATTTGAACTTGGCAGGTTGATTTGATTACATAAATACCAATATTAAATTTAATAATGCAATTAATCAAATGCTACGTATATCATAAAAACCTGCCAAGTTCCAATTTAGAAGTATTAAGGATCAGGCTGTTAATGATGATGATTATGATCGATTTTGAAGTGCATCTAAACTTGGCATTGGATTGGATTTCAACTCTTTTTTAAGGCGAATAATTAACCAATAGGAACTTGGCCCCATTATTGACAGGTATGTTTTTGGTGGGATTTCAATACTTTTTTTCGAGAAATCGTACGGTCTATTTTTATAGTGCCACACCCGCATGTATTGTTAATCTAAGTCATTCTGCGTTTCAAAGTAACTTTGCTAGCGCCATCTATTGAAAGTATTTTATAAACAATATTTTCGATAGATGGCGCATTATACATGACAATATTTTAAAACCCTTCTCTCCTCCTCCCACACGTATTCACTGTTACATAAGAAATTTTTCCTAAAATTCGTAGATGAGCCGACTCACACTTGACCGATTTCTTAAATTTCTCAATTTTTTGTTAATCTACATATAAAACCCAACCTGTGTGCTAAATTTCATAACGCTAGGACAATTGGAAGTGGCCTAGAGGTTTTGATTACCGGTCAGTGAGTGAGTGCCAAAATTAGCTATTTTTACAAGGACATATTTCAGGATGTAACAACGCTATATCTATAAAATTTGGTATATTGCGTAAGTACTAGTACATGATTACGTACGTATAATTTTATCTTTGTACTTGCAATAGTTACTGAGCTAAAGGGGGGTCAAAAGTGCGTCGAAACCGTTCGTGTAAATAGTGCACGGCATGCGCGCGGCCTGCTGGAACTTGGCGGCGCACGGCCGTGCGCTTAATATAAATAACTTATGACAGTGATCTATCCTAATTTTTAGAATATTAATATGCATGTCATTGGTTCTATGTACTTATTTGAAATTATGATAAAAATCGGCCGAGTGCGAGTCGGACTCGCGCACGAAGGGTTGCGTACCATTATAGCGCAAAATTAGGCCAAAAAATTGTGTTTTTTGGTATGGGAAGGAAATTAGGAAAATCCTAGGAAATTTATACAATTCCGAAACTGTTTAGGAAATGTATAAAATATTGTTTAAAAAATAATTTAAAACATAAATGTCCTAGGAAATGTAAACAATTCCTAGGAATTGTATACAATTCCAGTATCGTATTAGGAAATGTATAAAGACAATGCTTTCTGTAATGAAACACGTTGTTACAATGAGAATATTCATTTATATTAAAGCACTGAGGCGTGTTTTGTGACGGTCGCCGGCTGCTGCCGCAGCACAGTCACAATTCTAACCTAACCTACTTTTGGACTTTCTGGATTGTGTTTGTTTTTGTTTTGGCGGGGGGCTGCGCCCCCCGAGCCCCCCTTTTCTATTGTAACGGTCGCCGGCTGCTACCGCAGCACGCTTGCTGCGCTCGCTCGGCTCCCTCTGTGTCGTGGTCTAAGTTCTAACCTAACCTCACTTACTTTTGGACTTTCTGGATTGTGTTTGTTTTTGTTTTGGCGGGGGGCTGCGCCCCCCTAGCCCCCCCGTCCCCCCGCTTCGGTATCCGTGGTTAAGTAGACCTTCTGTTAAGTCTTTTCATTAATAATGAAATGAAATAAAAATGATGCGCTTGATACAGCGCGCCGGCAGCCATTTCGTCAACCGACGCCGGCAGCGGATACACTCCCTAGTAAGTAAGTAACACATAAACACCAGAAAACAGATGACCTTATCTGAAGATTACGAAAATTTCGAATGTGAATTTCTTGTAAATTACATTTCCTATTACTTACTATTTAGGAAATGTATAGATTTCCTTGGAAATGTGTCTAATATCATTAATTTTACACATATCCGTACGATTTTAGGAATTGTATACAATGACGGATTACATATATTTCCGGTAACATATATATATATATAAGAAATCTCGGAATCGGCTCCAACGATTTTCATGAAATTTAGTATATAGGGGGTTTCAGGGGCGATAAATCGATCTAGCTAGGAATCATTTTCATAAAATGTCATTTTATATGTGTTTTTTGAATTTTTTGAATACCGAGCGAAGCTCGGTCATATAGCTAGTTAAATTTAAAGTACACATATAAGTAAGGACTATGAGAAAAATTCAAGTACCTACCTGTTACCATTATTGATATAGCGCAAAAAAGGCCAAAAAATCACGTTTGTTGTATGGCCCCCATTAAATATTATTTTTATTTTGTATTTGTATAGCGGCAATAGATATGCATAATCTGTGAAAATTTCAACTCTAGACATTACCGTTCTTGAGTTACAGCCTGGAGACAGACAGACAGACGGACAGACAGACAGACATCGAAGTCTCAGTAATAGGGTGCCGTTTTTAGGGTTCCGTAGTCAACAAGGAACCCTTACAGTTTCGGTCTGTCCGTCCGTCTGTCCGTCTGTCCGTCTGTCCGTCTGTCTGTCTGTCTGTCTGTCTGTCTGTCTGTCTGTCTGTCTGTCTGTCTGTCTGTCTGTCTGTCTGTCTGTCTGTCTGTCTGTCTGTCTGTCTGTCTGTCTGTCTGTCTGTCTGTCTGTCTGTCTGTCTGTCTGTCTGTCTGTCTGTCTGTCTGTCTGTCTGTCTGTCTGTCTGTCTGTCTGTCTGTCTGTCCGTCCGTCCGTCCGTCCGTCCGTCCGTCCGTCCGTCCGTCCGTCCGTCCGTCCGTCCGTCCGTCCGTCCGTCCGTCCGTCCGTCCGTCCGTCCGTCCGTCCGTCCGTCCGTCCGTCCGTCCGTCCGTCCGTCCGTCCGTCCGTCCGTCCGTCCGTCCGTCCGTCCGTCCGTCCGTCCGTCCGTCCGTCCGTCCGTCCGTCCGTCCGTCCGTCCGTCCGTCCGTCTGTCTGTCTGTCTGTCTGTCCGCGGTTTTTCTCAGATACTATAGGACCTATAAAGCTGTAATTTGGCATGAATGTACATATTAATGATGCCAACAAAATGGTACATAAAATATTAAATAAATATTTTTTTTAATGGTACCTCCCCTACACATCAAGCGGGGTTGAATTTTTTTTTTCGCGCCCACCCCATTGTATGGGGTGTCGTTGAATATGTTTTTTAAAAATATTATGAGTATTCATAGATCATTTTCCGATTTAGGGATCCGTTTGTGAAATATCTTCTAAAATGCCTGATTAATGACAATATTAACTAAAATTTTAATGTTTCCACGCCCCAAAGGCTGAAATTGTGATACATGTCATGTAAATTATAACACCCTACAACCAATTTCCTGAAATAAACTTTTAAAGTGGAAAAAATCGTTAGAGTCCAGTGTCCCTACCAGCTAAACGGTTAGTTGCTGGAAATCTGAAAAATTCACGGAAGTAGGAAATATGGCGAATTTAAAAGGAAAACTATCACGGATAAGAAGACTTCATAAGTTATTAAGAAATTGTCGATCAACTAAAAAAAAAAAAATCGGCGAAGTATAAAGGGACTTTTCGTTCCAATTCCTTTAAAAGCAACTGAGATGATGTTGTTAGTAGTGTAAAACACGTTATAAAATAATTATGTACATTCATTGACCATACACAAATTAAAAAAAAATTGCGGTACTACGGAGCCCTATATTGCGCGTGGCTCGACATGCACTTGGCCGGTTTTTACCCTTTGGGTACGGAACTCTAAAAATTGTGCCACATTGGTACTGTTTGGTGACCAAAGTGGCATAATATTTGAGTGTTATTTATAAGCTCATTGACTGAACAAAAGAGAAGAGATAGATATCTATGAAAAAATGTGCACGTTTTGTGTGAATCATAAATGATACAGGTAAGATTATATTAAGTATTATGAACTATAAGGAAGTTAATACGACACGATTAAATGTTAAATCGATCTGGCTCGTTAAAGGGCTCTTCAGTTAAATTTAGCCGCAGCGTTAAACTAACCTTGACTCAACGTTTCAAGTGTTTTCTTCTAATTCAGACAGTGAGTTCATAGTAGTATGAAGGAAAATATTGAAATATTTTGCTATCAAATACCTGAATGATTGTGTGATCATAATATAATTTTGTGACTCGTAACTATGTGCACCAACCAGCGGCACCAACATTTATTTCTGAATTCTCCGAAAATCTGTAGCGTGGAAATCAATAGCTGTCACTGTCTTTTCTATGCACAATGACAAGGGCATTATGTGACTTAACTGCGTCTCATTTTAAGCAATTCTTAAGTCACTGCCGCATTTAGAGTGGAACATTAATTACCTAATTTATGTAATTAATTCAAAATTTTGACATAAGCCCCATACATTATCTGTCAAACTCTTCATTAAATTGAAGGTTAATCATAATTAAATGTCTCTGAGTACAGCGGTATTCCACAAAATTAATTACTCGATCGTGAATAAGGAAATCTCATCAAAGTAAGTCATGCAGTTCTTGTTTTTGTTCACAGTTGATTGCGATTTGCAGTTAGAGTATTCCCAGTCGTAATCTTCAGTCTAGAGTTAGACCTTTGGTAGTCATTGACCTTGAGTTTATGATCTTTGATGACGGTAGTTATTTCTTGTGCTACATTTACTTAACGAGCAACTACAGTTACTGGTACCGGAAAGCTAGATGTCTCTTGATGGTTAACGCTTAACATCATAAGAAATTGCATTATTTATTGGCTTAATTATAATTTTTATGGGCTTACCTACAATAAAAATTTAAGTTTATGTTATGTAACAGTAATAAAAATGATTATATTGTATCAATTGTGGGCTAGTATTGTTGAATTGGCTGTATATTTGACTTCTGCTATTGTAATATTGCTTATAGTATATATTATATTGAGATAGAGAATATTCACTGTTTAATGTTCGCACTGTAGAACATTCAAATACGTCTAATTTGATTAATCTCTCAGAAAAACTATTGTAGGAACGAGGTATGAGGATGAATGAATCATGATGACATCCTGACAGGATAGCGGATATGTCTGTCAAGTGCGCGCGTAGCTCCAGTATGCGCTGAAATGGGTCAAGCATTCGATATGGTTCAGATGTTCGACCACGTTCAACACGGATACCCTAGAAACGCTTCTATGAATAGGTATCACAAAAATAGTGTGCACTTTCCGTGCCACCTACGTACGACATTTAGACTAAATCTCGTATCGACACAGATTCTCGTGATGTGAATATGACTTTGTCGCAAAGAATGGATTCAGATAAACAATCGGAGTGTCAAAATATTATGGTCCTTAGCAAAAATGGTATAATGTGAAATTTTTGTTAGTATCTTTAACTGGATGACTAATAATCTAAAGCTATAACATGGATCTAGAGTCTAGACAGTATATAATCGCTAATAAACTAGATATTGAACATACATACAGAAAGAGCGCGAACATGGTAAAGTGTTCGGCTTTCGATGTTCACTTTTTCAACATTGTGTAACATTTCCTATTGTTATGCAACTTATACGAAATTACGAAGGATGTATATTATTACGATCTGAACTCGTAAATTCAATATTTTATTAGCAGCTAACGCGAAAATGTTGTGGTAATTAAGCGTAAATTGAACTAGATTAATGTCTCTAATGAAGCGTTTATGTAGCTACGACAATTAATGAATTCCTTAACACGTTTTTTGCGTTTGTTCTATAACCGCAGTGAAAATACTTGCGTTAATTGCAGCGTAATTAAAACAAGAATCTTGTTTTCAAACCTAATTTGTCATTTGTGTTTGGGATAATATCCCGCATTCATTATTTAGGGCGGCTACTCCTTTACGATCGATAATTTCAATCCATTCCAAACATCTGTCTGGGATATTTCAGCTATCTAGCTGAAATAGATTTCTTATTGTTAGATAATTTCTACAACTTCCTTACCTACTTACTCTCTATGGTTTTAATCGTTTTGGTATGTTTATTCTACCATAGTATTTTTGGCCATCACAAAGGTCAACTTTGGCATTAGCAAGGTTATGAACGCATTTTTTTTGCAAACACACGATACTGTAGGTTATAGGCTATAGCAGTTCTTGGCTGTTAATTTTCACATTTCGATTTCTTTCAGTTACACCGCACTGCTTCGGTGTTTGTCAATGTATTATGTAATTTTTGGAGCAGACGGTAGGATCATGTTATCAATTCGTATACAGTATTTAATTACGCGTGCCCCAATCTTTTGAGATTCATCTAATGTTTTGCATAAGTTTTAGACAGAAGTTTGTAGAATGTATTTGGTGAAGATTTCGCAACAACGTGCAATTCCTCTTTCCTACTGAAGTCATTACGGCGCAGAAGCAGTAGCCGATTGATCGGTCTGGCCCGCTGCAAGTCCTCCTGTTTCCACCGCTATTTGCTTTTATTGCTGTTTGTGTTTGCTTAATGCCCTTATCGTTTCACCAATTAGGACGACAAATAAGAACGTTTTGTATTACTTACTTTCTTTTTATAATAAGGCCTACCGCCTACCTATTATCTGTTAGCCAATAAAAATTACTACAGTTTGCCTGCAACTTAATAGCACTGCAATTAGCTTACCCAGGTAAACATATATTTTTCTGGGTCAACAACTTTTCTATGTCTCTTTGCTGGATTTAGAGTATAGCAAAATCTTATTAATTTAAGCGTAAAGAGGCACAGTGTGATAAAAACCTCGATTTTGTTTCACCGCGTTTTTCTTTCAAAATACTATAGTTGATATCTATATAAACATTAGAGTAAAACTCCGAGATCGATATTCTTTGTAGTTATTTTTTTAAAGAGTGTCAAAGTTGGCGTTTTTCCGGGTCAAAAATTTGCATAAAAATTAATTAAAAAAAAACTAATCAAGTGATATTAATTTTGTTTATACCAATTGAACAAGCACTTAATACTTTACTTTTTCTCCAAATTTGGTTAACCTACTGTGATCAAGTAGGGAGATATTTATTTATTTAATAATTTTAGTTTTTCATTTTTAATTTCGCGATTAGATCGAGTTAGAAAAAGTTTTAGGCATGAAACAATAGTGTGAGTAATCCTTTATCAATGTTATTAAAAATCACACTCTAATAACCTCTGTATCAGAAGTTATATGCAATTCAATTTTTTTTTATAAAAATTCAGATTTTTGGAGTTTACTCCTTAATAGGGTTGCTGAGGATTCCTTTTCCGCTTCCTCATAATGAGGATGTTCCGCAATATTTTGGGTTCCTCAACCGTTACCGCATCCTCATAAATAAAAATAAAAAAATCCTCTTCCGCTATCGCTTCCTCAAAATTTAAGAGGAATTTGAGGAAATTAACTGCGCATGCGCGTCGCGTATCTAATCATGGCACACGCCAGAGCGCGAGAATTGTATTGCATTCACTCATCTTTTTTTATATCTTAAATATTGGTGTCAAGTATTTCTTTTTGGCAAACTATTGGGTATCAAAGTATTTTTTTGGTGATCGTAAAGCGGCCCATTCACTATCCTGCATTGCAGTCCTGCTGCAGTCCGCCGTGCAGGCCTGCAACACCATTCACTATCCTGCATAAGCCGCCGTGCAGTCCGCCGGCTTATGCAGGATAGTGAATGGTGTTGCAGGCCTGCACGGCGGACTGCAATGCAGGATAGTGAATGGGCCGTTTTATTTTTATTCCCATATTTAATTAAGTAGTCATAATTATTATAAACATGCAAAGAGTCTATTTGTAATAAATAACTTAATAAACACAAATATGAGTCAAATTATTTTCATTTGCGTCTTCTCTTTCTACTTACAAAATGATTAAAAATTATTCTTGTCAATACCACGTGAACAATTGAAGGGGGGGGGGGGGGTCTTGGCATGTACTACGCGTGGTCACCAGGGGGAGGGGGGGGTCTTGGCATGTACTACGCGTGGTCACCAGGGGGAGGGAGGGGGTCAAAAAATCTTAAAAAGTAGGTCACGTAGTATGGGTATGCTCCCTAATAATAACATAGACCAATCAATTAAAACGTTCAAAATCTTTCGATTAATAAATTTAAAAAAGTAGTCAAAGAACGTTTGTGTGCCAAAGCCTATTATAAGGTCAATGATTTCATAAACGATGGCACATCTTGGGAGTAGGATGGCTGCTTGCAAGGCTACTTCTACATCATTATAATATGACTTACAATAATCATGTATGGATGTTGACATTGTATAATAATTTTAAGTTACAATTGTAAATTTTATTTTAAAAAGATTAATTTTTTTCTCACTTTTTTGGTAAAAAGTGGGACCCCGTGCGAGTTTCTTACGCCGGTTCTTCTCGCCGGGATAGTTCCCGAACCGGTGGTAGGCACTAGTAGTATCAACGTTCTGAAAGTATTTGTTGCAAATCTATTCGGAAATAAAACAATTTTTATTTTATTTATTTATTTATTCAAGACTCCAAAATCCCGTTTGGATGGAAGTCGGGCATATTTTACGCTGGGAGGTCATGCCATAAGAAATTTTAGCGTAGCCAAGGGCCCTGCGATATCTGTTCATCCAGATCCAATAAACATTCAGGTCATAAGGGATTAGATCATTGTTTACCAGACGCGTACAAGCGCCGTGCAGCCCCTAAAGTGTCGCATTACATGTCGTTAGGAACTAACTGGGCGCCACGCAGGGCACTGACACTTGGTATAAATAAACTGTTGTGTTTACCTCCATGCTCAAAGTTGGAGCCAAAGGTGGATTTTGTAGCAAGCTTGGTACTTACAGTATCCTAGGAAATCACTGCTTTTGCAGAATATAAAGTAGCCTTTAAATTATTCTAGAGCCTTAGCTAGGATCGTGCAATATTTTGATCAAAATCCTTCCTGTAGTGTATGAATCTAATAAGAATTTACAGAGGTAATACCTACTTATATGAATCCAAAAAAGATCTCATAATACCTAAACATGGCCAAAGTAAGGCTTAGGCCAAACCTACGCGACCACGCGACTGCGAAGCGGGAGCGTCAATACAAAACACACATTTGACAACTTGTCAAATGTGTGTATTGACGCTTCCGCTTCGCAGTCGCTTGGTCGCGTAGGTTTGTTCAAACCTTTAGCAATGCTCAGAGATGTTAGCTTTATTTATTTTTGGTGAGTTATGTACAAAGTTCGTTCAAACAAAAGTTCAAGATTTTTTGCGTCGTGCAGGAAAAATCCTTAAAAACTTAACCTTCATAATAGTTTTGGAGTATTTGTACGAAGAGTAATGAGGACACGTACAAGAAACAAAGTCGCCAAGTGCAATAATTAATTTTGGTAGGTATCGGTTTTTGTAAGGCGCTAGTAGCTAGGGCTGTCGTAGCTCCAATTTTGAACTTTATTTTGAAATAAAAAAGCTGACAACACTCTGTCACAGTTTGCACAATGTTCGTCCCGGTCGTGTTTTAGGAATCCCACGATAAAAAAATCAAGAATTTACGTATGCGGAACCCATTATGCATACGCCCGATTCTCTCTTTATGTTTTTGCTCTAAGAACAAAAACCGGCCAAGTGCGAGTTGGACTCGCCCATGAAGGGTTCCGCAGCAGCAATGGTTTATTTCTATAAAATTAAAAGGTTTTTGATTTATTTTTATATTTTAGTTGATTTAATGAAAGTTAAATTAAAGTTTTATGACGTATAAAAAAAAAAACTACTGGTTAGATCTCGTTCAAACCAATTTTCGTTGGTAGTTTTTATAATAATGTACATCATATATTTTTTTTTAGAATTACCATGCCCCTACTTTAGAAGTTAGAGGGGGGGGGGGGGACACACATTTTGCCACTTTGGAAGAGTCTCTCTCGCAAACTATTCAGATGAGAAAAAATTTATTAGAAACCTCAATATGATTTTTGAAGACCTATCCATAGATACCCTATACGCATAGGTTAGACGAAAAAATTTTTTTTGTTTCAGTTGTATCTATAGGGACCCCTAAAATTTTCAATAATTTTCCATTTTTGTATCAAAATCTTAATGCGGTTCACAGACTACATCTACTTACCAAGTTTCAATAGTATAGCTCTTATAGTTTCGGAGAAAAGTGGCTAAGACATACGGACGGACAGACAGACAGACATGACGAATCTATAAGGGTACCGTTTTTTGCCATTTTGGCCACGGAACCCTAAAAACCTATTAGTTCCGTGACTGGCAGTACCTACTACAGTAGAAAAGCAAATAACATTGCTGGTGTTCGTAAAATCCTACCTCGAAATACCTTTTACGCTAGAACTTTTATTTGGGTTGAATAAATGATAACAAAATATGTGAATTTGTAATAACTTTACATTACGAA
This sequence comes from Lysandra bellargus, assembly GCA_905333045.1. Taxonomy (NCBI): domain Eukaryota; kingdom Metazoa; phylum Arthropoda; class Insecta; order Lepidoptera; family Lycaenidae; genus Lysandra; species Lysandra bellargus. The sequence continues at coordinate 3,405,995 of HG995334.1, read as the reverse complement.
GTGGTTACTTTGTGTATGTGTCTTATCGTTTATACGTGATCCATAAAAAAGACGGGTTGCACTCCGGGAGTGCCGGCAGAAGTGAAAACTTGATTATTAACGTTGTGCATTATTTTTTTAACCCATTTTTTATGAAAATCGATTTTTAAAATTTCGTTTTTTTTTTATTAATCGAAACCGATTAAAAAATATCGACAATCGGAAAAAACAATAGATTGTTCGATTAATCGATTTTGATGTTACAACACTACACTCCAACCGTCTTACGGTTTTTCGATCAGCACGAGAATCTGACGCGAGTTTCACAGTTTTTACCCATCCCAAAAAAGTGCTCAACGCCGCTAAAGAAGTTTTCACTTCAAAAATGTGCGCTTCCCGCCTATAAACTAACTGCGGCAACGGATTTGTGGCATTGTCCAGTGATTTTAAGCCCCTCCTTCTCCTTCTACTGAATCTCTTTCTCCAATACCAGCATCGTGCTACCGATCTACTTTACGCAAATTCATATCTAGGACTAACATAATATTTTGTCTTGAATGGCAACATAACCTTTTAAGTACCATCAAAACCCCGACACATTAACCGCCTCTAAAAGATGAATTTGAAGCGGAAATTCCGAGCCAAGGTCTGACGAAGTTACTCGGAGTCACGTCCCAAAGGGTTCCCGATCGATACGTCTGCGGTTTAGTGGAATTGCGACGTTGACAACACAGAATAAGCTTCATTCTGTGACAATGATCATACAATATACTTTATAATGATTTTTATCCATCATTTCATATTTTTTATTGTGTTTGGGTGTTCTTCCCTATCAATGAAGAAAGGTTTCCTGAAAAGAAATATTATTAAAAATGTATTCAACTTTCATTTATATTCCCTTTTTAGTTGGTTTCAATCACCCTGATCTCTATGTGAAATTTTCTGGCAAGCTTTTGTCACATTCTTAAAGTTTTCTGGCTTGCTAAAATGTGTAAATAGGTTCTTACTTAAATTCAAATTCGTACGATATATTGCAAAATGTTTCGTTCGTCTGCAGACGGAAATTAATCTGCCGTAAATTGATTTAGCTACCTACTAATAGTTAATGCTGGCAGACTCATGCTTATTGCACGGGGATATTTCAGATTTGAAATTCTTGTGCAAATTGGAGTTATGAAAACGGTTCTATGATATGCATAAAAACGAAACATAAATAGCCGCATCCCACCTGTCCTCCTATTTATTACGGGATAAAAATGTTAATTAGGTCGTTAAAAACGTAGTGTTTACATAACACTGCAGTTTGGGCCGAAGTGGCGTCGTTATGGGTACATTATGGCGATATTGTGGCCTGTTCCGTCCCTGTGAGGCGCGGCTTCCGGCGCCGGCGTCGCCCGATTATGCTATAAATAATGGCGTCTCATCGCTGCATCAGCGTACGTTGACCAGCCTGCATTCTGTACAGGGTTGCCACTTGCCAGATGTGAATTCCGAAAATTTTATTTGTGTTTAATTAGTTATAAGAACTGACAGCTGAAGTTCTAGTGGCTTTAATATTTTGGTTAAGAATTCTGCACCTTTTCACCTGATCCCACGACGAATAGTTGGTGCCCACTGGCCATATATTTCAGTTGAGAATTCTGCACCTTTTCACCTTCACCTCACGACAAAAAGTTGGTGCCCACTGGGGCCAAATATTTCAGTAAAGAATTCTGCACCTTTTGATCGCACGATGACTTCGTGCTTGCAAACCACTGGCATATGGGCTTCGCTTGCACTTTTTAGGGTTTCGTAGCCAAAATGGCAAAAAACGGAACCCTTATAGATTCGTCATGTCTGTCTGTCTGTCTGTCCGTCCGTATGTCACAGCCACTTTTCCGAAACTATAAGATACTATTGAAACTTGGTAAGTAGTCTATGAACCGTATTAAGATTTTGATACAAAAATGGAAAAATTATTAAAAATTTTAGGGGTCCCCATAGGTACAACTGAAACAAAAAAAAAAATTTTTGTCTAACCTATGCGTGTGGGGTATCTATGAATAGGTCTTCGAAAATCATATTGAGGTTTCTAATATCATTTTTTTCTAATCTGAATAGTTTGCGAGAGAGACTCTTCCAAAGTGGCAAAATGTGTGTCCCCCCCCCTCTAACTTCTAAAGTAGGGGCATGATAATTCTAAAAAAAATATATGATGTACATTATTATAAAAACTACCAACGAAAATTGGTTTGAACGAGATCTAATAAGTAGTTTTTTTATACGTCATAAATGGTAAACCTTAATTTAACTTTCATTAAATCAACTAAAATATAAAAATAAATCAAAAATTTTTTAATTTTATAGATACAAACCTTATTGCTGCTGCGGAACCCTTCATGGGCGAGTCCAACTCGCACTTGGCCGGTTTTTCAGCTAGCAGTTTTAATATCTCACAAAGCATGCTAAAGGCAATATTTTGTTGTAAGCTGTATTACTGGGATGTAATGGTTCGTCTGATAACCCTAGTTGGAGACCGGTCCCATATGTGGCGTGTCACATCTGTCAATGATTACAAGCTCGTAGCAACTACAGCATACCATGAGCTGATACACGATCTACAAGTCCATAACATACAAACATATTTACATTCTGAATTGTTTATTGATGCATGTTCCTTTGTTAAATTTGAAAATGCTAAAATGGAAATTGTTGATCTTCAAGTCGTCAAGGGAATGGTGTACAAATATTTAAAGTATAATAAACTAATAAATAAATAAGTATTGAAACAATAAAGTATGTATATTATGTTTTTAGAAATTAAAAAGGTTATACCACCTTCAATCTTAATTGATAAGATTAATCTTCTTAAAAGTTTGGTCATAAGGTAAAAAAACTTATTGAACCGTCATTTCGTGGGTGTCGACCATAAAGGTTTTTATATTATAGAAAAAAAAAAAAAGGTACGGATCCCTTTACCATAACGTGGAACGAGTCACGTAGTACAAGGAACGGACAAACTGGATTGAAAGTTGCCACGGAATGTAGATACTATTTGTGATTCGGCGCTCCTCTGACGTAGCTGCTTATAATGCAAGTGCAGTGAATGTTCTTGAATGTTCTAGAAGAATTTGTTCTGACACCTTGAAAATTCGATTCGTCTGACTCGTCATCAGGCGCCGCTAATGCATAAAGGTGATGTAACTGTGCATCAACTTTTGTTAATTCTTAAATCTTGTTTACGTGATTAATATCTAAACCACATAACTTTATCATCAGCTTGACTTTCCTGTAGTCAGATAACCGTAACGATATCAAAAATGATTTGTATGAAACTTTTAACGGGTTCTATTATCTATACATTTAGCATTCGACTTTCGGTATCGGTAGTTAATAACTTTCTGGCCTTATTATTTTTTCTACGTTTACAAGTTTGTTAGTAAATATTCAACAATTCTTGCAGTTTACGTTCAGTAACAACAGGGATAATAATATTAAAGCTAATCAGATCCTTACTGTACATTATGAGGTATTATTTCTGCCAATGTTACTAAAATGACATTATTTTTAACCTAAGAAAGTGTCTGACGATAGATATACCACTTTATAGATGTCCGTTTAGAGAATTTTTACTTCTGCCGGGACTACGCTACGGCACAGACATTTAGGCTGCGTTTCCACCAGAGATGTGTTGCGAGGTTTTTAAGAACCAATAGAATCGCGAAGTCACGTCAATGAAGCGATTCTATTGGTTCTCAAAAACACATTCCCCGCAACTTTTCTGGCGGAAACGCAGCCTTAAGGATCACTTTCATAGAAACTCCAATGTAAAATACTCTAGGCCTTCCGACTTTTCAGTGCTATTGTTAATGAAATCCACGTTTGTTACAGGGTACGAGAATCAAGATTGGTTCATACCGTCGCCGGCGCTGCCGGTTAGCTCGCAGGACCTCGAGCTAACGCCTGACCAGATCAGGGAGACGCTTAATTACTTTCGTGAGTTTGCTTTATTTTTCCTCATTGAAAACATGAGTTGATGAAATAGGTAACAATTTGAAGACTGACTTTTTTTGCATTAATGGAGGCTTTAGACTGCGTTTCCGCCAGAGATATGTTGCGAGCAATGTGTTTTTGAGAACCATTAGAATCGCTTCATTGATGTGACCTCGCTCAGCGCAGCGATTCTATTGGATCTTAAAAATACATTCCTCGCAACACATCTCTGGTGGAAACGCAGCTTTAGGACCGGTAAAATGTGGATTGTTTGGCTAGATATACTATAAGCTAGATGAAGAAGTAGGTAAGTTACAAGGTCATAACAAGGGAAAAAAATATTAATTGCTCTTATGTTGTAAAATGTTAGTTACTTTAATCACTCATGTCTTCCATTATGAAAGTCAAAAGATTGAAAGGAATTTAGGTCAAGAGATGTTGCAAATCTAATATCAATAAAAATATTTCTGAATGGAAATTCAAAATGTTTGGCAAATTGATAAAAGATTTTTGATTTATAAAAACTCTAAATAAGTGTTTACATTTTTTCCATAGATATTATTTCTGAGGATATCAGTGCTAAAGAAAATAATACTTATAATTTTAATTAATAATTAATGTTCTTAATTTTATTTTTGGATCTATATAATAACTAAGTATTAAGTAGGCGTAATAATGAATTGGTGTATGTTTATTTAGTCTACACTTGAATAATATACTTTTAGTAACCATTAGAAGGTAACTGATTATGTCTGTTGTCTATAAGTACCTAAATTGGCTATCCACTTTCTATTCTGAAAAGTGTTATACCACCTCAAATGGGAAGGTAATTTTTCCAACCCGGTGTGTATTTGACAGGGCTAAAGACCAGGTTTAGAAATTAAATCTTAACTGAAATACTGTCAGAAACATAACAATAATTTTAACCAAAAATGTTATGGAGAAAAAAATTCTTTTTTTCTTATAGACTCACTTTTGTCTGAGATCTAAGTAGGTGCTAGCGCCATCTAGTTTTACGTATGGTAGACTTATCTATAATATGGTCTTTGTCCAATTCCATTGCCATGAAGAGTAATTTTATTTTGCGCTGCAGATAATTATTATTTATTTAATGTTTTACTGTTTGAAAACCTGCGCTTGACCTAAATGTTGTTTATTTGCTGTTAAAATATTTTTTGCAGTGGAAACTTTTTTAAAATTTTCTTCGAGACATTTTCTTGAAATTCATGCAACAATAAAAATACAAGAGGGCTGTACGGTGTACAAAACAAACCACTTGAGTGAAAAATTGCAAATATACTGTGGCATCGCCCACAGAACAAAAAAAACGTCGCCCCTTCTTTCGCGAGCAATTGTTTGGTCTACGTTCTGTACGACATTGAAAATGTAGGTCGAATCTGTATGCCTTGATAAGGAAAATTAAGAAAACGAGAATTCATAGTCTAGGACTAATAATAGGACTCGTTGTTGATTTTTTAAATAGAATACTTAGGCGTTCTATTTAAAATTAGAATTCTCACTTGTGTAATACGCTTGTTTAATGTTTATTAGGTTAAAAATTAAAATTTAATATGCAAGTGTTATTATTGTTTGTTTATTGTTAACAGTTTTAATTGCTATCACTAGATGGCATTGCAATGAACAAAATTAATATTTACACATGTTTGTAAAACGTCATTTAAAACTATTTATCTTGCTCATTGTACACAAGTAAACTGTTTGCGTATCGTGTTACGTAATTTTAACTTGTAATGAGTTAACTCTAACGTGACCTTCGCGCAGAGTTAAAAATTTAATTACTTTGAATATAGTCAAGTGTCATGTGTCGCATAGATTTGAACTGAAATATTGAGCAGTGTTTCTAAAAGTGTTGCTAAAGTGAGTTTCACACATTAATTTTACTAACTACATAATATGTATTTACTAATTTCATACTAGAATTTTTGGTACGATTATTAATTTAATTTGCATACGATTCATAAGGTTATCACGGATCCATGTGATTGGACCTTGGGATGTAGCCGCTTTAAAAAATAAACAAGACGAAAACTCGTTGTGATCGGCATAATCTTTTGTCTGCGAAAATTTTATTAAAGAGAAGAATGATGCAGAATTATTACGTTCGGCGAGAGGGCAGCGCGCATGCGCGGCTCCTCCTAGCCTCCAGTGCCGGTCGCGGCGGTACCCACGCGACACGCGTTCGCCCCCTACGCCGATCGATAAACTCACCGCGCAACCAGTACATTAGACGTGCATTCTGCATTTTTTGCGCTGATAGTAACGGTGATTGCACCGAGTTTACCGGACCCGTCCGTTTCCCTGCGTCCCCGCTCCCGAGTCCGTCGTGTTCTTGACCTCATTGTCCTCCGGTTCGCGATTATTTTCGTATCAGTGACAAAAGGAGACACTGTTTGGATATATATATTTTTTTATACATACTCCGCGTGGAATTGCTAGGGTTATGTGGTAGCCAAAGGGCCATCGATTGAGGAGCGATCAGAGGTCGCGTTTCGGGATAGCGACGCGACGCGCGACGCGGCAACAGCTGTGGACCGCGACGCCACATTATTTGTTAATTAACCGTGAGAACACTATTATTATTACAGTACACACGTTATCTTTCTCTTGCATTATACCTTCGTAATATGTGAGAAGCGTAATAATTAATAATAATAACACAAAATTACGTGGAACTAAATTGCTTCTTTATTATGTAAGTTACTTTGTAAAGTTATGCATGTGATAGATGTACATTATGATACAAGCTAACATAAATCTTTATTCACTTAACATGATGACCTGAAACCACTTTAATTCAATTACTTAATTGACTACATAGGGTTAAACAGACGATCAAAAGACGGATTTGAAATAACTATTAGATCAATTTTTTTACTCCACTTCACGTTTATTTTAAAAGTATTCATAATATTATATTTAGTGAGCCAAGTAATAACAAATACATCTTTTAATAACAAGGGAATCTCGTGCGGGTCGAAGATCAGAGACGTAATTTGGGACAAATGAATGTTTACAGGCTCCTTATGTATTTCAGGAGATGGATACTTACATAATATTATTTATTTTATATTGCGACGCATTTCTTACCCTTGTCTTTTAACAGTTATTCTAAGGAGGTACAAAAATAACTCATATTTTTTTGCGCATTCATTGGAAAAGTTTGAGGAACTCTTGTTCTCGTGTGCATTCATGCAAAAGACAAATATTGTTTTTTTTAAGTGTAGTATTTAAAAAGAACACTTCAATATAATAAATTGGCATGATGTATGATGGTGCTAGATGAATTAATTTACAAATGAATGTGTTGCAATGACTCAGACTGTGACGTCATTTTGCTTGTAGTCTCTACAGTCTACGGAGTAAAAAAGGGTCAGCCAAGTAAATAATAATGTATTGATAATATAATGAATCTAGAAGTTTCATGTTTTGAATGGAATTTTTTTGTATCCATTTAGTTTAAGTACCATAAAAATTTAAATTCTTAATAATTATTACATTAGTTTCAGTTATTAGATCTAAAGTCTCAAGATAATCCACAAGGAAATATTTTAGCGATATTCTTACTCTTTTCCTAAATCATTCAAGTAGCATAAAAATTATAGTCTTACATTATTATTCTGTGAAAATCACAGATACCTACTAGTAGTAGAGGGGAGGGTGCTATTTTTGTAGTCACTCGAGCGTCATGGAGACCTAGTAGGTTTTGTACATTAGGTAAAGCTGATAAAAAAAATAATAAGAGCGTTTTTTTATTTTAGCGGTGGGTTCAGAAACTGCAGCCATTTTAAAGTTTTGAAAAAGAAAATATATTCATAAAATTGCTTATTTAGGTAAATTATAATATTTTAGACAACAAGGACTAAATCATTTAGTTCAGAGTAAAATAAAATATCTGCGAAGCTTAGTTAAGAAAATATGAAGCTTTATTTTTTTATATTAAAATGTCCCTACAGGCTTACCTAACCTTTGAATCGTCAGTGCTTTATATGGAAGCTTCTTTGGGGTATTCTAAACATTCCCTATCTTAATCTGACAGATCCGATGACATTAAAATATTAAAAAAAAAAAAACCCACGTGAGAAATCTGACTTTTATACCATGATAACTAGACACATGTCGGAAGCCTATGCAAACTTAATCTGACACGCTCGAGGTACTACCGAAATCCCCTCTTCCCCTCCCTATAGAGATAGTAGTATAGGACAAATTAATAACTGTGTTCTTATAATATGATGGTACTAACTACCAAGCATTGACCTGGTATAGCGCCCGCGCCAGCGGGAATTTACAAGAAATTAATAATTATTAATTATATTCGGTATACAAAGATGGTAACTAAGCTTTGAATGGAAGTAATCTGTGAGGGAGTAAAAAGAGTAATGCACGTTGTTACCAACCGTCATCTCGGCCATTAAGAGATAATCTAGTTAAAATATTAAGAAATAGTCTCAGTAATATTTCACCAATTTTTATAGCACTATGTCGAGTTCATAGAACTTGAGGAATTAAAAGATACTTCACACACAATGATACATGCAAAACATTTTATTTGTCTTAACAGAGCCATGGCCTAAAATACCGCTACTGGGGACAATAAGCGTTAGGGGTTGCTGAAAACGGGCAACACTCTTTACGCCCTAGAAGTACAAGAAGAAAATCCGGGATATAATGTTTTTTCATATTAAACATAAATGGTTATGAGCTGGGCTCGATAGTGATGGTGGAAATTCCATCTTCCTTTAATGCACGAGGCATTGACCGGGACTTCGTCGCCGTAAATAGAAAAAGCTAGTTTTTACGGGACAGCAATAACGGCACGCGCATCTCAGGAATGCCGTTCCTGTATTAGCCGGCTAGATTGCAATTTCTCCGAGAATGTTCAATTTGAGGGTCTCCAGTTGTTAGGGTCATTAGGTGCGCCGTGTGCCTGCACGCTAAGCTTGATCGCTATAGAAAGGATTTCTTTCTACGGAACAATAGAATAGTGATTGACAAAGGAAATCTGATTTTGTCCTATGAATTTTTCGGTTTTACTGTAGCCATGATAAGCCAGCAGGATCCAAGTTTTCATAAATTTCTTGACAAAAAGACTCAATGATATCCATAATGTACTGATTTGGAAAGGGGAAATAAAGTCCAAATCGTGATATACTAAATACTAACCCTTCACCACCGCTGAAATTCGCAAACGCCAAGGCCGGCTATAGGCATAGACAACGCAAGCGACTATAAATATAATTGCTAATAGGATAAGAGTTAAATTGGCTTGTGATATAACAATCGGACAGTTAACGTGAACCACGTTTCGTTAGTAGTTACCGCGTAGTGGTCGGAAGTGGTCGTTCGTGGTCAGTAGATCGCGTGCTACGTGAAAGTTTAACATTGGCCTCTTTTCGACCGTTAGTAGAAATTCGGCGAAATTACGGATTCTGTTCAAGTGTTTCAGGCTAATTAAAGTGTATGTGAGTTGTGAGAGAAAAGTCGCTTGCGCATATTCCACATGAGTGTAGGTAACTGAAACTAAGGACCTAAAGAAATCTTTTGACGGCATTTTGCAACTGTGAGATTATCTATGAGTTGTTCTGATTAACTGATTGACTGGTAGGCGTATACTCTTAGCGAATGAATTTTAGAAGGTCCATTTTGTATGATTAACGCCCGAATACTGGAACGTCTCTCAAATATATAAATGCTGCTTAATTTTTTGAGTACAACTTATACGAAAATTTCGTATTCTCCAACGCAAATTTTAACTTCCAGTTAGTTTTAAGTGGACCTCCAAATAAGTTGTACTCAGGCTCCACATGAGCACCACTTAGCAAAAAAATTCGTATACTCGATGGTTACTCAACTTTTTTGAGCTGTCAAATGATCTGTCAAACTGATTTAAGCGTCACTTGCGTTTAAGAGTGGTCAAGAGGTCTCTTAAATCTATAATTACGGTAAAAAGTGTGTGTATAATGTTAAAATAATGTCTTTATCGTCGCTATCTAGTCTTTCTGACCATGAAAGGCCGACCGCGAGTCGCCGTCGAAATAAATGCTCAATGCGTTTAAAAAATACAACGATACATTTACGTTTTACAATACACAACTACATTTTCATGAAAATAGTACCTATATTGATATTAATGTTACTTGTAACTCACTTTTGAAACTATTAGCATAATATCCTTTTCCGAGGTAGTATAATTACAACCATGTTTCTTTTTTGTCTCCTTATTACAATATTATCAAAATGTTTTCCACAAAGAGAATATAATCACTACGGTCGGTCTTCTTCTTCTTTTTGATAATGTCAATCGGTCGGTTTTCAAACATGTCAATTGTCAGTTGTCACTCAAAAGATCGTTCCATTCTACGTATGGTTGCATTGTTTTAAACTTTAAAGTCGATTTCGGATTTTCTATTGTAATTAATCAGAAAATAATGTTAAAAATTGTCATGTCTTTAATTAATTTAAATATATTTAATGAAAACTAATAGTAAACGGCAATTAAATGATTTTTAGTGAACTTTTTATTTGTACAATCAAGTTAGATCTAGCGTAAAATGTAATACTGTAAATGTTGCCATGATGTAAATATTTGACGGCTACTCACAGGGCTACTTACGTGAGTACCACAAGAAATTGTCTGAGTGGCGTTTGTGTATATCACTTAAATATGGGAAACGCTTACATTTAAATGCCCTTCAACTGATTAATGCATTTGAGTGACGTTCCAGTATTCGGCCGGTAGGCAGTAGGCACTAAGAGTGCAATGAGAAAGGATTTTCCGAGACTATTCTGGGGGGAAAATGAGATCCAAAGTTTGTATAAAACTTAACTACAGATCTGATCTGACAGAGATGTTTATATTTTTTAAATTCATGCCCTAACGTGGTGAAAATTGGGAAAACAATCTATTATACTGTACTCGGCGAAACATGGCGGTAGCGGTAATTGACTCCCTGTCAAAAACTTGTAATTTTCTATATCAACCGCGATTGACAATGAAGTGTCAGATGTTGTCAATCGCGGCTTTGTATAGAAAATGACAAGTTTTTGACAGGGAGTCAATGACCGCTACCGCCATGTTTTGCCGAGTACAGTATAGAAGTTGGAACTACTTTGTCATCTTCTTTGTCGAAGAGGAGCAAAAGCTATCATAATATTGAAGTATTTTATCAAGACTATTTCCATAATTTTTATGTGCGACTAGCATTAATTACCTGCTATTATTATTGATCTAGTGATTTTACTTTTTTTATTGCATTATTCGTTTCTGTCGAATGCGCACGGAAATAACAGTTTTATAATGTTCATTAAATTTTAAAATGTATTGTAAGTTGATTTATTGTGCAATAATACTATTTTAAAGCATTGAACTATTATAATAGCTTTAAAGTAATAATTATTTATATAACAGAAAAATAATAAATAAAGTTTTAATAATTATCTCATAATGTACTTACTTATCAATAAATATAATATAATTATATTGTATGAATGTGTTAAAATAACTGTACGTTCTGCTTTGCGTATAAAAATATCATTTACAAATAATTTTATTGAGATAATAAAAACGCGATATTAAGGTTTTATCTAAAAAGTAGATACTAAAAAATAACTAGCTTAAGACGTATCAATGTCGCGGTCGTGTAAATAGAATATGGCTATAATAGCAAAAAATGTGCTAGTAATAATATGCTTGGAGCATTCCTCTGCTTGATACAAAAGTAGAAGTAATAGCAGTAGTTAGTTTGATATCATAATAATAAAATTATTAGTTACATATCATGGAAAGTAATAAAATTAAGAGGTAAACAAAGCATAAGCATAGGAAGTCTTATCAGACGTCTGAGAGAAAGGAAGCTTTCTAAGGTCTTAAACCAGGTTCCAGACTGGCGACCTTATAAGTTTGCTGTTCAGTGTTCAGGTCTTGTAACTTTATATCTAGTTTCTACAACCTATGACCCTTTTATCTTTAACCCATTAAGCTTTGGCAACTGAATAGCTATAGTAAAATATAAAATGACGCTCACAGAAATCCGGCGTGAAACAGCGCTTGCGCTGTGTTTCGCTGAGTGAGTGAGTTTACCGGAGGCCCAATCCCCTCCCCTTTTCCCTTCCTTTCCCTCCCTTACTCTTCCCTATTCCCTTCCCTACCCTCCCCTATTACCCTATTCCCTCTTAAAAGGCCGGCAAAGCACCTGCAGCTCTTCTGATGCTGCGAGTGTCCATGGGCGACGGAAGTTGCTTTCCATCAGGTGACCCGTTTGCTCGTTTGCCCCCTTATTTCATAAAAATAAGATAATACATTATTTTGTTGGTCACATGTTTTATAGAAACATTATTCTGTATTATTTCATAGCTACAGATTACGTATTTGAATTCATAAAAAGATAAAATCATAATTAAATGCTAATCTTGCTCATTGCTTGATTTGTAGGTAAACCAGTCACCTATAGACATGTATTTTTAATGCCATAATAGTCATAATACCGAAAATACAAAGAAATGGATGATCGTATGAAATGCAAATATACCTGTTCCTCGGACACTTTTGAAGCAAGGCTGTTCTACGTCAGCGTGAATCACGTGGATATCGACCTTAAAATACACCGCGATTGCGGCACTGTTTATTACTGATTGAAATTATATTGTGTAGAAAATGATACCAAAGTTTCGTCTCGATCGATCTTGTACCAAACTTTGACCCTTAAAGTTCGTGACCTTTGTCTACAGGGGGTTATACAATTGAAATGTCCTCAATTTAGGCCCCACTTGCTCAGAACTGGGTTGTAATGTTAAGATCTATCTTATTCTTCGTATTAACGATAGATAAGATTTAGATACTTGAAAGTTGAAACTGTTTGTTTAAACCGGAGTTATCCGAATTTACTTATTCAGATCATCAAGAGGACCTTCAAATAATTCAAATTCCAAATTCTTTATTTGCACAGAACATGTTGAAATTATATGTTACAAACATTGATAGGTACCACAATATACGACCATTTAGAAGTAAACTGTAGATACTTTAGCAAGAGACGATAGGTTTAGCCCACGAATAATGTCTTGCATAACTCGAGTTTGAAGTCGCAGGTTATTCTAATTTGAACTGTAGCGTCATACAAACGTAAAATATTGAATTACAGTACGTACATTTTTCATTTAACTCATGCAAAGTCATTAGCGGCTTACGATACGCTAATTACGGTTAATTTTTTTCTGCAATTGCTCTTGAGTCTTGACCGTGAAAAAGTAAAAACTAAAGAGCGGTTATAACAGATGTAAATTCTGTTTAACTAAACTAGTGACTTTATGTTATTATGACTAATGATGATTATAGCACATTAGTGAACGTTTTAGTCATCAGTCTAAATGAATGCACTCGATTTGTAAACTGATTTAAATACTTGTTTATGTAAAAACTATGATTTTCTCGAAAACGTTCTACATCATGTTATAAGGGACATCTGATTTAAGATTTAACTTTCTCATGTTGTTCTTCTCATCTGCAATTTTAATAACATAGTTTGACTGACTTAACTTTCCACTTAACGACATTACTTACCTTGCAGTCAAAACATAATATGCACAAGCGACGAATCAATAACCAAAGTAGTTCGTGCTACTCTAGTCCTTCATATTTAACAAGACCGGCACACGATTCCCACTAAAATATTAGTGTCGTCAAAGTTAATATTTATTTTAGCTTGCAAATATGCTCGTCTCGCATTCAAGATTAGGACTTTTTTACATTCGGACATATCAGTGCTAGAAGAATCGCTAGTGTTGGATAGTGGACTCCAACTTCCAAGTGCTCAGGGGGAGTGTTTTGGCGTGACGCGTTTGGGGCCGATGTTGGCGGCGCGTCACGGCGGAGGGTGGTGCGGGTTGGGGCGCGGGGTGCGCGGGGGGCTCGCGCGCCTCGCCGCCGCCCGGCTTCGATCCCGAGCTCTTCAGGGAGCTCAGCTTCCTGCCCGACGCGGAGCTGCGGGAGTGCCTAGGCGACTATCCTGACTTCCTCTACCACTTGGCGAGGGACAGGTTCGGGAGAGTCTACTTTCGCGTTATCAGGACCTTGCTCCTTGATCGAGGTATGGGGATCACCGCGCTCATCAGCTGCTATGCATCATCCATTAGTGCGCCTCGTCTTTGTCGAATCTACACTGAATCTTTCTATCATCAAGATTTTTCTTTTTATTCGCATTAACCGTCATCTCATAACTCATAAGCCTTCTCATTATTTACACCGCTTTCATTTTCTTATACTGCATATCTACCTTCATTCAATATTTTAATACATTATTTATCATGTTGCGTTTTAATTTCAATTTCTCTAATATACATTAATTCCATATTTTCCACAAAAAGAAAGTTATTAACTGTGTAGGCCTGTATCATCTTCATTATCTCGTTTTTACCCTTCTACTTAAGGGCTTTAGATCTTTTATACATAGGCTGCACCTTGTGGGCTGCACTAAAAATATCGGGAATGGAATACTTCCACTATTCCTGTCATAATTAAATCTTTTTAATTGAAAACTCCTTGGTTTTAAAAATCGAATACCATTTATTTATTTAAAAAAAGATTCTCGGTCTTGTCACAAGGTCTTGTCAAACTTGTTTAGTCGTTGAGAAAATGGAATTGACTCGAGAAAATTCTAGAGCGATGATTTATTATGACTTTCGAAGTGGTTTAACACAAAAACAGTGTGTTGATCGGATGATTTCTGCATTTGGTGATGAAGCCCCATCCAAAACCACAATTTATCGCTGGTTTGCTGAATTTCAACTTGGACGTTTCAGGCTCAGTGATGATCCCCGTCAAGGTCGTCCAAAAACTGCAGTCACCCAAGAAAACGTTGATGCTGTGCGTAAGCTGATTGAGGAAGATCGATATGTGACATACCGCGAAATTCAGGCAACTTTAGACATTGGCATGAGTTAAATACAAATAATATTGCATGAACAATTAGGTTTAAAACAGTCGTTTTCCCGATGGATACCGCATTTGCTCTGTGAAGAGCAAAAAGCGGCTCGCGTTACTTGGTGCGTCAGAACTCTCGAAAGATTCCACGCAGGATCCAACATCATGTATACAACATCGTATCAGGTGACGAATCCTGGATATACGCGTACGAACCCGAAACTAAAAACCAGTCACGAGTTTGGGTGTTCGAAAATGAGTTAAACCCAACAAAAATTGTTCGTTCACGGAGTGTTACCGTAAACCGGCCATATTGCGACTATTCCTCTTGAGGGACAAAGAACGGTTAATGCAGAATGGTATGCTAGCATTTGTTTGCCACAGGTCGTTTCTGAACTCCGTAAAGAGAACTGCAACCGCCGCATCTTCCTCCATCACGACAATGCGAGTTCTCACACCGCGCACAGAACAAAAGAGTTTTTAGAGCAAGAAAACATAGAATTAGACCATCCGCCGTAAGGCCTGACTTAATCCCTAATGATTTCTATACTTTCCCTAAAATAAGGAATAAATTGCGTGGTCAGAGATTTTCATCACCTGAAGAAGCTGTGGATGCCTACAAAACGGCCATTTTGGAGACCCCAACTTCCGAACGGAATGGTTGCTTCAATGATTGGTTCCATCGTATGGAAAAATGTGTCAAATTTCGCGGAGAATACTTCGAAAAGCAATAAACACATTTTTAAATAGTACTGTTGTGTCTCCTCCTTGATTCCCGAAATTTTCAGTGCCGCCCTCGTATTTCTTAGATAACTTTAGTGACCCTAGGCAACTCACTAAAGATGTCGGTAATTTTACTTACGTCAATATAATATTTTATACGTTTATGAATACGTTTTTGTAAGTATAGTCCTCAATGCAGTACATTTGTCGCTACTGGGACAGGGTCGTTTACTTTTCACTTTACAAACATGGTGTTAAATAATCGTAGAACGCTTTAGTTTGTTTAATAGCAAAGCTGTAATCAATTACGCTTTGTACGGAAATCGTGATGATAAAAACTGTGAAAGTCCTGAAGTCATGAGAGGCAAGCGCGAACAATCGATATCCGTTGTAATAGTTAAGTAATGGGAAAAGTTCACATAACCATGTTTTGTTGCACTGGCATGTTCCCATCGATCAATTGCTACAAATGACAATCGAAAGCTAGATCATTAAATCAAATGTAATGAGAACGGCGTACCTCAAGTATTAGTCCAACGTTTCTAATTTACATAATGTTTATTATCATTAAGGCCCACTTGCGCAGATCTGAGTTAAAGTTAACTCTGAGTTAAACATCATGTCATATCTGTCACTCACCAAGTAAGTAATAGAGATGACATGATGTTTAACTCAGAGTTAACTTTAACTCATATCTGTGCAAGTCCGCCTTAGATGATCGTAAATTTTAAAACAATCACAATACAGATATTTTACATCATTGTTCGAATGTAATCTTAAAATTCTCACGATTTTCGGATTAGCGACTAACATCTCAACTCAGTTTGTAGTAGATTCAGCTGATAAAAGACAGTATTTTGTGCTCCGTATCATGATTTCTTTAACTAAGACCTTGTTTAGCTGTCTGCAATTTTCTATTCCCAGCTACATGAAGTACGCTTTCCTTTTCTCCACTGGTGAGTTTAATTATATCGATATTTGTGTCAGCTTCTAGTTCGTTAACCCTGTTATCAGTCGTTTTGAGTGTTCAGGCTCGCGAAAGCTAGTGTTTATGTAACAAACACTAGCCCGAAGTGTTTATCAATAAATAGTCAACTCGTTTGTTGTCTTTGTACTCCAGTTTTCCCATGTTGCACAATAGACTCGCCGGCTTCCAGTCTTGCCGTATACCGTCGCGCCGGTACACGCTCGCTCGCCGCTGCGTTCACTTCTGCCTCACCATTATCATGCACTGCTAGGGTAACATCCAGTCTGTTCAATGAACGACTGGGCGGATATCGAAGATATTTTAATGGGTCAGCATTTTATCGCTAATTAATATTGCGAACAATGGCTTTATCTTATCAACGTTTCATGCTGCGCACCGGTTTTGTATATTTGTGATCATAGATTGAGCCCTAAGTTAATGAGCACGACATGTCGTGCGCGATATTAAATTGTGTAACGAAAAATTGTGACGTTTGTGGTAATTAAATTAACTTGCCTAAAAATTCGTGTTAAATTGTGTTCAACGCTAGCGCTGCTTGTACGTTTCGTGTTCTGTGATGTGATTTCTATGTCTCCAAATGGCTTGTTTCTGTTGCAAATGTACAGAATATTTCGTATTTTCTACTATTTAAAAGCTCGATTAGTTTTTAACAATTTGCCAAAATTTTTAATGCAATTTCAAGACAAACATCGTATCATTCTATTGTATTTTATCGATAATTTCTAAATAGGTCCGCGTTAAGTGCTAAGTAACATTTATAATGTGATATGTTATCATTTGTGATTTCGCAGCAACAGTGTTTTGTTGTGCTTAACGCGGTTGTGTTGTTTTCAGTTTTATGCAGCAACAGGGTGAGCCAAATGACAAAAACCTACAATGACATTGAAGCGGTAACACGGCTCTTAGAAGAAGTAAGTAAAATCTTTTATTTCCTTGCTTGCGCCAGTCTTTATTATTTTTGATAATTTATTATCTAAATGTCATTTTTGTTGTAAATGCCAATTAGAGATGTAACGTAGAAGCGGTAGAACCAATGGCACAGAATACATATTAGTACAAGCCAATAGCCGCGTACTGACCAAGCGAGTCGCCTCGCGAGGCAGCCTCGCGCAGCAGTTGCTCGGTCGGTCAGTGCGTGGCTAGTGCGCGGCAAACGTCCGAGGCGCCTTTGAGCATCGACAAAAACCGACAACGCTCGGCTCGGGCCGCGGCACGCTCGGGCGCGGGCGAGGCAGCGAGGCTGCTCGCTTGATCAGTACGCGGCTAATGGTTAAGGCGCTATATTGAAAAAAACTGACCTTTTTGACGTAATACTATAGGACCCTCAGAAATGTTACAAATCTGGTAATGAGATATACATATCTTCATAGCCTTATCTAGGCTTGAGAAGAACTAGAAACACGATTAATGTATTTTGCCTCGATACATTTAATTTTCGAAATTACCTCTTTAAAATACGAAATTTGAAGATTATTTTTAAATGAAAATAGATGTATTGTAGGAAATTAGTCTAATTGATAGACACCTTTGCAACTCAAAATCGTATAGAAGCATTGTTTAAATGCTCCTAGTTATTTTTTAAATGATTATAATTACGTTTTTTCGCATGTTTTCCGAGCGAGCCGATAGCTTCTGGCCGCAGCGTATTGTGAGACTTTATAGTCATACAAATTAATTATAAAATTGCCCTTGCGGTAAAATTACTTTCGATATAGCGCCTTAACACTAATTTAGATAACCGCAACCAAACCAAAAATGTTTAATTTCATAAAGAAGTGGAAGTCTTACTTCCATTCTTATAAGTATTCCAATTTCTATTTTCTTAACTATTTACTACTGACATTGTTTCGGCCTCACTATTCCGAAAATAGTTAATGGAACTATCACAAAGTTTGTCAACAAACTATTAAGTTATTGACACAATTTAAGATAAAATCTCAATGATACAGACACATGCTATACGGAAATTCATAGACTCCGGAACGCTGTGACAGTTGAAAGTGATATTTGTTGTATAGCCTTTGATAACATTTGTAACAAATAGGAAGTAAATTAATATGCATAGGGAGTTAAATTATTTTGTCGGAATGTCAAGACTTGTATGTATCAAAAGTTAGTTTGTCCGTTGTATCGAATTAAAATAAAATTGCATATATTATGTATTTTGATTTTGAAGAAGAAAATCGTAAGAATTATTTGCTCTTTCTCTATAATAGTAGAGAGGGGAGGGTGCTATTTTTGTAGTCACTCGAGCGTTATGGAGATCTAGTAGGTTTTATACATTAGGTAAAGCTGATAAAAAAAAAAATAAGAGCGTTTTTTTATTTAAGCGGTGGGTCCAGAAACAGCAGCCATTTTAAAGTTTTGAAAAAGAAAATATATTCAGAAAATTGCTTATTTAGGTTAATTAAAAATATATTTTAGATAACAAGGACTAAATCATTTAGTTTAGACCAAAATAATTTATCTGCGAAGCATAGTTTCTATTTTTTTATGTTTTAAAATGTCCCTACAGGCTTACCTAACCTTTGAATCGTCAGTGCTTTATATGGAAGCTTCTTTGGGGTATACTAAGCACCCCCTATCTTAATCTGACAGATCCGACGACATTTAAACATATTTTTCTTTTTTACTTACCACGTGAGAAATCTGATTTCTATACCATGATAACTAGACACATGTCGGAAGCCTATGCAAGCTTAATCTGACACGCTCGAGCTACTCCCGAAATCCCCTCTTCGCCTCCCCTACTATAGGCATTGATTCAATAAACTTTTAAACCATTTACATACCAACCAATAACCAAAAAAATCTGACTCCTTAGTCCTTTGAAATAAAGTGCTGTAATCAGTAAGGCCGCCTTTTTCTACAATCCCTGAGTTGTATATTTCAATTATACTACTTGTAGTAAATTTTCAAATAATTAATTGTTTACTATTCTTATAATATTCTTCCTAAACCTTTGCCTAGTTTCAGCGGCTATATGTTCACGTTTTGGTTGCAGAAAGAGAAAGATTTGGAGCTGACGGCTCGCATCGGCAAGGAGCTGCTCTCAGCCAACGGCCGCCTGGAGGCTCGCGTCACAGCGCTAGAGGGGGAGTTGCGGGGGGCGAGGGATCACATCACACAGCTCAGACATGACCTCTCCGCCAAGACTGATCTGCTACAGGTAAGCGCCAGTCCACACGGCGCGTTGCGTCAGCGTTGCGTCGACGCAGCGCTACCGTTTGACGCATAGCCGGCCGCACGGGTGCTGCGTCACCGCAGCGTTATTACGAAGCTGTCTTAACGTCATCACCCCCTCCCGCTTCGTCTTGGGGGCTACTGTCTGTCATGCGTGCGTTGCGCGCTGATGTATTTGTATGTAAAACAACGCAACGGCAGCGTTGCGTCGACGCAACGCTGACGCTACGTGCCGCGCCGTGTGGACTGGCTCTAAGAGTAGACCTGCTACGGGGTATTTACTGACTTGTGATATAGTACTTATTTGTTTCACCCCTATCTTACAAACAGGCATGATGCCAGACCTTGCGTTACTGTAAGATTGTCCAGAGGCAATCAAAAAATTTTACAAATAGGGAGTTTATGAGCGTTCATGCGAGGCCCTCTCAGCTCTCCCTACAAATCGAATACTAGAAGTGTTTTTACCTATCGATTTTATTGTTGTGACGGATTTGAGATTACAGATCTGATTCTGTAATCTGTCACAACAATAAAATGCCTGATTCTCGATCGTGGGTATCGCAGACACAATATATTTTAAATTGTTATGCGGCAGCCGAGAGCCGCTTGGCGACACATTAAAAAATGAATACAGCTTCGATCCGGATCCTATCAAATAGCAATAGCATTCATGAACGTCAAACAAACTATTCTTTTTGGCCAATCAGAACGCGTTCAGCGTAGGTTTGACATTAGTAGTGTGTTTTCGCGGATTCTGGATCACGATTCTGGGTCCACCCCTCCCCCCGCTCGCGGCTCGCAAACTTTCTCGATCACTTTTTGTCGGTTCGAGTGGCGAAGTCGCCTAAAAAAAAAGTTTGGTGTCAAAATAGGGGTTTTTGACCATGCCTCTTCGATATATGCGACCCGTTTCTGCGTATTTGCACTAGTTACAAAGTTAGCTTTTGTGTTTAACCCTCATTATCTACTATCACCACGCTCCATTGTTCCTTCATACTGCTGGGGTTTTTAATAAAAATGAAAGCACAACTTTACAATAATCATTTATTTGCACATTAAAAACATATTACAGATTAAGAACTTAATAATACTTAGAAAAATAATACAATGTTTATTTCTTAAGTCATTGTCAGAGTTTCAGAATGAATTTGGTAGTGACACACTTAAAAATGATATGTTTTTGAATAAAATGTTTGAATCTTGTTTTATGAACTGTGGTAACTATGTAATACGAAATAAATAATTTGTTTGAAAGTAAACCAAAGTTTTATTTTAACCTTAGCTTTGATTATATTGTTAAAAAAAAAGACTCAGTTTGCGCGCCGCGTCGTCGTATGTTTACGAAGTCCATCGAATGATCGGGTGACTTACATAATTAATTATTAGGTACTTTTAATTTGCAATAATTCATTAGTTAATTATCATTCATATTTATTTAAAATCTTGTAAGAAATTAAGGTGATGTAAGCGATAAGCCCAGTTAGTCATTACGAACAATAGGACACCGAGGCGAGCATAACAATGCAATAAGTAGCGATTGTAATTATGAAGGAACAATGGAGCGTGGTGATAGTAGATAATGAGGGTTAAACACAAAAGCTAACTTTGAAACTAGTGCAAATACGCAGAAACGGATCGCATATATCGAAGGGCATGGTCGAAAACCCCTATTTTGACACCAAACTCTTTTTTTTTTAGGCGACGTCGCCACTCGAACCGACAAAAAGTGATCGAGAAAGTTTGCGAGCCGCGAGCGGGTGGAGGGGTGGACCCAGAATCGTGATCCAGAATCCGCGAAAACACACTACTGACATTTTATGAACATACTACACTACTACACAATATTTATTTATTTATTTTATATTATATTATCTTAGGACTTTCACACCGAGATTGAAGCTGTTTTAATATTGCATTAAAATAGCAGAATCAGGATACATATTTGTCACAGTGCATCTCAAACGTTATCTCCAAACTGATTAGATACATGTGATTCCGACCTTGGCATTGACTGATTTGCCACTGATAGAAACGTTTTTCGACTTTAGAGTCGACTTCATTTAGGATACAGTGACACAACGGAGTGTGAAGTTGTGACCTCGTTATTAAACGCAATTTGTGTTTTGTGAGTTTGTGGTCTTTGCGTTGTCATAAATGTTGCAAATCAATATTTCATTCCTTTTGAAGTGCACGATATAGCTTTATAATAAATTGTTTGGATTTGGAATTTTCGTAAATCTAAGGAATATTCCAATAATTATTATGTGAATTGTGTGTTTTGATTACTTTATAACTAATTAAATAATGTATTATTCAAAAATCTACATGTGAAAAACCATTAAAACTTCATTGTTGGCTGTTGTTCAATGAAGTTGGTTAGTATTATTATTTCTGATCTAAAAAACGCAAAAAACCTCAATTTATTTTTTAGTTCATAGCTGTATCTCTTGTTTATGCTCGCTACAGTAGCAAACGATGAACTTAGCAGTTTGGTCGCAGTAGGGATAAAAAGGTTCTTTAATAATTACATCTCTACCGTGAACGTTATTGTATGTCTCGAGTTATAACTTATATGGTTATAAGTTATAACCCGAGCAAAATATCTCATAGACTCGGCCAGTATGCGATAACACCGCGCCATAACGTCATCGATTAGGCGTCTAGATATTTCAGCCGGGCAGTACAATAGTCAGAATACTGATATACCCAATACAGCCTGGCCCCATGCGCGTGTAAGGTTGCCCAAAATGGAACATTGCGCCTTCCCCATACTCTTTGCTGAGCAAGTTCAAAGTTATATATGCTTCTTATACGCGTAGATATAGACATTGTCAAATATTTTAACCGCCCCGTTTACTTCTCTTCAATGGAGATGAAGACCTACGCGATTTTCCACTGTTCTTCATTATATTTAGCTTCTCTAATGTAGTTTTCGGCAAGCATTTTAACGTGACACTCTTGTAGGTGCTAACAAATGACACCGAGGAGTCACCCACGGAGGAGCCGGAGGGGGCGACGGCGCTAGCCCTCCGCAAGCGGCAGGGTGCCCTGGAGCGGGAGAACCGGGCGCTGCGCGAGGAGGCCGCGCGCCTCGCCGCCGGCGCCGACTCCGCGGAGCTGGCCGAGAAACAGCTTCTGAGGGACATCGCTGCGCAGCTTTGTGAGTATACTGGTGCTCGAGTTGTCGTCGCATGCGTTAAAATGCTAGAGATAGCTACTCATTCACAGAAATGGCTAAAGTTATCTGTGCAAGGGCAGAAAAAATATGCTATAGTTAGCTGCCCAAGTACAGAAAAAGCTAAAGTTATCTGCGCATGCGCTGAAAAAGGTAGAGTTATCTGCGCATTTCCAGAAAAAGCTAAAGTTATCTGCGCATGCGCTGAAAAAGGTAGAGTTATCTGCGCATTTCCAGAAAAAGCTAAAGTTATCTGCGTATGCGCTGAAAAAGCTAGAGTAAACCTTAAAAACAACTTACAACAAGAACTTATAACACATTACGCAGTTTCGCTTAGGTCTGATGGAAAAGCAGCTTGATCCGCGCATGCGCAGCCTAGCTTTAAGAATCGTTTAAATTCTTAGCGCTAACAGAGGCTCCAGGAACTAGGCTTTTGTTAGATTGACTTGTCATGAATTGATTTGATTTTTGATTGACATGATTTGATTGAAATTATTGTCGACTTTATATGCATTACTGCATCTCACAGTTGTAGAGAGACGTGTGCGGAAGATGTGAGAAGCGGGCCTTACGGTTACCTGCGCGATTGTATCGGTGGTAGTAATTGAATGCGTTGTTGATGACGTCACCTCATAGTTTATATTCCAGTCAATCTCAGTTACTAAAGTATAAAAGAAACGAACACTTAATCGGTACTCGGAATCGAACCGGAATAAGAGTGGTCGCATTGAATAAATAATTTCTATTTTACCGATTGAAAAGTTCAGCTTTTAATAGAATTTCCGACTTTTATCATCGTTTGATAAACATGAGTGTTAAAAAAAATTATGACAAAAATACAAATACCTGAAAAAAATGGTACCTGGTACTAAATTTTGCAATTAGCGACAAAATGGCAAATACAAAACACGACACTCGTCGAACAGAACAATCGTTGTTATCGAAAATATCACGTTACGTCCATTAGCGATGGATGGGTAAACGGTGACAAAATGGAAATTATTGAGTTACCACCATTTTCCTGGACTGTATCGGTGGATTCCGATAGACTATTTAAAACGAAAATTGTTTGTTCATAGCCAATTGAATTTTAATACTTTTATCTTATATCTTTAAACGAGCAATTCTTGTGTACATAAATATATAATTTGAATCTTGGAATCGGCTCCAACGATTTTCATGAAATTTAGTATATAGGGGGTTTCGGGGGCGATAAATCGATTTAGCTAGGAATCATTTTCATAAAATGTCATTTTATGTGTGTTTTTTTAATTTTTTTAATACCGAGCGAAGCGCGGTCATATAGCTAGTTTTAATTATCCCAGATAATGTAGATTGTGCTGATAATACGTCTTGCTTTATACTATACTAATATTATAAATCGGAAGAGTTTGTTAGTTTGTATGTTTGAACGCGCAAATCTCAAGAACTACTGGTCCGATTTGAAAATTCTTTCAGTTTTAGATAGCCTAGCCTTCCTCGAAAAATGGGCTATCTAACACTGAAAGAATTTTTCAAATCGGACCTGTAGTTCCTGAGATTAGCGCGTTCAAACAAATAAACAAACAGACAAACTCTTCAGCTTTATAATATTAGTGTAGATAAAGTTTAATCTAGTTCTAATTATTTTAAATCTAACCTTATCGTACACGTTATTTATTATTACGATAATATCTTTGGTATGTGCCTTTGTCAGAGTATTTATTACGTGATCGCACATTTATCAGGAAGCGCAGAACGCGCCGCATTGAATTCGCTGTATGAAATGATGTGAAACATCGCACATTCGTCCGCACCGTACGCGCCGCATTTCGTGTACTGTGCGGTGCGTTCGGCGCGTATGGTACTGACAAATAATTTAATGTGCGATCAGCTTTACTTGTCTATATACACCTTTTCAAATTGACTTTAAAATCGACTAAGGGCCCGTTGTTTGATCGCTAGTTAAGGTTACAAATAGTTAAAATCTGTTAGTTAAACTATTTGTTAAAAATTACAAAATGTTGTTTTTCAATCGATAGTTAAGCTAACTGTAGTAAATTTTTTTGACAAATTGTTAAATAAAATGACTACGCTCGGACTGCGTAGTTAACATTGACCATTAGTTTGATTCGTTTGATGTTGCGGATAATATCTAGTCGAGTTGAGATATTTTACTGCCCAAAAAGAGTGCTTTTTAAAAAAATAATGGATTTAAATGTACTTATACATTTCGATGACTCGGAAAGTTCTTCTGATGAAGAAATCATTCTAGAATACGTTTTAACACGCCGCCCGAAAACATTTCGCTCTAGAATAATTGTGCAGCTAGCTGCTAGACTATTCGGATGAAGTCGAATTTTTCGAAAGGTTTAGAATGTCCAAAGAAACTTTGGATTGGCTGAAGTGATTTAAGTCTACATTGTGTACTATTTACTAAATAGGTAAGTAGGTACCAACAACAACAGTGCTGTATTACATAAATATTGAAACCTATATTCATCATATCAAAAAGCTGCCTACCATAAACAACACAAAAAAAGGGTTTTTTTATGCAAAAAGTTTCAATAAGTCATAAAGTTTCTAATAAATAGAGAAAACACGTGCAAAAAACAATTGTACTTTTTTATAGAAAGAGCCCTCATGACCCATCTTTATTGATAATCCAAAGAATTTGAGTTAAGTTTTAATTACGTCCGTATGTCAAATACTTTAAGAGCTATTATTCTTTGAACATTGGTTGTGCGTGAGCTCAAAAGGTTCTGTACAGCCGACGTTTCATAAACAATATTACCAGTAGTAAAAAAATTCTCCCGGCAGAATTTTGGGTTTCCCATGTTCCTTCAAATAGCAACACAATTGACGATTGTTACTTTTAACTATAGTCAAAAATCAGTTGAAACAACGTATTTCTATTTTAACAACTGGTTAAGGCTTAACTACAGTTAACTAACTAATGGTTACGGAGACTATTTGTCATTTTTGACTAGTGATCAAACAACCGGCCCTAAGGGTGGGTTGCACCACAGAGGCGTGGTTAAAGTTAAAGTTAAGGTTAAAGTTATGGTTATAGTTAAATATGGCGTCCTTTAGCTTTAACTTTAACCTTAACTTTGACCGGAGAAATTCACAGATGTCTGTTGCGTTTATTTTTTTATGAAGCTACAGGATTGAGGGTATAAAAAAAAATAATTATCCGTAAAAATCGACAGGAAAAAAGAATACGTATGAGCGGTTATGGTTAGTTTTAACCGAAGATTTGACATTTTGCACTATAGTTATAGTTAAAGTTACAGTTATAGTTAAAGTAAGTTGGTGCAACCCAACCTAAATGAATGTGCGCTCCATTATACAAGTACGCTGGACTGGACCTATGATACCCTTTTAAACATGACGTTTGAAAGTCGCCATATTGGCGCTGATAGCAGTAGTGGGAGTACTTGGAACTAATACTAGTTTCTACCACCATAGTGATTATATTCTCTTTGCTTTCTACAACCAATCGCGATTGAGCGGCCATTTGCAAGTTACGTCAGATTTAGTTCTCTTCCCCCACATTGGGGGCGCTGATTCCGCTTCAAATAGGCACAAAAAACAGGTGGGTATCTTATGTCCATGGTACTTGTATAATGGAGGTCTGTGGTGCGGCTGTATTTATTTATTAGGCGGCTAATATGTGACATTTAAATTGGTAGCATTATAATAGACGCCCATACTTTAATGTAGATAATATACTATTTGGATCAAGTTGAAACGGTGTACAGTGCAGTGCTAAGGTCAATAAATGCATTTTATGTTTTTTTGCTAATTGTGACTCATGTGTTATGATTATCACCAATTGACTAGCTTCTGAACTACATAATTGATACAAATTTAGAATTTATGTTTTAAGCAATTGATAAAATGTTGTTCTTTTTAAAGTCATTGTTATACATATGCCAAGTTTAACTATGTGCAGTAACCGGTTTAAAATTTTGTTGACACTTGATTTAAAAACCTTCACACGTTTTAGTTGCTCATTATTTTTCCTTTACACTGCAAGACTTTGCTTCTTGGAAAATCCAAGATCCATTATATTCACAGTCAAAACTCGTATGTACATTAATAGCAGGTTTACATTATTCCAAGCCAGTAATCCAATCCAGCGCTAGATTATTACTGGAATAATGTAATTGAGCAATGACCATAAAGGAGTGATAATATTATAGCCGTATGTTCTATGTAGTATAATAATAATTGTGATTTGTATCAATTTTAAAGTACTAAGAAGTTGTAAATAGAGAAGGGCCTTTTAACGTAATAGCTAAAATTCATTAAGAAAATTAGTTATGTAAGTTGCAAGTACAACATAATGGCGTATCTAACCAATTGATCAACGGCAAATTAAAACTGCTTTGACATTGACATAGTAATTTTTAAGAGTTAATTTAAGAAATGATTAAGTAATAATGGTTGTTTTTAATATTTTGTTTCTTTTTCTTTCTGTCAGTTAGTGGATACTAGATAAGTAGGTACTTAGGGCCTGTTTCACCACTTCCTGATAAGTGACGAATATGCTATCCACCAATTAACTTGACAGATCAAGTATGGAGAATCTGTCAAAAAAGCCTATTCTGCACTTTATCAGCAAGTGGTGAAACAGGCTCTATGTATAGCTACTTATTTTATACAGATTGTTACTAAACTAAGTGTAAAGTAAAAGTACTTTAGAGTGTGTTTGTGTCCCTTACACATGTACTAGCGACCCGCCCCGGCGTCGAACGGGTATAAAATATATATCCACTGAAAAAATGATTAAAATCCATAGCCTATGATCCTTCACGTGGTCTACTTCTTATCTGTGCCAAATAACATAAAAATTGCTCCAGTAGTTCGCGAGATAAGCTCTTTCAAACAATTTCTTCCGTTTTTTCCACATTCTCCTTTAAGTCTTAGCGTGATAAAATATAGCCTATAGCCTTCCTCAATAAATGGGCTATCTAACACTGAAAGAATTTTTCATATCGGACCAGTAGTTCCTGAGATTAGTGCGTTCAAGTTAGTCCTTTCAAATTATTTTCCCCGTTTTTTCCACATTTTCCTCTATTTCTTCGCTCCTATTGGTCTTAGCGTGATAAAATATAGCCTATAACCGTCATCGATAAATGGACTATCTAACACTGAAAGAATCATCAAAATCCATTACGTAGTTTTAAAGATTAAAGGGAACAAAGGGACATGAGGGAAAAAAAGCGACTTTGTTTTATAATATGTATACATATACATGTAGAGTTCACCATCAAAGTAGCAGCGATGAAAAAGTAACTTTTTTTTTACTTTTGTATGGAAAAATTCATGACGATGGGACGTTTCGAAAAAAATACTCTTTCTGAGCTGCTACTTTGAAAAGGGACGTATTATTACTTAGTTTTATTACACCCTGTATACTATGATTAAAATCATAGTAATTTGTTGGTGTAACAATGTTATGCTGAGAACTTATCTAATAACACCTAAGACTTTTCTATACAATGTATTATAACGTAATTCACACTTTTTTGCTGTATGTCCATATAAATTATAACCCATTCTATGGTTATGTCTTGTACTAATACTATACATAAACTATTAGATTGTATTAGGTAAATTTAATTTGAAAATTTTAAAGAAGATAAGTAATTATGAAGATATATTGTGGTCGGTGGAGCAAGGTGGCCTAGCAGCGTGTTTTCTCTTACGTTTGCACCCTGTCAGACCATACTTGTTCTAACGCGTCACCCATACATCGAGAACTGAAGACAGAAGATAGAAGATGAAAGGATATAGTACTCATATATTTGACGAAGCATGAAGAATAACAACTGATAATAACTGTATTTTAACCCTTCTATATGTGCAAAAATATTTGCAAAAGAGTAGTGTATGGAATGTGCAAAAAAAATGGCGCCCGGCCTTACCCCCTTTTTACAAATAATATAATATTTTTACATCCAAACCATATTTTATGTTTTTGTAAAGAATTTTATAATATCTAATAAATTTTCTATCAATCAAGCCATCATAATATAGTATTTAGTCTGATTTAATATTCTTTTTAGAAGTATATATTTTGAAATATATTTTTCTGACTATTTCACATGAAATAAATTAATATTTTGTTATATTCTACACGACAGAATCCAAGAATAGACCCTTGTTTATATAATTTATCGTCACAGCTTGAGATGTTTACAAAAACAGGTTATAAATATCACTCGAAAAAAATGCGTTTCGTATTACCACAAGCAAACTTCGTCATTATGGCTTTACAAATAAAGTTCAAAATGGCTGCGGCCGGCAGAATATGACCGTTAACTGTAGACTTTTAACTCTTTGTTTTGGAAATATAAGAAATACTATCGATATAAAATAGTCACGTAGACGTTGTGTAATAATTTCTATAAGCCTTTTACGTAATTAATTTACAATTATATGAAGCAAATTCCGTCCAAAACACTTATAACACACACAACTTTTTTCTCAACTTTCACAAGTTATTACGATGTATTTCTTGCAAATGATTATCTAAAACTACTAAATACTATTAAAGTAAACTATTTTACTACTTACATTCGATAAATCCAATTATTATTTCACACAAATCACACAAAATGACAGAACACACACGAAACAATTCACGATTTTCTAATGACTGAAAAATATTCGTCGACCACAGATTGTATAATATTTTGCATTCAGAATGTGGCAAATGTACCATAGATTATAACTAACCAATCTTCTTCATACAAAAGTAGTCTCTAAGTCGACGAAATACGTAACTCGATCGAATGAAAGAGCGCGGCCACATACGGCCGCTTGGGTGTAGACAGAATAACTGCAGTATAATCTGTGGCGGCCGGATCCGGCCGCTTCGGAATTAATGGGTTAAAAAGATAAAACCGACTTCAAAATTGTACATTTGAGAATTAAAATTCCCTATCTCAAAAACTACTGAACCGATTTTGATGAAACTTGCAGTATTCCCTAAGTTGAACAATACCTAGTACAATAAAAAAAGAATTATTTAGATCGGACTTGTAGTTCCGGAGATATGCGTGCACAAACATAAAAACATACATACATACATACATACATACATGCATACATACACTTTTGAAATTTGGCACAATTGTTCAGAAGCTGATATAGATTAACATACAAAAACTGGGCAGTTCTGGAAATATTACATACATACGCGTCGAATTGATAACCTCCTTTTTTTTGAAGTCGGTTAAGAAACATATAGCAATATAGAAATTATAAGTTTAGGTATGAATGCGACGGTCATAATATGTTGTAGGAAGAATTTTTCCAGAACACAATTTTATTTTATTTTATTATTTATGTCTTCTGAATTGACCGCACATAATAAGGTCCAGCCACAGACCACAGCTAACTGGGGCTAAATTTAAAAATATAAGACAGAACTTCTATCAACAACCTCCACTTAATCTTGCTGAGCTCCGAGAATCGAGCAAGGCTTGATAAGAGGAAAAATATATTCGAGGAGCCTTTAAAAACGTTGACCTTAATTACGTATATTATGTTTATGATCCTAAACCTTCCTACGGAAGAACGAGTAAAGTAAGAGCATGTCGGCACAGTGATTTTTTTACGTGAATTTTTCTCCCAATTCTGTATTAATACATTGAATCTTATAAAATCATCCGCACTGCCGAAAAAAAATATGAATGAATGTTAAAATTCGCAGTGTGGACAGGCCCTAACAGTTTGCTAAAGTACTTTGTCTTAAAATCTGTCAGTAAGTATTCCTATTCTATCCCATTACTTCTGTCATGCTAAACCTGCAGGGCGATTATATTAAATCCTTTTTTATTATTTATAAACTTTGTTTTTGCTGGCAACCCTTATATTACCTAAACGTTCTATAAACTATTCTTTTTGCTGGCAACCCTAACCCAAACGTTCTATCGGAATATTCTAAAATCAATTTTTCATTTCAGCGAGCGCGAACTCGGAGGCGAACGCTCTCGGCTCGGAGTTGTTCGAGGAGAGGCAGAGGTCGAATGAGCTGCAGCACCAGCTGGACAGCACCAACGCGAGGCTAGCGGTCAGCGAGCGTACCCTACAACAGGTGAGGAGCATACTTAAACCGTCGATCGCCAATTCCTGGAAATCTTTTGTTATCGCGGCCCATATAGGCATTACGGGGCTTGATGCGTTGAGATCAATAATAGTCGTAAGATACGCCTATGGTCGACCAAAGATGTATCTTACAAGGGCTGGATTAGCACAGCCTACCTTATACCTATAAAATATGGTTCGGACCCACTCCAAGGTTATCGAGAGAGTTTTATTCACAGGCTAGGCTACCTACACTGTACACAGACATCTGTCAGGTGTCGGGCTAGAATATAATAAAATGGACATAATATTATGATGTTGGGACGCACTGGAATTCGGAGGTTGCGGAAAAATTCACCTCACGAAAATAGAATCAAATACTCGAGTTTCGAAGTTTTTAACATTGCCATTTGACTCTACATTCGATACATGGCACACAGTTGGGTCGGCATAAAATGATATGCAATAATTACATATGACACATACAAAAAATATACGAATAGAGATGAACTTTCTTAGTATAAACTTTTCCTTCCACATAAAAATTCTTAAATTTCTCTTATTATTAAAGAATGGTGTCAATAGTACCTACTACACTAGTTGTAGTAATTACTTGAAGGCACGACATGTAGTTTCTATTCTGTGATGTACCGACGTCCGACAAAATTAATGGAATTCAGTTGTTTTTGCCTTTTACTGACCGTAAAAAGTATTTTCTTGAGTTGGTGTTTTTTAAGTAACAGAGTATTAAAAAAAGGTATTCTTCAGTAGGTGTTTTGTTTTTTTAAGGGCAATAACGGCAACAGACGCAATGCAGTATAGCAGTCTAGCCATTTATTATGCGCCGTCACGTACGGGTTGCACGCAACTTGACATATGCCATAATAAAATAAACGTATAATGGCATACGAAGGGCAACACTCCTTAAATCACACTAGCCTAGACCAACCTTTAATTTCGTAGTTAATTAAGCAAAGTGGAGCAGTTAAAATATACGACTAACACCACGATTCAATTATGTATTAAAGTAAACCATTTTGAACTTATGTTGAACTAGATGACGCCCGCAACTCCGTTGCGACAAATTTGTTTATCGCGCGAGAACCGAACTTTTTTCCGGGATAAAACAAAGACTGGCAGACAGACAAACACATTTTCGCATTTTAAATATTAGTATGGATTGTTATGTTATTATTTAGGTAAATTAACTCTTATTTTTTATAACAACATTTAAAGAAATCGTCAAAGAATAGATCAGCTTTCATTAATAGATAGTTAAGATAGACTATTCCACATAATGACTAGAAGTAACAATTTGTCTCAACACATCTTCATTCTTTAGCATAATTAAAGACGTGAGTGGAAGAATCGAACAAGTAACATTTCGTAACATACGGACAATAACTCATTTTTACAGGAAGGGTTATATCCTTTTTAGCGCGTAACTTGTATGTTTGAAATATTCTTTATTACCTTGTATCTCCAGAACCGCTAAACGGATTTTCACATTTGAGGTATCGTTAGATTTGTCTTAATTTCCCTAATTATTTTAATAAAACTTGTAACTTATCTACTTCATAACCTAGCTAATATATCTGGCAACACATATTGTCCATAGTTTTTCTATTTCAAATATTTTTTCCGGCCCTTTAGGCAAAAAAAAAAAAAAACGGGAAGTTTTTTCTTCGTCACACGTCTTGAATTATTTATTCATTAATTTAATAGTACTAAACGTTTTTCTCTCTCGTAGGTAGTACTTATGAGTGTTTGAACTTTTCTCATGCCAATCACCCCGTAGGACGTGTGAAAATTAGATAAAGGTTGCATAATTATTCATCACAATACAGATAAACAACTTTCTAATAATTATCGTGCTTTTATTAAACGCGCCTGCACGAAGCCGCTAATCTTTTTTGAACTCTATGAGAATTATAATGTGGGCTAGTTTCGAGTGATTAATATTAATACAGGGAAATCACGAAATCCGAATAAATTATAGTGCAGCTTACTGCATTCTTGAAACGGTTATTCAAGGGTTACACGTAACAGTGAAAATTACTTTCTACTTTCGAATCAAAGTTTTCATTTTGAGCTTACGTAAAAATTAAAATAAACATTTTATGTAAGTATGATACGAGAGTTATGCAGTACTTATATGCATTCTGCTGTATGCACTTATGTAGAGATCAACTACGATAACATGGCGCGCCCTTCCAAATGACTGTTTCAATGTGTGAAGTCACATCCTTATGAAAGAGTTTGTATGTAGTAAGTATTCAACCAACCATGTAGTAATATTTCAGTTAATGTCACTTATTACCAAGATTTGTTGTTCAACTAATCATAACTAGCCTACCGCGCAAGACAACGCACTTCAAACGTTTTGAATTTTGGAGGGGCGCGCCATGTGTACAAAATGTGTACAAACTTACATAAGTTCTGGGAATGTTCTACCTGCATTAAAATTATTGTAACAGACATGTTGTCGTAGACTCGTTCAGTCGTTCCTACATTGTCTTAATTAAATTAGCCTTGTACCTTCGTACCTTTTAAGGGATAAGGGGAAAGTCGTGTTTTTGGAGTAAAAGCACCCATGGGCTTGTTATTAGGTAAAGTAATACAGACAATAATACTGTTTTTATCTCGAATGTGTGATGTGTTTCACTACACTATTTATATATGAGTATTTGTAGATGTAAAGATGTACCAAGACTGTCTCCTTAGTCCTTTCTACCATTGTACCTATTTGTCACGCTTAGGCCGTGTTCACACCAAACTGACTATACGCCGCTGAATGTGAGCGAGCGTTACGCAGTTAATTGTATTTCCATACATATTCACTTTTTCGTTCGAACCTAATGTCGGCACTACATAATATAGGCGAACGCGTTGGCCGACGCGTTGGCCAACGCGTCGGCCCAATGTGTAGAACGGGCGACTTGCGCGTTGGCGGTATTTAGACGTTGGCCGACGCGTTTTGTCGGCACTACATATAGGCGAACGCGTTGGCCAACGCGTCGGCCAACGCGTTCGCCTATATGTAGTGCCGACATCACGGACAATACTCCATTACGCTAGGCGTAGGCGCGGACATTCGATATCGTATATTTTGTATGAGTTTCACGTCCACACTGAGGCTCACAGTGAGTCTGCACACATTCAGCGGCGTATAGTCAGTTTGGTCAACTAATATAATATATTTTGTGGTTTGGTCTGAACACGGCCTTATACTAAACTGATAATGATAAGTTCAAACCTCATACACTTCTTTCACATACAATTTTATTTTAAGTTATAGACAACTAATATAAATGTCGTTATTAATCCTCCGATCGGGGATTCTTGGAAATGCTATTGTATTCTACATATAATTGTTGTTGTCGCGATCACCGGTGCTCGTGTGGGGCTTGATTGGTTAATAATATGTTAGTGCAATAAAAACATTTTGGGTATTAGTATGAAATAAGGGGGCAAACGAGCAAACGGGTCACCTGATGGAAAGCAACGTCCGTCGTCCATGGACACTCGCAGCATCAGAAGAGCTGCAGGTGCGTTGCCGGCCTTTTAATAGAGAATAGGGTAATAGGGGAGGGTAGGGAAGGGAATAGGGTAGGGGGTTGGGCATCCGGTAAACTCACTCACTCGGCGAAACACAGCGCAAGTGCTGTTTCACGCCGGTTTTCTGTGAGAACGTAGTATTTCTCCGATCGAGCCGGCCCATTCGTGCCGAAGCATGGCTCTCCCACGTAATTGATTGTAGAGTACACATTATGGCAATATAGATAATGGAGAGTTTTACCTTACAATAAAAATTACCTATTATTTTTCCTGAGATATCCGGAATCCATCTTGAGTCAAGCACCCGTCTTTTTGTCGATTTCCGGCTACTTACCTCCTTCCACGTACGCCAGGTGGCGCTAGTGTCACGGATTTGAGACGGATGCGCGCCCAACTGACTTTTTCATTATGAAGCTCGAGATGTACCAGGTAGGGATTACCTGGATTCCGGATATCTCAGGAAAAATAATAGGTAAGTTTTATTGTAAGGTAAAACTCTCCATTATTTATTCCGTCTTCGATATCCGGAATCCATCTTGAGTGATTTGTTTGTTATCTCCTGGTACACATACTGCAAATTAAGGAATTTGAATAATGCCGTAATGTGTAAATTGAATACAATATATTAAAAATAAATCAAGCTTAGTTACAAAGTTTCCACTCTGGAACAAAATAATTAGAAAGTGATGTACATGTACTACTTTGACACCTTAATATTTCCTTTTTGTAAAACCTTCGGAAGGTGTGTTCTCTTTTCCAATTTCCCGTGGCGAGAATCTGCTCAATTGGAAAGTTCTCAAGCCAGTTTAATGAGGCGGCTACTGCTGCTCTGGTAGAGCCGGGTGTAGCATCTATACCAGCAGCTTTAAGCAGCGATCTAACCCAGTTTCCGATTATCGTGGCCGATGCTGGTTTCGGATCGCCATTTATCCTGACGTCTGTCTTGTGATAAACGAACCAGCCTCCGCACCCAGTGAATACTGTCCAAGTTCCTGCTGGAGAATTAATAAAAAAACCCAGATGGTGTTTTTTAATTCTCCAGCCTGACTGCCTATGATGCAAACTATCGGTTTTTGAACCAAAACAGGGCCATAAAATGAAAGTATCGCCCACAAATACCATTTTTGCGGGGTCTATGCTCAAAAGTGTGAGGTCGTGTACTCGACGGCCCGATGCTAATAAAAGGAGGACCGCTACGTGCCTCGATACTTGATAGAAGTTTTGCTCGTCCGGTGCGTTAACTTGAAGATATTTTATTAATATTGCAGCATCCCAAATAGGCGGATTAATTGGCTTCTCTTTTGCCTGTGATATAGCTTTCAGCATCCTGTTGACTAGGAAATTTGAAGACAAATTTTCGCGTGCGCTGAAAGTGGCAATAACAGACTTATGCGATAAGCTAGGCCTTCTACTTGGTGAAGATAAGCTAGATATTGAGCCACCTCCTGATTTTGAAAGGAAATATCTTTTGTACGACACCATCGTTTCCACTTATTTCAAGCTGGAGTATATGTATTAATTGTTGAAGTCCTCCAGCTTGAAAAAGAAGTTGCCTTTCTTGTTCAGACCAATCCTGAATCATGTCAGTCCACCCGAGATCAGCCAGGCCTCCAGATTGATCGATTCTACTGCAGGAGGGCGCTTGCCCGTCACTGTGTCGAATTGAACATCGGGAAGGTTCGGGATTGAGCATGGTGTCTGTAACGCTCGACGGCGCTATTAATATGTATCGGCCCGTTGCTGTGTTCAAGTGGGCCAATACTTGTG
This sequence comes from Lysandra bellargus, assembly GCA_905333045.1. Classification (NCBI taxonomy): domain Eukaryota; kingdom Metazoa; phylum Arthropoda; class Insecta; order Lepidoptera; family Lycaenidae; genus Lysandra; species Lysandra bellargus. Next base: position 3,369,629 of record HG995334.1, on the reverse strand, counting down.
GAATTAGGTTCGGCGGTGGAAATAGCCACGCTAGGTCGAACCTCCACTGGCGACTGAACACATTGTAAAACTGAGCTCCGGGGTCCCCACAGATCTAGCGTCACATACCTCGGGACTACGTGGGCTGTCGCTGACGCAAACAGATCGATTTGTGGGGTCCCCAATTTGTGAAAGACTATCGAAGTCGCTGCTTTTGTCAAATGCCATTTCGGGCACCTCTTCCCACGAGATAGCGCTTCTACGTCTCCGTTGAATTTTCCTGGGAAGTACTGTGCTATCAAACCTACGTTTAGTTCGTCCAGGAGCGAAAGTAGTTGCCGTGTTAGTTGTAATAACTTTTTCGATCTCGTGCCACCTTCTTTGTTGATGTAGGCCACTACAGTGCCATTGTTCGTCTGTAATAATATCTGTGCATTCTGTAGTTGATCGCGCTCCTGGGCTACTGCGGCATGGACAGCGTACAGCTCCTTCAGGATCACATGCCAGTCTTTCTATTCCTTGTTCCATCTTCCCGCCATTTTCTTTTCTCCCAGCTGTGCGCCCCAGCCGATGTCAGAGGCGTCGGTCGTTAGGAAGTGAGTGATCGGGTTCGAGTGTATCGGTAATTCCCCGTCTGCTTCCTGCATCCACCACAACATCTCTTGAAGCACAGGCTTTGGTATCGGAGATTTTCGATATGGGTGTGTGGTGGACAGCTGTCGACTGTAGTATTGCAGTGTCCGACAGTGTAGACGACCTCGGCGAACGACGAAGGTGGCAAAGTTGAGTCTTCCCATTAGGGACTGGGCCTGTCTGAGAGACCAACTGCCGACAGAAATTTGGTGCTAAAGCGCCCTGCGTAGCGTTAGGCACTTGGGCTCCGACAGGGACCTCGTGTTGTGAGTGGTGTCCCAGGTGACGCCCAGAAATTCTAAGCGTCGTGTCGGAGCTAGCACAATCTTCTCCCAGTTCACCGTCCAACCGAGTAGCTTCATCGTGGAGATGGTAAAGGCCACATGCTCGGTCAAATGGTCGACGGATTGATTGGCTAGGAGAAAATTGTCCAGATAGACCACGCACCTGATGCTGCGAGACCTGAGATACTCGGCTAGCCAATTGGTTAAGGTGGCGAACGTTCGTGGTGTGGACGCCAGTCCAAAGGGCAGGCAGGTCATTTGGAGCAGTTCGCCTTCGTAGCTCATCCTCAGGAACCGACGGTGCTTCTCGGCAATGCTCACATGAAAGTACGCCTGACTCAGGTCTAACTTTGCCATCCAGTCTCCTGTTTGCAAGAAACTCGGGACTCTGAAATGACTGAAAAGTCGAAAAGGCTTTATTTCCAAAAACTGGTTCAGAGACTTGAGATTGAATATCGGTCGAAAACTGTTGTCTGGTTTGGGACTAGAAAGAAGGTCGAGATGTAGCTGGGAGTGATCTCGGCCCTCTCTAAAATGCCTTGCTTCAACATGCTCTGAATTTTTAGGGACATATCGAAGCTCTTCTTGGTCTCGTAAGCTTTCAAAACCATTTTTCCCGGATATATTAAAGGTGGTTTTCGGACGAACGGTATTAAAACCCCCTTCAAGAGTCGACAAATATGATCCGGTGCTCCTAATTTTTTCCAAGCACGCTGATATTGTACCAGACAACCTCCTCGAAATTTGGGTCAGTCATTGATATCGGTTACTCGGCGAACGTGCTTTAGACCGCGGTTTGTTTCGGCTATTGCGCTTGTTCTTATAGTTAGAACATCTGTTAGGTGGTTGCTTCGATTTTCGATTGTTCGGTTTGGGTTTATTGTATGACGATCGAAAAAACGTATCAGACTGCTTATGGTTAGAGACGGTAGCAGAATGATGAGCAGGAGCGGAAAGTCCCGTGTAACGGTTTTGTGTGGACGGACCTGCCGTAGGAGCGAGTTTATCGGCCCCCCCAACTTTTTGAAGGTACGACGACAAAATGTCTTTATCGAATAAAATTCTCCATCCGGAGGAATTTTTTGTAACGCACTACTGTGATATTCTTCAGGTATTTGTCTTAATAATACTTCCCTGCGAACGCTAATTAAATCGGCCCGACGACCGCAAACAATTTGTAAAATATCATCCGAAACTTTCGTGTACCCGGAATCTTTACTAAATAATTGTTCAATTTTCTCAAATAAAGATGTAGCAGTTAAATCTTGTTCGTTATCTCTAGCCCAATTTATTAAGGATTGTAAATTATTACGTAACTCATCCTTTTGTTTTAAAATAGCATTCGAAAGCGCAGCAAAACTGCGTTCGGTTAAATAGAGACGCGATGACCTTTCTTGACTACTTGGAAGGTAATAGCTGGTGAGACTGGAAACGTCACCTGTCGTAGCTCGGATTTTCAACTGTAAATAAAAAATTACCAACGATTTAGAAGTTGCGACGGCCTTTGAAAAGTTCTTTGCTGACATTCCGGTCTCAACTACGAAAAACTTAAACTCCTCACCTGCAGCTGCCGAAAAACTACTCAAAGATAATGTAAAGGAATGTAATGTCAACTTTAAGTTTAAAGAAATTGACCCCAAAAACATTATCGATACTTTTAAATTATTAAACATTAAGAACACCACTGATCTTTGGGGCATGTCTACAAAAATTATTAAATCAATAATTGACATCATAGCTCCTCATCTAGCAATGATTTTTAATAATTGTATAGAGAATGGTGTTTTTCCTGACTTAATGAAGCACAGCAAGGTTATACCTTTATTTAAAGCGGGAATTAAGTCTGATCCGACAAATTACAGACCTATATCTATTTTACCGACTCTTAGCAAAATATTTGAAAAGATAATTTTAAAACAGCTATTGGTACATTTTAATTCAAATAATTTATTACACGAAAATCAATACGGTTTTACTAAGGGTCGTTCCACAACGGATGCTGGTATAGGTCTTCTATGTAGTATATTTGAAGCTTGGGAGGAATCGCAGGATGCCTTAGGTGTCTTCTGTGACCTCTCTAAGGCCTTCGACTGTGTCGAACACGCTACATTAATCAGGAAATTGCACTACTATGGCATAAGGGACTCAGCACTCAACCTTTTGACATCTTACCTCAAAAATAGGACTCAAAGGGTTGAAATTAATAATAAGAGATCTAATGGAACCAAAATAAAATTAGGTGTCCCACAGGGATCTATTTTGGGCCCATTTCTTTTTCTCATCTACATAAATGACCTACCTTATCTAGTTAAGGACAATGATAATGAAATAGTACTTTTTGCTGATGACACTTCACTTATTTTTAAAGTAAAGAGACAACAGTCTAATTACGACGAGGTAAACAGTACTCTTTCAAAAATAGTACATTGGTTTAATGTTAATAATTTACTTTTGAATTCTACGAAAACTAAATGTTTAAAGTTTACTTTGCTCAATGTACGGCGAGTTCAAACCAATGTACTATTAAATTATGAGAAAATGAATTTGGTGGACACTACTGTGTTTTTAGGTATTACACTAGATAGCAAATTACAGTGGGGTCCTCATATTGCTAAACTCGCAGATAGACTCAGTTCTGCAGCATATGCAGTCAGAAAGATTAGGGAAATTTCTGACGAAGACACTGCACGATTTTAGCTATTTTCACAGTAGAATGGCATATGGTATCCTATTATGGGCAAACGCTGCCGATATAAATATTATTTTTGTGCTGCAGAAGCGAGCTATACGTTCGATTTACAAAATGTCTACATTTGAATCTTCGAGAGAAAAGTTTAAAGAAATTGGTATTATGACAGTAGCTTCTCAATACATTTTGGATAATGTATTATATGTTAGAAAAAATATATGTAAATTTAAAGCCAAAGGTGACATTCATTGTAGAAACACCAGAGATAAGCACAAGCTAGATTTGCCAGTGATCAGACTTAGTAAAGTCAGTAAATCTTTTAAAGGTCAATGTATACGCCTTTTCAATAAAATCCCAAAAAACGTTCAAAATCTTTCCATTATTAAATTTAAGAAAATAGTCAAAGAGCGTTTGTGTGCCAAAGCCTATTATAAGGTCAATGATTTCATAAATGATGGCACATCTTGGGAGTAGGATGGCTTCTTGCAAGGCTACTTCTACACTATTGTATGACTTACAATTATGTATATTGTATTTTGACATTGTATATTTTAAGTTACAGCATTGTAAATTTTATTTTATTTAAAAAAAAAATCACTTTTTTGGTAAAAAAGTGGGCCCCTTGCGAGTTTCTTACGCCGGTTCTTCTCGCCGGGTTAGTTCCCGAACCGGTGGTAGACACCAGTAGTATCAACGTTCTGAAAGCATTTTTTTAAAAATCTAACTATTCAGAAATAAAACAATTTTTATTTTTTTTAATTTTATTTTTTTTCGTCCGTGACCGACGGGGCGAAACGCCCAAGCTCGTCGTTTACGTTCATTTCGATAAAGCCAGGAACGGAAGCATATTTCTTTTGCGCGTCCGAAAAACGAATACAATTCCAGTCGCTGCTTTTAAATCTTTGTAAATCAAAAATTCTTTTAAAATGTTCGTCACTCGATTTTGGAAACAACAGATCTTTTACGGTTGTGGACAGATCCGATAAATTTAAGTCTTGTGCAGGCCGTTGCGGCGGCTGCAACTCGAGCACATTGTTCCAAACATTCGCGGGATTATTTGTCGAACTACCGCCCGCGACATTTATGTCCGAATCGCGCACTCGCGTATCACTATTACTGCACATTATTAAGTTAGTCAGATAAGAAACTTGCTGCGATAAATGTTCAAATTGTTCATTACTCACATGGCGGGAACGTTTACTCACGGAGCGGAAACGGGCGATTCCGCATGGGTCCAAATCCAAGATGACGACGACGATGTCGACGAACTGTCCGTAGTTTCTCTCGAACGGGAAGACTTCCTCTTACGCGGAGCTGAATCTCTTGACTCGCTCATGGTTAAGTCTTCCAGTGGAAGGAGATGCTACACTTTTACCGCGAAGTATTACGAACACGTTTTCGGCTAAAAAAACTTTAATCGCGGAAATTTACTGTTAAATGTTAAATTTATCACACTTAGATTATTTAACTTTACTTTCCAAACGAAAGAGCACTAAATTGTAGCGATTTGCAAAATTTACGAAACATACATTTTTAGCCGATATTCACGACACGAAAAACGACGCCATAATGAAAAAGTTAGGCGCGCATCCGTCTCAAATCCGTGACACTAGCGCCACCTGGCGTACGTGGAAGGAGGTAAGTAGCCGGAAATCGACAAAAAGACGGGTGCTTGACTCAAGATGGATTCCGGATATCGAAGACGGAACAAATAATATATTAGAACAAATAATATATAGTATTTTTGAAGTATGGATATTTGTTATATTTTGTCAATCAATCTTATTTACCTTCGTCATCTGTCATCCAATGAATAAGTCTATTTCACGCTTGTGGTTACTAAAAGCCGGTAAAGAGATACATTACTCGCGTGGTCTGTCTCGATCACAGTGTCGAGTTACAGAGTAATGATACTGTATAAAGTTCTTATATCCGATAACCCCGTTTGAAGTATCAATCAATATGACACATACATTGTTGTTACGTGATAGATACTAATTATTTTGGTAATTTGCTACTGGATATTTGATCTTCTAGATCAGTGGTCACCAATTAGTTTCGCCCAGGGTCAATTTTAAGAAATAAAATGACCTCCGCGGTCCACACATAAAAAAAAATGAAACAATTAGGTAATTATGGATATTATAAAGGTTTATAATTTACTTATCATTTATCAATGACAAAGGTGTCAAATTTTGTAGCTAATGATTTTTAATGAAATTGGTGCAACTCTGAAGCTATTGTAATTTAATCTTGGAGATGTTTGTCAGTAAGTCGAGACCGACATTTATTTTTAACGAAGTTCATCTTCGAAAATGCTCGGTCCGCACACAATGGGTCGGCGGTCCGCCATTTGGTGACCCTTGTTCTAGATATTATGTAGTTGTTAGTTTAGGGCTATATTAGTTGTGATTTACATTGATGCAGTAGCAGGCGACAATAATATTCGATTCCACGAAGGAAGTATTGTATCAAAGTAAGCAGTAACAGCATTTCAACCTTTACACATGTAGCATTTCAACCTTTAAATCGATCCATCATCTATAATTTCACATCCAATATTGTATATAGATAAGTAATTCACCACTTGTATACATTAGGATCTTTATTTTATCTTAACACCTCCATCATGGGTATCGAATACACAATAGATTTTCAATTGTTATGCGGTAGCCGGCTGCTGCTTGGGGATTGATGGATTAACCCATCAAGTCCCATAAGGACACCGGTGACCGCGACTACAATAGAATAACAATAGATTTCCAACAATCCGCGATCGAAGGATTAAAAGAGCTTTTTTTTTGTCTGCTGGTGATAATGAATAAGAATAACGTCATCATCCCGAAATAACAAAAGCTTGTTATAATAACTACGTTGACACGAGGTGGGCGTAGCTAACTGTTCCAAATGATTTAACGATGTTATAATAAAATTAATATTGTTGTTTTCAGTTGAGGACAGAGCATGAGCACACGCTGCTGATTTTGGAGATAACTAAGGAAAACCAAAATGCACTTGCAGCTGAACTGGCTGATGCCAAGGTACGTAAACAAAAATCACGTGTACTTTTCGTGTGGTAATAGTGAATTTGGGCATCTTTATTAAATACAAAATCTGACGACATTGTGGCGAGCCGTGATGCGCTTTTTTCACTCCTAATGCACCTAAAAGAGTTTGCTTTAAAGACATGTTACAAAAATTTTAAATTACTTTGTTCCCAGTATAGTATAAATAGCAATCATGTTCATGGGATTTTCCCAACATTCTAAAATAGTTATAAATCTAGACAAAACTTACCACAAACAATAACACCTAGCTATATAACAGCTGACATCGTTATATTCAAAACTTATTGCCGATTGTATGCATACAATCGGTACTGTGATATTTGTCCTCAAACGAAAATAGTAACCGCTACCATTCTTAGCACATTCATGAAGGTTTTCATTTCGTTTGAAGGTTGCTCTTGGAGTTATTACGATAATTGAGCATTGTTTACAAGAAAATGTTTCATTATAGCGTTTATTTATACGCAAGATTCCTGCGGTCTCTATTTTTACCTTTTGATTAATAAAATGTTATCGTAGGTTTTATTGTGTCGCAAAACTGTTCGTTACCTGTTTATTATTCTGTGTATCGGACACAGCGTATGCGAGCATTATTTTGTTTTAATTACTACGAGTAACGATATGCTTTACACTCTTTTTCTTTTCGTAATCAGACGTCGCGAACCCCAATAATCCGAAAACACTGACCGCCATTATACAAGTACGCTGGATAATAATAAAAAAAGTAATAAGATACCCAGCTGATTTTGTGCCTATTTGAAGCGGAATCAGCGCCCCCAATGCGGGTGAAGAGAACTAAATCTGACGTAACTTGCAAATGGCCGCTCAATCGCTATTGGTTGTAGAAACCAAAGAGAATATCATCACTACGGTGGTAGAAACTAGTATTAGTTCCAAGTACTCTGCTATCAGCGCCAATATGGCGACTTTTAAACATGTTTAAGTCAGATTTAGTTCTCTTCCCCCGCATTGGGGCGCTGATTCCGCTTCAAATAGGCACAAAAAACAGCTGTCATTTCAAAGGGTCCAGCGTACTTGTATAACGGAAGTCAGTGTCCGAAAAGCAATAGAGCAAGGCAACCTAATGCTATTTGTTTGAACTTTGAAACGCGAGAGAGTTATCTTTCAGAATCGCTACTGTTAACTGGGGTTGCAGCGGAGGTTTGAAAAAAGTATTCTGATTCGAAATTTGAATATTACTGTCATCCATTTCCAATTTTCATGCTTGGTTACAAAAGTTCCTTTTGAAGTAAAACTTCTTTACGCACGCTTGACTTGGAGAGTAAGCTGGGAAATGCGTGACGAGAGCGTTACGAAAAGTGTGATCGGGTGAGGTAAACGAAGAGGCGTGCGCGCACATATTCTCAAATTTCTGTTCGTATGTTTGGAGTATTAGCTGGTAAATGCGTGACGAGAACGGTACGAAAGTATGATCGAACAACGAACGGATTTTTGTTTCTTTCTTTCTCTCATAGGTAATGCATGAAATGTAGATGGAGCTCAAGAAGTTTTATTTCAGTTGTGTGGTCTAAAGCACATTCGTTTTTTGACGTGACAACGTTTCATAACTCGATACTACTTTTTTTTCCAGGAGCGATATGCAGAGGTTGCGGCTCACCTCGCCGAGGCGCAGGAGCAGCTGCGGGCGCTGCGCAAGCGCGGCGAGGCCACGCGCGGCCTCATGCCGAGCGTCGCGGCCGCCGCCGGCTTGCTGCCCGCCAGTCTGCACCGCGAGATGCACTCCTCCGTCTACTCCGAGCTCAGCCTGGACTCCGGCATCGGGGATCCGATGGCGCAGTGAGTATCTTATCACCCCACAAAAAAAACATAGAGTTATGAATGCAGTCACGTTCTTGAGATCATTATTAACAAGATTGTAGTCATAAATCAACAATTTTTTGTGGGTTGGTACACAAATGCTTAACAGCGAACATCTATAATAATATGTAGTATAATATGCAAGTGACTAGTAATTGAGGAAGTGGAGTTCAGGTGTGTAGTGCAAGTAGTGTCCAATTCTTGTTTAGTGGCTCTTTAGTAATTTAATTTACAGTCGGGGCATTATAATAGGCCACATTTGACATCTGTCAGATTAATCTCCATAGTGAGGTGAGCTGCGTAAAAACATCGACCAAAACGAATAAATCGATACGGACTTGAAATAAAATATTTGAATTTTATACGTTTGAAACAAACTCCTGTCCCATTATTGCTTTTTCTTTTGCAAATTCAAGGAGCAAAATAAGACAAGTACATAATTTACAAAAAAAATGCATTTATTCGCTTAAATTATAAAAACGGTTAAATCTAGTATTATCATTATTCATTTCACATAAATATGTGTTACTTTTCACAACGTGGTTATTAATTTATGGGGATATTTCGTTACAAGTAATCAATGCATCGATACTATTTATTCGCTTTCGATTTTTAGGGTAACTTCCCTAGAGTTTAAAAAGAAAAAAGGTCAGCTGACGTAACATTGCAACGACGTGCAATTATTAAGATCAGAATTTGTTTATTACGTTTAGAATTGCTTATCAGTAAAAGCAAATCGTTAAATAATTCGTATCGGTCATATTTACGATAAATATGTAATCGTAATTGAAAAAAGTTAATCAATTGTGCAGTTATAACAAAACGAAAATATTTATTTTTATAAGTACGTCGCTATAAGGTTACCAGGTACAATTTTGATGAACTGTCAAATGTGGCCTATTAAAATGTCCCGACTATAGTAAATTCAGTAGTAGCTGTCAACACGAGCGTCCAAGTTTCAAAAATAAAACTGCCATTTTGACATGTCCTTCATTTTTAATATTGGTTTTATTAAAAACTATTTGACCATGAAGTATTTTTATATGTCCTTTCCCAGGACTCAAAGTATCTCCATGCCAAATTTCAGCAAAATCGGTTCTGACTTCTGAGGTATAAACGTGAAGAGGTAACAGACAGACAGACACACATTCGCATTTATAATATTATTAGTATATTAATAAGTAATAAGTATGGATTAGTATGGAAGTAATTGAAAGGGTGTCCTTTTGTACTTTTAATAGGTATATATAATAATGATATACTTACTATATCTATGGACGCTTCACACGGTACACCACGTCAGTCTAGCCCATAAAGTTAATATACCTAGCGGAATAATAGTAACAATCTCAAGCTGTCAAACGAAACCAAAATTGGTTTTCATCTGTCACACACTTGCACTCGCAAAAAATAGAACACGCTTTTAATCACGTTACTACGCAGCCGACTAGTCACTTGCACTAATCAGTCGCTGTCCACACTTACTTTCTACTAATCACTCATCACCTGTACTAGTCACCTGCACTTAATCACTAATCAAAGTGAATACAGAACTTATCACGTTACTACGCAGCCGGCTAATCACTTGCACTAAACAGTCGCTGTCCACACTTACTTTTTCCTAATAACTAATCACCTGCCCTAATCACTTGCACTTATTACTAATGAAAGTGAATACGGGCCTATAGTCTAAGTATCTATATTATAATAGCCCCACTATTTCAAAATAGGCCAAACTTTTGCTTTCACACTTCAAGTATTTAATTTAGTGGTCCGAAAATTCAACCCCCCTTGTAATAAAATATTTTCAAAATGCTTAACCTTACAATATCGAAACGTCGGAAGGCAGTCGCCGGCGCGATGGCAAATTTGAGGCAGCGACCCAATATTTCAGTATGTAAATCCGAATGCTAAGAAGATTTGTTGTGGACGAAATAACGGCAGAATAACGCCTAGTACTTAAAATCTTATTAGTATTTCAATAGATAGACGTAATGTAATAATTAGGTTGAAACTTTTGGTTTAAGGGCTAACCCACACGTACCCCAACCACACCACGTCACAACCACAAAATATCGTCAAGCAGTAGTTACGTGTGAATGGTGTCGCTGCAGCTTTTTGTAGTTGCGTTGTGGTATCGACAAAATGCCGACGTGGTTGCGTTGTTGCCAGTAGTTGCGATGTGGTTACTTATGAAAGTCAATGAAACGGAGGGGGTAGAGCGCGGGCGGTGTGCGTGCACTGTCATTGCATCGACGCAATTACGTTGGTTGCGATGTGGCCGGTATCACACAAGTGGTCGACAACGACTGCAAAATGTGTTACGTGTGAATAGTCCAGTTCATTTACAATACGAAATATATTATGCAGGACCACGTGGTGTGGTTGTGGTGTGGTTGTGGTTGTCCTGTGGTTGTGGTAATGTGGGTTGGCCCTAAACTTAACTTGGGCTACGCGGGCGCACAGAATACGCATGTGCGTTCATTTCGTAAAATATCATATCCTAATGATCCTAACACAACCTGTATTATTTACAGTTCGAGTATGCAGAAAGTGTTCGAGACGGTGCAGTGTGCGTCGCGGTGGTCCGGCGGGTCGATCTCGGGGTCGGACGTAGCGGACAGCTCCGCCCCCGGCCCCGCCCCCTACAAGCCGCCGCCCAAACCGACATCCACGGACTCGTTCTTCGAGGACACGTCCGATACGGAGTCGGAGGATCTGTATCCGTAAGTACCTTGCAGTTTTAGTTGTTGTTTTTAACTGATATAGAAATGTGGACATAATTTTTAAGCAAAGCGTGCTAGCCATAAGTATATTGATAGAATTAAAAATGCATGTTTTTTAGAGAAGTTGGTTCATACTTCATATGTTATTTGATCGGTTTATGTCAAGTGTCGCGGTCAGATCACGATTAACTTTGACTAGACCGCTGCGTGTGAATCAGATTTTCTTGATGATATACTTTCTTTTTCGTTAAATTAAGATTATGAATTTATTATTTATGTATTACAGGGGCGGAGCTGCAGTGGGCGTGCCTGGGGCGCCGGGCGCGGCGGAGCTAGCCGCGGCGTTGCGACGCCTCACGCCACAGGAAATTAACTCGCGCCGCGCCTCGCTCGCCGCCTCACACGTGTTGCGACGACGCAGGACAGGTGATAAATACAGCTTTGTTACTTTTTTGGCTTATTTTATTTTAGTTTTCATTAAAAGCTGTATAGTGTATAGCTATAATGCCTATATTATAGCTATACACCTATAATTTATAATTTAGCCTATATTTACCTGGTCTATTTTGCAACTTGCAAAAATGTTGTGTGGAACACGGAGTCTTTACTATTCTCCAATTGAAATTTAAAAGTTTTATAATTTTACAATTGTTTGCGTCATACTTGATAGTAAAACAATAATTTCCTGCTTTTTGTAAGGAAAACTGCGTATCTCTTATATTATAATTAAAAACATTTTAACCAATTAAAAACATTTTAATCACCTTAACCTCAATTTTTGTTTGCAAAGAAAAACTAATATCAGAGACCAGATATCATTTTTCTTTCATACAAAAAAAAAAAATACATGTTTAATCCATGTATTAACTCTAATGGGGACACAAGAAGTAAACAAACCCATCGTTGGCATTTTATTATCACCTTAGATCTTTGTTTCAAAACACTAGTGCTGCCAATAATAGGATTTTCTCTGGTATGAACTCTTAATAATTGTGTGTTTTATCTTTCAGATCGCGATATGAGCGAGGAGAGCGCGGTGTGGGGTGCGGGCGCGGGCGGCGGGCTCGCGCGGTTCCGTGCGCCGCACAAGCTGCAGATCGTCAAGCCTATGGAGGGCTCCCTCACGCTGCACACTTGGGCCCAGCTCGCTAAGCCAACCATGTCAGGTAATTGATAGCTTGTAAAGGTGTGTTTGCAACAAAATATAGTGAAACCACTGTCTATTTATCTAACACCTCAATATTTAGTCACAAGATCATTTATTAATTTAATAGAAGAGTAGTTTTTTTCTCAAAAGTTAATTCGGCAACTTAAAATAATAAATTCAGAGAAAAAAGCAGGGTATGGTATGGTTGATTCGCTTCAGTCTGCTTGTCTGTTACTTTTTCAATTAGCTAAAGTTTGTAAATGGGTTCGTGACGCTGTACTCAACCAATTAAAGAAAAATCTTTCACAAATACAATTACAAAACCACGTTATCTGTAAGAGTCAAAAGTTGTACATACTTTGGAAAAGGTTTTTTTCAGTATCAAACTTTGCATGCGAGGAATTCACTCGGGATAAAACGATAAATAACTGTTTCTATCGTGTTTCAGGCTTACTCGAAGACCAAGAGGGCGTGGGGGTGCGCGGGTCTCGGAGCGCGCAGGCTCTCGGCCTACGTGTTTACCGACTGTCGGACGTGGAAGAGGACGACGACATGCCCCGCCTACCGTACTCCAGCCACATATACACGTTCACTAACAGGTATATTATTTATATTTATTTATGTATGTACTATCAGAAAAGTTGATTCCTAGGCAGTTGACAGACCTACGTAAGTTGGTGGCGTTATGTCAAACCCTGCCGAAAGATCACAGCTATAGTCGGGGCATTATAATAGGCCACATTTGACATCTGTCAGATTAATCTCCATAGTGAAGTGAACTGCGTAAAAACATCGACCAAAACGAATATTTATATTTGAATATTTATAATTTTATACGTTTGAAACAAACTCCTGTCCCATTATTACTTTTTCTTTTGCAAATTCAAGGAGCAAAATAATAAAAGTAAAAAACAGTACAAAAAAAAAATGCATTTATTTATTTATGCATTTATTTATTTTATATATTATGTAGTATTATCATTATTCATTTCACATAAATATGTGTTACTTTTCACAGCGTGGTTATTAATTTATGGGGATATTTTGTTACAAGTAATCAATGCATCGATACTATTTGATCAAAGAGTGAGTGAGTGAATCAAAGACATGATGGCCAAGCGAAATGCTGCGAAGGTGAAATATAGAAATAATCCATCTGAAGATAACTGTCGTAGATATAAAGAGTTACGTAATCGCTGCAATAGAATGTGTCGAGACGCTCAGCGTCTTCATATACATGAATCTGTTGCAAATGGAGATCCTGGCAAAGTTTGGTCATTTCTGAAGTCACTAGGTATTGGTAAATCTAGTTCTGCCCCGCAAATTAAAGTCAACCTCGACTCGCTAAATCGCCATTTTACTACAGTCCCACCTTTTGCCAAAAATATTAAACAAGCCACACTGCAAGATTTAAGTAGCAATAAAAAACCAAGAGATTCTTTGTTCTCTTTTAAACCGGTCACTGAACGGGAAATTAGAATATGTATGAGCGGTATCACATCTAATGCAGAAGGTATCGATGGCATTAGCCGCCAAATGATTGAAATTGGCTCTGAGGTGCTTATTCCAATACTCTGCCACATATTCAACTTTTCTCTTAGTACTGGTTCCTTTCCTAGTTGTTGGCGTACTGCAGTAGTTATACCTATACCCAAAACTAATGATCCTACACTTCCGTCCCATTTTAGGCCCATATCTATTCTTCCATACCTCTCCAAAATTCTTGAACGATTAGTTTCAAACCAGCTCAATGTATACATTCGGAAAATTAACCTATTAAGCAAATTTCAGTCTGGGTTCTCTCCAGGACATAGCACCACGACCGCTTTAGTCAACGTCTCAGACGATATTCGTTTAGGAATGTCAGACCAACTTGTGACTGCGATGGTTCTCCTAGATTTTAGCAACGCTTTTTGTACTGTTGACCCCGATATTTTGTTGGCTATGCTAGAAGATGTCTTCGGCTCAGACAAAGAGATCGCGTGGTTCAGGAGCTACCTCGTCGGCAGACAGCAATGCGTCCGCGTAGATGGCAAAGACTCTGGGTTGTGTGATGTAGATGTCGGATTGCCACAAGGCGGAGTACTCTCCCCTCTACTATTTTCGATCTTTATAAATTTTATAACCCCTCTGCTCTCGTGTCAATTCCATTTATACGCCGATGACCTTCAAATTTACTCCCAAGCTGAGGTTACCGAAATTGATGCCCTTATCCGCAAAATAAATGAAAACCTTAATAGAATTTATAATTGGAGCATATCTCATGGACTTACTATTAACCCAACAAAATCTCAGGCTATTATTATTGGCAGTACTAAGCAAATTGATAAACTTAAACACCTTATAGTTCCTCAAATCACTTTGAATACTATACCCTTAAATATAAGTAGTGTCGTTAAGAACCTTGGTGTCAGCTTTGACTCCTGTCTGTCTTGGGCTCCGCACGTATCTATGATTTGCCGTAAAGTTTATGCTGCATCTGGGTCCCTTAGAAGGTTAAAAAATTTCCTACCTATAAAAACCAAGATCGAACTTGCCCAATCACTCCTCTTAACGATAATAGATTATGCAGACGTCTGCCTTATTGATCTTAGTGAGGAACTGATCAATCAGCTCCAACGAATCCAAAATTTCTGCATAAGATTCATTTACGGGTTGCGCAAGTTTGATCATGTTACCGAATTCAGACGAAAACTTAAGTGGTTACCCATCAAATTACGGCGCGAGGAGCATATACTCACTCTCCTTTACAAAGTTCTGTATGACCCTCGTGCACCAATTTACCTTAAGGAACGATTTAAATTTCTAGGTGCTAGTCATAATATTTGCCTACGCTCTGATAGGGACAATATTTTGGAAATACCTCTTGCTCGATCTGGTTACTACTACAATTCCTTTACCGTTAAGGCCACAACTCTTTGGAACTCACTACCATCTGAAATACGACACTCTGACTCGATTGGAATTTTTAAATCAAAATTGCGCAAATTTCTTTTAGAAAAGGCATAAATTGTAACTATTCGTAGTTAGACGTATTTATCTAATTAATATTTTTTGTATATATCTAAGTATTTATCATAATTAGTATATATCTATTTTATTTTAATAATTATATAACTTTATGGATTTAAATATATATATATATATATATATATATATATATATATATATATATATATATATATATATATATATATTTTCGTCACTATTTCTTACACTAATAAGTATTAACTATACTTCCGCTTACATTAAAGTTCTCCAGTTAACACAAAGGTTGTCTGGAAGAAATCGCTTTTAGCGATAAGATCGCCTTTGCCCACATACCTACCTAGTTTTAATATTATCTTATAGTGTATGTTTAGTGTAATTATTTTTTGGTATTTGTGAGCAATAAAGTGTTTTATTATTATTATTATTATTATTTATTCGCTTTCGATTTTTAGGGTAACTTCCCTAGAGTTTAAAAAGAAAAAAGGTCGGCTGACGTGACATTGTAACGACGTGCAATTATTAAGATCAGAATTTGTTTATTACGTTTAGAATTGTTTATCAGTAAAAGCAAATCGTTAAATAATTCGTATCGGTCATATTTACAATAAATATGTAATCGTAATTGAAAAAAAGTTAATCAATTGTGCAGTTATAACAAAACGAAAATATTTATTTTTTATGTACGTCGCTATAAAGTTACCAGGTACAATTTTGATGAACTGTCAAATGTGGCCTATTAAAATGTCCCGACTATAACATTGAAACATGATCCGACCAAATGACTTAGGTCCGTCAAATACCTATGAATCAATTTATCTATTATATGATCGGCCCCCCTAGACAAGCGGCAAGCGATTTTCGAAACGCTAACGCCACAAAATGTATGGGATTTGACATTAGTATTCGCTAGCGAAGCGATGACTTATGTCAAATCGCATACATTTTGTTAGCGTTTACGACAATCGCTTGCCACTTGTCTGCTAGGGCTGAACAGAATAATCCAATATGCTAATTACCTGAAGTAGATCTTGGCGCTATTATACTCTTTGCTGATCTACTTATTAAAATAAGCTTAGTTAACAATATTTTAGTCGCTGTACTAGCTAATTCCATATAAAGAAGTATTTAATAATTTACATGCAAAGCGATGGCAGATTTAAAACAAAAAAAAGTAAATTAATGTTAGCATTTTATTTTGTAAGCAAGTCGAGAGTTTGGTTTTATGCGAACGCTTCGCTTTAATCATTTCGCTTTCTCCCGCTACAGCACAGTATTACACCCGAACGACGGCAGCCTCGTAGGTAGCAACGTGAGCAGCGTGTGCGGCAGCGGCGTGAGCAGCCTGGCCAGCAGCGTGTTAGGCAGCGCGTGGAGCTCGCGCCGCACCTCGCGCCGCTCCTCCGCCGCCGTGTCGCCGGTGCTCTCCCGCCGCGACTCCTTCGTCGCCCCGCCCTCGCGCCCGCACTTCACGCCCACCGCCACGCCCGCCAACAGCCCGCTGCTGGGCTCGCCCGACTCCTCCCCGCCGCCCACACCGCGCCCCGGCGACGCCCCGCCCTCGCTCCACGCCCTCATCGCCAGCGGCACCTCCATCCTGCGCCGCCGCTACCTCGCCTCGCCTGACTCCGACCCCTCGCCCGCGCCGCTCGCGCTGCAGACGCCCGGCTCGCTCTACATGGGCCTCGTGCACCGTAGCCCCATGGAGCAGCTCACGTGCCTCAAGCGGACGCTGCGGTCGCCGGCCGCCGCGCAGCCGGACCGGAGCGGCGCGGCGGCGCCCCTGGGTGTGCCCGCTCACCCCGGCGAGGGCGCCCTGGATGCGGCGGCGGTTCCGGGGGCCGCGCGCCGACGTGCGAGGGCGCCGCGCCCCCGCACCGACCTGGGCACGGTAGGCGCCACGCCGGTGTCGTCCCCGCCCCCCGACTCCTCGCCCCTAGGCACCCTGAGCACCTTTCTGTTCGGACGAAAAGGCGGTCTGCTGTAGTGGTGATGCGTCGTAGTAGAGGAGGCTCCTGCGATCGCTCGGACGCCGCTCGCGAGCCGCGTCACCGAGGCGACACTCGACAGGAGGGAGGCGCGCTATAGGCTTTATGATATGATTTCGATCATATGTGATTTAGTCGTAGAATCGAACTTTACAGTTACACCTGAGATACTTATTCAGTAATTAATGTCTAATAGAAGACTTTTGTGTGTTATGTTTGTGGTCGTGAGGCTTGTATTTTATGTAAATTGACGTGTTATCGTTTTTGTTTGTAGATAATTTTTAGTGAATTGATTTCGCATTTATATGACTGACTTTGATATCGATTTATGTTTACTCGATGGCCTCCGGGCGTCCGCGGCGGGCTCCCCGAGACATTCCTCTGTGGCCGATATGTTTTCACACCGCGATGAGTGGGGGCGCGCCCGGACACGGCATGCATCTTAAAGCAAAACTGCTCAACTATTAAGACAGTATTTGTTTTTATTAGTCAATTTTTTATTGTAATATCATTTTGAGAGGAATTTTTTGTTTCGTTTCGAAGGGTTGTTAAATGGCGCTGTTTATTTTTGGTTGTCGTAGTAATCTTAATATATTTTTTAATATTTCTAATACCGACGTTAGTGATTGTTATAATTAACTATTCATTAATCACGCATTGTAAATAAATAATATTCCATAATTTAGAAGAGTACAAATTATTTATGTTAACGATTATCGATAATTTGAGAAATTATTTGGAGAAAATATAATAATTTGAATATAGTTTCATCGATCCATTTAACAAATATTAAATAATCATGATAAATCCAGTTATTTGCTTTACATAACCATAAGTAAGCTAAAGTGGTGCATGCTATAGTTTAAGTAGTTATTTTATTCAATTGAAATTGTTCCTTTGCTTGTCGAGGAGGTTCAGTAGCTGAATTTCGGTTTACTTCGGTACTTGTACTTTTGATAGCTTTATTATTTATTAATCTTTCGGTTTAATACGAAGAGGGAGCTTACGTATTCACTAGTTGTTTCGAATCATGTTTGTAACATTTTTATAATTTCGATAAAATAATCATGTAGCTTTAAGTAAAATTATACCTGTCAATGTTTGTTGAAGTATTGTGTTCAGGGCCTACAGAGATTAGAAAATGAGAAACTGTTATATTACCTTATGGTATTGTTATACTGCCAACAAATTAACATTTTTATTGCACACTTTTAATGCTGTTGCATAGAGTCTCAAATCAAAAAAATCAAAATGGCTGCCATTCTAGTGTGTGCAGGCCCTAACACAATTCGTATACCAACGTCTCCAACCTCGGTGCTAGCGATAATGCCAGTGACGTTTGAATTATCTGATTAATGATTACTGCTTTATACTAAGTTGTATATGAATCATGTAGGGAGTTAGAGTATTATTTTTTTATCATAATCGGATCGGAAAATGTGAAAGTAGTCAGAACGGCTGTGAGGCGTGTCGTTTGTGGTTGATTTGAGATACTTAAGACAGGCACAAACTGTAAAGATTAAGGGAACTTGTTGAGAATTGACAATTACAAATAGCTATTGATTGTATTATATTAGAAATATAATTTATTCCGACATTACAATACGTTTTATTTATTTTTCCCTGGAGGTGTTAATTTGGATGGCGCTGTCGTTTATAATATCAGCTTTTCACTATTAAAATAAAAAATATTCAAATAATCATCATCAAACATAGATATTTCTTTTCTGAAGGTTCTACAGTAGATGAAGATCTATATAGAATCTAGATTCAAAAGATAAGTGCAAATCTTCCTGTTAACAAACAAAAATAAAAAGCAAAATCGCAGATTATGTTACAGGACAAGCAGGATTTCTCCGAAAGACTAAAGTTGATAATTATTTCGTAGTGTAGGCTATACAGGCTGTTTCATAATATAAGGTATACCTACGAAGCCGAAAGGGGGAGACTCGGGGGGGAAAAAATGTTGCTTCTCCATAGTAAATACGTGATTTACGTGACCAGCAAAGTTTCTATGGAGAATAATAGAAACTATTTATCTATTATTCGTAGTCAAAAATATTTTCTTTTTCGTGAATTTCCAAAAGTCGTAGAACAAAAGTTGTTCAGAATGTCCGGGGCTATTCACTAAAATATAAGTTTAGTTAATCACTGTGAAAATGGTTAATAACCAGCTTTTGTTTGTAACCCTCCAGTTCCTTAATTTCGTATTCAGTATCTTTTGACGGCAGAGTGGCTAATAGTTGCGTGTGTACGGTAAATTATGCGGCTATTGCTGAACCAAAGATTTCCTTTGGTAGGATTGGTCCTTATGGCCCAAGGATGGATTTAAGATGTGGAGCCACCGCGAGTTTTGATGTTTTTTTTTTTTTAATTTTAGCAGCTTCTGCTCTGGAGGAAAATAGAGTCTCAATCTGTATAGAGGCATTAATTATGGTAATATTACAAGTTCGGTACCATATTCTGATGACTTAAGAATGCTTAATTCATTTTAGGACTCATATTTGCACGATAAAGATGTTAAACAACGTAAAAAGAAGAAGAAGAATTATTTAAACGCGCTAATCTTAGTATGAGTCAGTAATTACTGGTCCGATTTGAAAAATTCTTTCAGTGTTAGATAGCCCATTTATCAAGAAAGGCTATAGGCTATATTTTATTACGCTAAGACTAATATAAGCGAAGAAATAGAGGAAATGTGGAAAAAAACGGGGGAAATTATTTGAAAGGGCTTATTTCACGAACTACTGGAGTAATTTTTCTGTTATTTGGCACAAATAAAGAGTAGAAACTTGAAGGATCATAGGCTATTTATTGTGGAATAATTTGTCTGTGAAATATGTAGGTATTTTACGCGGGCGAAGCAGCGCGGAACGTCTAGTAATATTATAAAGCTGAAGAGTTTGTTGGTTTGAACGCGCTAATTTCAGGAGCTACTCATCCGATTTGAAATAATCTTTCAGTGTTTGATAGCCTATTTATCGTGGAAGGCTATAACCTATATTTTATTACGCTAAGACCAATAGGTGCAAAGTTACAGAGGAAAATGTGAAAATAAAGCTGAAGAGTTTGTTGGTTAGTTTGTTTGAACGCACAAATCTCAAGAACTACTGGCCCGATTTGAAAAAATATTTCAGTGTTTGATAGCCTATTTATCGAGGAAGCCTATGAGCTATATTTTATCACGCCAAGACTAATAAGAGCAAAGATACAGAGGAAAATGTAAAAAAACGGGGAAAATTATTTGAAAGGGCTAATATCTCACAGACTACTAGAGCAATTTTTATGTTATTTGACACGAATATAGTAGACTACGTGAGACATGGGTTATTAATTTGTGAAAAATATACGGTTTCCGTGAAATTTCAGATTTACGCGGACGAAGTCGCGCGGAACGTCTAGTATTATTAATATGTTTATTGCTCCATTCATCACCATGTCTTTGGCATGCAGAATAATGCAGCTATCAGCCTCCTTATATTAATTAAGCCCTGTCAACAGTGTTTTCGTTGGTTGAAAATAATACTTATACTTATTCAAAATTTTTTATTTCATTTTTACTATCTTTTATCTAAATATTATTCCAAAATTGGCATTTAAACATTCGATTCAATCGAAAATGATACCAAACTCGACTATATAGGTACCTACCTAAATCCCACGCAGTTATTGACCTCATACCTTGTTAAAGCTGAAAACCCCCCCTCCCCCACCTGCATGAAATATTCAGGTGGCTCCACATCGTAAACCCATCTTAGGGATCAATCCTACCAAAGGAAATCTTTAGTTCAGCAAAAGCCGTATTCCTCGTTTTTTTTGTCTTGTACGCACACGACTATAACTTAATTGACGCAAATTTATCGACTGTAATTCGGGTAAATTGAAAAGTACCGTCTGTGGAGGAGTACATTATAAAATGTTAGGACCTTTTAATTTATTCGGATAACTATTTATTTTGTTGTCTGTGGACATAAGTTATCAACTATTACTTGTCAAAGTCACAGATTATTGTCACTTGTGTCATAGAAGAGTAACTAATTGGTTTTTGAAAAGTTGAATTTAGTTTAGTTTAGTTTAGTTTTTCCTCTGTTCATAATAAATTAATTATTCCTCACTAGAGCTGCTGGCACGTCAAGATACAGCAAGTCACAAGTGCAACGACTTATTATGTCAGCTATATACCTAATTATAAGTTTAAACTCTCACTCTCAACCGGCATAAAGTGTTACCTACAAACTTCGTTGAGACTTGAGACCCACCGTGATTTAGTGATGGATCGAATGGGAGGGCCAATGGGCAACCAGGCTTCTAGACAGGCCTGGCAAAACTGACCCTCAATCTTAATTCTCTGGGAGACGACTTGGGAGCAATGGCGAAGGGTAAGTAAACACAAGCTTTATTTACTTATTTTTGTAACACATTGTAGGTATAGTACTGTATTTTACTTACTAACTGTATTCAAAGTTTTGAAAAAAGTATGTCTTAGTATGTGAAATATGGTATAGTTAATATAAAATAATACTCAAAGTATCATGTACTTACATTATTGATAAATCTAACTCAAACTTAACTAGCTATCTTTAGCTCATTGTATCTAACTGCAAACTTTAAAATGTATACTTACTTACACATCTTTTTATTCTAGTACTGGGTAGAGTGGAAAGTTTAGAAAATAAGTATATAGTAATAAATAAATAGGAGAGTTTTAAGAGAGTTGCGAGGAGACGGTCTTGTTTGGAGGTCATTTTAGGAAGCTATGTCCAGCAGTGGATGTCCATCGGATAAAAAGACAATGACGACTAGTGCAAAAAAATATATTTTTCAAGTTTTAATGGATTTTTAGGACAAAAATTCAGAATACTAAAAAGTTATTAATGTAGTTTTTGAACTCTCTATTCTAATAATTGATGACTAGTTTGAACAGGATTTTTTAATGTTTCAGGTTTTCATCAAGACACCAGCTGTGCTCCATGCTGGGCGTATGAATTGGAAGAGAGGAGTCTTGCCAACGAGGAGCCCTCAGCAGCAGCCCTTGAAAAAGTATCAGCACATCTCACTGAAATTGTAGACCATGCTTTAAATAAAATTATTTTTGCAATTGAAAACAAATAAAGTTAATTTAGCAAAGCATCTTCATTTTCTTTCAGTATCTTTTTTCCTAAAGAATCTTGTAATGTTCTTATTTTGTTTTATATTTAGTGAGTTTATATTATTTAAATGTCAAAATAAAGGGCCTTCCATGATACCAGAAACTTTAAACCATGTCATGCAGTTTAAATACTTGGGACATGTAGTTTGTGGCAATATGTTGGCACACAGATTTGCTCGATGCACAGCTGAAGTTAAGATCACTCTTTTTAAAGCATATTGCCAGACATTTTACATGAGCAGTTTGTGGGCCAAATATACACAGAGTCTTACAATCCGCAGATTCAGTACATACTTCAGGGCCTTGTTCCGGCTGCCTGTAGTGCATCGGGTATGTTCGCAGATGCCAGTGTAGACGACTTTTATGCACTAATGATGAAAAAAGTCGCCTTACTAGTAAACAGTGCGAGGGAGCTCGAATGAAATAGTAGATTCAGTCTTGGTAGGCAGGTTCATTGAACTTCATTTTATGAAGTCTCAATGAACCTGTCAATCATAAGCTAAGTACTGACATGCGGTTTTGCTCGATTGAGCAATAACGTCAAGCAAAACCCGCGGCTCGGGCTTTCGTCCACACATTCAGCATTGCTCGATAGTTTTCCTCTAAATCGATATATTTCATTCCACCAAGCCGGCTCAATGAGAGCCTTCGAGTGGGTCGATGCGAGCCTTCGCGCTGTCAGTTTTGCGGTCCACACAGTAATTATTACTCGATTTGGAGTATAACTATCGAGCAAAACCGTATGTGAGTACTTAGCAATAGAAATTTTTTATTAATTTATTAAATTGTAAATTACAGAAACGTACTAACATACTTTTTAAGTCTAATAATTGTTATTAACACTATGGATCACTGGTCTGAAAATAAATGATTTTTATTCTATTTTATTTTTATTATTTCTTTTGGAACAGAGATACTAAGAAGGGTAGACTAATGAGTAATTATAATAATATGTGGATCTTTTATTTTTTCTTTATCTATTACTTTATTGAACTATTTTTAAAATACCTAGTTAAAAAAGTGTTAAGACCAATGATGTTTTAATAATATTTAGTAAGTTAGGACTGATTAGTAATTAGTAATTACAATAATATTGTTGGTCTCAAATTATTTATTTTTGTATAATAGGAAAGGTGCTACTTAAAGGCTATTTATTGTACAAGTATTAATTTATAATGCTTGTAAAGCTAGTTAAAATGTCTCTAGTCAGATTAGTTTGACCTTTTATTTTTGCCTAGGATAATGGTGCATAAAGATTTATTGAACAAACATTTTAATGATTAACAAGCTAAGGAAAAATGTCTAAAAGACTGATTGATACTGTTAATAAAATTGATATTTTTTAAAACTTTTTTTTCAAAATTTCACACAGACTAACTTACAAGCACATATTTTATGTAATCACTGTTTTACAATGGCTCTTAAAAATTAATTCTTCCAAGGATTCACTTCATATAAATAATCCTCGGTGAGTAATTAAATATATTAAGATTTATTGATGAGCTCCTTTTGGTTAATTCTTCTCCAAGGGAAATCTGAAAAAGAAAGATAATTATGTTACTTATATGCGTTTGTTTAATATTGCTTTTATTGATATTATTCCTTATATATGACAATTAGGGAAGAAATACCTGCGACCAAGCTCTTTTTCTGAATCAAGTACAGAGTAAATCAAGGTATTGTATGAGCGAGACTGTGTGGAATATTGATAGCCCACTGGGCCGCTGGCAGGACCCAGTTGCTTAAAAATGTAACGCTGCACTAGCAGCGTTACATTTTTGGAACTTTTTACAATTGAAGGTACTAACCTTCAATTGTAAAAAGTACCGTACATGAAGACTGAAGTAGTTAGTAGACAAGAAAAGGTACTTATTAGTTAATAAGTTATGCATAGGTACATAAAAGTTTCTCATAAGAGTAGGGAAATGAAAATTGATAATTTTATTAATATAATATGTACATACTTTTAGCTCCTTTCTTACTCCTGTGTTTCTTCGCCTGGCTGGGAGATGTTCTATGACATCATTTAGTACTAATTGGTAGCCAGCTTTGTTGAGCCGAAAGTGAGCAACATAGGTAATACAGTATATAAACTGAGAGTGAGCAATAACTCCCGACTCCAGCAGATCTATCGGGTTATATTTATCTCGCAATCTGCGTCTTTGGATGCGTCAACACTTTTTTCTACGCATTTCTTCTGCATATACAATTTTATAACCTAATACAATTATACAACAGTTGCTAAAAATGGGTTAGTCACTTCATTGAGTTTGTAACTATGAACTGTCATTTTGCTTTAGTGAATACATATTTAATGGTAGTTAAGAACTATCGATAAAAAAATATAAGGCAAAATTCATGCCTCTGCCCTAAAAGTTATCAACTAAGATTTGGTTAGCAACCGTGCCAAATCAGTTGGTAACTTGTGCATAGTGAATACAAAAGTGACACTTTCCGTTACTCACTCCTCAGTTTCGTTAATAACTCAGTGATTAACTCACAAAATGGACGATACAGAATAGGGGGGCAGGTCCTCTGGGTCTTCCCCTTTCGGCCTAGTATACCATAGAGAAATATAATGTCGTATACCTTAATTGAAACATCTGTATACTGTATATATTTTTTTTATATGAAATAACCCCCTTATTAAACGAGCAAACGGGTCACCTGATGGATAGCAACTTCCGACGCCCATGGACACTCGCAGCATCAGAAGAGCTGCAGGTGCGTTGCCGGCCTTTAAGAAGGAATAGGGTAATAGGGGAGGGTAGGGATGGGAAGGGAAGGGAATAGGGGAGGGTAGGGAAGGAAATTGGGTAGGGGATTGGGCCTCCGGTAAACTCACTCACTCGGCGAAACACAGCGCAAGCGCTGTTTCACGTCGGTTTTCTGTGAGAACGTGGTATTTCTCCGGTCAAGCTGGCCCATTCGTGCCGAAGCATGGCTCTCCCACGTATCCTTATCAGTTTTCAGAACAACGGCAATAATCTTTTTTTTATTATATTATATCATAGGCAATAATAATAATTATTGCTTACCATAACAGCTACATATTGATACATCTGTCTTGGTTAATATACTTAATAATTAAAAAAAAAGTTTCTATAGCAACCAAATGACTTAAAAAGGGTATCATAGCAACCAAAAGTCACAACAATTATTTTTGAGTGCTTTCAAATTGCAATCGCTTTTTAGGTTAAGTAATAAAATTATTTAAATCGTGTTATTCCACTGATTTAATTTTAAATATTATAAAAGTGATCCTTTTAATACCGAGTTACTGAACCAATAAAACGATATTCGCTAAGTAAAATGTCTGAACAAATGAAATTTATAATTAAAGAAATAAATGCGACGCTTAAAAGGAATTACGATCTCATAAAATTTGATGCGCTGAACGAGAAGCAATTACTTCAGGTCCTGGTGGATTTGCTTGTCACTTTTAATGCTGGGGACAAAGTAAGTAAGTTCTATTATCTTTATTCAGTCTTAACTCATCAAGCCCCGTAAGCACACCGCTGACCGCGACAAACAACAATAGAATACAATAGTATTTCCAAGAATCCACAATCCAAGGAATAATTAGTATTAGTAAAAAACCGTAAAACGAGTTATTTTGTCGTTGAAACTCGTCCCTAAAGAGTATTTATTATTTTTTACGTGTTGTCCCGGCTATTTTCAAATTCGAAGGTGTCCCAACCGGCCAGTGTTGCTTAAAAATTCATTCCTAAACAGCGAAACGCGAAAGCAGGCCTTTCCCATTCAATATTTCATGAAAACGTAAACAGGCACGTAGGTAGATATCTATACAAACTTTTTACGGCCATATATGTTACTTTTGGGAGACGACCTTTTTGCTAACAGCTGCAATATTTTACTACTGTAATAACTGTGACGTACTTCGGGTAGAAAGAAAACTTATATCTACCTCACGGGAACTACAGACGCATCAACATTCAACATATATTTTCTAGGATATTGAAGTGAAAACTTCTTTAGCGGCGTTGAGCACTTTTGTGGGATGGGTAAAAACTGTGAAACTCGCGCCAGATTTTCGTGTTGATCGAATGAAATTATAATTTTTTAACAAAAAATTAAAACCGACTTCCAAGGTAAAAACAATAGTAATATGAACTAAAAAGTATTAAATAACTCTTACTCTTTAATAGTACGCCTTTTTCAGAATTCGTCTAAATCTCAACTATTCCTGTACATATACTACAGTCTTCATTATTTTGAAGTCGGTACCAGCTAATTTAATCGTAAGTTCAGTAATGTCAGAACATTGAAACTTTTGGGACTGGTACCGACTTCAAAGTAATGAAGACTGTAGTATATGTACAGAAATAGTTGAGATTTAGACGAATTCTGAAAAAGGCGTGCTATTAAAGAGTAAGAGTTATTTAATACTTTTTAGTTCATATTACTATTGTTTTTACCTTTGAAGTCGGTTTTAATTTTTTGTTAAAATATAATAATTTCACTCTTTTTAGTTAAGTATCTACAAAATCAGGCTTTATGCGTAAAACCCCAATACGAATGTTAACTATTCACATTATGTTACTGTAAGCGAAATTATGGTAAATGCTTGCAGTTATCTAAGCGATGCTGCAATTTCCAAAATTTTATCATTAAAGGTTCAGGAGTTCTGTTCAGTGCCTTTGCACCAAGAGACACCTTCGTATGAAATTTCTCTTATTCGTAATATATGTTTAACTTACTAGAAACAACACTTTAACCACTATGAGTGTTTTGATAAATTTCAAGGATTTCCCTCGATTGCTCATAGATCCCATCATCAGCTGACCACTTTCGTAATTGTTATACAAAATTAAGATTACATCCTATACAACAACACGAGAATTTTGAAAATCGGTCTAAAAACAGCGAAATCATCATCAAAAACATCTGCTTCGATGCAAAATATCACGAAAAGTACCAATAATTGGGTCATAGTGTGATGACCCATGGTATAATTATGGTTGTGATGATGATGATTAATCAAATTGATGTATTAGCTTATGCTTTCAGTTGTTTAAACAACACCGAAATCCCCAAACCTGTACCTATAAGCATTCAAAAGTTCTGTTCGGTACCTTCGGATCCAGGGTATAACCTGGTGCGAAGTCTTACTTTTTGGTAGCATTTACCTCGAATGCTTCAGAAAAAATCGAAATCACTATATGTTTCCATACAAAATTCAAGGAGTCCCCTCGATTCCTCAAGGATCCCATCATCAGATCACCACTTTTATGAATATGGTACCAAATTCGAGTTAAACCCTATACAATACAAAAATAATTTTGAAAATCGGACCACAAACGGCTGAGTAATCGATGAACATACAAAAAAAAAAGATACAGCCGAACATATCGACACCGGAAATATCACTTAACGTACATTTTGGCGAAAATGAGTTATATATATTATTGAATTCAGAATTTCGGCCTCTATCATTTGGCATACTTGAAAATCTTCTATCGTTAAAAAAATGTCCCTTACAGTACACATTTTTTAAAGTCTAGACAGGTTTTTTCCTAAAAAAATTGATTTAACGGACGTAAATATTTTTACGTGTTAAAAAAAATAGCGTAAATGCTTTTAAAATAAAATTCAGTCCCTTACGTTAACATTTAGCTTAGTACAATTCTCTTAACATGTCCTTTATGTTAAGAATTGATACATAATAATTGTCATAGCTTCACTAAAATTTGTCCCTTACCTTAATTTTAAATATCATTTTTCAAGTAAGAAGATAATTTTTTGGCACCTACTCAAAAAGTATTATCCGTAAAAGTTTAAGGTTTTTTTTATAAAGTTTTAGTGTTTTAGCTAAACCTTTAGCCTTTGGGTATACACATGTAATGCGGTCAATTGTATAATATAGCTAGCATTAAAGATGACAATACTCTCCTGGCTGCAAATGAAATCTCATTTCCCATGAGTTGCTTAGCAGAAATGTACAGCGCGGAAATGAGTTGTTTAGCAGAAATGTACAGTCGGGGAAATGAGTTGTTTAGCAGAAATATAGGTACAGTCGGGGAAATGAGTTGCTTAGCAGAAATGTACAGTCGGGGAAATGAGTTGCTTAGCAGAAATGTGCAGTCGGGGAAATGAGTTGTTTAGCAGAAATGTACAGTCGGGGAAATGAGTTGTCTAGCAGAAATGTACAGTCGGGGAAATGAGTTGTTTAGCAGAAATGTACAGTCGGGGAAAATTGTGCTAAGCAGAAATGTACAGTCGGGGAAATGAGTTGTTTAGCAGAAATGTAAAGTCGGGGAAATGAGTTCTTTAGCAGATGCGCTGATTAAGGCCGCGTTTCCACCTGCAAGACAACTGTCGCGAGAAGTGTCTGACAGTCTGTCTGACAGCAGCCTTTTTTTCGATTGTCGATATTTTTTAATCGATTGTAAGGGTTTCGATTAATTAATTAAAACGATCGTTTTTTTTGTTATTTTTTTTTAAATCGATGTTCATAAAAAATGGGTTGAAAAAATAATGCACAACGTTAATAATCAAGTTTTCACTTCTGCCGGCACTCCCGGAGTGCAACCCATCTTTTTTTTTAAATTTCTTTATCTGTAAACTATGTGTACTTAGTACTTAGTACTTAGTACTTACCTACTCTACGATGTGTTGTGTAACTTATATCAGGTAAAATATAATATAATATTCTCCCATCGCAGCAGACGCAAAGCTGGTAATAATAATTATTATATGTAGGTACTTGTCGAAAAATAAATACATGAAAAACAAGAATACCTACGACTAGGTAGAGTCGAAACGAAGCAAAATCAAAACGGAATATTATATCTTTCTTGTATATATAATTGGAATCTCGGAATCGGCTCCAACGATTTTCATGAAATTTAGTATATAGGGGGTTTTGGGGGCGATAAATCGATCTAGCTAGGAATCATTTTTAGAAAATGTCATTTTGTTCGTGTTTGATCGAATACCGAGCAGAGCTCGTTCAAATAGCTAGTAATGTAAATCTAATGTTTAACCCATCAATCCCAAGGGGCACCCGGCTGTCGCATAACAATTGAAAATCTATTGTTTCTGCGATTCCCACGATCGAGGTAATACGTAATACATATTATTTATCAATCATCAGCTGAACATCGAAGAAGACGACCCTGAAACCGTCAGCGTCTGTCTACTGGAAATGCTGGGGAACGTGAAATATCGTCCGCCGCCGGGCGTCGAACCCGCGAACTTCCGGGCGCAGCTGCTCGCCGGCGACGCTAGGACCATCCATCATATCATACACTGGCTCCTGTCGAACAGGGACCAAGTTAAAAACACGGCCTATCTCGCCAAGTGAGTTTGAGTTGCTAAGGCGTCCATTAGACGGTCATGCCCTGGTCAGTCAATTCCATCAACCAGACTTTCGTTTGACTGTTGGTGAGTGATGGAATTAATTTCACATTGCATAGTCATTCTGATTGATCGTCAGTCATACGCAAAACTTCACAAAGAATACACGTTTTCACGCAAGATAATTGGACGACTGACTGACCGACGCGTAATTAGCTATGTCCACATTATGCGCTTTCGTCTTCAATTTTCGTCATCTTCTTTCATTCAACTTTCGTTTTGGCGCATTCAATAATTGAATGCGTCAAAGAACGCAACGCCAACTGTCATTTTTAATAACAAAGCGAAAGTTTTGGACGGTCAGAGCTGGCATGCGTCGCGGGCATGCCTCACGTTCGCTGTTGACTGCGCTATAACGCATGCCCTTGACGAACAGAAAAAGGCACAGTGTGGACAAAACTATTGACGAAATGCCAATAAACATTTACTCAAAAGTCATGATTGATGGTTGCATGACATAAAAACCAAAATAATAGCCAGATAACTGTCATTTAATTTCATGCAACCATCAGTCACTGCATACACGTTATGCAACACTCACAGTCATGACTGTGGTAAAACTGGCAACAAAACCTACCGTGTAATGGATGCCATGATAAAGCTTCCTATGTACCCCACTGCGCTAGAAGGAAAGTTATGTTTTTCGACAGCAAGACGTATGTATGTAGATAATATTATGTATTGTATGTGTAATTGTTTAACACACTTTGTAGCCTGAAATCTGAACCGCTTGATAAAATTATCTTGCACCGGTCTTGGTTCATCGGTATTGCCAATTTTCCAGAATATATTGCCTTCTTTTTTCCTTAAAATACAAAGAACGAAATAGATAGATAACAATATAATGATTTAGTTTTATGAAGAAATACTCAGCAATGGTAAAGACGCTGGTAAATACTAGGTAAAGATAAACTTGCTTAAGGGTGTATGCTATAAATTATTGTTAGATACAAGCTTCTGTTTTCCTCAAGAAAATGGAAAGTAATGGCGATGTTTAAGGCAGGTTTCAGGAATAGCTCGTGGCTTTAAATTCTCATATTTTATCTGCTGTTTCTAAACGGGGCAGGTATTTTTCATTAAGTTCTAGTAGTGAGTTTCAGATTTCTACGGTACAGCCGAAATGCGAAGTATCGGAATTAGACACGAAACAAGGTGTCTAAAATAAAGGGCTTACTGTTTAGGACCAAAAATTAAAGCTATACCCAAATGCGTTCCTGAATCTCAAAGAAGTTTACGCTACTTTGTAAAAGAATATGACGTGAACATACCTACTACCTACCTGAAAATACCTGCAATCAACATATAAATTTTAGGAAACTTCAGTCGACGGCAGACGACGGCAGTAGTTGACAGTTTATGACGCTTGCAGGGTCGAATCAATTATTTTTTATTTTTTAATTAGTCTTACCTAAATACGTCTCCTGCTTATTATGACCTCAAATACACTTTTTTTACTAGGTGCAAATAATTTGAGCCGTTTAAATGCTTTTCGCCTATATTATCCTTAGCTTGTCGGTTTTTAACCGACTTCAAAAAAAGGAGGTTATCAATTCGACGCGTATGTATGTAATATTTCCAGAGCTGCCCAATTTTCGTATATTGTTAGTCTATATCAGCGTCTGAACAAATGTGCCAAATTTCAAAAGTGTAAGTATGTATGTACGTATGTATGTATGTATGTATGTATGTATGTATGTATGTATGTATGTATGTATGTATGTATGTATGTATGTATGTATGTATGTATGTTTTTATGTTTGTGTTCGCATATCTCCAGAACTAAAGTCCGATTTTGGTAATTCTTTTTTTGTTGTACTAGGTATTGTTCAACTTAGGGAACAGTGCAAGTTTCATCAAAATCGGTTCAGTAGTTTTGGAGATAGGGAGTTTTAATTCTCAATTACGTACAATTTTGAAGTCGGTTTTATCTTTAAAAAAAAATACAGTTATTTAAATAATTTGTTCAAAGACACGTTAAAAACTTCGTAGATACTTGAAACTCCCGGACATTCCTGAGGACGTGGCACGGAACAGCAGCATCCAGGAGCTGCTCGAACAATATCAGGGTCTCATAGCCGAGTTCAAGGACGTCCACAAGAGGACCAGGCTGCTGGAGAAGGAGAACTCCTCGGAGATCATTAACGATATCAAGGAGATGGCGGTTGAGAGGGATATTGGTGAGAGTTTTGTCTCTCTGATTGTCTGTTGCGTTGAACGGCGGAATAAGGTTTTGGTGCTATTTTGTATTCAGTTGCTTCGAGTTCCAAGAAAAATAAAGGATACTATTTTTTTATCAGGAAAACGGTTTCTGCAATATACTTAAGTGATTTTTGGGGCGACATAGACAAAATTTTCCTATGATTTTATAAGCTTTTTGATAATATTAATTACCTATATTTTTATTTTAATCGGATTATATTACGAGTAAGTATGTATGTTACGCTCAAAGACCGAAATCGCTTTTGTTTCACTGTGACCACAACGCGTTATATTTACGCTCGTTGATACGCTATTTTTTCGCTCGTTGAGCGATTTCGGTCTTTGAGCGTAACATGTACATAAAAAGATTATGGGCGGTTTGCACGTGGTTGTCGTATGTCTAGAAAACAAAACATTAGCAATGCTTATGAAGGCAATTATAGGTCTACCAGGGCGGATGGCAAATTTTCAAAAAATATTCTTGATTATTAAATTGGATAAATTGTTATATTTGCATGTTTCACACACAGAATCAGCCGCTAGGTATAAGGAAAAGAAAAAGGATCATAATGTTTTTATTCGAATTACCTACTCCGGTATTGCTAGTCAATTTCTTTTCTCCCTTTTTGCCATCAGATTCTGGTAGACCTAGAATACTACAAGGTGTAACAAAACTAAGTGATAATACTTTAGGGTGTGTATATGTTCCTTGTAGACAGTTAACTGTGAAAGTAGCAGCGCTGAAATACCATTTTTTTCACTTTTGTATGTGGAAACTCGTGACGCTGGGGCGCTTGCCCATTGAAAAGTGAAAAAAAAATTGGTCTTTCACCACTTCTACTTTCACAGTGAACTTTCTACAAGGAACACGTACACACCCTAAAGTATTATCACTTACTTAGTTTCGTTACACCCTGTATAATATGTATTATTATGCCATTATGATTGTACAATGTA
Organism: Lysandra bellargus; assembly: GCA_905333045.1. Lineage (NCBI taxonomy): Eukaryota > Metazoa > Arthropoda > Insecta > Lepidoptera > Lycaenidae > Lysandra > Lysandra bellargus. The sequence goes on along the minus strand of HG995334.1, from coordinate 3,336,624 downwards.
CATGTTACTAATTTTTAGTGATCAAAAGGCTGGAGAACGTCCAGGTGCACCTGGTGGACGTGAGGAATAAGGAAGAGCTGCTGGAGGTGAGCAAGCGCCTGCGCCTGCAGCAGCAGCGGGCCAAGGAGCTGGAGCACCAGGTAAGCTGGTGGTAAGCAGGGGCCGTACTACGAAATTGTTTTGAGACTCAAACAATCGAATGAGAATGCCGCGCCCTATTCCAAGTGTCTAAACACACCATGCTGAAGTTCCGCGGCGTAAGTTCGGCATGATTAGGTACGTCAGCAATGTCAAACGCATACAATATAACGCAACGGAATTTAACGTCATCGGTAATTTAAAATACATTGCAGCCGGAATCATGCCGAACTTCCACCGCCGACCGAGGAACTTCGGCATGGTGTGTTTAGACACTAACAAACGAGCAACAACGTTGTTAGAGCAGGATGAAGCATTCTCATTCGATTCGATTCGAGTCTTAATAAAACGGTTTCGTAGGCCTCCAGGTTGGGGAGATAATGTGAAAAAGAGAGCAGACAAGGAGTGGACTCCATGACTGTCTGCCCTCTCTTTACCCATGAACTTCCCTCGCTCGAAATACATTTACTAAAACAAACTTGTCCTCAAGGGACCAGCGTGGAATGGTAAGGCTGCCTTATTGTAATTTGTAGGTAGTAAGCCAAAAAGCTGGATTGATTATTTATTATCTAACACGTACCGCGTTTTGCTCGCGATTCACGACTCACGAGTAAAGCGTGAGACACACGTGAGACAGAAATGCCCGTATCATTAGTCGTTTCCTCGAGATTTCCTCCGCTCGACTAAACCTCTATCCGCCAAAAATTATGTAATAAAATAATGTAATTTTTTCAACAAAACGTCATAATTTGAGGGTGAGTCGAGTGGAGGTAATCTCGAGGAAACGAATAATGATACGGGTGTAAATCTGTCAGTCGGCAATAAGGATAGCAATAGTTTCGATGCATTATTTTTCGTGGTTCACAGGCTAAAGCGACGGTGTGAAATGCCTTAATCAATCCTTTAATTGAGCTTGAGACGCAAATATAAATATCTTAAGGAGTGTTATAACAAATTCTTACAACACTCCTCAGGGTGAAGCCAGAAGCCAAAGTAATTTGTGAGATTCGCAGAATTTCTGCCGGCAGAAATTCTGCGACTCACAACAAATATTAGGTCTGCCGGCAGAAATTCTACTGCATTCGGTTTCATACAAAAGTCCTGTTTTATTCACACGGGCGTAATTTTGTGAGTTATGATTTGTATGAAATGAAATTAACGCGACCAAAATTCTGCGACTCACGACTCACAAATTACGCTCGTTTGGCCACCCTTTGGCTGTCTTTCCACCAGAGCTGAGCGGAGCTGTGTTGCGAGGAATGTGTTTTTGATAACCAATAGAATTCCATCATTGACATGATTTTGCCATGACATCGCTCAGCGCGGCGATGCTATTGGTTCTCAAAAACACATTCCTCGCAACACAGCTCCGCTCAGCTCTGGTGGAAACGCAGCCTTAATGTGAACATAATATTTTGCTAAGACAAAAATACACAAGCTGAAATACATTTACATGAAAATCAAAACGCGCCTTTTATAGTAATCCAATGGCCTGCTTATGAGATGAAATATACCCTTATCAAAAACAACGTTCTATTTTTGCCGCCTGATTGGGCAGTTAGTAAAGTAGGGTACGGAGAGTCACCAGGCTGCTAAAGGAAAATGTTGCCTTTGCGTACAGAAATTGCTTATACGATATTTACTCTGCGTACAGAAATTGCTTATACGATATTTACTCGGGAACACATGGTCACGTAATTTCATAATATATCAGATGTTATTATAACTCTAACGTCCGATAAAAGAAAGTAAAGTTAGTACCATGTTAGTACCACATCCGTGGTACGTAGTCCGTGGACCATATGACATATCGTTCGGGAAGTAATTAGGCTTTGGTATGATCATTGATCGCGTAATAGGATACTGAAAAAGTACATTTTACGACAATTTAAAGCTATCCTTTGTTTTTCACCGAGACTATAAACTCTAAAGTATATATATACCCAATTTTACTAAAATCTATTTAGTAGCTTCATGACATAACAAAATAGTAGTAAGTAGTATGAATATTGAATAGATTGGTATCATTATAAGTAAGGGTTAAGTCGAAAGCTCAAATATCAAGAGATTTTCATATTATGATATTAATTTTAATTTATACTGGAGCCATATTTCGTAATGATTTCGTAGAACTTTTTTTATTGGGAGCGTCTAGTCAATATCCGGTAGAGTTTTCGTTAAAATTGTATGAAAATAATATTGTCATTCAATATTTGGAGGCAATTTCCTGAGGAACGCTGACGCGACGCGAACTCCGGATGGATGGAGATTGATATAAGAAATATAATATTCTACAGGCGACCAATATACCTATACATAATATTATAAAACAAAGTCGCTTTTTTCCCTCATGTCCCTTTGTTCCATGATTTTGATCATTCTTTCAGTGTAAGATAGCCCATTTATCGAGGAGGGCTATAGGTTATATTTTATCACGCTAAGACTAATAGGAGCGAAGAAATAGAGGAAAATGTGGAAAAAACGGGGAAAAAGGGCTAATTTGGACGCGCGAATCTCAGGAACTACTGGTCCAATTTGAAAAGTTCTTTCAGTGTTAGATAACCTATTTATTGAGGAAGGCTATAGGCTATATTTTATCACGCTAAGACTAATAGGAGAATGTGGAAAAAACGCGAGAAATTATTTGAAGGGGCTTATCTCGCGAACTACTGGAGCAATTTTTATGTTATTTGGCACAGATAAGAACTAGACCACGTGAAGGATCATAGAGCATAGACTATCGATTTTAATCATTTTTTCAGTGGCTATATATTTTATATCCGTGCGACGCCGGGGCGGGTCGATAGTTAACTATAATATAGATATACCTATATATACATAAATGATGGCGTAAATAAGTAGCAGCAATAAAAGAGCAATTTTTTATGATTTGTACGGGCAAACGCCCGCGCGTCATGAATTTTTGATTACAAAGGTGAAAAAAGTTATACTCTTTCAGCGCTGCTACTTTCACAGCGAACTCTATAATATAGGGGACCCGTACACACCCTAAAGTATTATCAGTTATGACTTAGTTTTATTACACTCTGTATAACAAAACATTGTATTCCTAGTAATTTAATTTGCGATTATGGGTCGCTCAAGTAAGGAATCTCTACCGAAACCGAAACCCTGCCCTCTGCGTTATTTTGTATCACGTAACAATTTTCCAATAAGCGTCACGGAAAGCCTGCTCAAGCCTCAAGCTATAGACCGTTCGAAGTTATTTTACGTCTAACCTTTATAATGTTAACGTCAAGTTTACTTTCAAAGAATTTCAGTTATGTGGGCTCTCTATGTTGATAATGCAAACGTTTACGAATTTATACAAAATCATAGGGTCTAAACACACAAGGCTGAATTATGCCGAAATTACGTCGCGAGCCGAATTTCCGTTGAGCCGAGACCGAGATTCGGCGGTAATGTTTTGTATAGCAATACACTATACGCGACGGAATTATCGAAACCGAACATAACAAATCCAACCTTATCTCCAAAGCGTTAACGCACACATTACATCTGAGAATTTTAAATACTCACTTACGCGCGCGTCCGGCAACGGAAATTACACCGCGAAATTTCGGCTCTTCGCGTAATTTATAGTGTGTCGCATCAGACGTAAGCGGCTGAACGTAATTTCGGCCACGTAAATTACGCTGGCGTAATTCAGCCTAGTGTGTTTAGACAGCTTCTATTATTATTTATTGCCCATAATTGACATCGATTTTTAACCCCCGACGAAAATTGGGGTGTTATAAGTTTGGCGTGTGTGTCGGTATTTCTGAGTATGTGTTTGTATGTGCATGTGATCGTAGAATTCAAACGTGTGGTCTGATTTCGATCTAGTTCTTTTTGTTTAAAAACTGACGTGATCGAGAGAGTGATCAGTGATCAACCATTATTATCAGCATTGAGGGTCATTTTTAACCGACTTCAAAAAAAGGAGGTTATCAATTCGACGCGTATGTAACGTATGTGTTACGCTCAAAGACCGAAATCGCTCAGTGAGCGAAAAAATAGCTCACAACGCGTTGTGGTCACAGTGAAACAGCCACGACGCGTTCTGGCAATCACAAAAAGGCCATAACGCGAAATTCGTGTCGTAGCTGATATGCTATTCGTTTTTCTTGATTTGTTCTTGATTGATTAATCATCCATAGGTATGGAAGATTATATTTGAATTACCACGCGTACTACAAAATATTTTTTCTTTTACTAAATCACTGCATAACGTGTTTATCATTATTATTTATAAAATATCCATAATTTTATACTATCCGTACTAATAATTATTACTAATGTCTGTCTCTTTGTCTGTCTGGCGCAACGTTGTAGCGGACATCAACTAGTAGTATTATATTTAAATTATATTAATTAAAATAGAACTATATTTTTATTATTTGTTGAGATCAGATTACTTTACTTATACATATATTAAAAAAAAAAAAAACAACACGTTGCGCCAGACAGACAGACAGATCATATTAGTACGGATAGTATGGAACTATGGATATTTTATAAATAATATAAAGACAAGCACGTTATGCAGTGATTTAGTCAAAGAAAAAATATTTTGTAGTACGCGTGGTAATTCAAATATAATCTTCCATAGCTATGGATGATTAATCAATCATGAACAAATCAAGAAAAATGAATAGCATATTAGCCACGACACGAATTTCGTGTCATGGCCTTTTTGTGATTGCCAGAACGCGTCGTGGCTGTTTCACTGTGACCACAACGCGTTGTGAGCTATTTTTTCGCTCAGTGAGCGATTTCGGTCTTTGAGCGTAACATATGTAATATTTCCAGAACTGCCCAGTTTTTGTATATGTTAGTCTATATCAGCGTCTGAACAAATGTGCCAAATTTCAAAAATGTATGTATGTATGTATGTTTTTATGTTTGTGTTCGCATATCTCCGGAACTGCAAGTCCGATTTCAGTTATTCTTTTTTTGTTGTACTAGGTATTGTTCAACTTAAGGAACAGTGCAAGTTTCATCAAAATCAGTTCAGTAGTTTTGGAGATAGGGAGTTTTAATTCTCAATTACGTACAACTTTGAAGTCGGTTTTATCTTTATAAAATACAGTTATTAAATTTCTTTACTAAATGCGTGTTATAGCTCTGTATCAAATGACAATCATGAATATTTATTCAACGTGAAAAAGAGCCTTAAAACTTTAATACTAATATTATAAATGTGAAATTGTGTCTGTCTATCCTCTTCACGCTCTAACCGCTAAACCAATTTTGCTGAAATTTGGAATGAAGATACTTTGAGTCCTGGGAAAGAAAAAATATATGGTTCCCGCGCGAGAAACGAATTTTGGCACAGCGGGGTTGCGGGTGTCATCTACTTAGTACAGTGTTTCCTAACTTTTTTCAACGTTTAGCTTTTTCACCGGTCTGAATTATATGATCTAAAAACGAAAATTTATTTTCTAAGTAAAACCCGAGATAACAGAGCGACTGCTTGCGTTTAACGTTAACATTATTACGTTTAATGCTGGGTGTCGACAAGAGGGATCCCTTCAAAAGTATTTGGTAGGTTTTATGCGCGGCAAAATTTAAGCGGTTGCGGTGGCCCCAGTCCGAAATCAAGTTTAAACTTTGGTTTGCTTTTGTTTCAATTTCGGAACGTGAGTTAGCCTGAATATTGAATAATGAGAAAACCATCATCGGCATAGCCAACTAGTATGCAAAGCTGTGGGAGGGGGAGGCATAGCAGATCGTCGAAGCCTACGTTCCACAATTTAGGTGAGAGTACGGAACCCTGTGGACAGCTGCACGTCAGGGTTTTAGCGTGAATGCATTGACCAAGTTGAAGCTTAGTTAAACTGTTATAAAAGTAAGAACGTATCAAGTAGTAAATGTTTGAGTAGCACCCTCTATTTTTTTATTTTAATAGCAGCATGGGCCACCACGCATTATCAAAAGCACCCGATATATCTAATGAGATGGCAACAACGTATTTTGTTTCTGATAGATTAACTTTTTTTCTGACTTCTAGGGCCGCATCTACAGTCGATTTTCCGGCAGTGAAACCATACTGCTGACTATGAAATTTAGGGCCACCGGGAAGCAGGCGCGGTACGATAAGGCGTTCTAACAGTTTACCTAAACACATGAGAAGCGTGATCGGACGGTAGGATTTTGGATCGTCTGAAGGTTTATTACCGGCTTTGGGAATCAATTTTATACTACCGATACGCCAGACCTTTGGAAAATACCTTCCGCGATACATTTATTATAAACGACTAAAATTGAAGAGTTCGCCGCTATACAGGCTTGTTTTATCATTAGGTTTGAAATTTTATCCTCGCCCGCAGATTTTTTAATAGGCAAAAGATTTACTATTTTAATAAACTCATCGGATGAAGGCAAGTCAGAAGGCGGTGTATTGATGGGGTCTAAAATTGTACTTCTAATGGCGCGATGGTATTAGTCGTCTAAAGTGGGCTCGTCGTCTGGAATGAAGATGTTCAGATATGATTTAACCGTATCCTCTAGGCTACAAGTATAAGTGTTGTTTATTTTAATGTTTGAAATAAAATTAGACGCAGAGCTATTATTGGATTTAAGTTTGTGGTACAAAGAGGACCAGGGGCCCTCCTTATCCAGTCTATTCGCGGCATTTTTTAACATATTATTTTTCGCTAGAGTAACGGCGGCGCGGTATCGTGACCTTGAAATACGAAGGTTATTTAAACTTAATATACTCGTATAAGTGTCATCCGAACGATCGATTCCCGATTTACGAAGGTTATTAATTTTACGTCTAGCTTTTCTAAACTCTTGCCGAAGGTTTGAAAGATTATTGTTCCACCATTTACAATTTTGATCTTTTTTCAGGGGCCTACGACCCAAGGCAACATCGGCACAGTAAATAAAGGTGTTTGTCATAATTTCGGCGCACTCATTGGCGTTCAGTTCCGGGCGAGTGAAATCTCCGGCATGAGCGGTCACAAGGGAACGGAATAATTTCCAATTACCACTTTTAACATTATATTTATAGTCGTTAGAATTAATTACGGAATCACTCGGGACCGCACGAGAAAACTCGTACGCCAGTAAGCGATGATCACTACATGACGCATCGGGAAGGACACGCCAATGCCTAATCTGGACATACGCGCTAGATAGCGTGACGTCAATTGACGATTCGCCCGTTGGGCTACTATAGGTAGGTGTTGCATCGGGGGTGTTGTGAATTTGGAGGTTAAACTCCGCAATAAAGTCTTCAACGGCGCAACGTCGGTCGCGATCTGTGTACCTTAGCTGGCCGTGCCATAAGGGCGAGGATGCATTAACGTCGGCGCCAATAATAATTTTATTACCCGCGAGAGATTGTAATACGCGGCGAAGTTGGTGTAAATGGGGTCCTACGGGATCCGCGTACTGAAAGTAGCAGCTTACAACGTATAGTCTAAACTGAGGACACGATACCTCGGCTACTGCACAGTGCGACGTCGAAAGGTTAGTTAAGGCCGTGACTGAAAATCTAGACTGAGGTGTATATATACCCGCGCGAGTAAAGTTATTAATTTGTATCATTTTCGACCGCAACGACGCGAGTTGATATTGTTCTTGAACAAGTACTAAGTCTAAATTGTAATCAGAAACTAACTTTTCTAATTCTAAAGTCGCGTGTTTGTTATTATGGAGGCTTAACTGTCCTATGCTTAAACTATCTATATCTATAGTAGTAAAATAAGTTGCTCCATTTTGCTTTTATATGTTGGACAGTCTGGGGAGCCCGTGGAGTGGTCGGAGGGTTTTTTGTAACGTTGGCAACTACCACAAACCGATTTAAAATTGTCTTTATCTTTATTGGGGCACGATAACGAACTATGGTTTCCGGCACAGTGATAGCAGCACGGATTAGGGTCGCGACAGAATTTAGCAACGTGCCCGTACTGTTGGCAGTTGCCGCAGCGGACGAGCTCAACGTCGTCCACGAAGCGGCACATCGCCCAATCGATGAACAGTTTTTCTTTTGAATCGATCAGGTGTTTACGCACTACAGGGTCTAATAAGAAATTATCGTCCGTCATATGTTGCGGTACATCTTCTACTAGAATACGTGGATTACGTCCTTTAGGAGACTCGAGTCGCAGACCGGCCGATTTGAGCGCTTCCACCGATTTTAGTTTATTGACTTGCGACTCGCTAGTTAGTCGCAGTATTACACCCGAATTGGCGGTTTTTTTGACGCCGTGAAATTGGAAACCGTCGGCCGGGTTGATGACTTTCATCAGAGCTTGTTTAGTCTCCGATGACGATTTTAATTCCGCCGATTTTTCTTGTGTCGGATATGCAATAACGCAAGGTAGTGGTTTTCGCGTCTCGACTGGCGGCACTGACTTCGCTAGTTTAAGTTTAAGCGCGTCGGAGTATGAGGCAGAAGGCGCGGCGGAGACTGGATGTGCGACAGGATTAGTTTTAGCGGCCAGCAATTCGCGTTTCATATTGGCTACGAGTTCTTAATAGCGAGGAGTGAGATGATTGTAGTTATTTTTTGTGTCATACTCATAATTTCTGACTTATTGTTACAATTATTGCGACGAGATACGGTATCGTTTGCGAACTCATTAATCTTTGCTAAGTATGAGCTGGCTTCGCGGACAAGCTCGTAATAATTGCAAGCATCGTCGGATGCGCGGCTTGTATCTAATAACGAGGTTACGGGGGACAGCTGCGACTCTTCCCTAGTGGGTTGGTGACGCTTCTTCACAGGTGACAAGGAGGAAGGAGATAATTCCGACAACAAAAGTTTACCGGACGAGAATGTCGGAGAACGAGGAGTTTTGTCGCTTCTAGTAAACGGGTTTGTATCTTTATCCGGCGGTATATTATTATGACTCGACATTGTGACTTAATTATAAAATCAGGTGCCGCAAATAACACTATACGTAATTGAAATTAGATACCTAATATAATAAAAGTTAAACTGAAAGTCACAGTCAGCTGATCGCAAGGCCGGCTGGCGCCGCGCGAGACCGTACCGACACACACAATATTTTACCTACCTACAATCCCCTACTGATAAAAGTGAACAAAGAAATTACTTACCGAGTTAAATCCAATAAAATACGGGCAAATCTGTTTAAAAAACTTACAGTACACGTAAATACAGTACACGTACACCGTTACCTAGCTATTTACACACACGAATTTCAGCACGAATTTATCGATTTTAAACCACTGAAAATAATTTTTATTCCCGGAGCGCACGTCAGACGATGTTAACCGTACGGAGGCCGCGGAGGAGAGGACTCGTAACGTAACTTTTATTTATTTACCAAAATTTCCACTTCAACATGGGGTCTCTCATTTAAAACTCTCAAACTAATTTACTCAGCGACATTCCTAGGTACTTTATGCTACGGGGCTCCCGTGTGGGCCGACCGAGCAACTATTGGTGCGGCTCGTCGCAAATTATTGCAAAGCAAACGTCTTGCCCTCATATTCCTGTGTAAAGCTTACAGAACCACAAGTACCGAAGCTTTACCCGTACTAGCCGGAGTTTTACCCGTAGACCTTGAAATACAGCGTCGTGCGACTATGTACTACCACAACAAAAACATTACTAGCCCGGATTTTTTAAACGCTCGCGATAAACCAAAAATAGCTAGATTGTTTGAACCCTTAGATGATTCAGTACGTTACCTAATGTCCGAATGGCAAACTCGTTGGGATAACTCCACAAAAGGTCGCCACCTTTATAACTTTTTTCCAGATATACGTCAACGGCTATCCAAACACTGGATGGATATTGATCATTGCGTATCTCAATTCCTGACCGGTCATGGTAATTTTAAAGCCAAACTCTATGGATTTAAATTAGTAGAATCACCCATGTGCGAGTGCTCGACCGAAGGCAACATGTTCGAAAAAACCGCCCATCATGTTCTCTGGGAGTGTAACCTCTGGCAAAACGAAAGATCTATAATGCTTAACAACATACTTTGCAAATCTGGAGTCCCATATTACGATGATCCCGTGGACAACGCAAGGAACTTCCGTGCCTTAAAGCGTTTTTGTCATAATTATTACTGGAAACAGTGTAACACAACAAATCCCAACATTAACTTAGATCTAGCTTAGTAGTCATAATTAATATTAATTATTCCCGTGGTGCTTTCCCTTTAGTTCTTTGACTTTCGGTCATTGCAACTTTGTGCTGTCTCCCGCTATTTATGGGGAGGGAAACTGTACACTTCCTACTCCTCCTATCTTATTCTGATTAAATTCGTTGTGGGTCCCAAGACAGCTTTAGCATGTCCCTCGGGCTCCCTGAGATCATATCAAAGGGTTTTCGTGGTTGGATACCGCTGTCGATCCTGGCGACACAGGAGATACAGTGGTGGGAATGTGTGGTGGGCCTAACTTTTTTCAACTACAGTTCCACGAAATCAAGCACCGTTTTCACGGACTCTCTTTAATAAAATAAACAGCTAAAAATCGGATGAAGTATGGTCCCGAGATGACACCGCGGACCCTCATACACATATATTATATACCTTAATTTGAGCTCATACATAAATATACTCGCGGATCCCGAGGGGTCCGCGGACCACAGTTTCACTGATCTAGTGTATTGATAATTTCAGTTCGACGTGCAACAATCCCAATTGAACGTGTCAGCGGAGCAGCTGAGGCGGTACCTGAGCGTCACTCACGGCGCCACCCCCAAAACCCCCGGCGACGTGATCAAACATTTACACGACGAAATACAGGTGATTTATTACGTATTGCCTTTATTGCTCCGTGTGAATGATTCACGATGATGGTATGAAGGGGTATTTTAGGAGTTGGATAATATTGAGAGGCAAAGAAATTGTATTAGTCACATCAAACTTATTATACGTAGCATCAAACTATAAAGGTGGAAGTTTTGTCGTATTTGTCTTCTTTCTCGACGCAAACTTAAGGGATCTATTGTCCATATTATGGCATAATGGTAGTAGCTTAGATTCTGGATAAATCCTTCGATCGTGGATTCTTGGAAATCTATTGTTATTCTATTGTGTCTCGCTCACCGGTGAGCTTATGGGGCTTGATGGGTTAATACATACGCTACTTTTGATCCCGAAAGGCGAAAAATCAGTGTTGTGAGTTGTACCAACTAGATTTTACCCGCAGCTAAAAGCTAATTTTTTGCATCAATTGCTGTTGCAAAATGTTGCAATTAAATTTTCCTGCCAATTTTTTTCCAGGGCTTAGGTATCATTAGGTATAAATGGACTCTCCATTTAACGAAAAAAAAATTGGGTGTTATTTTTTTTCAATGACATATTTTATCCCATTTAAAATCGTTGCAGAATGGTCACTCGCGGCGCGGGGGAATGAGAGGGGGTGACGCGGGGTGAGGCGCGCGCGCGGGGGCACGTCACGCGCGGCCGACGCATCGTGTCCATTAATTGTAGTGTTTTTAGGATAACTTTCAGAAGCTATTTCTCAACATTTTAGTACTGAGTGATTATAAAAGAAAAAATATGTGTATTTTTATTTTTAACAAGGATCAATATATCAAAATTTGGCAGGAAGGTTTAATAGCACCCTTTATAAGTATTTTTGCCCATGTCTAGCCGCACTGCGAAACATTGTCAGTTTGCTATGTTTGCTAATATCATTTGGGCTGACCCCGTAGGCTGACTCTAATAAATCCTGTTAATAAAAAAAATATGCTACCAATGTTTCTATGCACAACTGCAAAGATTTGAGAAAATATATTTTAGTAATTTGTGGATCTGAGAGCTTAGAACTTAAGTCTTAACTTAAGACTACTAAAAGGATCTTAGAGTTGTTGTGTACGACTAGGTTTTGCTATAGAAAAACACTTTGGCGATGTTTTATCCCTAGAGAGTAGAGAGCCTACGCGACCTCTTAAAACTTTTAGGAATGACATAACTTAAGGGTAAAAAGTTATTGCTTTAATAGTAAATTAGTAGATAATTGATTTTCCGTAATAATTATTGTAGTAGGTAACTAATACAATAATTGGAAATTATTGATTCATAATCAGACCTATGTCCTTTGGTCGTGTTATTTCAATTTGATGTAAGGCCTAAGGCCCATTAAACTGCGAATTCACATCGTATCCCAAAAATCTGCAACAAAACTCATACTTACTAAAAACGACATCGCGATGCGATGCGGAAATGCAGTTTTGTATGCCCTAATTCGTGATCTGTCGGCTGACGTACGGCGACGAAAAAAATAATTAAAAAGCACTGAGGTATTAAGTACTCGTACGTACGTAGTACATACTATGTCAGTGTTAAAAAGATTTTTTTTTTTCTCACTTTTTTGGTAAAAAGTGGGACCCCGTGCGAGTTTCTTACGCCGGTTCTTCTCGCCGGGTTAGTTCCCGAACCGGTGGTAGGTACCAGTGTCCAGCAGTATCAACGTTCTGAAAGCATTTGTTACAAATCTATTCAGAAATAAAACAATTTTTATTTATTTAAGTACTAGATGACGCCCGCAACTTCGTTGCGCCAAAATTCGTTCATCGCGCGGGAACCGTACATTTTTTCGGGATAAAAAGTATAAAGTCCTATGTCTTTTCTCGGGACTTAAAGAATCTCCATGCCAAATTTCAGCGAAATCGGTTCAGCGGTTTGAGCGTGAAGAGGTAACAGACAGACAGACAGACAGACACACTTTCGAATTTATAATATTAGTATGGATTGAAATTATGTAGGTCAGCCGCCTATGAAATATGAATCAACTTCTCTGATAGCACAACTGTATGTTTTTTATCAGCTCAACACGTATTTGATGAAAGAAAAGCTGCCGCAAGAGTTGGAAGGGCTGCAGAAGGAATTGAACATAATGCAGGAGATAGCCACCGAACAGCATCCCTCTCGCTCTGACATCACTCTTGTACAGGATAAGGTAAATAATGGCTCTTCTTAAGGTACGTACGTAACGTACGTACGTACGTTACGTACGTACGTACGTACGTTACGTACGTACGTACGTACGTAAGGTATATAAAGGTACAGTGTTCGCAGCATGCAACTTTAACATCGTTCAGCGATCTACCAAATTCATAAAATCTACTAAAGCCATGGATGATGGAGCTGATCTACTAATAGCGTGTACTTGTTTGGGCCCCGCTTAATTCTAGTCCCAAAGATCCTTTAAAAAAATTCAAACGACGTTGAAATTTTGCGCAGCTTTTATGACGTTGTAAATGGTTTTCAGGAAACGTCGTCTTACCACAGAATATATATTAGTTGTACCAAGTCTTACATCTTTTATTTCCTTAGAAAGTATTCTTCTCGGAATTAGATCCCTCGAAACAGTTAAACGGAATGGATTCCAAGAACTCGAACGTGATCAAATATCTCTCTAATTGGAAAATAAGCTTAAATTGCTTTAAAATAGAGTGTATTTTAGATCGCAGCGGTGAATAGCGAAATAGAGCAGTTGGTGCAAAGGAGATTGGCGGCTACCAACCCTGCTGAAGACAAGCTCGCGCCGTTTCGTCAGCAGGCGGCGGTGATCAAGCGGAATAAGGAGGCGAGCGCCGCTAGGGTCGATGAGCTAGCTGCATCACTGCAGAGCCACGAGGCAACCTTGGCTGATCTGCAATCTCAGGTAGGTTATACAAAATACTGGTTTCTAGCTTTGCAGTTAACTAGCAGGCTAGCGTCGCGAGAATTGATGAAATATTTGTAGATGAAAATTATACTTATGGGTTCCTTGTTGACTACGGAAAAAACTGCTGATACTTGAGACTGCCAGTCGCTTGCAGTGAACAGATCTAGAAGGCGACCTAGATCGCGCACGTTTGTCTTTGGTTTATATCATGAGAATATTTTGTAGTTTGATAGGAACGAAATTGTGATAATGTTACATTGAAATTGCAAAATTCGGGTATACACGGGACTAGCTACTTGCATGTACTTTAAAAAATAATAGTTAGAATATGCTTGGGTAAAATGACAAGAGAATTATTATACTTATCTAGAGCTAAACATATTCTAATAATATAATTCAATAAATCCAACTTGAATAACAAAATACATTCTTAGAACAAGTACTCCTCGTAAGTGGCGTTCGATCAATTTCTAAATTCTCCGCACATGTCCCCTCAAACTGGTCACGAAAATAATTGAAAACGTCTATAAATTTTTTCCTGTTTCCAGAAAACCGTCATTAAGTATAAGTGGCTCTTAAAATACTTCCATTATAATCACGGCGCTGATGAAATCATTTTGTTTCATTAAGTTTAATAAGCGGTTTCCGAACATTTTCGACAAACGAATTCCACATCCGCTTTCATAATGAAGACAACGAAATGCTTTTTGAGTTACAACCAAATTAATTAATGTTTCGACTTGTAATTATTACAGAAATTAATTGAGATTAAAATGCTATATAATACTTGTTTTATAATTAAAATGCTAAATAATAATAGTTTTAAAGCAGTGACTATGGTTCAAGTTTAGAATAGGTGATTGTACTCCAAATAATTAAAACGCGTAAAAAATATTCAAATTAAATCTAAGAATTTGAAATACCTCGTGGTTTAAATAGAGGAGCTTTTGACAAGTAGTAAATGTAAGCAAAGTGTTCAAATATTAATGAACTCCAAGTTGGAAATCAATCGTGCAATGAGGCGGAATGGTTAAATAGAAACCTGAAAATGTTGGACACGAGTCACCAACTTTCCCTGAAACGTAAAGTTTTAAATGTCCTCAAATACGACCAGAAAACTTTGATGAGAAATTTTATAAAAGTAAAGAAGAGAAACTCCAGTGATTGCACTGGATAAGTTAATTGAAAACGTACCTTATATTAGCTGATTTAAAACAAATATATTTAGTTTACTCTATAGAATTCTTATGTTTACTGGAACTCTAATAGATCTCTATCTATTAGAGTTCCAGCAAACATAAGAAGGCACATTTGCGGATTTTATTGCGGTTTATTCTCTCCATTCGCGGAAAATGTAGTTTAGTTTACGGTAATCTTTCCGTGTTTGTGCTGTAAACATTATTACGTATATCAAAATATTGGATGTCAGCTGTAACGTCGTTCCCTAGCTGGCATTAGCATATTTATAACATGCTTTATTCTTTTACAACGTCAGGAATATTGTAAGTGCGGAGAATGTAGCCATATCAAAATATTATATGAATTTATTACTATAATAGTAAATAGTATCATGTTGATGTAGAGATCAACTACGATAACTTGGCGCGTCCTTCCAAATGACTGTTTCAATGTGTGTAGTCACAGCCTTAAGAAAGAGTTTGTATGTAGTAAGTATTCAACCAATCACACTACACGTAATATTTCAGTTTTGTTGGTCAACTAATCATAACTAGCCTACTGCGCAAGACAACACACTTCAAGTCGTTTTGACAACGCACTTCAAACTTTTTGAATTTTGGAGGGGCGCGCCAAGTTATCGTAGTTGATCTCTATCTGTAAAAGCATTGATGTCAGAATATCAATTAATTTTTGTAAATACTTTGATAATACTTAAAAAAATCTAAAGGACCTATCAAATCAGACAGAGAGCGGTCAGTGGTCACGCGGTCGAGCATTTAAGCGGTCAGTTTTGCGTTCTTTGTGTTGTATTACGTTACATAGATACACAGGGGGCTTTCTGACCGCGTCAGAATTGTTCATGTGGGACTGACCGCTATGCGAACGCAGAGCGCTTGAACACGTGACCGCTCTCTGACTGATAGGTCCCTTATATAACCTAAGTTATCCCATACCTAGGATAGGTGAAACGCCTACGTTCAAAACTAATTTGAAATCTTTAGCACTTTGTAAAAAACTAGCTATTTGACCGAGCTTTGCTCGGTATTCGAAAACACTAATGAAATGACATTTTCTAGAAATTATTCCTAGCTATCGATTTATGCCCCCCGAAACCCCATAAATACTAAATTTCATGAAAATTGTTGGAGCCGATTCCGAGATTCCAATTATATATTTATACTAGCTGTCCCGGCAAACGTTGCTTTGCCATAAATCATAATATAAAGTAATAATTTAACAAATAATAATTTAACAAATGCACTTATCAATGAATCAACTGAATATGCATATCAAATTTGGTAAAAATCAGTAAAGCCGTTTCGGAGGAGTTCGGGACTAACATTGTGACACGAGAATTTTATATCTATACTTATTATAAAACAAAGTCGTTTTTTTCCCTCATGTCCCATTGTTCCCTATAATCTTTAAAACTACCCAACGGATTTTGATGATTCTTTCAGTGTTAGATAGCCCATTTATCGAGGAAGGTTATAAGGTATATTTTATCACGCTAAGATTAATAGAAGTGAAGAAATAGAGGAAAATGTGGAAAAAACGGGGAAAATTATTTGAAAGGGCTAACTTGAACGCGCTAATCTCAGGAACTACTGGTCCGATTTGAAAAATTCTTGTTAGATAGCCCATTTATTGAGGAAGGCTTTATTTTATCAATTATCACGCTAAGACTAATAGGAGAATGTGGAAAAACGGGGGAAATTATTTGAAAGGGTTTATCTCGCGAACTACTGGAGCAATTTTTATGTTATTTGGCTGATATAAGAAGTAGACCACATGAAGGATAGTGATAGGCTATCGATTTTAATATTTTTTTCAGTGGCTATATATTTTATACCCGTGCGACGCCGGGGCGGGTCGCTAGTATAAGATATATACAAGAATTGCTCGTTTAAAGATATAAGATTTACCATCTACCATCTATACAGTGATTTTTTAGATTTTTAACGTATTATCTTTTTAGTTTCCACTTTCTTTTACTTTTTCTAAAAATATCCTTTTAGGTAAAACAGCTACTCGGCGACATGGTCCTTAGAGGCGAGGAGTTGAAGAAGTATGTCAATTCCCTTCGCGCTAAAAGCACTCTCTATAAGAGACAACGAGCAAACCTTTCAACTTTTAAGGTGAGAATACTTTTATGTATCTGTTACATGTATTTGCTATTTGAGGAAATATAGATTGTGGATGTCGATATATTCAAAACCGGCCAAGTGCGTGTCGGGCCACGCGCAATGTAGGGTTCCGTAGTACCGCTAGTAACATGTTTTACACTACTAACAACATCATCTCAGTTACTATCAAAGGAAAAATACAAAAGGAAGGACGACCTCCGTGGCGCAGTGGTGAGCGCGGTGGTAGCTCAAGCCGGAGGTCGCGTGTTCGAGTCCCGCCGACGGAACAAAAAGTGTATAAAGTTCCTGGGTCACCGATGTATTAAATATGTGTATCATATAATAAAAATCTTAAATAAATGTATAGTATAAAAGTATTAAATATATTTCCGTTGTCTGGTACCTGTAACACAAGTCCTTCAGGTACTTACCACGGGGCCAGACTGACGTGGTGTGAAGCGTCCATAGATATTATTATTATTATTATTAATTTGAACGAAAAGTTCCTTTATACTTCGCCGAATACATTTTTTTAGTTGATCGACTATTACTCAAAAACTTATGAAGTCTTCCTAGCCGTGATAGTTTTCCTTTTAAATTCAGCATATTTCCTATTCCCGTGAATTTTTTCACATTTCCAGAAGCAACCGTTTAGCTGGTAGAAGGTGGGACACTGGACTCTAACGATTTTTTCCACTTTAAAACTTAATATTTCACAAACGGATCCCTAAATCGGAAAATGATCTAAGAACACTCATAATAGTTTTAAAAAACCTATCCAACAACACCCTACATGATGGGGTGGGCGCGAAAAAAAAATTCAACCCCGCTTGATGTGTAGGACCATAAATTTTTTTTTTTACAGATTTTATGTACCATTTTGTCGGCATCATTAATATGTGCATTCATGCCAAATTACAGCTTTGTAGGTCCTATAAGTCTCTGAGCAAAACCATGGACAGACAGACATACAGACGGACAGACGGACGGACAGACCGAAACTATAAGGGTTCCTTGTTGACTACGGAACCCTAAAATATGACGATTATAAAAAATACAATATATTATGTATTATTTATTAATACGTATATTATAGGTAGTGCAAAACTCAAAGGGCCAAAAATGGAAGAAACATTTCCCATTATATATCTAGTTTCACTTACAAAGTCAAGAATTGTTCAAATTCTTAAATATTAGTTATTAGCCGAAAGCTTGGCTCTCAAAGACATCCAAGGCCTTTTGACAAAAACTCGTTAAGATTTCGTTTTATAGGCATTACGCAAAAAAATATTGTGGCCTTTAATATACTTTCTTGTGTGAAAATAAGTAATGAAAATAATATCTATGGATGATTCACACCACGTCAATCTGGCCCCGTGGTAAGTACCTGAAGGTCTTGTGTTACGGTTACCAGACAACTGAAATATATTTAATACTAATTTTATACTATACATGTTTTAAAGATTTTTATTATATCATACATATTATATTAATTACACATACATTGAAAACTTCTCGTTCCGTCGGCGGGATTCGAACCAGCGACCCCCGGCTTGAGCTATACCACGCGCTCAACCACTGAGCCACAGAGGTCGTCAAAAGTAATGTCTATTGTATTTTGTAGAGCGAAGCCGGCGTCCTAACTAGGACTCTGCAGATACTGACCGCAGCAGATCCCACCGTCGAGATGGCCCTCCTCAATCACAAGAAGATGAGAATTGACGACGTCGTAGAGAAGGATAAAACGTCGGATCTGACGAAGACCTCTCTGCATGATTTATCCCAGGTAATGCCCGCTGTCTATGATGGGATCAGGATATGATAGGATCATAGTCTATCAAACCCGGGTATATCCTCGTTTAGGGAAATACGATTGTCGCGTAAGATTTGATCTGTAGCACCCGGACCCCACGGAATGATCTTTATTTATTGGAATTTGGACGTATCGAAGTTGTGAAAAAAAAAAAACAGATTAACATGGTAGTAATGCTTTCACATTACCTCACTTATTTATATTAAAGCCGATAGTCTCGGGAAAGGATATCTGTCAAACTGTCACTGCGTGATTTACTAAGATTGACTAACTGCGCAATATCATAATTCATATACTTAGTTATTCTAACACGTAAAACATGTAAACTAAAGCACTGTGAAAAAATATTTAATGCTGTCGTTACACTGCGCATCTTCCCATTATATTTTTTTTATAAGTATAGGCCACTTTAATTTTTTTCGCTCCTATATTATGAACGAACTCTGCCAGCCCCCCTAGGGCGCCAAAGGACGCTGCCGGCCATAGGCCATGGCTGGATTTATGTATACTGCCTATACATAAATCCAGAGGCCAGAGCTCTGCATCTTCCTCGTCATGAAAAGCATTTATCCAAAGACCTCTCAAAGATACAGCAATTTCTATTGCGTTAAATGCTAACAAAACGTACTGTTGAAATTACAAAAGTGTCAAATGACAGTCGGGAATTCGAAATATATGTCGGGTGTCGGGTCGCGTGACTCGTAAGTCGATTTCCAATACAAAACGGAAATCGAAGAGTCGGAAATCGTATCCAATTTGCATAGCGAAGGTCTCAAGTTCGGGTTCGAGTCGAATATTTTTTGGGGCTAGCAAAGGTACCTTGGACGGTTGAAATATAAGACTGACGTATTAAAATTATAATATATAATTATATTTCTTCGCTTCATTCTTCGATATATAATTATTAAAATATTAACCAGTAGTATCTCTGTATCTGCTAGGCAATCGCGTTTTTTCAAAGACGTATGTGGGTAGTCGAAAACTTACCCGCACGCTCGGTCACTGGACGTTCCGGCATGTCTCATTCTTTGTTAACGCGAGGCAACGCGAGCACGAATACTTAGTAACCATGCCAAAGCGCTGCACCTGGTTATAATTATTATTAAAATAATTAAGTCAGTGTTGGAAGTAACTAAAGTCAGTGTTATTTTATCGTATAATAAGAAAATACATGTAAGTACTATTAAATACTTAAATAAACGGCAGGCACTACCGAGGTCTAGACGAGTCAAGTATATTCAATACTAACCGGCTTGTACTGCGACCGCGAGTCAATAAACGTACAATGTGTTGGGACTGCGAGTCTTTATACACGATCTATAATATTATGTATGCTTTATCTGTTCTATAAATAGAATTATAAAACTATATGATTGCCGGTTTGGGGGAAACAACTGCAAGTGATTACTGCAATTATTTTAACTATCCGGCACGTACTGCGACTGTGAGTCAATAAGAACAGTGTGTTTGGACCGTGAGTCCTTTTACACATTATATTATCATGATCATCACATCAATAAACTATTAGAATTTAAAACTATATCTTCGTGTACCCTTATCGAAGGTTACCTTATTTCAAAGATTTTCTTTTCCCCAAACAAAGCGGCGGAAAAGATTGTATTATATTCTAAATACAATTATTGAATTATTTTAAATTTGAAACCACTTCGTAAGTT
Source organism: Lysandra bellargus (assembly GCA_905333045.1). Taxonomy (NCBI): domain Eukaryota; kingdom Metazoa; phylum Arthropoda; class Insecta; order Lepidoptera; family Lycaenidae; genus Lysandra; species Lysandra bellargus. Next base: position 3,316,078 of record HG995334.1, on the reverse strand, counting down.
TATTTCAAAATTACATGTGAATTTGGAAAATTGACTTTTAAGGCTTTCAAGCCGATACCCAAAAGTGGATATCTAGCAAAAATAGATTTAAGAGCCTACTTCTTGTTTTCTATTAACTTACTAGTCGATCGAAAGATTTTAATTAACGGATTAAGAGCCTTAGCCTTGACATACAGACTATCAGATGCGCTTACATTTCATTTTTTTTCACAAAAAAATATAAAGAAGGAAACTAGACCAGGCGTAGGCTTTATTTAGACTAGACTTACCACGCTTTAACAATACCAGTATTCTAGGCGACAATTCTTCAGCCTCAGGCGCCCCCTTCTTGTTAACGTTTTATTGTTAATAGTGCCATGGGTGTATTAAACCCACAAAAAATATGTAAATAGTCTTGACGTTTATAATATATGTTATTATAACATAACTAGCTGTCCCGGCAAACATTGTTTTGCCATATAAAGTATTTCGCCCATAATAATATTATTTTATTGAAGTGACTATACCTACTAAAGAGTATGTCACCATGGCAAAGTTCATGATTGCTATCCCGTCGCACAAACAATAGTCGCCGTCAGTCTCGAGTTGTAGCAATTTACTATTATTTATTCAACAAATGAATACACTTATTAATTTAAAGATAAAAGAGTAGATGTTGCCCGATTCTCAACCCTAGCTCGCTAAGATTCACGAAAGTCGGTCGAGCCGTTTCAGAGGAGTTCAACCAAGCACACCGTGACATGAGAATTTTATATATTAGATATATTATATAATAATATATGCCTATTAAAAACGAAATAATATAGAACAGTTAAATCAATGTACTCGTGAGCTATTTCAACTGATAGATATTTTGACACCTTCATATCCTGATTCCTGACCCCCGCCGCGGAATGCAACTAGTTTTAAGCGATTAAAATATTTAATACTAAATAAAATATATGTATAAATAAAATATGCAATGATAAATACGATAACAGAATCACACTTATTCTTGAATAATAATTGTTAAAATATTCAGCCTGGTGGACCGAGAACATAATATTCTCGACTTTTAATCGTATTAATATGCAATAATCAGACTATCGACGACCACAGATCCGGACCCACTTAAAGCAGTAGACTCCTTAAAATTTATTCTAAAATACTTTACTTCGACTTAGATTTTAGATAAATACTCTGTTTAATCTTAATAACTAAATAGACTTATTACAGAGATCTTCGTCCGCTCCATCGGAACCTTAGCCAAACAATTTGACAATGGCTGTAATACGAATCACGATATTATCTTCTACAGCCATCACTGTGCACTGTCAATGTTTATAAACAATGTTGACTTTATTGGTTGGTGACATTGGCTCAGATGAATGTGTGAAGACTGAAGCGTCTTTCGAAAGAAGCTTTCCGGTAAAAATACCTGTATAAAGGCCTGTATTGACTTTGATTAGCGCAAGTGCAAGTGACTAGTAATTGAGGCAGTGGAGTGCAGGTGTGTAGTGCAAGTAGTGTCCAATTCTTGTTTAGTGGCTCTTTAGTAATTTAATTTAGTAAATTCAGTAGTAGCTGTCAACACGAGCGTCCAAGTTTCAAAAATAAAACTGCTATTTTGACATGTCCTTCATTTGACCATGAAGTATTTTTATATGTCCTTTCCCAGGACTCAAAGTATTTCCATGCCAAATTTCAGTAAAATCGGTTCTGACTTCTGAGGTATAAACGTGAAGAGGTAACAGACAGACAGACACACATTCGCATTTATAATATTATGAGTATATTAGTAAGTAATAAGTATGGATTAGTATGGAAGTAATTGAAAGGGTGTCCTTTTGTACTTTTAATAGGTATATATAATAACGATATACTATATCTATGGACGCTTCACACGGCACACCACGTCAGTCTGGCCCATAAAGTTAATATACCTAGCGGAATAATAGTAACAATCTCGAGCTGTCAAACGAAACCAAAATTGGTTTTCATCTGTCACACACTTGCACTCGCAAAAATAGAGCACGCTTTTAATCACGTTACTACGCAGCCGACTAGTCACTTGCACTAATCAATCGCTGTCCACACTTACTTTCTACTAATCACTCATCACCTGTACTAGTCACCTGCACTTAATCACTAATCAAAGTGAATACAGAACTAATCACGTTACTACGCAGCCGGCTAATCACTTGCACTAAACAGTCGCTGTCCACATTTACTTTTTCCTAATAACTAATCACCTGCCCTAATCACTTGCACTTATTACTAATGAAAGTGAATACGGGCCTTAATAAATACATACCTGAGTAGTATAGTACCCGGGATCCACTTATAAATAGGCTACTTGACCTATTTTTTTTCTTCATTCTAATCGGTTCCTAATCATTCATTTTTACTAAAAAAACTAATATTTTTATATTTTAAACAGTAGAAACCCATAAAAATGTTGATCGAAAAATATGCCTTTTATATGGCGCCGAAAACACTGTCCGCCATTGTACCGCCATAGTGTGACGTCATGTTTTTTGTATTTTATACTTTCTTTATTGAAAAAAAGTTTTATGTGCTAAATGTACGAGTCTAACAGTGCTTAAAAAATTAAAAAATAATTTAGAAATCATTTCTAATGTTGAACACTTTTGTAGAAAAGTTTTGGCCATTTCATTTCCTAACTACAATGAATGGAGATAATATATAAAACTGATGTTTTATTTGAATTATTCAAGAAAATACATTTTATAAATCTTTCTAGGCTTATTCATATTATTTATGTACAAATAAACTTACATATAACGAGCGCGATAAATAAAAGATATTAAATTACAAATGGGATGACGTCACATCCAGATCGGAAGTACCGCAAAAGCGTTTTCGTCAGTACAATTCCTATTTTCATAAAATCATATTTTCAAATCGACGTTATTTATCAATCATAAGCTTTTATTTCACGATAAGGGTGAAATACAGTTTCCTAGGCCAAGTTCTACTAGAAATATGCATTTTTTCAATGAAATTAAATATATGTCAAGTAGCCTATTATTTGTTTTTTCTTGCACTCTGTACCAACTGAATACTGGTCATTGAAAACTTTGTGCCTTATAAAACTCGGCAAAATATAAAATTACGGTTTTAAATAGCGGTATCGAAATTTATATTACAAAGACATCAACTCCCGGGCGTGATTGGATCGGTGATATTATTAATTTATGTAATTCTTTTTTATTAAAAAAGAAGTTTCAAGTTATATTTAAGTTATTACGCCGTGCGATGGTTATTCAAGATTATATTAAATAGGATAAAGCAGGTGCTGTGCGAGATCGGCGCAGCGTCGACACGAGCGTCGACACGAGCGTCGACACGAGCATCGACACGAGCGTCGACACGAGCGTAGACACGGGGACTGAAACTGGACACGATTAATGACGATTAGTAAGACGACAGTCGAAAGGCAGAACTAGCGACTCCAATACTTTCGATATTTTCCTTAGCCAATTTTATCGACGAACAAAGTTTCGCTGAATCAGTTATAATATTATGTATAATCACCATGATCCCAGTATGTTATCATTTAAATCACAAACCATAGAGGTCTCTTACGTTTCGTTTCTGACAATTATTATTATTTATTGTTAAATTCTTTCTCCAATATAATAATGATTACTATTCACAATGAATATGGTATTTCGTAAAAAAAAAAATCTTTCTTTGGTTACTCTAAAAATCTACTGGTTAATAATTATATATCGAAGAATGAAGCGAAGAAATATAATAAATGATCAAACGAACTTACCAAGTGAAGTTCGATCATTATTATATGAGTCGCTTCATTCGAAGATATAATCTCCCTCCCACCCAGTCTGCACGAAATTATGTTTGCTGCAGTACCCAAAGAAGGAAAGAAAGATTTTTTGCATTACTTCTCTCTAAACATAATGAGACATGCCGGAACGTCCAGTGATCGAGCGTGCGGGTAAGTTTTCAACTACCCACATACGTCTTTGAAAAAACGCGATTGCCTAGCAGATACAGAGGTACTACTGGTTAATAATTATATATCTTCGAATGAAGCGACTCATATAATAATAATCGAACTTCACTTGGTAAGTTCGTTTGATCATTTATTATATCAGGTTAATCTTATAGGTAGTCACTAGTTTAAAGTTAATATACATAGCTGAATAGAGAATCAATACCGAGCTGACAAACGAAACTAAAATTTAATTACATATTTGGTGTGTACAAATCTGTTTACGTATGCGTAAAAATGATGTCCCTACATACATTTTTCTTAGAGCACAAATTGTCAACTTGCCGAATAGCCGGTAAGTGCAGACTGGGAGAAGTGCAGATTTTGACATGGGAGAGCCATGCTTCGGTACGAATGGGCCGGCTCGACCGGAGAAATACCACGTCCTCACAGAAAACCGGCGTGAAACAGCGCTTGCGCTGTGTTTCGCCGAGTGAGTGACTTTATCGGAGGCCCAATCCCTTACCCTTTTTCCTTCCCTATCCTCCCCTATTTCCTTCCCTACCCTACCCTATTCCCTTCCCTTCCCTCCCCTATTGCCCCTTAAAAGGCCGGCAACGCACCTGCAGCTCTTCTGATGCTGCGAGTGTCCATGGGCTACGGAAGTTGCTTTCCATCAGGTGACCCGTTCGCTCGTTTGCCCCCTTATTACATAAAAAAAACTGTCTGACTAACAGATGAGAAAAGGGTTCTGCTGTCATGTATCACACGTCTCTTTACCACGCAGTGTTACTGATAGTGACCTCGCATGCTCTCTTTGTTTCTCTATTCCGCTAGGAATATTAACTTTTTGGTCACTAGTCTATGTAGTTTGTTTGATGGATTAGTTGTCAATAGTAGCCCGGATGAGTGATGACACAGACTAAATACGTAATTTTATGTAAGTTACAGATTACAGGCTATGTAACATGTCGAGTTATAATTTAATTGTTGGTCCAGTGTTCCAACTTGCGTGGAGCTTAAATAAACCTAATGTTATGAATTAATGACTTTTTTACGACTCACGATGACGTCATCAAATCAAACAATTCAAATGTGACTTTTTGCTCATAAACTGTTATGCAGTTTGGCAGATATAAAACCTACTAGACGTTCCGCGCGGCTTCGCCCGCGAAATTTAGGAATTCCACGGAAACCGTATATTTTTCCACAAAATATAGTCTGTCTCTTTACGTGGTCCTCTGTATATGTGCCAAATAACATAAAAATTGCTGCATTAAATCGTAAGATTAGCACTTTCAAACAATTTCCCCCCGTTTTTCCACACTTTCCTATATTTCTTCGCTTCTATTAGTATTCGCGTGATAAAATATAGCCTATAGCCTTCCTCGATAGTTAATGTGCTATCTAACACCGAAAGATTTTTTCGAATCGGACCAGTAGTTTATGAGATTAGCGCGTTCTAACTTCAAATAATAAACTAACTAACAAACTCTTCCGCTTTATAATATTAAGTACTAGCTGTCCCGGTGAACTTCGTGTCACTTTAAAACCTTCCCTGGACTTCTACAAATATTCTAAGACTAAAATCAGCCCAATCCGTTTAGCCGTTTTCGAGTTTTAGCGCGACTATCACATTTGAAAATCCATTTTTAGGGTTCCGTACCCAAAGGGTAAAAACGGGACCCTATTACTGAGACTTCGATCCGTCTGTCCGTTTGTCTGTCCGTCTGTCTCCAGGCTGTAACTCAAGAACGGTAATAGCTAGAGAGTTGAAATTTTCACAGATTATGTATTTCTGTTGCCGCTATAACAACAAATACTAAAAACAAAATAAATTAAATATTTAAGGGTGGCTCCCATACAACAAACGTAATTTTTCAAACATTTTTTGCTCGGTATCAACGATGACAATAAGTAGGCACTTGAAATTTTCACAAAAGCCTTAATTATATGTGTACTTTAATAATTAAAAATAATATTTAAATAAAATAATAATTTAAGGGGGGCTCCCATACAAATAACGCAATTTTTGGCCTATTTTTTGCTCTATAACGGTACGGAACCCTTCGTGTGCGAGTCCGACTCGCACTTGGCCGATTTTATTATATTATATAAGATAGATAAGTATAGACTATCTAGATTAATTGCTGTATTTGCTTTTGAATAAACACTTTTTCATTTCACTTTTCAATCAGGTCTACAGATATTTTGATCCGGTAGTACTAAACTGCGGGGCTAAAATGGTAACATTTAGCAATTCCTCTCAATCAATTCAGCAAATGAATTGTCAAAACTGTCAAACTGACAAATATCAAATCAGTACAAAAATACAGAAATGAATTGCAAGCAGAGTTGCATTTTGCGATCTTAAAGAATTGAATCATATTATGATTCATATCATGATTCAACAAAGCGACCATTTTAGCCCCGCTGTACATTCTACAAGTCAAAAACTTCATGAAAATTAAGCCAGTCCGGGCTTCTGTAATGAATAATGATTTTAACATTACCCAGCGGTAATGGTGAAGTTTGTAACACATGTAACTTTAGTATTAATTGCATTTTGGTTGGTGTTTACCGAAATTTTGCCAAGTTTTAAACAACTCACGCGGAACTCCCAACTTATTCGCGGAATTTCCAGAGTTAAAACGCTCTTTTAATCTCGGGATATAGACGTGTAGAATTTCCTAATAGACATTTGAGTCGAATTCTATACGTCAAGTTAGAGATCAACTACGATAATATGGCGCGCCCCTCCAAAATTCAAAACGTTTGAAGTGCGTTGTCAAAACGTTTGATGTGCGTTGTCTTGCGCGGTAGGCTAGTTATGATTAGTTGACCAACAAATCTTGGCAATAAGTGACATTAAGTGAAATATTACGTGTACTGTGATTGGTTGAATACTTACTACATACAAACTCTTTCATAAGGATGTGACTACACACATTGAAACAGTCATTTGGAGGGGCGCGACATGTTATCGTAGTTGATCTCTACGCATAACTTTACGGAGTATCCGTAAATTCATAACTTTTGGTAACATTTCCCGATAACTATGATTTTCGAAATTAATATTGATAAAAAAATTATTATTAAGAGGGCTATTAAAACGATTATAATTAAATATATACAACCACATAAGTAGAAATTTCTTTAAAACCCTAAACCTATTTACAATATTATATTTTTCCCTCGCCCATGAGTTTAACGCCAAGTGAAAGGAATAAGTAACATTAGTAGGCCAATACCAAAAATATCTGTTCAATAACATTAATATTACAGATGGTGGCGCAAACGGCTCAGAAACTATCTCAAGTGAGGCAGGAGCTGCAACCTCTGGCGGATCGGATAAAGCCGGTGAAAATAGAGTTCCAAGAGACGCAACAGCTGTACGAGCAGAAGAAACGAGTATATGAAGCCAACTCCATCAACATCTCGTCACAGCTGGAACCGCTGAAGAAGGAAGTAAAGGAGCTAACAGAGGAACTGAACAGTCTGGAGGATGAATGGAAGCAGTTAAAACAGAAGATCGCCAAAGCAGAAAGTATGAAAGAGGTAGTGATGGCCGAAATGAAGAATTCTATGCAGTCGCCACGGAAATCGTCGCGGTTGGAAGAATTGAAGAAGCAGGTCGCTGATGCAGAGGAAGAGGTGAAGAGTTTGGAAGAGGTGGGCTTTTTTTAACAAATTTAAAACCATACTGTTTGGAATATTATGTACTGATTTGTCTATTGCCTGTAGGTAGAAATCACAATATTTAAGTAAATATTATGAATTACGACACTCACTGTCTTTCGGAGTCTTTTTTATTAATCCTAGAAACTCTAGGACCAAAAGATACTCGTAATTAACTAAACGAATCTCTTTTTTTTTGGACAAAAATGAAAATATGACATTGGTAAAAAACCAAAAACGTGTAAAAAAGTCGTCTCACTGCTTTAAATTCATTCTTTCAGGCAATCCTAGTTAAAATGTATTACATTAGTAATTTTATTAACAGTACGCACTTTAGATGAAGTGTAGATAAATTAGTTGCAGTCTTTATTTAACGTCAATTTTTGTTTCTTAGCAACAACGCGCTATAAGCTCCCAACAAGGCGCCGTGGAGGAGCAGACACGACTGTGGCAGAATGTGGTCAAACTGCTGGAGTGCAAAATGCAGGCGAAGCAACAGCCAGCCAGGCAGGGCCAGGTGCACATCACGCAGCACTCGCAGATGCTGACCTTGACGTAGGCGAATGTAGACGTTATTGCCTAAAGAATATGAATTTTAGAACGTAAAGCCGTATTTCTCTACCTGCAAGACAACTGTCGCGAGAAGTGTTTGACAGCAGCTTGCATGACGTGTAAACCCCGTAGCAAGTGCTGTCGCGACAATTTGTCAAGCGCTTTCTGCGAGTAGTTGCGACAGCATGTCTAAACATGTCTGCGAGGACTCGCGAGTCGCGACAGATCTCGCTGCGGGTCACCGCAGATATACGCCATACGGTCTAGTTTCGTATGGCATTTATCCGCGAGCTTCTCGCACGACATTTATTGCAGTAATAAATTGCAGGAATTAGTATGAAATGTGAACAATATTGCAAGAAACTCACCCAAGACTTCCGCGAGTTTGCTTGCAGGTGGAAACACGGCCTAAGTTAGATTCTCACATTCTTTCGGCGGAAACTACACTTCGGGGTGAGTTTCGCAGGGCTATGTTAAACTTCTTGTGTTATTTAGAGTTTACCAAACTAAAACCCACCGATATTCTTCACGCTATTGGTGGACATCAGGGTTGCTGAGGATTCCTCTTCCGCTTCCTCATTATGAGGAAGTTCCGCAATATTTTGGGTTCCTCAACCGTTACCGCATCCTCATAAATAAAAATAATTTCATCCAGTAGGAATACATTATTATTTATTTTATTATTTAAAATAAAGAAGCTTTTTCAAATATAATAAAAAATCACATATATTTTTTTGTGCCAATCAATGAAATACATACGTCTAGAAAACTGCACGATGTCGAATTGGCAGCTGTCTTCGCCTTAACTGCTGGACCGATTTTGGTGATTCTATATTGTGTGTGTTTCGAGAATGGTTTAGATTCATAGTTTGGTCTACTGGAAAATGCCCTCTTAATAATTTTTTGTGTATTGTTATGTACAGACAGTCCGACACATTCTTTTGGTTGGGTCCGCTAGTATTTATAATTTCCTATCATCCTATTCCTCATCCGCTTCCTCATCCGCATCCTCTTCCTCATAAAATATCCTCTTCCTCCTCCTCTTCCTCATAATCACTTCCTCAACAACCCTAGTGGACATAGAAACTCTAGATCTTCCACAGGCCTGCTGAGGCTGACGTTTTGGCTTATTAAGCATCAACTGATTATGATAACAACATACTGTCATTTTACTTTAGTGAGAGTGTAGCATATTATATTTCAATCCCAACTTCTCCGAAGTTAAATAATAACATTACAATGTAGATAATATTATAATATAGGACATAATATTTTATTAAGTTTAGTTTACATCTGATAACTAATAATGTAGTATTGAGATTTGAGAATAATTATGAACTCTTATCTTGTTATTCAAATAATAAAACAATTGTTGCATATTTTAAACTTTTAATAAATAGTATAAAACTAACATTTGCTTTTCATTGGGACCTAGTTTTGTTTCGCAAATATACGAACAAATTGTTAAAAGAAACTCTAAATTAAATTAAAAGCTAACAATACAATAAAATGTTTGCCAATAGTGTTACATTCTGGGGCTCGATTCCCATCCCTGGAATACTTCGATCAAACGTGAGCGAGTTTTAAGAATCGGTCACGTTCATTTTCGATCTCTCCAAGATATTATTGTAAAACCGTTTCAACAGTCTTCCGTCAACAAAAAATCAATAACAATCAATTCAACAACGCAATTTCGCGATTAAATCTTTCGGCACCTAAATTAATAGCAATCGTATCTTCACTGTATAAAACATATTCCAAATATTTCAAACATCGTGCTCAAGTCTATTACGATCGTGCGATGCTGTCCTTTTAAAATTTGAAGTATGGCTTTATCAGTAGTCAATGGTCAATCTCATAATATTATGTAGTGTAAGGTGTGCGCCCTATGAGAGATGAATTAAAAATGTTTATTTTCGGACTTCATTTATTAGTGTTCATTTAAGGTGTACACTATACAGGTATATTATATAGGTGCCGGCAGGGCGACAAGCCCTTACGGAATCTTATATGAGACTATAACTAAAGACTAAAGGGGCACCTGATACGTATGTGCCAATGATGCACAATTGCACACACACAACATAATTATTGTGTATGTGCATAACTGCACATGCTGCACATTACAGTAGGTATATAGATTTAATACCTTGATCGTGGGAATCGCTGACACAATAGATTTTCAATTGTTATGCGACAGTCGGGTGCCGCTTGGGGATTGGGTCTTGCTTATATATCTGTTAATTAATGATTTTTGAAGCAAGCAAAAAAATTCCTGAGTCTTAGTCAATAAAGTAAAATTGGCACGACGTTTAAAACTTATTTTTCTTCTGACCGATGACGACCAAATTTTTAAGCGTACTAGGCCCAGGTTAGTTTTTTTTATTCATTTTCATTCAGACGTTTTTTTTTCACACTCTCGCCCATGCATAAAATATGGTCGATATAGTCATCCATGCAACTGTTTCGAATTTACGCTCCATGGCATTATCATCCACGCGCCAAAACTTGCTTCACTTGTTTGTAGGTCGTCACAAACAAAATTGATAAATTGTCATGTGATTTACAAACAAAATTAAATAGTCGTTCGATAGATATAGGGGAGAGAACTTGAGCAATATATTGTAATGGATTATGGAAGTCCACATTAAAACAGTAAAGAAGTGTCATTAATATTGTTGGAAGTGTCGGGAAAGTTTGTCCTCGAGCAATTATTTTAAATCTGTGTGGTCCCTCGCAGCAGACGCTTGTCGTTTCGATAATGAGTTGCGAACTGCCAACTTGGAGGACGACGTCGGTTAAGGCAATCTGTGTAAAGTAATTAGTGTCCAACCAGAGGCTTCGACAACCTTCGCCTAAAAAGATAATGTTCAACCAAGTCGTTAGATTCGGTATGAAGAACGACCGATAATGTGCGAAGCTTATAAATGCAAAATAGAGAAACGTAAGAACAGCTAGACATAACTTTAATTTTTAGTTGTAACGTATTGGTCTGTTTATAAAAGATTTCAGTTTTTTCAGACGGCTTTTACAAAATATAGGACAGAAGTTTATCGCCTTCCATTGCGATACAAAGATCGGCATGGCGGCCGGGCATGCATAATATGAAGTTCTTAATTAAATTTTCCTAACTTAGAAGACTTTTATACTTTGTGGACGAAGTTGAAATTCTCAGAGTTACATGTGCTCCAGTATCATGTAACATATTCACATCACACATTTTTTTTATATTTAAGTTTATAGTAAAACATTTAAATATTTAAGGGCATATTATATTCACTCGATTTATAATTATAATATCTAAAATGGAACGGGAATGATTATTTATTTATAAAAGCTCATTTTTACTTTGTTACTTTACTAAATTTTCATAAAAATGTAAAGAGAATACTTTGAATACTTACATTTTCAGTTTTCTATTAAAATATTATCATGATTTCACGTAACCATTAAGTACTATGCTTATTAATCCTTCAGGCCCCGTGCGAGCACCGGTGATCGCGACAACAATAGAATACAATAGCAATTCCTGGAAATTCCGACTGAAGTATTAAAAAATTAAAAGATTGGAATCGTGAAAATAGCGTGGAAAGATTCTTAAAACTAAAGTTATAAATTATATATGAGTTTTGACGGCAAGTAAGTAATTGAAATCTCTACAATAACGGCGAGTCCACCGTGTCGAAATCGGAGCGTACAGTGCGGACGGAGCGTCGTCATTTATAATATTATACTAGCGACCCGCCCCGGCGTCGCACGGGTATAAAATATATAGCCACTTAAAAAATGATTAAAATCGATAGCCTATGACCCTTCACGTGGTCTACTTCTTATCTGTGCCAAATAACATAAAGATTGCTCCAGTAGTTCGCGAGATAAGCCCTTTCAAATAATTTCACCCGTTTTTTCCACATTCTCCTATTAGTCTTAGCGTGATAATATATAGCCTATAGCCTTCCTCAATAAATGGGCTATCTAACACTGAAATAATTTTTCTCACCTCCAGGCGGAAAACGTCAACTTTCTTCCCGCTGCGCTTACCGATGTTGCTGTTTTCCGCCTCCGTCAATGAGAATCGGCTTCGCCTCGGCCAACAATTACATGTGATCTGAGACATTTCTTATTTTCCTGCCCTAGGTGTGTAATGTACTATTTCAAATCGGACTAGTAGTTCCTGAGATTAGCGCGTTCAAGTTAGCTCTTTCAAATAATTTTCCCCGTTTATTCCACATTTTCCTCTATTTCTTCGCTCCTATCAGTCTTAACGTGATAAAATATAGCCTCCTCCGTTGCGTAGTTTTAAAGATTAAAGGGAACAAAGGGACATGAGGGAAAAAAAGCGATTTTGTTTTATAATATGTATAGATATAGATTTTTAGGCGCAGAAATGACGTTCCAGTGCACGCAGTACTACCATAGAAATCAATACAAATTACAAAGCAACAAATCCGTCCGCTGCGTACGCTCCGATGCCAATACGGTGGACGTGCACCTTCAGGCCGCCTATTACCTCTGGCAAGTCACGGATCGACGGTCGTACACGTCGATGACCAGCCTGCCTAGCATATGCCAACGAGATATCTCACTCTCGAGATAATTAAAAACTACTCGTCTCATAATGTCAAAATCTCGACATTATCTCGACAAAACTCTATAAAAATGTGTTATTTCGATGATAGATCTACGCGAGAAAAAATTGAACCCGACTTCCAAGGAAAAAAACAAAATTCTTAAAATGGCCATTTTAAGAATTTTGTTTTTTTCCTTGGAAGTCGGGTTCAATTTTTTGTTAAAAAATAATAATTTCACTCTTTTTAGTTATATACAAGACAAGGCTTTATGCGTAGATAACCACTACGAATACTAAGTATCCTTAATATTATAATACTGTAAGTGAAATTGTGGTAAATGCTTGCAGTTATCTAAGCGATGCTGCAATTTCCAAACTTTTATCTTTAAAGGCTCATGAGTTCTGTTCAGTGTCTTTGGACCAAGAGGCACCTTCGTATGAAATTTCTCTTATTCGTAACTTAAGTATAAGTTACTAGAAACAACATTTTAACCACTATGAGTGTTTTGATAAATTTCAAGGATTTCCCTCGATTGCTCATAGATCCCATCATCAGTTCACCACTTTCATAATTGTTATACGAAATTAAGATTATATTATCTTATACAAAAAAACGAGAATTTTGAAAATCGGTCCACAAACAGCAAAACAATCATCAAAAACATCTGCTTCGATGCAAAATATCATGAAAATTACCAATAATTGGGTCATAATGTGATGACCCATGGTATAATTATACTTGTGATGATGATGATCAATCAAATTGATGTGTTGGCTTATGCTTTCAGTTGTTTAAATAATCCCCGAACCTGTATCTATAAGGATTCAAAAGTTCTGTTCGCTACCTTCGGATCCAGGGTATAACCTGGTGCAAGGTTTTACTTTTTGGTAGCATTTACCTCGAACGCTTCAGAAAAAATCAAAATCACTATAAGTTTCTATACAAATTTCAAGGAGTCCCATCGATTACTCATGGATTCCATCATCAGGTCACCATTTTTGTGAACATGGTACCAAATTCAGATTCAACCCTGTACAACAACAAAATAATCATGAAAATCGGTCAACAACCGGCGAAGTTATGGTTGAACATATAAAAAAAAAAATATACAGACGAACATATAACCTCCTCCTTTTTGGAAGTCGGTTAAAAAATCAATAGAGATGAAGATACAAACCATCAAACATCGAGGAAACATGTAGAGTGAGATATCTCGTTGGCGTATGCTAGGCAGGCAGGGTTAGTTTAAAATAAATTCGTAGACATAAATTAATAATTATCTTTTAGGGGAGGACTAGCTGGGAGCTGCGGACTGTTCATGCTCAAACGTTTACTACCGGTGGCCTTTAAAGTGAACTCTGAATGGATTGTAGGCATTAATTGACATCTAAATGGACTCCTCTACGTTGCTTTTATCGCACTGTCGCGGTCGCTGCTGTTGTCGCCGCCACAGTTCCGTTCAACGCGAATTTCAAGGATGCACCCTTAGTTACGACTTTGTGTTACTTCGTCCATCAGCGGATGGAATAGTTCTCGTAAAATCCTTATGATGCTTTTGGATTTTGATATCTTTAAAACTAATTCGTGCCATTTTTAGCGTCGTCATATTGTACGACTTTAGTGATACGATTCATCAAAAGTTTTGCGATGATACTGTTGTTTAAATAATATCATAACGTCGAAAATACCATTTTTATTTAAACAGTTGCAACTTTAAAGTTTGTGTAAAGAATATAAAGTGGTTATTACGAAACGTTGGCCGCTGCTGGCCGGCGATATCTATATTAAATTATGGATTCGTGATCGAAGTTGGTGTCCTCGAACAAGTCCAAGATATTATATGCATTTTATCATTGGGTACGTGAGAGATGTGCTACAACACTGATGGGTCGGCTCGACCGATAGCAAAATGATCCGAAAAATACATGGGATACTCTTTCGATAGACCTGCCGTCCATGGTGTTAGGCTGCCTATTCTGATTTTGAATGGTTAATTTCAAAATGTATTGCATCGTCGATGTTGCAATGTGACCTAATCCTAAAACTGCTTACTATCCCAGTATAAATAATAAATATTATATTTTTGTATAACATTTTATATGTATAACATTTGGGGACATCGGGAGATTGTATGATTAATGTTGCGAGGTGACAGGCGTGCCCGTTTATCGAAAACTATACAATATTTTCGTCGAAAAAACGACACAATTTAACCTCGGACGTGGTGGCTCAAACCGTCATAAGATACTGCACATTAAATCTTTTCAAATATTATGTTAAAGTTCGATTGGTAATATATATATATATATATATATACATATATATATATATATATATATATATATATATATATATATATATATATAATTATGGTACGTTTTAATATTATGCAGGATATAAATATACTAAGTCGGTACTTACCTTACTAATTACGCATAATGATGCGGTTATTGATAAATAGTAAGCTTGCAGTGAGTATAAATACAAAATGTAATAGTCACAGGTTACGCGGTCAAATTTTCGTCAATCTGATCCATCAATCTGATTGACGGAATATTAATTGGAAATATAAAATTAGGTTATAAAAAGTTCATATTAAAAATACGATCAATTCATCAATCCGTGGGTTAGACGATAAAATTTTCGTCAATCTTTACCGGATTGATGGATCAGATTGATGAAAATTTGACCGTCTAAGTTAGACGGTCAAATTTTCATTAGACGATAGAGATTTAGACGGTCTAACCTGTGTCATAGACAAGACCACATAAACCTATCTACCCACATCCGAACTTTCCGCATTTAAATATTTTAATATGGCATTCACTAACCCGGTAACCAATTAAAAGCACGGACGCATAATATAAAAAAAATGGCCGCCTGAAGCACCTCGCGTGCAGTGTGAGTCTGTGAAAAAATAATTAAAAACTATTACTAGTACTAGTCTAATAACTATCACATCTAAAAGTTTACTGCCTAAATTGTGTTTAACCTGTGTTAGTGAAATGTGAACATTCAAGAAAAAGTGTTTGTGTGTTTTGAAGAGTTTTTCTAGCCGGTCGGTGAAGCCCCGACGTTGGCGATGTTCCTTTCGCTCGCGAATTTCCCAGGTAAGTGTACTTTTCTACTACTAAACATACTAGATAGTCACAGGGCGTTTGCCTTTTTGTCGCCTCTCCAACGGGGACCGGGGTTCATACGTATAAAACTTATATAGTTTGATCACTCGATTAATAAAATTAGCAGCATCAAAATCCGTTACGTATAGTTTTAAAAACCTAAGCATATAATTATTTTAGTGACAGCCAGCGAGAATCGACTTTCTTTTAAACTATGTCGTAATTGTGGCTATACTTGATACTTCATAACATTAGCTACTTTACGGCCGCGTTTCCATTGACGCGGAGCGGAGCTTAGCGGTGCCGAATTGACCAATCACCATGCTCGAAATCTTCGCTCCGCTTCGCTTTCATTCCGCTGGAATAGCACGATTGGTCAATTCGGGCACCGCTAAGCTCCGCTCCGCTTCAGTGGAAACGGACCCTAATACCGGCCTCAGCGTATAAATTAACAAGTCTCGGATTAATATTTCACAGCCAATCTTAATCCTCTGGAGTCATATTTTTTGCGGCACCCGGTCATTAGGTGGGGGAATTATGATTAACAAGTTAGCTGGCACGCGAGAATGTAATATCGCGGTGCTGTGATATGAGCTAATATCAGCCCGGCTTTGTAATTAATATGTCAATTAAACGTGAGGCTTTCGCATGTGTATTGTTCAAATATAATGACATAATAGTCCTTTTAACGTTACCAAGTAGGTATGTGTTCGAGACCACGTACCGTCCCCTTCTTTTGTTGCTATATACTGTAGATAGGATAAGTAGTGTAAGTGCGTTTCTAAAGAGATACTTGGGGCCCTTCCACACAACGTTTTTTTACGCTCGTTTGTATCGATACAAACGCAAGTTGAACGCTCAGCGAACGCAAGGAAGCCGACACGTTTTAAACTTTATATCTGCCAAAACGCGATGAAAACACGCAGAAGACGCATCAGAAACGCGCGTCGTCAGTGCGCAAAAAATACGTTGTGTGGAAAGGCCCTTACTGTTGGTATTTCTAAAAACTTACTTAGTTTAATACTAAAGTGGTTGTAATAAATAACAGTTTCAACGTTCTTTAGTTATTTTTAGCTGTTTCAACGATGCGATCGAACCAGAATTTGAGCCGTGAGTCAAATATTACCACTAGATGACAGAGGCGTTTTTCAATACAAAATATTATTATGAAAGTAATTCAAAACAACTGTTTCCCGTTTTCGCCTATCGTCGTCAAGTTTCATGAAACAATTCCGTAAGTTAATAAGTACTTGTGCCTTTGTTTTGTTTATAATTTATGTACTTTTGGATCCCTCCAAAAGTACATAGCAATGATTGATGTCTTCAAAGTTCGGGAAAACGAAAACAAAATGAAAATTAGATCGAACAACTCGTGCAAACTTTTCGTGCGTCTTCGTTTTTTGGTTTTCACACCATTAGCGTAGCGTAAAATTAAAAAAAATATTATAAAGTCTAGTATTATTTCCGTATATCACAAAACATAATATAATTTTCACAACCGAATACGTTAGTAAACGTATTTACGTATGAGATATAAAAAGTTTTGTTTACACAATTATTTATACACGCAAAACTGATATTATGGCGAATCTATATGTTCGATGTAAATATAGCTGCTATATGTTTTTCTGATATTTGTTATTATAATAGTAGGATAATATATTTAATATTACAATAATAGTTAGATGAAAGGGTTGGTGAAAAGCGGCGTTTGCGTGTTTGCGTATTAGTTCCGCCTCGCCCCCGCACTCGCCGCCCGCCCAAACATTATGTCTAATTTAAGCTAAGATTTATTATCATTAATTAATTATTGTAAGTGTGATTGTAAGTGGGAAAGTAGTACAAAAGGACCACGACGAGTTTTCGTGAATTTAATGCGTCGTATGTTAATTTATTTTATAGTAGAAACTAAATGATGACGCCTGCAACTCCGTTGCGCCAAAATTCGTTTATCGCGCGGTAACCGTACATTTTACCGGGATAAAAAGTATCCTATGTCCTTTTATTTAATTTTTTCTCCGCCTTTCGCTAGCACTTTATGAGCACTTCATTCCTATGTATCGTTTATGAGTGTGGAATTCGTCAAAGTACTCGAATCAAGAGGCGCATCTTGCTGGTACCGTCTAGTGAGCAGTATATGCTATAAAAAATTAAAAAATGCATTAAAAAAAAAACTAATTATTAGAGATAGGTGTTTGAACATGTCATTTTTAGCATTGCTTGATAAACTCTAAGTAGGTATATACTATAATATACAGTTGTATAATATGCTTGGAGTTTTTTAAGAAATTCTATAGTGGTAGTGAAGTCAGCTGATTATGAGTTTTCGTATTATGGGTGTATTCCGGATCCAAAGTCACTAAGCAGAACACATAAGTCTTTACAGAAAGCTTTATTATAACTATCTTAAAATAGTGAAATTATTATTTTTTCAACTGGAAACTGTCCCATGTTTATATCAATCTTAATCATAAAGTATTCGATAGTTTTATCCAACAACCTAAAATTGCATACGTATGTTACAGATTCAGGGCCAAATTTATCATCAAGTTGGTTCGTTATCGCCGTACCCCGACGCTGATTATCAATTTTTGCTAATTTATTTTATTGGTGATGAAAATCATGAGTTAGATCAACGCGTTGTGCAATTATTTCTAATACAAGATGAGAAATTATTCGTGAACTACAACATTGGTTTTTTCATCAGCATAACACATTTTTAACCGACTTCCAAAAAGGAGGAGGTTATATGTTCGGCTGTGGATATATATATTTTTTTGTATGTTCAACGATTATTCCGCCGTTTGTCCGTGTTCCGTATTTGGTACCATGTTCACAAAAGTGGTGATCTGATGATGGGATCCATGTGTAATCGAGGAAACTCCTCAAAATTTATATGGAAACATATGGTGATTTTGGTTTTATGAGAAGCATCCTAAGCATATGCTACCAAAACGCAAGATTTTGCACCGAGGTATACTATGATTCCGAAGATACTAAGAGAACTCCGGATTCCTTATAGATACAAGTTTGGGGGTTTAGGCGCTGTTTTAAGAACTGAAAGCATATGTTACTATGCAAATTACATTCATCATCATTACCACGTCAGGGTCAACAATGTCACCAAAATTGAACATAACAAATTCAACCTTAACTCCAGAGCGTAAGGCACACATTTGACATTACTTCTGAGAAGTAAATTGCTTCGATAATACAAGTAACATGCAAGTGCACTGTCACACTTTTGCCTGTTGTTGCCTGTTCCAGAGTCGGTACTACAGATTTACAATCAAAATGGAAAAAAAATTATTGTTTATATCCAAATGTTTTGGATTAAGTTTTAAATGGCTAGCAATTAAGAGTCCGTATACGAAATTTTGCCGATTTCGCTCATTTAATAGACGTGATTTAACAGTTAAAATACAGTATTTCTATAAGTTTTAATGCACGACATGTAAGATCGTTTCAATTATAATATAGTGTTGGAGCTAGTTTTTTTTTTAATATCTTTAAATAATCCAACTCAAACCCGCGACAGTTTTGTGATTTTTGCTGTAAAAGGTTTAGAATATCACCTTTTTATGGATTGTATTGACGTCTTAACGGTATGAAAAAAATACAATGTACTGTTGAGAAAGTCGTCTATACAATGTTGGAATTACTTTTCACCACTTCAATATAAAAACCCTTTAAAAACAGAAAACCTCTATCTGCCCGCTAACTTGGCGATCGTCCTTTTTCACCTGGCATATGAAAGACGGGGGTGAGTGTGAAGAGAACGGTAAGGACGGGCTCTTAAGTAATATAAAATATATTATCAAAGAAATATTAAATTATCAAAGAAATGAATCGACGTTCTAACAGATTTTTGTATTATTTCACTTTATACGTAGCGAAGCACGTACCGGGCCACTAGTATATATATTTATGTATATGTATACATATATATATCGACACCGGAAATATCACTTAATGTAAGGGACAAAACACGACTTTTCAGGAGAGCGAAAAAACATTTTTTTTTACACAAATTCGTCTGTAACTTTTTATCATTTAGTCTGATCTTAAAGGTGTTTATGGCAAAGTTTCTTAGAATTTTGTCGGCTATATAACTATAAAAAATATTTTCGTAAAATTACGCGTTTAGAAAATAGCATGTCCCTTACATAAAAAAAATTTGCTTATTTGTTACACCTGACCCCTTTACCCTTACAGCACTGAATTTTTTATGTCAACTACGCCATATTAAAGTAAGCACCAAGTTTAATATAAAACTGCGACACAAATATACTGTAAAGGACATAAAAATTATGCTTTGGAGGAAGTTTGATGTAATATATTAAAATCTATCACAATAAGCCCACTACGACTGGCTGGTCTACCACATAAGGGATAGGATTTCCAGCAAAATAAAGGAACTTCGACAGACTGAAGCATTTCCCTTGGCACCGGGACTGTTCCCATCTACACCCAGAGCCCCTTTAGACAAGGTGGAACTTTGCAAAACCACGTCTCCGCTCTTTTGTCCTACCGAAATCTGTATCCTGAGCCGAATAGAAGATGGATCTTCCTCCCTGTTCCGCTCTGTGGCCTCTTTCTGTGAACCTGACCTAGCGATCGCACACCACAAGTCTAAATGTTCGTTCTTGACCTGGCATTAAGCTTCTCATTTCACCTTATCAGGAGCTAATGTTCTCTTGTATCGCACCTGTCAGAGCTGCTTCGCCAGTGCCCAGTCATGACCTTCCCCTTCTATGAATTCCTTTTTATGGTGTTACGCCAGCTATTTCTATTATCGGCCACTTGAAGAGCGTCGCAGACAGTCGACTCAAGTGTGGTACGGATTTGATCAGACCAACGCATGAGACAGCGGCTCCGCCGTCTTTTTCCCCTCAATCTTGCCAATTATCATGAGTTTTCCATACCATGGTTTCAAGGTTTCCTCCTTTTTTCTGGTAATGTGTCTGAAATATTCTAAGATGCGTTATTAGGCAGATGGTAGAGATTCTTGTATGTATGTTTAGTTTAGCCAGCATGGATCAGTTAGTTCTGAAAGCAGTTTATGGAATTCAGAGCATTTTCCTCCAGCACCCTCGACGGCGTCGATATGTCTGCGGTCTGCAGACTTCAGAGTCCATGTCTCGGATCATTAAAGTCAGATGAAGAATATGAGCACGCACACAAGTTTCCTCCTGGTTTTTAACGAAATCTTCCTGTCAAGCCAGGTTTTATGCATTTTGAGACATGGTGCTCTTAGTCATCTCAATTCTTCTACGTATATTTGGTTAACAGGAGCCGTTGTTCGTAAAGATCAAAGACAAGTTTGCTAACCACTTCCAATTTTACAGCGCCAGTCAAAGGCAGAGTGTTGCTTCTGTCTATGACCATGTTTTTGGTTTCCCTTTATTAAATGAGAGGCCCAAGTTGTTGATGATTTGCTTCATTCTCTAAAACAGTTCTTGCATCTTGATTTCATTTGCAGCCAGGAGAGTATTGTTATCTTTAATGCTAGCTATATACCTACAATTGACCGCATTACATGTGTATAGCTAAAGGCTAAAGGTTTAGCTAAAACACTAACGGTCGTATGAATAAAAACTTAGCAAGGGTTTATAACAGGTTTTAACATAGTAAAAGTAAAAGTAGTTAAAACCCTCGCTAAGTTTTTATTCATACGGCCGTAAAACTTTATAGAAAACCTTAAACTTTTACGGATAATACTTTTTGAGTAGGTGCCAAAAAATTATCTTCTTACTTGAAAAATGATATTTGAAATTAAGGTAAGGGACAAATTTTAGTGAAGCTATGACAATTACTATGTATCAATTCTTAACGTAAAGGACATGTTAAGAGAATTGTACTAAGCTAAAGGTTAACGTAAGGGACTGAATTTTATTTTAAAAGCATTTACGTTATTTTTTTTAACACGTAAAATTATTTACGTCCGTTAAATCAATTTTTTTAGGAAAAAAACTGTCTAGACTTAAAAAAATGTGTACTGTAAGGGACATTTTTTTTAACGATAAAAGAATTTCAAGTATGCCAAACGATAGAGCTCGAAATTCTGAATTCAATGATATATATAACTCATTTTCGCCAAAATGTCCCTTACGCTATATGATATTTCCGGTGTCGATATATATGTATATATATATATATATATATATATATATATATATATATATATATATATATATATATATATATATATATCCCAGAGCTGGCGCTTACCTCGGCCAACGTATCAGTCTTGCGATACAGCGAGGTAATGCTGCCAGCCTCTTGGGTACATTGCCCGCAGCCTCCGACTTAGATTTAGTTTTTTATATATAGTCTTTCTTTATATATATATATATATATATATATATATATATATATATATATTATATATATATATATATATATATATATATATATATATATATATATATATATATATATATATATATATATATATATATATATATATATATATATATTATATATATATATATATATATATATATATACATCTTTAAACGAGCAATTCTTGTATATATATAATTATATAATTGGAATCTCGGAATCGGCTCTAACGATTTTCATGAAATTTAGTATATAGGGGTTTTCGGGGGCGATAAATCGAACTAGCTAGGAATTATTTTTAGAAAATGTCATTTTATGTGTGTTTTTTTAATATTTTGAATACCGAGCGAAGCTCGGTCATATAGCTAGTGAACTTTATACACGCAAAATTTCATTCATTCAAACCTAGCCTTGTTGATCCTGGGTTCATATTTCTATGAACGACTATCACCAGGCCATTATAACCTCGTTCGCATATGATGATATCTTACTACCAGATCGAAAATACCTGGTATCGCATGCTAGGTACAAAAAATTAGTTTCGCAGTTGTTTGTTATAAAGTGCGCTTTTTTTCTAGACGTTTCTTTCTTTTTTACAGTTCCTACTTACATTGTTATAAATCAGCCTGCTGAATCTGGAATACTTTTTAGCTTTGTGTTTATTTTAGACACATTGTAAAGTCTCATTTACATACATTTATTCAGTTACTATGTCTATCAAAGTTAATGGCCTATTTGTGCTGAATTTGTTATGAGCTGTTATCATCGTAAATGTTTTAAAATTAAACTTGTTTCAAATACGTTAAATAATATTATAATGTTGAATGATGGTTGAATGTTAACGTTATTTCGTAGTCAGACTTCTAAGTAAAAACTTTGAAAGGAAAGCGCGTATTTGTACTACACATGTTTATTTTTCCAGAATAAAATAACTATTAATACAATGCTTCTCCAATCAAATAAAATATAAACGATTTGTTTATTTTTGTAGTTCGTACAATTCTTTGCGAACCATTACATAAACATCTGGTCAGCACAATGTTGTGTGTCCAAGAATAACTTTATTTTCCTTTGTAGGTTTTTATAGAATCGCCAATTTGAGTTCAGAATCAAATGTTTAAATGTTCGTCTTGCTTGCTTGTTTTACGCTTCTTATGAACTTTTACATAATACACGTCTTGCGTGCAAAAAAATCGACCCACCCCGCAGATTTCTATTCAAGTCGCTATATCTTAAAAAATATAGTTGTTAATTATTTCTTTATTAATGTGAGTTAATATGATAGGGAAAGTGTACAACATAACTCTACATTTTCTAAAACCAACTACAAACGACACATAAATAATAAATAATAATAAAAATTGTTTTATTTCCGAATAGATTTGCAACAAATACTTTCAGAACGTTGATACTACTGGTGCCTACCACCGGTTCGGGAACTATCCCGGCGAGAAGAACCGGCGTAAGAAACTCGCACGGGGTCCCACTTTTTACCAAAAAAGTGAGAAAAAAATTAATCTTTTTAAAATAAAATTTACAATTGTAACTTAAAATTATTATACAATGTCAACATCCATACATGATTATTGTAAGTCATATTATAATGATGTAGAAGTAGCCTTGCAAGCAGCCATCCTACTCCCAAGATGTGCCATCGTTTATGAAATCATTGACACACAAACGTTCTTTGACTGCTTTTTTAAATTTATTAATCGAAAGATTTTGAACGTTTTCTGGGATTTTATTGTACAGGTGTATACACTGACCTTTAAAAGATTTACTAACTTTACTAAGTCTGATCATCGGCAAATCCAGCTTGTGCTTATTTCTGGTGTTCCTACAGTGAATGTCACTTTTAGCTTTAAATTTACTTATATTTTTTCTAACATATATTACATTATCCAAAATGTATTGAGAAGCAACAGTTAGAATACCAATTTCTTTAAATTTATCTCTCAGAGATTCAAAAGAAGACATTTTATAAATAGAGCGTATGGCTCGCTTCTGCAGCACAAATATTGTATTAATGTCGGCAGCGCTTCCCCATAAAAGGATTCCATATGACATTCTACTATGGAAATAACTAAAATATACTAATCGTGCCGTGTCTTCATCAGAAATTTCTCTGATTTTTCTGACTGCATATGCCGCAGAACTGAGCCTACCTGCAAGATTAACAATATGAGGACCCCACTGTAATTTACTATCAAGTGTTATACCTAAGAATACAGTGGTGTCTACCAAATTCATCTTCAAAACAAAGAACCTCCATCACACAGTTTTTTAATCGTTAATAATTGAACGGATTTGTTCGGTGGGAAAAATCGGTCAAATCATATTATTAGTATTTTGACTTTTATCGATCGATAGACGGAGATGAGTGGTTGTTTATGTATGTCTGTAAATATAATAATATATGATTTATAGTCACTGCTCCTCATTTATTTAGTAAAGAGGTTGAGGTTGGGAGGGAGTGAGAACACAGCAATTGAACTTTCGTCAATACTAATTACTTCTCTGCCCATATTTTACCAAAATGTTTTTAAAAAATTACACCAAAATCATCATCAAATACTTCAATAATGCCGAAAAAGAATGCTTCCAGTTGGCTACATTCCAGTAAACAAATGTCTGGGGTTTTAATGAAATTGTTGCCGAATTCTGATCCGTCTCTCGTCCCACGGGCTCCCGGCGTGGCCCCCGGCCTCCGGACAATGGCCCCCGGCCCCCGTTAGGGCCCCGGTTTCTGTAGGTCTGTAATCGCCTGTAATTAAGGATTTAGAATTAACGTCAATAATGCTTAGTCCTCAATGTCTCGTCCTAATTATTCCGTACACGATTCCGTTGTTGGGAATGTGGATGTATTGTCGCGGTTATAAAACTTGCCCATAGGGTATGTTGTTTGAAAAATTCACTTTTTAGTTTTTGGATTAGACGAATATTTTACTACTTAGGTAAATCTCAAAACTATTACAGTGAAACCGGGTTAAGCGGGACCTGGCCAAATGAAAAACCTCTATTATTGACTGTTGCAATGATGGCCCGGCACTATTTCGTTAAATTACCTCTGTTAATGGATTTTTAGAAACTGACTAAATGAGATTTGAATTCTAAGACTTTTTCGATATTTAACTCTATAATTGAGACTCTGTAGCTCATTAACCTCTATAAGCGGGACAGATTATGATATTTGTAACCACTTTTGACATGTTTGTTTACATACATTATATTGTGCATGTTTTTTGTTAGTACTATCTCAGTTTTAGAACTAAAACCAACGGAATAAAAGTGTAAAAAATGTCCAAACGTAAATATAAAACGTAATATCCATCAGATTATGATAGTAGAATGTCGCATGATGAATAATTGAATAGGGAGAATAACACACCAAAGTCAACCCTGTGTAGAATTATTGAATAACAAGGAAATTCGGTCTCAGTATATTGGTGGAAAAGAAAAAAAAATAAACGAATAAAAGCTTTAAAATTGAATAACGGCACATATTGACCGCTGTGAGTGCCGGCCTCTGTAAATGAGACCCATAATTTTAAACCTGCTTAATTGGATAACTGGATTATTGGGAGCCCTTAATAATTAGTACATAAGTCTTGGTCCCTTGAGATCCCAATTAACCAGGTTTCACTGTATATTTACTTAAATTTATAAATTAAGTCTAATATTTTGTAATATTATGATGTTCTCATACTGTATTTTATGAGTTTGAATAATAAGAAGTTTTTGAATTGCGTCCCCTTCCCTTGCAATATAAAACAGTTTCCTAAGATCTCAATTCATCCTCAAAATGTTTTTCAAAGGTTGCATTGCTCGGTGAAACCCGATAGAATTATAATTCTTCCCTTCAAAATATTCATTGTCTTTATTAAAAGTGACATCGTTATTAAAATAATTCTGTAGGTGAACTTTTACTGAAAAAAATGGTAAAATCGTTTAACGGTGCGTCCACATTTGTATCATTTGCGCGATCAGCGGGGCTAAAATGGTCGCTTTGTTGAATCATGCTATGAATCATAATATGATTCAATTCTTTAAAATCGCAAAATGCAACTCTCCTTGCAATTCATTTCTGTATTTTTGTACTGATTAGACATTTGTCAGTTTGACAGTTTTGACATTTCATTTGTTGAATTGATTGAGAGGAATTGCTAAATGTTACCATTTTAGCCCCGCTGATCTCCGATCAGATCTCCGTCGCGATCATCGCGCCGTATCAAGTATGCGTATCATAGTGTGGACACTTATTAGATCATTCTGCCGATCATGCGTGTATTTGATACGACACGTATCAGATACGCGGTTAATAGCGATCGGGGCGTATCATGATACGGCGCGATGATCGCGACGGACATCTGATCGGAGATCTGATTGCGCAAATGATACAAATGTGGCGTACCGTTACGATGTTACTAGTACGAGTTCCTCAACTTTTTAAATGTTTTATTACAATGAAGACTTGGAACAAAATGTTGCAATCAAATTTAAATCTTTCCATTGTGTTTTTATTCGTAAGCTTTGTTTCACTTTACCGACAAAGTTATTCCTTTCTTGAAATTAGGTAATTAAAGTATTATCGTAAGAATTAAATAATGTTTCTACTATGAACATTAAACAACTGTAATTAAGTAAGTCTTAAAGTGTTTGAGTAGGATTTTTAACGCTAGAGTGCAGCACCAGCAGATACCGTAATCAAAATGTTTCGTTCCACGTTTGAAAACGTTTCAGTAAATTCTCGTGACGTGTGCAAATTTCGAATTATTTACTGTAGTGCTAGAAGCGCCCTCTGTTCCGACCTTTGAGTAATATTCCCTATAGCAGAGGTCACCAAATTGCGGACCGCGGTCCGCATCCGGACCGCCGCGCCGACCCATTGTGTGCGGACCAACATTTCCGAAGATGAACTTCGTTAAAAATAAATTTCGGTCTCGACTTACTGATTATAACATCTCCAGGATTTAATATTCATTGAGATACTTGGCGTCACCATATCGAGCGAAGTCCAGTTCCGATATCATCTAGAGGGTAAGGCCAAATTAGCCTCGAAGAAGCTTAGTGTTCTTAACAGAGCGAGACAGTACTTCAGTCCGGACCAACGCCTACAACTCTACAAGGCGCAGGTTCGGCCCCATATGGAATATTGTTCTCATCTCTGGGCAGGGGCGCCAAAATACCAACTGCTCCCTCTAGATCGTATCCAACGAAGGGCCGCTCGAATTGTTGACTGCTATAGTGTTTCAAACACCTTGGACCCCTTGGAATTACGCCGAGATGTAGCATCACTCTGCATCGTCTATCGGTTGTATCACGGGGAGTGCTCTGCGGAATTGTTCGGAATCATACCACCTGCAACTTTTCGCCATCGTCCCACGCGAAAAACATACCATCCTCATCACCTCGATGAGTGGCAATCTTCCACAGTGCGTTTTTCGCGTAACTTTCTGCCCTACTGTAAAACTCTGGAACGAACTGTCACCAGCGTTTTTCCGGACCTATACGACCTGCAAACCTTCAAGAAAAGAGCGTATTCCCTCTTAAAAGGCCGGCAACGCAAATGCAGCTCTTCTGATGTTGCGAGTGTCCATGGGCGACGGTAGTTGTTTACCATCAGGTGACCCGTTTGCTCGTTTGCCCCCTTATTTAATAAAAAAAAATATACTATCAATAGTTTGCACCAATTTCACTCTAAACATCATTCAGAGATATAATTAGCTACAAAAATTGTCACTTTTCTCATTGATATCATTGATATACATTATACAATAAATAAAAACCCTTTGTAATAATTTCCGTAATTAAGTATTATCTTTGTTTAATTTTTTTAATGTGTGGACCGCGAAAGTCATTTCATATTTTAATATGGACCCAAAACGAAACTAATTGGTGACCCCTGCCGTATAGGTAGGTATACAATGAGAAAATGCTCTCTAACACTTAGAGAATAACGTGAAAAATTACATGCTCATTTCACTCACATATTTTATATTCCCACAGTGAATATTTGAAGTGAACTCCATTTTAAATGAACTACTTGAGAAGGTTAACGAGATGAATAGGGGTGTTAGCGGTAAGTGTGCACACTACTCTCCTTTAGAATCGAATAGTTTTCGATTTACTTGCCCATTAGGTTACCCCGGTCTCGATTTCAGACAAAACTTCTAGAATTTTCTCCAACTTATTTATGTAGCGAATCTCTTGGCGATAATTCGAGAATGGCGAATAAAGACAAGTGAAGTATATTCTTTAGGTAATAGGGACCGAGACAAATTTATTTTACAAGAGACTAAATGACGCCCGCAACTTCGTTGCGCGAAATTCTTTTATCATGGGGATTTTCCGGGATAAAAAGTATCCTACGTCCTTTCCCGGGACTCAAGTACCTCTATACCAAGTTTCAGAAAAATTGGTTAAGCGGTTTTGGGCGTGAAGAGGTTATATTACAGACAGATAATATACACTTTCGCACTCATAGTATTAGTAGGGCTATGATTAATCGGGCAAATGCAAGAATTACGACACACGTCGTAATTCTTGCATTTACGGAATAATATTTTATTTAGTCTTAGTTTATATTTAGATGTTAGCTTATTCTTAATTTCCTTATGATTAATTGCTGTACTTTGTATATATCATCCTCCCCCCGCGGCCTCCGTACGGTTAACATCGTCTGACGTGCGCTCCGGGAATAAAAATTATTTTCAGTGGTTTAAAATCTATAAATTCGTGCTGAGTGTGTGTAAATAGCTAGGTAACGGTGTAATCTACGTGTACTGTAAGTTTTTTAAACACATTTGCCCGTATTTTGTTGCATTTAACTCGGTAAGTAATTTCTTTGTTCACTTTTATCAGTAGGGAATTGTAGGTAGGTAAAATATTGTGTGTGTCGGTACGGTCTCGCGCGGCGCCGGCCGGCCTTGCGATCAGCTGACTGTGACTTTCAGTTTAACTTTTATTATATTAGGTATCTAATTTCAATTACGTATAGTGTTATTTGCGGCACCTGATTTTATAATTAAGTCACAATGTCGAGTCATAATAATATACCGCCGGATAAAGATACAAACCCGTTTACTAGAAGCGACAAAACTCCTCGTTCTCCAACATTCTCGTCCGGTAAACGTTTGTTGTCGGAATTATCTCCTTCCTCCTTGTCACCTGTGGAGAAGCGTCACCAACCCACTAGGGAAGAGTCGCAGCTGTCCCCCGTAACCTCGTTATTAGATACAAGCCGCGCATCCGACGATGCTTGCAATTATTACGAGCTTGTCCGCGAAGCCAGATCATACTTAGCAAAGATTAATGAGTTCGCAAACGATACCGTATCTCGTCGCAATAATTTTGCCAATAAGTCAGAAATTATGAGTATGACACAAAAATTAACTACAATCGTCTCACTCCTCGCTATTAAGAACTCGTCCTTGGAAACCAAGGTAGCCAATATGGAACGCGAATTGCTGGCCGCTAAAACTAATCCTGTCGCACATCCAGTCTCCGCCGCGCCTTCTGCCTCATACTCCGACGCGCTTAAACCTAAACTAGCGAAGTCAGTGCCGCCAGTCGAGACGCGAAAACCACTACCTTGCGTTATTGCATATCCGACATCAGAAAAATCGGCGGAATTAAAATCGTCATCGGAGACTAAACAAGCTCTGATGAAAGTTATCAACCCGGCCGACGGTTTCCAATTTCACGGCGTCAAAAAAACCGCCAATTCGGGTGTAATACTGCGACTAACTAGCGAGTCGCAAGTCAATAAACTAAAATCGGTGGAAGCGCTCAAATCGGCCGGTCTGCGACTCGAGTCTCCTAAAGGACGTAATCCGCGTATTCTAGTAAAAGATGTACCGCAACATATGACGGACGATAATTTCTTACTCGCACTATACAACCAAAATATAAACGGCGAAATTAATATGTCACAAAAACGCACAACAAAAATAGTAAGGCGTCGTATCTTAAATAAAGATTATAACAATAGGAAATGGATAGGCATTGAATTAGACCCTGTAGTGCGTAAACACCTGATCGATTCAAAAGAAAAACTGTTCATCGATTGGGCGATGTGCCGCTTCGTGGACGACGTTGAGCTCGTCCGCTGCGGCAACTGCCAACAGTACGGGCACGTCGCTAAATTCTGTCGCGACCCTAATCCGTGCTGCTATCACTGTGCCGGAAACCATAGTTCGTTATCGTGCCCCAATAAAGATAAAGACAATTTTAAATCGGTTTGTGGTAGTTGCCAACGTTACAAAAACCCTCCGACCACTCCACGGGCTCCCCAGACTGTCCAACATATAAAAGCAAAATGGAGCAACTTATTTTAACTACTAGATATGGATAGTTTAAGCATAGGACAGTTAAACCTCCATAATAACAAACACGCGACTTTAGAATTAGAAAAGTTAGTTTCTGATTACAATTTAGACTTAGTACTTGTTCAAGAACAATATCAACTCGCGTCGTTGCGGTCGAAAATGTTACAAATTAATAACTTAGCTCGCGCGGGAATATACACACCTCAGTCTAGATTTTCAGTCACGGCCTTAACTAACCTTTCGACGTCGCACTGTGCAGTAGCCGAGGAATCGTGTCCTCAGTTTAGACTATACCTTGTAAGCTGCTACTTTCAGTACGCGGATCCGGTAGGACCCCATTTACACCAACTTCGCCGCGTATTACAATCTCTCGCGGGTAATAAAATTATTATTGGCGCCGACGTTAATGCATCCTCGCCCTTATGGCACGGCCAGCTAAGGTACACAGATCGCGACCGACGTTGCGCCGTTGAAGACTTTATTGCGGAGTTTAACCTCCAAATTCACAACACCCCCGATGCACTACCTACCTATAGTAGCCCAACGGGCGAATCGTCAATTGACGTCACGCTATCTAGCGCGTACGCCCAGATTAGGCATTGGCGTGTCCTTCCCGATGCGTCATGTAGTGATAGTGACGGTGACGGTGACGGTGACGGTGACGGTGACGTTGACGGTGACGGTGACGGTGACGGTGACGGTGACGGTGACGGTGACGGTGACGGTGACGGTATCGGTAACGGTAACGGTAACGGTAACGGAAATGGATCGAATTGGTTATTGTTTAGTTTTAAAGGTGTATCTGACTGGGGAATATTTATTAATGCATTGTGTAATGGACTCGTATTGGCTTTATTTACAAAATAAGTTCTTAAGTTATGTATTTGATTATAGTGCAGATTTTTTATGTCTTTGACTCCGCGGCCACCAAATTTTCTTTTTAGCGTAAATCGTTCGGTTGCTGAATGGATATGATGTAACGGTATCGGTAACGGTATCAGATTGTATCGTATTGCTACGAGAAGGTATCGGTAACGGTAACGGAAACGGAAACGGAAACGGAAACGGAAACGGAAACGGTAACGGTAACGGTAACGGTAATGGAAAGGTCAAAGGTCAAAGGTCAAAGGTCAAAGGTCAAAGGTCATAGGCCATAGGTCATAGGTCATAGGACATAGGTCATAGGTCATAGGTCATAGGTCATAGGTCATAGGTCATAGGTCATAGGTCATAGGTCATAGGTCATAGGTCATAGGTCATAGGTCATAGGTCATAGGTCATAGGTCCCCGAAACCCGAAATCCGAATCCGAAATCCGAAAACCGAAATCTGAATCCGAATCCAAATCCGAAATCCGAATCCGAATCCAAATCCGAATCCGAATCCGAATCATTATTATCATGAAGTCATTTGTTTTCGTGTTTTTACTGTATATTTTAATAAAATTATCATTTTTGCAGGAAATGTAACTAGCGGTTCGGGTTGCGATATTAAGAGCTTCGAGTTCTGTGTCTGTCCATTTTATTATTTCAAAAGAGTATGGCAAAATTGGTACTGCATAAGTATTAATAGCTTTGATTTTATTTCGGCCTGATAGTTGGGTAGATAAAATTTATTTAGTCTTACGGTAACGGTAACGGTAACGGTAACGGTAACGGTAACGGTAACGGTAAGGTCAAAGGTCAAAGGTCAAAGGTCAAAGGTCAAAGGTCATAGGTCATAGGTCATAGGTCATAGGTCATAGGTCATAGGTCATAGGTCATAGGGCATAGGTCATAGGTCATAGGTCATAGGTCATAGGTCATAGGTCATAGGTCATAGGTCATAGGTCATAGGTCCCCGAAACCCGAAATCCGAATCCGAAATCCGAAAACCGAAATCCGAATCCGAATCCGAATCCGAATCCAAATCCGAAATCCGAATCCGAATCCAAATCCGGATCCGAATCCGAATCATTATTATCATGAAGTCATTTGTTTTCGTGTTTTTACTGTATATTTTAATAAAATTATCATTTTTGCAGGAAATGAAGATCAGAATCATTACAATAAAAAACGACCACATGTCGACCATTCTCACTGTAAAGTTGAGATATAGCAGAAACGCGGAGTAATCTAGAAATAGGTAGGTTGTGATAATAAACTAACATTTGAAAAAGGAAGTAGTACGGGGGGGTTTTTCTCACCCAAAACATCCCTCCTCAAGCCATTTCAAAATCAAAAAGTTGGCACAGGTTTATACCGCATTGTGTAATGGACTCGTATTGGGTTATGTTACAAAATAAGTTCTTAAGTTATGTATTTGATTATAGTGCAGATTTTTTATGTCTATGACTCCGCGGCCACCTAATTTTCTTTTTAGCGTAAATCGTTCGGTTGCTGAATGGATGTGATGTATATTGTACTTATAACTAGCGGTTCGGGTTGCGATATTAAGAGCTTCGAGTTCTGTGTCTGTCCATTTTATTATTTCAAAAGAGTATGGCAAAATTGGTACTGCATAAGTATTAATAGCTTTGATTTTATTTCGGCCTGATAGTTGGGTAGATAAAATTTATTTAGTCTTAGTTTATATTTAGATGTTAGCTTATTCTTAATTTCCTTATGATTAATTGCTGGTCTTTGTATATATCCTAAGTATTTATATGTATTTATATGCTCATGCCTTTTACTCATGCCTTTTGCTCATGCCATTTGCGGATTGTATCGTATTGCTACGAGAAAGCCTTCAGTTTCACCGTATATATTACCTTTTGTTTTGCCTCTTAGTCTATTTATTTATTAATGCATTGTGTAATGGACTCGTATTGGCTTTAGTTAAAAAATAAGTTCTTAAGTTATGTATTTGATTATAGTGCAGATTTTTTATGTCAATGACTCCGCGGCCACCAAATTTTCTTTTTAGCGTAAATCGTTCGGTCGCTGAATGGATATGATGTAACGGTGAAACGGAAAAGGAAACGTAAACGGAAACGGAAACGGAAACGGAAACGGAAACGGAAACGGAAACGGAAACGGAAACGGAAACGGAAACGGAAACGGAAACGGAAACGGAAACGGAAACGGAAACGGAAACGGAAACGGAAACGGAAACGGAAACGGAAACGGAAACGGAAACGGAAACGGAAACGGAAACGGAAAAAGAAACGGAAACGGTAACGGTAACGGTAACGGTAACGGTAACGGTAACGGTAACGGTAACGGTAACGGTAACGGTAACGGTAACGGTAACGGTAACGGTAACGGTAACGGTAACGGTAACGGTAACGGTAACGGTAACGGTAACGGTAACGGTAACGGTAACGGTAACGGTAACGGTAACGGTAACGGTAACGGTAACGGTAACGGTAACGTCAAAGGTCAAAGGTCAAAGGTCAAAGGTCATAGGTCAAAGGTCAAAGGTCATAGGTCATAGGTCATAGGTCATAGGTCATAGGTCATAGGTCATAGGTCATAGGTCATAGGTCATAGGTCATAGGTCATAGGTCATAGGTCATAGGTCATAGGTCATAGGTCATAGGTCATAGGTCATAGGTCATAGGTCATAGGTCATAGGTCATAGGTCATAGGTCATAGGTCATAGGTCCCCGAAACCCGAAATCCGAATCCGAAATCCGAAAACCGAAATCCGAATCCGAATCCGAATCCGAATCCAAATCCGAAATCCGAATCCGAATCCAAATCCGAATCCAAATCCGAATCATTATTATCATGAAGTCATTTGTTTTCGTGTTTTTACTGTATATTTTAATAAAATTATCATTTTTGCAGGAAATGAAGATCAGAATCATTACAATAAAAAACGACCACATGTCGACCATTCTCACTGTAAAGTTGAGATATAGCAGAAACGCGGAGTAATCTAGAAATAGGTAGGTTGTGATAATAAACTAACATTTGAAAAAGGAAGTAGTACGGGGGGGTTTTTCTCACCCAAAACATCCCTCCTCAAGCCATTTCAAAATCAAAAAGTTGGCACAGGTTTATACCGCATTGTGTAATGGACTCGTATTGGCTTATGTTACAAAATAAGTTCTTAAGTTATGTATTTGATTATAGTGCAGATTTTTTATGTCTATGACTCCGCGGCCACCTAATTTTCTTTTTAGCGTAAATCGTTCGGTTGCTGAATGGATATGATGTATATTGTACTTATAACTAGCGGTTCGGGTTGCGATATTAAGAGCTTCGAGTTCTGTGTCTGTCCATTTTATTATTTCAAAAGAGTATGGCAAAATTGGTACTGCATAAGTATTAATAGCTTTGATTTTATTTCGGCCTGATAGTTGGGTAGATAAAATTTATTTAGTCTTAGTTTATATTTAGATGTTAGCTTATTCTTAATTTCCTTATGATTAATTGCTGGTCTTTGTATATATCCTAAGTATTTATATGTATTTATATGCTCATGCCTTTTACTCATGCCTTTTGCTCATGCCATTTGCGGATTGTATCGTATTGCTACGAGAAAGCCTTCAGCCTGTTTTGCCTCTTAGTCTATTTATTTATTAATGCATTGTGTAATGGACTCGTATTGGCTTTAGTTAAAAAATAAGTTCTTAAGTTATGTATTTGATTATAGTGCAGATTTTTTATGTCAATGACTCCGCGGCCACCAAATTTTCTTTTTAGCGTAAATCGTTCGGTCGCTGAATGGATATGATGTAACGGTGAAACGGAAAAGGAAACGTAAACGGAAACGGTAACGGTAACGGAAACGGAAACGGAAACGGAAACGGAAACGGAAACGGAAACGGAAACGGAAACGGAAACGGAAACGGAAACGGAAACGGAAACGGAAACGGAAACGGAAACGGAAACGGAAACGGAAACGGAAACGGAAACGGAAACGGAAACGGAAACGGTAACGGTAACGGTAACGGTAACGGTAACGGTAACGGTAACGGTAACGGTAACGGTAACGGTAACGGTAACGGTAACGGTAACGGTAACGGTAACGGTAACGGTAACGGTAACGGTAACGGTAACGGTAACGGTAACGGTAACGGTAACGGTAACGGTAACGGTAACGGTAACGGTAACGGTAACGGTAACGGTAACGGTAACGGTAACGGTAACGGTAACGGTAACGGTAACGGTAACGGTAACGGTAACGGTAACGGTAACGGTAACGGTAACGGTAACGGTAACGGTAACGGTAACGTCAAAGGTCAAAGGTCAAAGGTCAAAGGTCAAAGGTCAAAGGTCAAAGGTCAAAGGTCAAAGGTCATAGGTCATAGGTCATAGGTCATAGGTCATAGGTCATAGGTCATAGGTCATAGGTCATAGGTCATAGGTCATAGGTCATAGGTCATAGGTCATAGGTCATAGGTCATAGGTCATAGGTCATAGGTCATAGGTCATAGGTCATAGGTCATAGGTCATAGGTCATAGGTCATAGGTCATAGGTCATAGGTCATAGGTCATAGGTCATAGGTCATAGGTCATAGGTCATAGGTCCCCGAAACCCGAAATCCGAATCCGAAATCCGAAAACCGAAATCCGAATCCGAATCCGAATCCGAATCCAAATCCGAAATCCGAATCCGAATCCAAATCCGAATCCAAATCCGAATCATTATTATCATGAAGTCATTTGTTTTCGTGTTTTTACTGTATATTTTAATAAAATTATCATTTTTGCAGGAAATGAAGATCAGAATCATTACAATAAAAAACGACCACATGTCGACCATTCTCACTGTAAAGTTGAGATATAGCAGAAACGCGGAGTAATCTAGAAATAGGTAGGTTGTGATAATAAACTAACATTTGAAAAAGGAAGTAGTACGGGGGGGTTTTTCTCACCCAAAACATCCCTCCTCAAGCCATTTCAAAATCAAAAAGTTGGCACAGGTTTATACCGCATTGTGTAATGGACTCGTATTGGCTTATGTTACAAAATAAGTTCTTAAGTTATGTATTTGATTATAGTGCAGATTTTTTATGTCTATGACTCCGCGGCCACCTAATTTTCTTTTTAGCGTAAATCGTTCGGTTGCTGAATGGATATGATGTATATTGTACTTATAACTAGCGGTTCGGGTTGCGATATTAAGAGCTTCGAGTTCTGTGTCTGTCCATTTTATTATTTCAAAAGAGTATGGCAAAATTGGTACTGCATAAGTATTAATAGCTTTGATTTTATTTCGGCCTGATAGTTGGGTAGATAAAATTTATTTAGTCTTAGTTTATATTTAGATGTTAGCTTATTCTTAATTTCCTTATGATTAATTGCTGGTCTTTGTATATATCCTAAGTATTTATATGTATTTATATGCTCATGCCTTTTACTCATGCCTTTTGCTCATGCCATTTGCGGATTGTATCGTATTGCTACGAGAAAGCCTTCAGCCTGTTTTGCCTCTTAGTCTATTTATTTATTAATGCATTGTGTAATGGACTCGTATTGGCTTTAGTTAAAAAATAAGTTCTTAAGTTATGTATTTGATTATAGTGCAGATTTTTTATGTCAATGACTCCGCGGCCACCAAATTTTCTTTTTAGCGTAAATCGTTCGGTCGCTGAATGGATATGATGTAACGGTGAAACGGAAACGGAAACGGAAACGGAAACGGAAACGGAAACGGAAACGGAAACGGAAACGGAAACGGAAACGGAAACGGAAACGGAAACGGAAACGGAAACGGAAAGGGAAACGGAAAGGGAAACGGAAACGGAAACGGAAACGGAAACGGTAACGGTAACGGTAACGGTAACGGTAACGGTAACGGTAACGGTAACGGTAACGGTAACGGTAACGGTAACGGTAACGGTAACGGTAACGGTAACGGTAACGGTAACGGTAACGGTAACGGTAACGGTAACGGTAACGGTAACGGTAACGGTAACGGTAACGGTAACGGTAACGGTAACGGTAACGGTAACGGTAACGGTAACGGTAACGGTAACGGTAACGGTAACGGTAACGGTAACGGTAACGGTAACGGTAACGGTAACGGTAACGGTAACGGTAACGGTAACGGTAACGGTAACGGTAACGGTAACGGTAACGGTAACGGTAACGGTAACGGTAACGGTAACGGTAACGGTAACGGTAACGGTAACGGTAACGGTAACGGTAACGGTAACGGTAACGGTAACGGTAACGGTAACGGTAACGGTAACGGTAACGGTAACGGTAACGGTAACGGTAACTCAAAGGTCAAAGGTCAAAGGTCAAAGGTCAAAGGTCAAAGGTCAAAGGTCAAAGGTCATAGGTCACAGGTCACAGGTCACAGGTCACAGGTCATAGGTCATAGGTCATAGGTCATAGGTCATAGGTCATAGGTCATAGGTCATAGGTCATAGGTCATAGGTCATAGGTCATAGGTCATAGGTCCCCGAAACCCGAAATCCGAATCCGAAATCCGAAAACCGAAATCCGAATCCGAATCCGAATCCGAATCCAAATCCGAAATCCGAATCCGAATCCAAATCCGAATCCAAATCCGAATCATTATTATCATGAAGTCATTTGTTTTCGTGTTTTTACTGTATATTTTAATAAAATTATCATTTTTGCAGGAAATGAAGATCAGAATCATTACAATAAAAAACGACCACATGTCGACCATTCTCACTGTAAAGTTGAGATATAGCAGAAACGCGGAGTAATCTAGAAATAGGTAGGTTGTGATAATAAACTAACATTTGAAAAAGGAAGTAGTACGGGGGGGTTTTTCTCACCCAAAACATCCCTCCTCAAGCCATTTCAAAATCAAAAAGTTGGCACAGGTTTATACCGCATTGTGTAATGGACTCGTATTGGCTTATGTTACAAAATAAGTTCTTAAGTTATGTATTTGATTATAGTGCAGATTTTTTATGTCTATGACTCCGCGGCCACCTAATTTTCTTTTTAGCGTAAATCGTTCGGTTGCTGAATGGATATGATGTATATTGTACTTATAACTAGCGGTTCGGGTTGCGATATTAAGAGCTTCGAGTTCTGTGTCTGTCCATTTTATTATTTCAAAAGAGTATGGCAAAATTGGTACTGCATAAGTATTAATAGCTTTGATTTTATTTCGGCCTGATAGTTGGGTAGATAAAATTTATTTAGTCTTAGTTTATATTTAGATGTTAGCTTATTCTTAATTTCCTTATGATTAATTGCTGGTCTTTGTATATATCTTAAGTATTTATATGTATTTATATGCTCATGCCTTTTACTCATGCCTTTTGCTCATGCCATTTGCGGATTGTATCGTATTGCTACGAGAAAGCCTTCAGCCTGTTTTGCCTCTTAGTCTATTTATTTATTAATGCATTGTGTAATGGACTCGTATTGGCTTTAGTTAAAAAATAAGTTCTTAAGTTATGTATTTGATTATAGTGCAGATTTTTTATGTCAATGACTCCGCGGCCACCAAATTTTCTTTTTAGCGTAAATCGTTCGGTCGCTGAATGGATATGATGTAACGGTGAAACGGAAACGGAAACGGAAACGGAAACGGAAACGGAAACGGAAACGGAAACGGAAACGGAAACGGAAACGGAAACGGAAACGGAAACGGAAACGGAAACGGAAACGGAAACGGAAACGGAAACGGAAACGGAAACGGAAACGGAAACGGAAACGGAAACGGAAACGGAAACGGAAACGGAAACGGAAACGGAAACGGAAACGGAAACGGAAACGGAAACGGAAACGGAAACGGAAACGGAAACGGAAACGGAAACGGAAACGGTAACGGTAACGGTAACGGTAACGGTAACGGTAACGGTAACGGTAACGGTAACGGTAACGGTAACGGTAACGGTAACGGTAACGGTAACGGTAACGGTAACGGTAACGGTAACGGTAACGGTAACGGTAACGGTAACGGTAACGGTAACGGTAACGGTAACGGTAACGGTAACGGTAACGGTAACGGTAACGGTAACGGTAACGGTAACGGTAACGGTAACGGTAACGGTAACGGTAACGGTAACGGTAACGGTAACGGTAACGGTAACGGTAACGGTAACGGTAACGGTAACGGTAACGGTAACGGTAACGGTAACGGTAACGGTAACGTTAACGGTAACGGTAACGGTAACGGTAACGGTAACGGTAACGGTAACGGTAACGGTAACGGTAACGGTAACTCAAAGGTCAAAGGTCAAAGGTCAAAGGTCAAAGGTCAAAGGTCATAGGTCACAGGTCATAGGTCATAGGTCATAGGTCATAGGTCATAGGTCATAGGTCATAGGTCATAGGTCATAGGTCATAGGTCATAGGTCATAGGTCATAGGTCATAGGTCATAGGTCATAGGTCATAGGTCATAGGTCATAGGTCATAGGTCATAGGTCCCCGAAACCCGAAATCCGAATCCGAAATCCGAAAACCGAAATCCGAATCCGAATCCGAATCCGAATCCAAATCCGAAATCCGAATCCGAATCCAAATCCGAATCCAAATCCGAATCATTATTATCATGAAGTCATTTGTTTTCGTGTTTTTACTGTATATTTTAATAAAATTATCATTTTTGCAGGAAATGAAGATCAGAATCATTACAATAAAAAACGACCACATGTCGACCATTCTCACTGTAAAGTTGAGATATAGCAGAAACGCGGAGTAATCTAGAAATAGGTAGGTTGTGATAATAAACTAACATTTGAAAAAGGAAGTAGTACGGGGGGGTTTTTCTCACCCAAAACATCCCTCCTCAAGCCATTTCAAAATCAAAAAGTTGGCACAGGTTTATACCGCATTGTGTAATGGACTCGTATTGGCTTATGTTACAAAATAAGTTCTTAAGTTATGTATTTGATTATAGTGCAGATTTTTTATGTCTATGACTCCGCGGCCACCTAATTTTCTTTTTAGCGTAAATCGTTCGGTTGCTGAATGGATATGATGTAACGGTGAAACGGAAAAGGAAACGTAAACGGAAACGGTAACGGAAACGGAAACGGAAACGGAAACGGAAACGGAAACGGAAACGGAAACGGAAACGGAAACGGAAACGGAAACGGAAACGGAAACGGAAACGGAAACGGAAACGGAAACGGAAACGGAAACGGAAACGGAAACGGAAACGGAAACGGAAACGGAAACGGAAACGGAAACGGAAACGGAAACGGTAACGGTAACGGTAACGGTAACGGTAACGGTAACGGTAACGGTAACGGTAACGGTAACGGTAACGGTAACGGTAACGGTAACGGTAACGGTAACGGTAACGGTAACGGTAACGGTAACGGTAACGGTAACGGTAACGGTAACGGTAACGGTAACGGTAACGGTAACGGTAACGGTAACGGTAACGGTAACGGTAACGGTAACGGTAACGGTAACGGTAACGGTAACGGTAACGGTAACGGTAACGGTAACGGTAACGGTAACGGTAACGGTAACGGTAACGGTAACGGTAACGGTAACGGTAACGGTAACGTCAAAGGTCAAAGGTCAAAGGTCAAAGGTCAAAGGTCAAAGGTCAAAGGTCAAAGGTCAAAGGTCAAAGGTCATAGGTCATAGGTCATAGGTCATAGGTCATAGGTCATAGGTCATAGGTCATAGGTCATAGGTCATAGGTCATAGGTCATAGGTCATAGGTCATAGGTCATAGGTCATAGGTCATAGGTCATAGGTCATAGGTCATAGGTCATAGGTCATAGGTCATAGGTCATAGGTCATAGGTCATAGGTCATAGGTCATAGGTCATAGGTCATAGGTCCCCGAAACCCGAAATCCGAATCCGAAATCCGAAAACCGAAATCCGAATCCGAATCCGAATCCGAATCCAAATCCGAAATCCGAATCCGAATCCAAATCCGAATCCAAATCCGAATCATTATTATCATGAAGTCATTTGTTTTCGTGTTTTTACTGTATATTTTAATAAAATTATCATTTTTGCAGGAAATGAAGATCAGAATCATTACAATAAAAAACGACCACATGTCGACCATTCTCACTGTAAAGTTGAGATATAGCAGAAACGCGGAGTAATCTAGAAATAGGTAGGTTGTGATAATAAACTAACATTTGAAAAAGGAAGTAGTACGGGGGGGTTTTTCTCACCCAAAACATCCCTCCTCAAGCCATTTCAAAATCAAAAAGTTGGCACAGGTTTATACCGCATTGTGTAATGGACTCGTATTGGCTTATGTTACAAAATAAGTTCTTAAGTTATGTATTTGATTATAGTGCAGATTTTTTATGTCTATGACTCCGCGGCCACCTAATTTTCTTTTTAGCGTAAATCGTTCGGTTGCTGAATGGATATGATGTAACGGTGAAACGGAAAAGGAAACGTAAACGGAAACGGAAACGGAAACGGAAACGGAAACGGAAACGGAAACGGAAACGGAAACGGAAACGGAAACGGAAACGGAAACGGAAACGGAAACGGAAACGGAAACGGAAACGGAAACGGAAACGGAAACGGAAACGGAAACGGAAACGGAAACGGAAACGGAAACGGAAACGGAAACGGAAACGGTAAC
The DNA here is from genome assembly GCA_905333045.1 of Lysandra bellargus. NCBI lineage: Eukaryota > Metazoa > Arthropoda > Insecta > Lepidoptera > Lycaenidae > Lysandra > Lysandra bellargus. The sequence continues at coordinate 3,274,088 of HG995334.1, read as the reverse complement.
GGTAACGGTAACGGTAACGGTAACGGTAACGGTAACGGTAACGGTAACGGTAACGGTAACGGTAACGGTAACGGTAACGGTAACGGTAACGGTAACGGTAACGGTAACGGTAACGGTAACGGTAACGGTAACGGTAACGGTAACGGTAACGGTAACGGTAACGGTAACGGTAACGGTAACGGTAACGGTAACGGTAACGGTAACGGTAACGGTAACGGTAACGGTAACGGTAACGGTAACGGTAACGGTAACGGTAACGGTAACGGTAACGGTAACGGTAACGGTAACGGTAACGGTAACGGTAACGGTAACGGTAACGGTAACGGTAACGGTAACGGTAACGGTAACGGTAACGGTAACGGTAACGGTAACGGTAACGGTAACGGTAACGGTAACGGTAACGGTAACGGTAACGGTAACGGTAACGGTAACGGTAACGGTAACGGTAACGGTAACGGTAACGGTAACGTCAAAGGTCAAAGGTCAAAGGTCAAAGGTCAAAGGTCAAAGGTCAAAGGTCAAAGGTCATAGGTCATAGGTCATAGGTCATAGGTCATAGGTCATAGGTCATAGGTCATAGGTCATAGGTCATAGGTCATAGGTCATAGGTCATAGGTCATAGGTCATAGGTCATAGGTCATAGGTCATAGGTCATAGGTCATAGGTCATAGGTCATAGGTCATAGGTCATAGGTCATAGGTCATAGGTCATAGGTCATAGGTCATAGGTCATAGGTCATAGGTCATAGGTCATAGGTCATAGGTCATAGGTCATAGGTCATAGGTCATAGGTCCCCGAAACCCGAAATCCGAATCCGAAATCCGAAAACCGAAATCCGAATCCGAATCCGAATCTGAATCCAAATCCGAAATCCGAATCCGAATCCAAATCCGAATCCAAATCCGAATCATTATTATCATGAAGTCATTTGTTTTCGTGTTTTTACTGTATATTTTAATAAAATTATCATTTTTGCAGGAAATGAAGATCAGAATCATTACAATAAAAAACGACCACATGTCGACCATTCTCACTGTAAAGTTGAGATATAGCAGAAACGCGGAGTAATCTAGAAATAGGTAGGTTGTGATAATAAACTAACATTTGAAAAAGGAAGTAGTACGGGGGGGTTTTTCTCACCCAAAACATCCCTCCTCAAGCCATTTCAAAATCAAAAAGTTGGCACAGGTTTATACCGCATTGTGTAATGGACTCGTATTGGCTTATGTTACAAAATAAGTTCTTAAGTTATGTATTTGATTATAGTGCAGATTTTTTATGTCTATGACTCCGCGGCCACCTAATTTTCTTTTTAGCGTAAATCGTTCGGTTGCTGAATGGATATGATGTATATTGTACTTATAACTAGCGGTTCGGGTTGCGATATTAAGAGCTTCGAGTTCTGTGTCTGTCCATTTTATTATTTCAAAAGAGTATGGCAAAATTGGTACTGCATAAGTATTAATAGCTTTGATTTTATTTCGGCCTGATAGTTGGGTAGATAAAATTTATTTAGTCTTAGTTTATATTTAGATGTTAGCTTATTCTTAATTTCCTTATGATTAATTGCTGGTCTTTGTATATATCCTAAGTATTTATATGTATTTATATGCTCATGCCTTTTACTCATGCCTTTTGCTCATGCCATTTGCGGATTGTATCGTATTGCTACGAGAAAGCCTTCAGCCTGTTTTGCCTCTTAGTCTATTTATTTATTAATGCATTGTGTAATGGACTCGTATTGGCTTTAGTTAAAAAATAAGTTCTTAAGTTATGTATTTGATTATAGTGCAGATTTTTTATGTCAATGACTCCGCGGCCACCAAATTTTCTTTTTAGCGTAAATCGTTCGGTCGCTGAATGGATATGATGTAACGGTGAAACGGAAACGGAAACGGAAACGGAAACGGAAACGGAAACGGAAACGGAAACGGAAACGGAAACGGAAACGGAAACGGAAACGGAAACGGAAACGGAAACGGAAACGGAAACGGAAACGGAAACGGAAACGGAAACGGAAACGGAAACGGAAACGGAAACGGAAACGGAAACGGAAACGGTAACGGTAACGGTAACGGTAACGGTAACGGTAACGGTAACGGTAACGGTAACGGTAACGGTAACGGTAACGGTAACGGTAACGGTAACGGTAACGGTAACGGTAACGGTAACGGTAACGGTAACGGTAACGGTAACGGTAACGGTAACGGTAACGGTAACGGTAACGGTAACGGTAACGGTAACGGTAACGGTAACGGTAACGGTAACGGTAACGGTAACGGTAACGGTAACGGTAACGGTAACGGTAACGGTAACGGTAACGGTAATGGTAACGGTAACGGTAACGGTAACGGTAACGGTAACGGTAACGGTAACTCAAAGGTCAAAGTCAAAGGTCAAAGGTCAAAGGTCAAAGGTCAAAGGTCATAGGTCATAGGTCATAGGTCATAGGTCATAGGTCATAGGTCATAGGTCATAGGTCATAGGTCATAGGTCATAGGTCATAGGTCATAGGTCATAGGTCATAGGTCATAGGTCATAGGTCATAGGTCATAGGTCATAGGTCATAGGTCCCCGAAACCCGAAATCCGAATCCGAAATCCGAAAACCGAAATCCGAATCCGAATCCGAATCCGAATCCAAATCCGAAATCCGAATCCGAATCCAAATCCGAATCCAAATCCGAATCATTATTATCATGAAGTCATTTGTTTTCGTGTTTTTACTGTATATTTTAATAAAATTATCATTTTTGCAGGAAATGAAGATCAGAATCATTACAATAAAAAACGACCACATGTCGACCATTCTCACTGTAAAGTTGAGATATAGCAGAAACGCGGAGTAATCTAGAAATAGGTAGGTTGTGATAATAAACTAACATTTGAAAAAGGAAGTAGTACGGGGGGGTTTTTCTCACCCAAAACATCCCTCCTCAAGCCATTTCAAAATCAAAAAGTTGGCACAGGTTTATACCGCATTGTGTAATGGACTCGTATTGGCTTATGTTACAAAATAAGTTCTTAAGTTATGTATTTGATTATAGTGCAGATTTTTTATGTCTATGACTCCGCGGCCACCTAATTTTCTTTTTAGCGTAAAGCGTTCGGTTGCTGAATGGATATGATGTAACGGTGAAACGGAAAAGGAAACGTAAACGGAAACGGTAACGGAAACGGAAACGGAAACGGAAACGGAAACGGTAACGGAAACGGAAACGGAAACGGAAACGGAAACGGAAACGAAAACGGAAACGGAAACGGAAACGGAAACGGAAACGGAAACGGAAACGGAAACGGAAACGGAAACGGAAACGGAAACGGAAACGGAAACGGAAACGGAAACGGAAACGGAAACGGAAACGGAAACGGAAACGGAAACGGAAACGGAAACGGAAACGGAAACGGAAACGGAAACGGAAACGGAAACGGAAACGGAAACGGAAACGGTAACGGTAACGGAAACGGAAACGGAAACGGAAACGGAAACGGAAACGGAAACGGAAACGGAAACGGAAACGGAAACGGAAACGGAAACGGAAACGGAAACGGAAACGGAAACGGAAACGGAAACGGAAACGGAAACGGAAACGGAAACGGAAACGGAAACGGAAACGGAAACGGAAACGGAAACGGAAACGGAAACGGAAACGGAAACGGAAACGGAAACGGAAACGGAAACGGAAACGGTAACGGTAACGGTAACGGTAACGGTAACGGTAACGGTAACGGTAACGGTAACGGTAACGGTAACGGTAACGGTAACGGTAACGGTAACGGTAACGGTAACGGTAACGGTAACGGTAACGGTAACGGTAACGGTAACGGTAACGGTAACGGTAACGGTAACGGTAACGGTAACGGTAACGGTAACGGTAACGGTAACGGTAACGGTAACGGTAACGGTAACGGTAACGGTAACGGTAACGGTAACGGTAACGGTAACGGTAACGGTAACGGTAACGGTAACGGTAACGGTAACGGTAACGGTAACGGTAACGGTAACGGTAACGGTAACGGTAACGGTAACGGTAACGGTAACGTCAAAGGTCAAAGGTCAAAGGTCAAAGGTCAAAGGTCAAAGGTCAAAGGTCAAAGGTCAAAGGTCAAAGGTCAAAGGTCAAAGGTCAAAGGTCAAAGGTCATAGGTCATAGGTCATAGGTCATAGGTCATAGGTCATAGGTCATAGGTCATAGGTCATAGGTCATAGGTCATAGGTCATAGGTCATAGGTCATAGGTCATAGGTCATAGGTCATAGGTCATAGGTCATAGGTCATAGGTCATAGGTCATAGGTCATAGGTCATAGGTCATAGGTCATAGGTCATAGGTCATAGGTCATAGGTCATAGGTCATAGGTCATAGGTCATAGGTCATAGGTCATAGGTCATAGGTCATAGGTCATAGGTCATAGGTCATAGGTCATAGGTCATAGGTCATAGGTCATAGGTCATAGGTCATAGGTCATAGGTCATAGGTCATAGGTCATAGGTCATAGGTCATAGGTCATAGGTCATAGGTCATAGGTCATAGGTCATAGGTCATAGGTCATAGGTCATAGGTCATAGGTCATAGGTCATAGGTCATAGGTCATAGGTCATAGGTCCCCGAAACCCGAAATCCGAATCCGAAATCCGAAAACCGAAATCCGAATCCGAATCCGAATCCGAATCCAAATCCGAAATCCGAATCCGAATCCAAATCCGAATCCAAATCCGAATCATTATTATCATGAAGTCATTTGTTTTCGTGTTTTTACTGTATATTTTAATAAAATTATCATTTTTGCAGGAAATGAAGATCAGAATCATTACAATAAAAAACGACCACATGTCGACCATTCTCACTGTAAAGTTGAGATATAGCAGAAACGCGGAGTAATCTAGAAATAGGTAGGTTGTGATAATAAACTAACATTTGAAAAAGGAAGTAGTACGGGGGGGTTTTTCTCACCCAAAACATCCCCCCTCAAGCCATTTCAAAATCAAAAAGTTGGCACAGGTTTATACCGCATTGTGTAATGGACTCGTATTGGCTTATGTTACAAAATAAGTTCTTAAGTTATGTATTTGATTATAGTGCAGATTTTTTATGTCTATGACTCCGCGGCCACCTAATTTTCTTTTTAGCGTAAATCGTTCGGTTGCTGAATGGATATGATGTATATTGTACTTATAACTAGCGGTTCGGGTTGCGATATTAAGAGCTTCGAGTTCTGTGTCTGTCCATTTTATTATTTCAAAAGAGTATGGCAAAATTGGTACTGCATAAGTATTAATAGCTTTGATTTTATTTCGGCCTGATAGTTGGGTAGATAAAATTTATTTAGTCTTAGTTTATATTTAGATGTTAGCTTATTCTTAATTTCCTTATGATTAATTGCTGGTCTTTGTATATATCCTAAGTATTTATATGTATTTATATGCTCATGCCTTTTACTCATGCCTTTTGCTCATGCCATTTGCGGATTGTATCGTATTGCTACGAGAAAGCCTTCAGTTTCACCGTATATATTACCTTTTGTTTTGCCTCTTAGTCTATTTATTTATTAATGCATTGTGTAATGGACTCGTATTGGCTTTAGTTAAAAAATAAGTTCTTAAGTTATGTATTTGATTATAGTGCAGATTTTTTATGTCAATGACTCCGCGGCCACCAAATTTTCTTTTTAGCGTAAATCGTTCGGTCGCTGAATGGATATGATGTAACGGTGAAACGGAAAAGGAAACGTAAACGGAAACGGTAACGGTAACGGAAACGGAAACGGAAACGGAAACGGAAACGGAAACGGAAACGGAAACGGAAACGGAAACGGAAACGGAAACGGAAACGGAAACGGAAACGGAAACGGAAACGGAAACGGAAACGGAAACGGAAACGGAAACGGAAACGGAAACGGAAACGGAAACGGAAACGGAAACGGAAACGGAAACGGAAACGGAAACGGAAACGGTAACGGTAACGGTAACGGTAACGGTAACGGTAACGGTAACGGTAACGGTAACGGTAACGGTAACGGTAACGGTAACGGTAACGGTAACGGTAACGGTAACGGTAACGGTAACGGTAACGGTAACGGTAACGGTAACGGTAACGGTAACGGTAACGGTAACGGTAACGGTAACGGTAACGGTAACGGTAACGGTAACGGTAACGGTAACGGTAACGGTAACGGTAACGGTAACGGTAACGGTAACGGTAACGGTAACGGTAACGGTAGCGGTAGCGGTAGCGGAAGCGGAAACGGAAACGGAAACGGAAACGGAAGCGGAAACGGAAACGGAAACGGAAACGGAAACGGAAACGGAAACGGAAACGGAAACGGAAACGGAAACGGAAACGGAAACGGAAACGGAAACGGAAACGGAAACGGAAACGGAAACGGAAACGGAAACGGAAACGGAAACGGAAACGGAAACGGAAACGGAAACGGAAACGGAAACGGAAACGGAAACGGAAACGGAAACGGAAACGGAAACGGAAACGGAAACGGAAACGGAAACGGAAACGGTAACGGTAACGGTAACGGTAACGGTAACGGTAACGGTAACGGTAACGGTAACGGTAACGGTAACGGTAACGGTAACGGTAACGGTAACGGTAACGGTAACGGTAACGGTAACGGTAACGGTAACGGTAACGGTAACGGTAACGGTAACGGTAACGGTAACGGTAACGGTAACGGTAACGGTAACGGTAACGGTAACGGTAACGGTAACGGTAACGGTAACGGTAACGGTAACGGTAACGGTAACGGTAACGGTAACGGTAAAGGTAACGGTAACGGTAACGGTAACGGTAACGGTAACGGTAACGGTAACGGTAACGGTAACGGTAACGGTAACGGTAACGGTAACGGTAACGGTAACGGTAACGGTAACGGTAACGGTAACGGTAACGTCAAAGGTCATAGGTCAAAGGTCAAAGGTCATAGGTCATAGGTCATAGGTCATAGGTCAAAGGTCATAGGTCATAGGTCATAGGTCATAGGTCATAGGTCATAGGTCATAGGTCATAGGTCATAGGTCATAGGTCATAGGTCATAGGTCATAGGTCCGCGAAACCCGAAATCCGAATCCGAAATCCGAAAACCGAAATCCGAATCCGAATCCGAATCCGAATCCAAATCCAAATCCGAAATCCGAATCCGAATCCAAATCCGAATCCGAATCCGAATCATTATTATCATGAAGTCATTTGTTTTCGTGTTTTTACTGTATATTTTAATAAAATTATCATTTTTGCAGGAAATGAAGATCAGAATCATTACAATAAAAAACGACCACATGTCGACCATTCTCACTGTAAAGTTGAGATATAGCAGAAACGCGGAGTAATCTAGAAATAGGTAGGTTGTGATAATAAACTAACATTTGAAAAAGGAAGTAGTACGGGGGGGTTTTTCTCACCCAAAACATCCCTCCTCAAGCCATTTCAAAATCAAAAAGTTGGCACAGGTTTATACCGCATTGTGTAATGGACTCGTATTGGCTTATGTTACAAAATAAGTTCTTAAGTTATGTATTTGATTATAGTGCAGATTTTTTATGTCTATGACTCCGCGGCCACCTAATTTTCTTTTTAGCGTAAATCGTTCGGTTGCTGAATGGATATGATGTATATTGTACTTATAACTAGCGGTTCGGGTTGCGATATTAAGAGCTTCGAGTTCTGTGTCTGTCCATTTTATTATTTCAAAAGAGTATGGCAAAATTGGTACTGCATAAGTATTAATAGCTTTGATTTTATTTCGGCCTGATAGTTGGGTAGATAAAATTTATTTAGTCTTAGTTTATATTTAGATGTTAGCTTATTCTTAATTTCCTTATGATTAATTGCTGGTCTTTGTATATATCCTAAGTATTTATATGTATTTATATGCTCATGCCTTTTACTCATGCCTTTTGCTCATGCCATTTGCGGATTGTATCGTATTGCTACGAGAAAGCCTTCATCCTGTTTTGCCTCTTAGTCTATTTATTTATTAATGCATTGTGTAATGGACTCGTATTGGCTTTAGTTAAAAAATAAGTTCTTAAGTTATGTATTTGATTATAGTGCAGATTTTTTATGTCAATGACTCCGCGGCCACCAAATTTTCTTTTTAGCGTAAATCGTTCGGTCGCTGAATGGATATGATGTAACGGTGAAACGGAAACGGAAACGGAAACGGAAACGGAAACGGAAACGGAAACGGAAACGGAAACGGAAACGGAAACGGAAACGGAAACGGAAACGGAAACGGAAACGGAAACGGAAACGGAAACGGAAACGGAAACGGAAACGGAAACGGAAACGGAAACGGAAACGGAAACGGAAACGGAAACGGAAACGGTAACGGTAACGGTAACGGTAACGGTAACGGTAACGGTAACGGTAACGGTAACGGTAACGGTAACGGTAACGGTAACGGTAACGGTAACGGTAACGGTAACGGTAACGGTAACGGTAACGGTAACGGTAACGGTAACGGTAACGGTAACGGTAACGGTAACGGTAACGGTAACGGTAACGGTAACGGTAACGGTAACGGTAACGGTAACGGTAACGGTAACGGTAACGGTAACGGTAACGGTAACGGTAACGGTAACGGTAACGGTAACGGTAACGGTAACTCAAAGGTCAAAGGTCAAAGGTCAAAGGTCAAAGGTCAAAGGTCAAAGGTCATAGGTCATAGGTCATAGGTCATAGGTCATAGGTCATAGGTCATAGGTCATAGGTCATAGGTCATAGGTCATAGGTCATAGGTCATAGGTCATAGGTCATAGGTCATAGGTCATAGGTCATAGGTCATAGGTCATAGGTCATAGGTCATAGGTCATAGGTCATAGGTCATAGGTCATAGGTCATAGGTCCCCGAAACCCGAAATCCGAATCCGAAATCCGAAAACCGAAATCCGAATCCGAATCCGAATCCGAATCCAAATCCGAAATCCGAATCCGAATCCAAATCCGAATCCAAATCCGAATCATTATTATCATGAAGTCATTTGTTTTCGTGTTTTTACTGTATATTTTAATAAAATTATCATTTTTGCAGGAAATGAAGATCAGAATCATTACAATAAAAAACGACCACATGTCGACCATTCTCACTGTAAAGTTGAGATATAGCAGAAACGCGGAGTAATCTAGAAATAGGTAGGTTGTGATAATAAACTAACATTTGAAAAAGGAAGTAGTACGGGGGGGTTTTTCTCACCCAAAACATCCCTCCTCAAGCCATTTCAAAATCAAAAAGTTGGCACAGGTTTATACCGCATTGTGTAATGGACTCGTATTGGCTTATGTTACAAAATAAGTTCTTAAGTTATGTATTTGATTATAGTGCAGATTTTTTATGTCTATGACTCCGCGGCCACCTAATTTTCTTTTTAGCGTAAATCGTTCGGTTGCTGAATGGATATGATGTAACGGTGAAACGGAAAAGGAAACGTAAACGGAAACGGTAACGGAAACGGAAACGGAAACGGAAACGGAAACGGTAACGGAAACGGAAACGGAAACGGAAACGGAAACGGAAACGGAAACGGAAACGGAAACGGAAACGGAAACGGAAACGGAAACGGAAACGGAAACGGAAACGGAAACGGAAACGGAAACGGAAACGGAAACGGAAACGGAAACGGAAACGGAAACGGAAACGGAAACGGAAACGGAAACGGAAACGGAAAAGGAAACGGAAACGGAAACGGAAACGGAAACGGAAACGGAAACGGAAACGGAAACGGAAACGGAAACGGTAACGGTAACGGTAACGGAAACGGAAACGGAAACGGAAACGGAAACGGAAACGGAAACGGAAACGGAAACGGAAACGGAAACGGAAACGGAAACGGAAACGGAAACGGAAACGGAAACGGAAACGGAAACGGAAACGGAAACGGAAACGGAAACGGAAACGGAAACGGTAACGGTAACGGTAACGGTAACGGTAACGGTAACGGTAACGGTAACGGTAACGGTAACGGTAACGGTAACGGTAACGGTAACGGTAACGGTAACGGTAACGGTAACGGTAACGGTAACGGTAACGGTAACGGTAACGGTAACGGTAACGGTAACGGTAACGGTAACGGTAACGGTAACGGTAACGGTAACGGTAACGGTAACGGTAACGGTAACGGTAACGGTAACGGTAACGGTAACGGTAACGGTAACGGTAACGGTAACGGTAACGGTAACGGTAACGGTAACGGTAACGGTAACGGTAACGGTAACGGTAACGGTAACGGTAACGGTAACGGTAACGGTAACGTCAAAGGTCAAAGGTCAAAGGTCAAAGGTCAAAGGTCAAAGGTCAAAGGTCAAAGGTCAAAGGTCAAAGGTCAAAGGTCATAGGTCATAGGTCATAGGTCATAGGTCATAGGTCATAGGTCATAGGTCATAGGTCATAGGTCATAGGTCATAGGTCATAGGTCATAGGTCATAGGTCATAGGTCATAGGTCATAGGTCATAGGTCATAGGTCATAGGTCATAGGTCATAGGTCATAGGTCATAGGTCATAGGTCATAGGTCATAGGTCATAGGTCATAGGTCATAGGTCATAGGTCATAGGTCATAGGTCATAGGTCATAGGTCATAGGTCATAGGTCATAGGTCATAGGTCATAGGTCATAGGTCATAGGTCATAGGTCATAGGTCATAGGTCATAGGTCATAGGTCATAGGTCATAGGTCATAGGTCATAGGTCATAGGTCATAGGTCATAGGTCATAGGTCATAGGTCATAGGTCATAGGTCATAGGTCATAGGTCATAGGTCATAGGTCATAGGTCATAGGTCATAGGTCATAGGTCATAGGTCATAGGTCCCCGAAACCCGAAATCCGAATCCGAAATCCGAAAACCGAAATCCGAATCCGAATCCGAATCCGAATCCAAATCCGAAATCCGAATCCGAATCCAAATCCGAATCCAAATCCGAATCATTATTATCATGAAGTCATTTGTTTTCGTGTTTTTACTGTATATTTTAATAAAATTATCATTTTTGCAGGAAATGAAGATCAGAATCATTACAATAAAAAACGACCACATGTCGACCATTCTCACTGTAAAGTTGAGATATAGCAGAAACGCGGAGTAATCTAGAAATAGGTAGGTTGTGATAATAAACTAACATTTGAAAAAGGAAGTAGTACGGGGGGGTTTTTCTCACCCAAAACATCCCCCCTCAAGCCATTTCAAAATCAAAAAGTTGGCACAGGTTTATACCGCATTGTGTAATGGACTCGTATTGGCTTATGTTACAAAATAAGTTCTTAAGTTATGTATTTGATTATAGTGCAGATTTTTTATGTCTATGACTCCGCGGCCACCTAATTTTCTTTTTAGCGTAAATCGTTCGGTTGCTGAATGGATATGATGTATATTGTACTTATAACTAGCGGTTCGGGTTGCGATATTAAGAGCTTCGAGTTCTGTGTCTGTCCATTTTATTATTTCAAAAGAGTATGGCAAAATTGGTACTGCATAAGTATTAATAGCTTTGATTTTATTTCGGCCTGATAGTTGGGTAGATAAAATTTATTTAGTCTTAGTTTATATTTAGATGTTAGCTTATTCTTAATTTCCTTATGATTAATTGCTGGTCTTTGTATATATCCTAAGTATTTATATGTATTTATATGCTCATGCCTTTTACTCATGCCTTTTGCTCATGCCATTTGCGGATTGTATCGTATTGCTACGAGAAAGCCTTCAGTTTCACCGTATATATTACCTTTTGTTTTGCCTCTTAGTCTATTTATTTATTAATGCATTGTGTAATGGACTCGTATTGGCTTTAGTTAAAAAATAAGTTCTTAAGTTATGTATTTGATTATAGTGCAGATTTTTTATGTCAATGACTCCGCGGCCACCAAATTTTCTTTTTAGCGTAAATCGTTCGGTCGCTGAATGGATATGATGTAACGGTGAAACGGAAAAGGAAACGTAAACGGAAACGGTAACGGTAACGGAAACGGAAACGGAAACGGAAACGGAAACGGAAACGGAAACGGAAACGGAAACGGAAACGGAAACGGAAACGGAAACGGAAACGGAAACGGAAACGGAAACGGAAACGGAAACGGAAACGGAAACGGAAACGGAAACGGAAACGGAAACGGAAACGGAAACGGAAACGGAAACGGAAACGGAAACGGAAACGGAAACGGAAACGGAAACGGTAACGGTAACGGTAACGGTAACGGTAACGGTAACGGTAACGGTAACGGTAACGGTAACGGTAACGGTAACGGTAACGGTAACGGTAACGGTAACGGTAACGGTAACGGTAACGGTAACGGTAACGGTAACGGTAACGGTAACGGTAACGGTAACGGTAACGGTAACGGTAACGGTAACGGTAACGGTAACGGTAACGGTAACGGTAACGGTAACGGTAACGGTAGCGGTAGCGGTAGCGGTAGCGGTAGCGGAAGCGGAAGCGGAAGCGGAAGCGGAAGCGGAAGCGGAAGCGGAAGCGGAAGCGGAAACGGAAACGGAAACGGAAACGGAAACGGAAACGGAAACGGAAACGGAAACGGAAACGGAAACGGAAACGGAAACGGAAACGGAAACGGAAACGGAAACGGAAACGGAAACGGTAACGGTAACGGTAACGGTAACGGTAACGGTAACGGTAACGGTAACGGTAACGGTAACGGTAACGGTAACGGTAACGGTAACGGTAACGGTAACGGTAACGGTAACGGTAACGGTAACGGTAACGGTAACGGTAACGGTAACGGTAACGGTAACGGTAACGGTAACGGTAACGGTAACGGTAACGGTAACGGTAACGGTAACGGTAACGGTAACGGTAACGGTAACGGTAACGGTAACGGTAACGGTAACGGTAACGGTAACGGTAACGGTAACGGTAACGGTAACGGTAACGGTAACGGTAACGGTAACGGTAACGGTAACGGTAACGGTAACGGTAACGGTAACGGTAACGGTAACGGTAACGGTAACGGTAACGGTAACGGTAACGGTAACGGTAACGGTAACGGTAACGGTAACGGTAACGTCAAAGGTCATAGGTCAAAGGTCAAAGGTCATAGGTCATAGGTCATAGGTCATAGGTCAAAGGTCATAGGTCATAGGTCATAGGTCATAGGTCATAGGTCATAGGTCATAGGTCATAGGTCATAGGTCATAGGTCATAGGTCATAGGTCCGCGAAACCCGAAATCCGAATCCGAAATCCGAAAACCGAAATCCGAATCCGAATCCGAATCCGAATCCAAATCCAAATCCGAAATCCGAATCCGAATCCAAATCCGAATCCGAATCCGAATCATTATTATCATGAAGTCATTTGTTTTCGTGTTTTTACTGTATATTTTAATAAAATTATCATTTTTGCAGGAAATGAAGATCAGAATCATTACAATAAAAAACGACCACATGTCGACCATTCTCACTGTAAAGTTGAGATATAGCAGAAACGCGGAGTAATCTAGAAATAGGTAGGTTGTGATAATAAACTAACATTTGAAAAAGGAAGTAGTACGGGGGGGTTTTTCTCACCCAAAACATCCCTCCTCAAGCCATTTCAAAATCAAAAAGTTGGCACAGGTTTATACCGCATTGTGTAATGGACTCGTATTGGCTTATGTTACAAAATAAGTTCTTAAGTTATGTATTTGATTATAGTGCAGATTTTTTATGTCTATGACTCCGCGGCCACCTAATTTTCTTTTTAGCGTAAATCGTTCGGTTGCTGAATGGATATGATGTATATTGTACTTATAACTAGCGGTTCGGGTTGCGATATTAAGAGCTTCGAGTTCTGTGTCTGTCCATTTTATTATTTCAAAAGAGTATGGCAAAATTGGTACTGCATAAGTATTAATAGCTTTGATTTTATTTCGGCCTGATAGTTGGGTAGATAAAATTTATTTAGTCTTAGTTTATATTTAGATGTTAGCTTATTCTTAATTTCCTTATGATTAATTGCTGGTCTTTGTATATATCCTAAGTATTTATATGTATTTATATGCTCATGCCTTTTACTCATGCCTTTTGCTCATGCCATTTGCGGATTGTATCGTATTGCTACGAGAAAGCCTTCAGCCTGTTTTGCCTCTTAGTCTATTTATTTATTAATGCATTGTGTAATGGACTCGTATTGGCTTTAGTTAAAAAATAAGTTCTTAAGTTATGTATTTGATTATAGTGCAGATTTTTTATGTCAATGACTCCGCGGCCACCAAATTTTCTTTTTAGCGTAAATCGTTCGGTCGCTGAATGGATATGATGTAACGGTGAAACGGAAAAGGAAACGTAAACGGAAACGGTAACGGAAACGGAAACGGTAACGGTAACGGTAACGGTAACGGAAACGGAAACGGAAACGGAAGCGGAAGCGGAAGCGGAAGCGGAAGCGGAAACGGAAACGGAAACGGAAACGGAAACGGAAACGGAAACGGAAACGGAAACGGTAACGGTAACGGTAACGGTAACGGTAACGGTAACGGTAACGGTAACGGTAACGGAAACGGAAACGGAAACGGAAACGGAAACGGAAACGGAAACGGAAACGGAAACGGAAACGGAAACGGAAACGGAAACGGAAACGGAAACGGAAACGGAAACGGAAACGGAAACGGAAACGGAAACGGAAACGGAAACGGAAACGGAAACGGAAACGGAAACGGAAACGGAAACGGAAACGGAAACGGAAACGGAAACGGAAACGGAAACGGAAACGGAAACGGAAACGGAAACGGAAACGGAAACGGAAACGGAAACGGAAACGGAAACGGAAACGGAAACGGAAACGGAAACGGAAACGGAAACGGAAACGGAAACGGAAACGGAAACGGAAACGGAAACGGAAACGGAAACGGAAACGGAAACGGAAACGGAAACGGAAACGGAAACGGAAACGGAAACGGAAACGGAAACGGAAACGGAAACGGAAACGGAAACGGAAACGGAAACGGAAACGGAAACGGAAACGGAAACGGAAACGGAAACGGAAACGGAAACGGAAACGGAAACGGAAACGGAAACGGAAACGGAAACGGAAACGGAAACGGAAACGGAAACGGAAACGGAAACGGAAACGGAAACGGAAACGGAAACGGAAACGGAAACGGAAACGGAAACGGAAACGGAAACGGAAACGGAAACGGAAACGGAAACGGAAACGGAAACGGAAACGGAAACGGAAACGGAAACGGAAACGGAAACGGAAACGGAAACGGAAACGGAAACGGAAACGGTAACGGTAACGGTAACGGTAACGGTAACGGTAACGGTAACGGTAACGGTAACGGTAACGGTAACGGTAACGGTAACGGTAACGGTAACGGTAACGGTAACGGTAACGGTAACGGTAACGGTAACGGTAACGGTAACGGTAACGGTAACGGTAACGGTAACGGTAACGGTAACGGTAACGGTAACGGTAACGGTAACGGTAACGGTAACGGTAACGGTAACGGTAACGGTAACGGTAACGGTAACGGTAACGGTAACGGTAACGGTAACGGTAACGGTAACGGTAACGGTAACGGTAACGGTAACGGTAACGGTAACGGTAACGGTAACGGTAACGGTAACGGTAACGGTAACGGTAACGGTAAGGTCAAAGGTCAACGGTCAAAGGTCAAAGGTCAAAGGTCAAAGGTCATAGGTCATAGGTCATAGGTCATAGGTCATAGGTCATAGGTCATAGGTCATAGGTCATAGGTCATAGGTCATAGGTCATAGGTCATAGGTCATAGGTCATAGGTCATAGGTCATAGGTCATAGGTCATAGGTCATAGGTCATAGGTCATAGGTCCCCGAAACCCGAAATCCGAATCCGAAATCCGAAAACCGAAATCCGAATCCGAATCCGAATCCGAATCCAAATCCGAAATCCGAATCCGAATCCAAATCCGAATCCAAATCCGAATCATTATTATCATGAAGTCATTTGTTTTCGTGTTTTTACTGTATATTTTAATAAAATTATCATTTTTGCAGGAAATGAAGATCAGAATCATTACAATAAAAAACGACCACATGTCGACCATTCTCACTGTAAAGTTGAGATATAGCAGAAACGCGGAGTAATCTAGAAATAGGTAGGTTGTGATAATAAACTAACATTTGAAAAAGGAAGTAGTACGGGGGGGTTTTTCTCACCCAAAACATCCCTCCTCAAGCCATTTCAAAATCAAAAAGTTGGCACAGGTTTATACCGCATTGTGTAATGGACTCGTATTGGCTTATGTTACAAAATAAGTTCTTAAGTTATGTATTTGATTATAGTGCAGATTTTTTATGTCTATGACTCCGCGGCCACCTAATTTTCTTTTTAGCGTAAATCGTTCGGTTGCTGAATGGATATGATGTCTATTGTACTTATAACTAGCGGTTCGGGTTGCGATATTAAGAGCTTCGAGTTCTGTGTCTGTCCATTTTATTATTTCAAAAGAGTATGGCAAAATTGGTACTGCATAAGTATTAATAGCTTTGATTTTATTTCGGCCTGATAGTTGGGTAGATAAAATTTATTTAGTCTTAGTTTATATTTAGATGTTAGCTTATTCTTAATTTCCTTATGATTAATTGCTGGTCTTTGTATATATCCTAAGTATTTATATGTATTTATATGCTCATGCCTTTTACTCATGCCTTTTGCTCATGCCATTTGCGGATTGTATCGTATTGCTACGAGAAAGCCTTCAGCCTGTTTTGCCTCTTAGTCTATTTATTTATTAATGCATTGTGTAATGGACTCGTATTGGCTTTAGTTAAAAAATAAGTTCTTAAGTTATGTATTTGATTATAGTGCAGATTTTTTATGTCAATGACTCCGCGGCCACCAAATTTTCTTTTTAGCGTAAATCGTTCGGTCGCTGAATGGATATGATGTAACGGTGAAACGGTGAAACGGAAACGGAAACGGAAACGGAAACGGAAACGGAAACGGAAACGGAAACGGAAACGGAAACGGAAACGGAAACGGAAACGGAAACGGAAACGGAAACGGAAACGGAAACGGAAACGGAAACGGAAACGGAAACGGAAACGGAAACGGAAACGGAAACGGAAACGGAAACGGTAACGGTAACGGTAACGGTAACGGTAACGGTAACGGTAACGGTAACGGTAACGGTAACGGTAACGGTAACGGTAACGGTAACGGTAACGGTAACGGTAACGGTAACGGTAACGGTAACGGTAACGGTAACGGTAACGGTAACGGTAACGGTAACGGTAACGGTAACGGTAACGGTAACGGTAACGGTAACGGTAACGGTAACGGTAACGGTAACGGTAACGGTAACGGTAACGGTAACGGTAACGGTAACGGTAAAGGTAACGGTAACGGTAACGGTAACGGTAACGGTAACGGTAACGGTAACGGTAACGGTAACGGTAACGGTAACGGTAACGGTAACGGTAACGGTAACGGTAACGGTAACGGTAACGGTAACGGTAACGTCAAAGGTCAAAGGTCAAAGGTCAAAGGTCAAAGGTCAAAGGTCAAAGGTCAAAGGTCATAGGTCATAGGTCATAGGTCATAGGTCATAGGTCATAGGTCATAGGTCATAGGTCATAGGTCATAGGTCATAGGTCATAGGTCATAGGTCATAGGTCATAGGTCATAGGTCATAGGTCATAGGTCATAGGTCATAGGTCATAGGTCATAGGTCATAGGTCATAGGTCCCCGAAACCCGAAATCCGAATCCGAAATCCGAAAACCGAAATCCGAATCCGAATCCGAATCCGAATCCAAATCCGAAATCCGAATCCGAATCCAAATCCGAATCCAAATCCGAATCATTATTATCATGAAGTCATTTGTTTTCGTGTTTTTACTGTATATTTTAATAAAATTATCATTTTTGCAGGAAATGAAGATCAGAATCATTACAATAAAAAACGACCACATGTCGACCATTCTCACTGTAAAGTTGAGATATAGCAGAAACGCGGAGTAATCTAGAAATAGGTAGGTTGTGATAATAAACTAACATTTGAAAAAGGAAGTAGTACGGGGGGGTTTTTCTCACCCAAAACATCCCTCCTCAAGCCATTTCAAAATCAAAAAGTTGGCACAGGTTTATACCGCATTGTGTAATGGACTCGTATTGGCTTATGTTACAAAATAAGTTCTTAAGTTATGTATTTGATTATAGTGCAGATTTTTTATGTCTATGACTCCGCGGCCACCTAATTTTCTTTTTAGCGTAAATCGTTCGGTTGCTGAATGGATATGATGTATATTGTACTTATAACTAGCGGTTCGGGTTGCGATATTAAGAGCTTCGAGTTCTGTGTCTGTCCATTTTATTATTTCAAAAGAGTATGGCAAAATTGGTACTGCATAAGTATTAATAGCTTTGATTTTATTTCGGCCTGATAGTTGGGTAGATAAAATTTATTTAGTCTTAGTTTATATTTAGATGTTAGCTTATTCTTAATTTCCTTATGATTAATTGCTGGTCTTTGTATATATCCTAAGTATTTATATGTATTTATATGCTCATGCCTTTTACTCATGCCTTTTGCTCATGCCATTTGCGGATTGTATCGTATTGCTACGAGAAAGCCTTCAGTTTCACCGTATATATTACCTTTTGTTTTGCCTCTTAGTCTATTTATTTATTAATGCATTGTGTAATGGACTCGTATTGGCTTTAGTTAAAAAATAAGTTCTTAAGTTATGTATTTGATTATAGTGCAGATTTTTTATGTCAATGACTCCGCGGCCACCAAATTTTCTTTTTAGCGTAAATCGTTCGGTCGCTGAATGGATATGATGTAACGGTGAAACGGAAAAGGAAACGTAAACGGAAACGGTAACGGAAACGGAAACGGAAACGGTAACGGTAACGGTAACGGTAACGGTAACGGTAACGGTAACGGTAACGGAAACGGAAACGGAAACGGAAGCGGAAGCGGAAACGGAAACGGAAACGGAAACGGAAACGGAAACGGAAACGGAAACGGAAACGGAAACGGAAACGGAAACGGAAACGGAAACGGAAACGGAAACGGAAACGGAAACGGAAACGGTAACGGTAACGGTAACGGTAACGGTAACGGTAACGGTAACGGTAACGGTAACGGTAACGGTAACGGTAACGGTAACGGTAACGGTAACGGTAACGGTAACGGTAACGGTAACGGTAACGGTAACGGTAACGGTAACGGTAACGGTAACGGTAACGTCGAAGGTCAAAGGTCAAAGGTCAAAGGTCAAAGGTCAAAGGTCAAAGGTCATAGGTCATAGGTCACAGGTCACAGGTCACAGGTCACAGGTCACAGGTCACAGGTCACAGGTCACAGGTCACAGGTCACAGGTCACAGGTCACAGGTCACAGGTCACAGGTCACAGGTCATAGGTCATAGGTCATAGGTCATAGGTCATAGGTCATAGGTCATAGGTCATAGGTCATAGGTCATAGGTCATAGGTCATAGGTCATAGGTCATAGGTCATAGGTCATAGGTCATAGGTCATAGGTCCCCGAAACCCGAAATCCGAATCCGAAATCCGAAAACCGAAATCCGAATCCGAATCCGAATCCGAATCCAAATCCGAAATCCGAATCCGAATCCAAATCCGAATCCGAATCCGAATCCGAATCATTATTATCATGAAGTCATTTGTTTTCGTGTTTTTACTGTATATTTTAATAAAATTATCATTTTTGCAGGAAATGAAGATCAGAATCATTACAATAAAAAACGACCACATGTCGACCATTCTCACTCTAAAGTTGAGATATAGCAGAAACGCGGAGTAATCTAGTAATAGGTAGGTTGTGATAATAAACTAACATTTGAAAAAGGAAGTAGTACGGGGGGGTTTTTCTCACCCAAAACATCCCTCCTCAAGCCATTTCAAAATCAAAAAGTTGGCACAGGTTTATACCGCATTGTGTAATGGACTCGTATTGGCTTATGTTACAAAATAAGTTCTTAAGTTATGTATTTGATTATAGTGCAGATTTTTTATGTCTATGACTCCGCGGCCACCTAATTTTCTTTTTAGCGTAAATCGTTCGGTTGCTGAATGGATATGATGTATATTGTACTTATAACTAGCGGTTCGGGTTGCGATATTAAGAGCTTCGAGTTCTGTGTCTGTCCATTTTATTATTTCAAAAGAGTATGGCAAAATTGGTACTGCATAAGTATTAATAGCTTTGATTTTATTTCGGCCTGATAGTTGGGTAGATAAAATTTATTTAGTCTTAGTTTATATTTAGATGTTAGCTTATTCTTAATTTCCTTATGATTAATTGCTGGTCTTTGTATATATCCTAAGTATTTATATGTATTTATATGCTCATGCCTTTTACTCATGCCTTTTGCTCATGCCATTTGCGGATTGTATCGTATTGCTACGAGAAAGCCTTCAGTTTCACCGTATATATTACCTTTTGTTTTGCCTCTTAGTCTATTTATTTATTAATGCATTGTGTAATGGACTCGTATTGGCTTTAGTTAAAAAATAAGTTCTTAAGTTATGTATTTGATTATAGTGCAGATTTTTTATGTCAATGACTCCGCGGCCACCAAATTTTCTTTTTAGCGTAAATCGTTCGGTCGCTGAATGGATATGATGTAACGGTGAAACGGAAAAGGAAACGTAAACGGAAACGGAAACGGAAACGGAAACGGAAACGGAAACGGAAACGGAAACGGAAACGGAAACGGAAACGGAAACGGAAACGGAAACGGAAACGGAAACGGAAACGGAAACGGAAACGGAAACGGTAACGGTAACGGTAACGGTAACGGTAACGGTAACGGTAACGGTAACGGTAACGGTAACGGTAACGGTAACGGTAACGGTAACGGTAACGGTAACGGTAACGGTAACGGTAACGGTAACGGTAACGGTAACGGTAACGGTAACGGTAACGGTAACGGTAACGGTAACGGTAACGGTAACGGTAACGTCAAAGGTCATAGGTCAAAGGTCATAGGTCAAAGGTCAAAGGTCAAAGGTCATAGGTCATAGGTCATAGGTCAAATGTCAAAGGTCAAAGGTCATAGGTCATAGGTCATAGGTCATAGGTCATAGGTCATAGGTCATAGGTCATAGGTCATAGGTCATAGGTCATAGGTCATAGGTCATAGGTCATAGGTCATAGGTCATAGGTCATAGGTCATAGGTCATAGGTCCCCGAAACCCGAAATCCGAATCCGAAATCCGAAAACCGAAATCCGAATCCGAATCCGAATCCGAATCCAAATCCGAAATCCGAATCCGAATCCAAATCCGAATCCAAATCCGAATCATTATTATCATGAAGTCAAATGTTTTCGTGTTTTTACTGTATATTTTAATAAAATTATCATTTTTGCAGGAAATGAAGATCAGAATCATTACAATAAAAAACGACCACATGTCGACCATTCTCACTGTAAAGTTGAGATATAGCAGAAACGCGGAGTAATCTAGAAATAGGTAGGTTGTGATAATAAACTAACATTTGAAAAAGGAAGTAGTACGGGGGGGTTTTTCTCACCCAAAACATCCCTCCTCAAGCCATTTCAAAATCAAAAAGTTGGCACAGGTTTATACCGCATTGTGTAATGGACTCGTATTGGCTTATGTTACAAAATAAGTTCTTAAGTTATCAGTGGCGAAGCGTCCATATAACCCGATTCCCATCGGCTTCCCTTAGGGCTTAGAAAAATCGAATATATGGGCCAACGACATATTTATCTAATAAATATTTTACATACCTACTTAAAAAACTTTGAATTCACAATGTTATATGCAATAAATTTTTCTCTCACTTGAAATACATAGTTTGAATTAATAACTATCGCCTACAAATTTTAAAAGGCAATGCAATGTGCGGGCGCAGAGAATCAAATAAGCCGCAGGATTAGCGGCTTATTTCTCCATACAACGACAGTTCATAGTAAGCATCTGTCCTTTTCATTCCTGTGAACTGGTCGTCATGTTCTGTCTCGTTCTAGCACGCGCGATATATACTTGGAAATAACTCGATGCCCGACGAGTTATTACGGAGAAAGGTTAATTAGCAACGCACAAGTGCAAGCGAGATAGATGAGTCATGAAGTAAAATTGTTATGATTCGAATTTAAGAATGAATGTAGCGACATTATACTTTTGCTGGCGCGTAATACATTTTATTTTGGTAGGATTTTTTGTAATACGACTTTATTAAGAATGCCTTTAGCGGTACTAAATATGACAGGCGCGTAATACATTTTTATTTTGCTGGTTTTTAGATTGACATATTAATATGGCGGATAGTGTGTTTGTAAACAACATGTCGTTTGTTTTGTTTTGTCGAATTTAAATTTTGTTTTAGCGTTAGAACTTAGAAGAGTGTCGTGAATTAAATTAATTTATATTGTGACTTGTGAATAATTGTGAGTCGTACGACGTAATCGTGTAGTTCGGAAAATATGGCATTAATTCAGAAAGACTGTTGTCTGACAGATTATATTTTGCTGTCGAAGGAAACTTTGTTTTCCAAACTTAGTTTTGAAAATTAAAAGCATGTCATTCAATTATAAATTACCAAAATTGGTAAGTAGATTTTTTACTCCGGCTTCCCTTCTCAAAATATTCACCCCTCGCCACTGTAAGTTATGTATTTGATTATAGTGCAGATTTTTTATGTCTATGACTCCGCGGCCACCTAATTTTCTTTTTAGCGTAAATCGTTCGGTTGCTGAATGGATATGATGTATATTGTACTTATAACTAGCGGTTCGGGTTGCGATATTAAGAGCTTCGAGTTCTGTGTCTGTCCATTTTATTATTTCAAAAGAGTATGGCAAAATTGGTACTGCATAAGTATTAATAGCTTTGATTTTATTTCGGCCTGATAGTTGGGTAGATAAAATTTATTTAGTCTTAGTTTATATTTAGATGTTAGCTTATTCTTAATTTCCTTATGATTAATTGCTGGTCTTTGTATATATCCTAAGTATTTATATGTATTTATATGCTCATGCCTTTTACTCATGCCTTTTGCTCATGCCATTTCGCCGCCCTAGTGCTTGAATGGCCAATCGACCAATTTTACCTAAATAGACTTTTTATTTCAAACTAATAGTAACCCTGATTACGCACTTTAGAATATAAATATTTTTTATTTTGCTTGCATTTAACTTGCTTTTTTAGCAAAAATAAAATATCCAATCTCCCATACAAAAAATGTTTTAAGTGCTTGAGTAGTCTAACTCCATATTTTGCTCAAATGAACGCATCCAAATATTCATCTCCGGTCTTGTTTGTCCAATATCCATCGACCGACCAATCACGGTCAAGTATTTCGAAGGTCACGCGCACGTCACGCGACGCCATTTTTGTTTGTTTATTACTTGTTATTTGTTTACTACGACAAAATTAAAAAATGTAATATTTTATAGGCTTCAAAATGTTCGTAACAACGAAAAAATAGATTTTAAAATGAGCGAAGTTGATTTGGAAAGGTACGTTGCCAGTTTCTTAATATATTCTTTTGTTTCAATTTTGTTTTAGTGTTCGAAGTTACTTGAGGGTAAATACAGGGTGATTATTTGTAAGTACTTAATAAATAATTTATTACCTTGCGCCTTGTCACATCTAAGCCATGATCCGTTCTTACTATTTTATAACAATAAATGTATTTTATTCCATCAAATCACATACATTTAAACCGACTTAAAGAAAGTAGGTTCTCAGATTGACTTCTATGTATGTGTGTATGTATGATGTATGTTTGTCCGCAATTATCGCTCGTTTGGCTGAACTAATTCTGATGCGCTTTTCAGAACAATATTTGTTACATTTAGGGTTAATTTAAACTAGCGCAGAATCGAAGAGAATTACCAAAACTGAACATACCAAATTCAACCTTAACTCTAAAGCGTTAACGCACACATTACTTCTGAGAATTTAAAAAGGCGCGCCCATTCGCGCAGATTCGCGCAAATTCGCGCAATTTCACGCGAATATGCCCGACCAACGCTGATTTGCCATTATGCTCTAGAGTTAAGGTTGAAAATGCTATGTTCAGTTTTGGTAATTGGCTTCGATGCGACAAACATCATAGTATACATACACATTAAATACACGGGTATATACATTATTTTAATAATTTTATAAAAAAAATTAAACATACTGTATAGCGAACATGTTGTATTTTGGACAAACAAGCACTAAACTGGCACGTTATTTTAGAGAACTATCTCCATGTCTTTGTGCTCAATCTCCATATACATAATTATGTCCGAACAATTTTGGCCAATCTCCAATAATTAACTGAAATATAATGAGTGCTATAGTTATTATTTTCAATTACTATTTCTATACATTTAAAGAAATACTACATTTTTCTAACTCAGCAAAAGTTTAATAAACTTCTATTAATATCCCTAAGTAATCTAAAAAAAACGTCTCCTGTAAAATTTGCTCACTGGTCGATTGGCCATTCAAACACTAGGGCAGCGATTTGCGGATTGTATCGTATTGCTACGAGAAAGCCTTCAGTTTCACCGTATATATTACCTTTTGTTTTGCCTCTTAGTCTATTTATTTATTAATGCATTGTGTAATGGACTCGTATTGGCTTTAGTTAAAAAATAAGTTCTTAAGTTATGTATTTGATTATAGTGCAGATTTTTTATGTCAATGACTCCGCGGCCACCAAATTTTCTTTTTAGCGTAAATCGTTCGGTCGCTGAATGGATATGATGTAACGGTGAAACGGAAAAGGAAACGTAAACGGAAACGTAAACGTAAACGGAAACGGAAACGGAAACGGTAACGGTAACGGTAACGGTAACGGTAACGGTAACGGTAACGGTAACGGTAACGTCAAAGGTCAAAGGTCATAGGTCATAGGTCAAAGGTCAAAGGTCAAAGGTCAAAGGTCATAGGTCATAGGTCATAGGTCATAGGTCATAGGTCATAGGTCATAGGTCATAGGTCATAGGTCATAGGTCATAGGTCATAGGTCATAGGTCATAAGGTCATAGGTCATAGGTCATAGGTCATAGGTCATAGGTCATAGGTCATAGGTCATAGGTCCCCGAAACCCGAAATCCGAATCCGAAATCCGAAAACCGAAATCCGAATCCGAATCCGAATCCAAATCCGAAATCCGAAATCCGAATCCGAATCCAAATCCGAATCCGAATCCGAATCATTATTATTATGAAGTCATTTGTTTTCGTGTTTTTACTGTATATTTTAATAAAATTATCATTTTTGCAGGAAATGAAGATCAGAATCATTACAATAAAAAACGACCACATGTCGACCATTCTCACTGTAAAGTTGAGATATAGCAGAAACGCGGAGTAATCTAGAAATAGGTAGGTTGTGATAAAAAACTAACATTTGAAAAAGGAAGTAGTACGGGGGGGTTTTTCTCACCCAAAACATCCCTCCTCAAGCCATTTCAAAATCAAAAAGTTGGCACAGGTTTATACCGCATTGTGTAATGGACTCGTATTGGCTTATGTTACAAAATAAGTTCTTAAGTTATGTATTTGATTATAGTGCAGATTTTTTATGTCTATGACTCCGCGGCCACCTAATTTTCTTTTTAGCGTAAATCGTTCGGTTGCTGAATGGATATGATGTATATTGTACTTATAACTAGCGGTTCGGGTTGCGATATTAAGAGCTTCGAGTTCTGTGTCTGTCCATTTTATTATTTCAAAAGAGTATGGCAAAATTGGTACTGCATAAGTATTAATAGCTTTGATTTTATTTCGGCCTGATAGTTGGGTAGATAAAATTTATTTAGTCTTAGTTTATATTTAGATGTTAGCTTATTCTTAATTTCCTTATGATTAATTGCTGGTCTTTGTATATATCCTAAGTATTTATATGTATTTATATGCTCATGCCTTTTACTCATGCCTTTTGCTCATGCCATTTGCGGATTGTATCGTATTGCTACGAGAAAGCCTTCAGTTTCACCGTATATATTACCTTTTGTTTTGCCTCTTAGTCTATTTATTTATTAATGCATTGTGTAATGGACTCGTATTGGCTTTAGTTAAAAATAAGTTCTTAAGTTATGTATTTGATTATAGTGCAGATTTTTTATGTCAATGACTCCGCGGCCACCAAATTTTCTTTTTAGCGTAAATCGTTCGGTCGCTGAATGGATATGATGTAACGGTGAAACGGAAAAGGAAACGTGTTTCGGAAACGGTAACGGAAACGGAAACGGAAACGGAAACGGAAACGGTAACGGTAACGGTAACGGTAACGGTAACGGTAACGGAAACGGAAACGGAAACGGAAACGGAAACGGAAACGGAAACGGAAACGGAAACGGAAACGGAAACGGAAACGGAAACGGAAACGGAAACGGAAACGGAAACGGAAACGGAAACGGAAACGGAAACGGAAACGGAAACGGAAACGGAAACGGAAACGGAAACGGAAACGGAAACGGAAACGGAAACGGAAACGGAAACGGAAACGGAAACGGAAACGGAAACGGAAACGGAAACGGAAACGGAAACGGAAACGGAAACGGAAACGGAAACGGAAACGGAAACGGAAACGGAAACGGAAACGGAAACGGAAACGGAAACGGAAACGGAAACGGAAACGGAAACGGAAACGGAAACGGTAACGGTAACGGTAACGGTAACGGTAACGGTAACGGTAACGGTAACGGTAACGGTAACGGTAACGGTAACGGTAACGGTAACGGTAACGGTAACGGTAACGGTAACGGTAACGGTAACGGTAACGGTAACGGTAACGGTAACGGTAACGGTAAGGTCAAAGGTAAAGGTCAAAGGTCAAAGGTCAAAGATCAAAGGTCATAGGTCATAGGTCATAGGTCATAGGTCATAGGTCATAGGTCATAGGTCATAGGTCATAGGTCCCCGAAACCCGAAATCCGAATCCGAAATCCGAAAACCGAAATCCGAATCCGAATCCGAATCCGAATCCAAATCCGAAATCCGAATCCAAATCCGAATCCGAATCCGAATCATTATTATCATGAAGTCATTTGTTTTCGTGTTTTTACTGTATATTTTAATAAAATTATCATTTTTGCAGGAAATGAAGATCAGAATCATTACAATAAAAAACGACCACATGTCGACCATTCTCACTGTAAAGTTGAGATATAGCAGAAACGCGGAGTAATCTAGAAATAGGTAGGTTGTGATAATAAACTAACATTTGAAAAAGGAAGTAGTACGGGGGGGTTTTTCTCACCCAAAACATCCCTCCTCAAGCCATTTCAAAATCAAAAAGTTGGCACAGGTTTATACCGCATTGTGTAATGGACTCGTATTGGCTTATGTTACAAAATAAGTTCTTAAGTTATGTATTTGATTATAGTGCAGATTTTTATGTCTATGACTCCGCGGCCACCTAATTTTCTTTTTAGCGTAAATCGTTCGGTTGCTGAATGGATATGATGTATATTGTACTTATAACTAGCGGTTCGGGTTGCGATATTAAGAGCTTCGAGTTCTGTGTCTGTCCATTTTATTATTTCAAAAGAGTATGGCAAAATTGGTACTGCATAAGTATTAATAGCTTTGATTTTATTTCGGCCTGATAGTTGGGTAGATAAAATTTATTTAGTATTAGTTTATATTTAGATGTTAGCTTATTCTTAATTTCCTTATGATTAATTGCTGGTCTTTGTATATATCCTAAGTATTTATATGTATTTATATGCTCATGCCTTTTACTCATGCCTTTTGCTCATGCCATTTGCGGATTGTATCGTATTGCTACGAGAAAGCCTTCAGTTTCACCGTATATATTACCTTTTGTTTTGCCTCTTAGTCTATTTATTTATTAATGCATTGTGTAATGGACTCGTATTGGCTTTAGTTAAAAAATAAGTTCTTAAGTTATGTATTTGATTATAGTGCAGATTTTTTATGTCAATGACTCCGCGGCCACCAAATTTTCTTTTTAGCGTAAATCGTTCGGTCGCTGAATGGATATGATGTAACGGTGAAACGGAAAAGGAAACGTAAACGGAAACGGTAACGGAAACGGAAACGGAAACGGAAACGGTAACGGTAACGGTAACGGTAACGGAAACGGAAACGGAAACGGAAACGGAAACGGAAACGGAAACGGAAACGGAAACGGAAACGGAAACGGAAACGGAAACGGAAACGGAAACGGAAACGGAAACGGAAACGGAAACGGAAACGGAAACGGAAACGGAAACGGAAACGGAAACGGAAACGGAAACGGAAACGGAAACGGTAACGGTAACGGTAACGGTAACGGTAACGGTAACGGTAACGGTAACGGTAACGGTAACGGTAACGGTAACGGTAACGGTAACGGTAACGGTAACTTTGTAGCCTGAAATCTGAACCGCTTGATAAAATTATCTTGCACCGGTCTTGGTTCATCGGTATTGCCAATTTTCCAGAATATATTGCCTTCTTTTTTCCTTAAAATACAAAGAACGAAATAGATAGATAACAATATTATGATTTAGTTTTATGAAGAAATACTCAGCAATGGTAAAGACTACTAGTTACCTAGTATTTACCAGCGTAAATACAAGGTAAAGATAAACGTGCTTAAGGGTGTATGCTTTAAATTATTGTTAGATACAAGCTTCTGTTTTCCTCAAGAAAATGGAAAGTAATGGCGATTTTTAAGGCAGGTTTCAGGAATAGCTCGTGGGTTTAAATTCTCATATTTTATCTGCTGTTTCTAAACGGGGCAGGTATTTTTCATTAAGTTCTAGTAGTGAGTTTCAGATTTCTACGGTACAGCCGAAATGCGAAGTATCGGTATTAGACACGAAACTAGGTGTCTAAAATAAAGGGCTTACTGTTTAGGACCAAAGATTAAAACTATACCCAAATGCGTTCCTGAATCTCAAAGAAGTTTACGCTACTTTGTAAAATAATATGACGTGAACATACCTACTACCTACCTGAAAATACCTGCAATCTACATATAAATTTTAGGAAACTTCAGTCGACGGCAGACGACGGCACGTGTCGGTGGCAGTCGGCGGCAGTCGACGGCAGCCGACGGCAGCCGTTGACAGTTTATGACGCTTGCAGGGTCAATTATTTTTTATTTTTTTATTAGTCTTACCTAAGTACGTCTCCTGCTTATTATGACCTCAAATACACTTTTTTTATTAGGTGCAAATAATTTGAGCCGTTTCAATGCTTTTCGCCTATATTATCCTTAGCTTGTCGGTTTTTAACCGACTTCAAAAAAAGGAGGTTATCAATTCGACGCGTATGTTTGTACTTAATATTTCCAGAGCTGCCCAATTTTCGTATATTGTTAGTCTATATCAGCGTCTGAACAAATGTGCCAAATTTCAAAAGAGTAAGTATGTATGTATGTATGTATGTATGTATGTATGTATGTATGTGTTAGCATATCTCCAGAACTAAAGTCCGATTTTGGTAATTCTTTTTTTGTTGTACTAGGTATTGTTCAACTTAGGGAACAGTGCAAGTTTCATCAAAATCGGTTCAGTAGTTTTGGAGATAGGGAGTTTTAATTCTCAATTACGTACAATTTTGAAGTCGGTTTTATCTTTTAAAAAAATACAGTTATTTAAATAATTTGTTCAAAGACACGTTAAAAACTTCGTAGATACTTGAAACTCCCGGACATTCCTGAGGACGTGGCGCGGAACAGCAGCATCCAGGAGCTGCTCGAACAACATCAGGGTCTCATAGCTGAGTTCAAGGACGTCCACAAGAGGACCAGGCTGCTGGAGAAGGAGAACTCCTCGGAGATCATCAACGATATCAAGGAGATGGCGGTTGAGAGGGATATTGGTGAGAGTTTTGTCTCTCTGATTGTCTGTTGCGTTGAACGGCGGAATAAGGTTTTGGTGCTATTTTGTTTTCAGTTGCTTCGAGTTCCAAGAAAAATAAAGGATACTATTTTTTTATCAGGAAAACGGTTTCTGCAATATACCTAAGTGATTTTCGGGGCGACATAGACAAAATTTTCCTATGATTTTATAAGCTTTTTGATAATATTAATTACCTATATTTTTATTTTAATCGGATTATAATACGAGTAAGTATGTATGTTAAGCTCAAAGACCGCAATCGCTCAGTGAGCGAAAAAATAGCTCACAACGCGTTGTGGTCACAGTCACGTTGTGGTCGACGCGAATTTCGCGTCGTGGCTCTAATGAAAACGGCCACGACGCATTCTGGCAATCACAAAAAGGCCATAACGCGAAATTCGTGTCGTGGTTAATATGCTATTCATTTTTCTTGATTTGTTCTTGATTGATTAATCATCCATAGGTATGGAAGATTATATTTGAATTACCACGCGTAGGTACTACAAAATATTTTTTCTTATACTAAATCACTGCATAACCTTCTTGTCATTATATTTTTTATAAAATATCCATAGTTCCATACTATTCGTACTTATATTATCTGTCTGTCTGTCAGGCGCAACGTGTTGTTGTTTTTTTGAATATAATATGTATAAGTAAAGTAATCTGATCTCAATAAATATTAAAAATATAGTTTTATTATAATTAATATAATTTAAATATAATACTACTAGTTGATGTCCGCTACTACGTTGCTCCGGACAGACAGAGAGACAGACATTAATTATAATTATTAGTACAGATAGTATAAAACTATGGATATTTTATAAATAATAATGATGAAAACGTTATGCAGTGATTTAGTAAAAGAAAAATATTTTACGTACGCGTGGTAATTGCGCGTGGGATCGATGGATCGGTGGGATAACTCAATCAAAGGTCGGCACCTGTACAATTTCTTTCCTTCGATACGCAAACGACTCTCTATGCATTGGATTGAAATCGATCACTGCGTTGCACAATTTTTAACCGGTCACGGCAATTTTAAAGCTAAACTTTATGGATTTAAGTTAGTTCCGTCTCCTCTTTGCGAGTGCTCGACCGAAGGCAGCCTGCAAGAACAAACTGCTCATCACATACTCTGGGAATGTGATCTCTGGCATGAGGAAAGAACCGATATGTTAAACAGCCTCCAATGTGTTTCTAAAGTCGCGTATTACGATGATCTCGTAGGCAGTGCAAAGAATTTCCGTGCTTTCAAACGTTTTTGCCATAAATTCTATTGGAAACAATCCAACACAAACTTGTCAGTTTAAGTATAGGTCATTTTTATTAAGTAGGCTTACAATACAATTTAATAATTTTCCCGTGGTGCTCTCCCCTTTGTTCGGACATTAATGGTAGGTAGGCTCAGTTCTGCGGCATATGCAGTCAGAAAAATCAGAGAAATTTCTGATGAAGACACGGCACGATTAGTATATTTTAGTTATTTCCATAGTAGAATGTCATATGGAATCCTTTTATGGGGAAGCGCTGCCGACATTAATACAATATTTGTGCTGCAGAAGCGAGCCATACGCTCTATTTATAAAATGTCTTCTTTTGAATCTCTGAGAGATAAATTTAAAGAAATTGGTATTCTAACTGTTGCTTCTCAATACATTTTGGATAATGTAATATATGTTAGAAAAAATATAAGTAAATTTAAAGCTAAAAGTGACATTCACTGTAGGAACACCAGAAATAAGCACAAGCTGGATTTGCCGATGATCAGACTTAGTAAAGTTAGTAAATCTTTTAAAGGTCAGTGTATACGCCTGTACAATAAAATCCCAGAAAACGTTCAAAATCTTTCGATTAATAAATTTAAAAAAGTAGTCAAAGAACGTTTGTGTGCCAAAGCCTATTATAAGGTCAATGATTTCATAAACGATGGCACATCTTGGGAGTAGGATGGCTGCTTGCAAGGCTACTTCTACATCATTATAATATGACTTACAATAATCATGTATGGATGTTGACATTGTATAATAATTTTAAGTTACAATTGTAAATTTTATTTTAAAAAGATTAATTTTTTTCTCACTTTTTTGGTAAAAAGTGGGACCCCGTGCGAGTTTCTTACGCCAGTTCTTCTCGCCGGGATAGTTCCCGAACCGGTGGTAGGCACCAGTAGTATCAACGTTCTGAAAGTATTTGTTGCAAATCTATTCGGAAATAAAACAATTTTTATTTATTTTTATTTATTTATAATGTCACGAAAATTTGGCTGTCTCCCGCTTTGCTTGGGGAGGGAAATTGGATTTCTCCTACTCCTCCTACCTTCTTCTGATTAATTTCGTTGCGGGTCCCAAGACAGATTTAGCTTGTCCCTCGGGCATCCCTGAGATCATATTAAAGGGTTTTCGTGGTTGGTAACCACTGTTGATCCTGGCGACACAGGAGTTGCAGTGGTGGGAATGTGTGGTGGGCCATTTGCCCGTACGCGTGGTAATTCAAATATAATATTCCATAGCTATGGATGATTAATCAATCAAGAACAAATCAAGAAAAACGAATAGCATTATATCAGCCACGACACGAACTTCGCGTTATGGCCTTTTTGTGATTGCCAGAACGCGTCGTAGCCGTTTTTATTAGAGCCACGACGCGAAATTCGCGTCGTGGCTGTTTCACTGTGACCACAACGCGTTGTGAGCTATTTTTTCGCTCGTTGAGCGATTTCGGTCTTTGAGCGTAACATGTATATAAAAAGATTATGGGCGGTTTGCACGTGGTTGTCGTATGTCTAGAAAACAAAACATTAGCAATGCTTATGAAGGCAATTATAGGTCTACCAGGGCGGATGGCAAATTTTCAAAAAATATTCTTGATTATTAAATTGGATAAATTGTTATATTTGCATGTTTCACACACAGAATCAGTCGCTAGGTATAAAGAAAAGAAAAAGGATCATATTGTTTTATTCCAATTACCTACTCCGGTATTGCTAGTCAATTTCTTTTCTCACTTTTTGCCATCAGATTCTGGTAGACCTAGAATACTACAAGGTGTAATAAAACTAAGTGATAATACTTTAAGGTGTGTATATGTTCCTTGTAGACAGTTCACTGTGAAAGTAGCAGCGCTGAAATACCATTTTTTTTTTCACTTTTGTATGTGGAAACTCGTGACGCTGGGGCGCTTGCCCATACAAAAGTGAAAAAAAAATTTGGTCTTTCACCACTGCTACTTTCACAGTGAACTCTCTACAAGGAACTCGTACACACCCTAAAGTATTATCACTTAGTTTCGTTACACCCTGTATAATATGTATTATTATGCCATTACGATTGTACAATGTACATGTTACTAATTTTTAGTGATCAAAAGGCTGGAGAACGTCCAGGTGCACCTGGTGGATGTGAGGAATAAGGAAGAGCTGCTGGAGGTGAGCAAGTGCCTGCGCCTGCAGCAGCAGCGGGCCAAGGAGCTGGAGCACCAGGTAAGCTGGTGGTAAGCAGGGGCCGTACTACGAAATTGTTTTGAGATTCAAACAATCGAATGAGAATGCCGCGTCCTATTCCAAGTGTCTAAACACACCATGGTGAAGTTCCGCGGCGTAAGTTCGGCATGATTAGGTACGTCAGCAATGTCAAACGCATACAATATAACGCAACGGAATTAAACGTCATCGGTAATTTAAAATACATTGCAGCCGGAATCATGCCGAACTTCCACCGCCGACCGCGGAACTTCGGCATGGTGTGTTTAGACACTAGCAAACGAGCAACAACGTTGTTAGAGCAGGATGCAGCATTCTCATTCGATTCGAGTCTTAATAAAACGGTTTCGTAGGCCTCCAGGTTGGGGAGATAATGTGAAAAAGAGAGCAGACAAGGAGTGGACTCCATGACTGTCTGCCCTCTCTTTACCCATGAACTTCCATCGCTCGAAATGCATTTACTAAAACAAACTTGTCTACAAGGGACCAGCGTGGAATGGTAAGGCTGCCTTATTGTAATTTGTAGGTAGTAAGCCAAAAAGCTGGATTGATTATTTATTATCTAACACGTACCGCGTTTTGCTCGCGATTCACGACTCACGAGTAAAGCGTGAGACACACGTGAGACAGAAACGCCCGTACGAGTGGAGGTAATCTCGAGGAAACGAATAATGATACGGGTGTAAATCTGTCAGTCGGCAATAAGGATAGCAATAGTTTCGATGCATTATTTTTCGTGGTTCACAGGCTAAAGCGACGGTGTGGAATGCCTTAATCAATCCTTTAATTGAGCTTGAGACGCAAATATAAATATCTTAAGGAGTGTTATAACAAATTTTTACAACACTCCTCAGGGTGAAGCCGTAATTGCATATTTCAGCAAATCTTTATCTAAGCCAGAGAAAAACTACTGTGTGACAAGAAGAGAACTCTTGGCTGTCGTAAAGACGCTACAACATTTCAGCAAGTATCTCATCGGCAGACAGTTTTTACTGCGAACTGATCACGCAGCGTTGAAGTGGCTACTGCAATTCAAGAACCCTGAAGGTCAAGTAGCTCGATGGATTGAACAGCTCCAGGAGTACGACTTCAAGACGGAACACCGCAGCGGAAAGGCGCATGGGAATGCCGACGCACTTTTACGAAGGTCGTGTTCAGAAGACTGCAAACACTGTGTTAAGCAGGAATCTAATGAAGTGACATTAAAGTTAACGAAAACAAGTCCTTTGGGTCCATGGGAGAATGATGCTATGAGGGAGGCTCAAGAAACAGATGACGACCTACGGCACATCATCACATGGAAGAAACGAGGTGACGAAAAACCAATCTGGAGTGAGGTTGCACCCACTGGCGCTGTCACTAAGGTGTACTGGGCGCAATGGGACAGTCTGATACTTCAAAATGGAATACTTTACCGAAAATGGGAGAAGAATGAATAAAAAAATAATTAAATTCTATTGTTTTATTTCATACATCATAAATATAAATATCAAAATTATATAAATAAAAATAAAAATTAGCTATCTCTTAAAGTTTTATATTGGTAAGCCCCCCAAATAGAGCGAAAAACGCCGGCGAACCAGTTTAAGCCGCATTATAATGGCCCGGCCCTCAAAGTGTTATGGCGAAGACAGCTGCCTGCAATTCGACATCTTTGTGCAGTTTTCTAGGGATATATATATATATATATATATATATATATATATGGATATATATATATATATATATATATATATATATATATATATATATATATATATATATATATATCCATATTCATATCCATATCCATATCTATATCTAATCTAGATCTATATCTATATCTATCCGTATCGGTATCCGTATCGGTATCGATATCCGTATCGGTATCCGTATCGGTATCCGTATCGGTATCGGTATCGGTATCGGTATCGGTATCCGTATCGGTACCGGTATCGGTCTGATGATGATCTGATGATGGGATCCATGAGGAATCGAGGGGACTTCTTGAAATTTATATGGGAACATATGATTTCAATTTTTTCTGAAGTATTTTAGGCATATGCTACCAAAAAGTAAGATTTTGTACCAGGATATACCCTGGTTCTGAAGGTACCCAACAGAACTTTTAATCCTTATAGATACAAATTTGAGGATTTTGGCTTTATTTAAACTACTCCAAGAAAATCCTACATTATTTCTGCTGAACAAGGGCTAAATTTTATTTTGGAAAAAATAGGGTTTCGTAAGATATTTGGGTTTTTCGGACGCCAGGTGAAAAAATCAACCAGAAAAGTTACTTATTTTTGCGTACGCTGCCGAAACCATAGAAGATAGAACCATAAAATGTTCTGAGTATTGTAGATCTTATAAATGTCTACAAAAAAGTCCGCGGCACACTATACTTATCTATGTCGAGTGAGGCACAATAACCATTTTTTTATTTAAAAATCTTGAATTATTTTGGACAACATTTAAACGCGTTTATTTTACACATGCCATTAATCCTTATCAAAATAAATAATTTCATCACTAAGAACAGTTTATGTAAATAAAATTTAGTTTTTGAATTATTAAAGTTAGACATTTGGTTTTGAAATTATGGTGAAATTAAAATATTACGATAGTGGGCGTCACCAAGCGAGATGCGCTTGCGGGAGGAAGACAATCTGTGCAGTGTGCACTGTACACCCTTCGGATAATGACTGCGTCCACGTCGTCGATGTCAGTGTCGGAGTCTGTGAATTGACCTGGGAATCATTTTGCTGACCGAGTCTTTCCTAGTTAGGCTTATTGCAGCCGTAACCGACATCCACGCGGGCGGAGCCGCGGGCGACCGCTAGTAATATGTACAACTCTAAGACAACAAGCTATAATATTATAGCCTTGTCGTCTCATATTATGTAACTAAAAAGGGTAAAATTATTATTTTTTAACAAAAAATTAAAACCGACTTCCAAGGTAAAAACAAAAGTAATACTTACCTACTTATTCTTAATCTAAAAAGAATCAAATAATTCTTATTCCTTATTACAGTGGCGTCTTCAGACAGGCGTTCTGAGATCCTTGACATAGCAATTACGCTAAGATAAGCTGGTACCGACTTCAAAAGCATGAAGATTGAGTACAGAAATAGTTGAGGTTTAGGCGAAGTCTGAAGACGCCACTGTAATAAGGAATAAGAATTATTTGATTCTTTTTAGATTAAGAATAAGTAGGTAAGTATTACTTTGGTTTTTACCTTGGAAGCCGGTTTTAATTTTTTATTAAAAAATAATAGTATCTAAGAAGTCGCTGCCGCACTACTCCCGACTTAATGTGAAGTCAGCCTTATGCATCAAATATAATTTAATGGTATAACTAAAAATTTAATAAGCAGAAAAAACTGAAAAGGTTTAGTTAGGTTGCTACATGAGCTGTATAACTGACTACGAAAACTCTACAGGTTGTTACGAAAACTGTACAGATCGCTTCGAAAACTGATTTAAAAAAATGTTGTACTTTGTACCTTTATGCTAAGTGCTAGTTCTAACGCCAGCTAAGTAAAAGTAAAGAGACTCTACAATGTCAGATAGGAGCCTATGCAAAGAAGGCGCACCCCTCGGCAAACATTTTAAGGGTGGGTTGTACCAGAGGCGTGGTTAAAGTTAAAGTTAAGGTTAAAGTTTATTTATTTTATTTTTTATTTGGAACAACAATAGCCATCATTCTTATATCACTAACACTAATTGTATAGCTTATACATATTATTTTGTAAACTATTACATAAGCATACATTTTAGGCATTAAAAGCTATACTAACAGTAGGAAATGAACCAATAACAGTTGTTCACCTATTACAAAATTATATACCTATATAGATAATATTAAAATCTTAATATTACAAACTTATGTAAGAAAATAAGTTAAGTAGTTGAGTTAGGTTATGTTTATTACATACTAGAGTGAGTGACTTAAAAAGTAAACATATTACAAGCTTATATAGGTAATATTACAAACTGAATAGTACAAATTTATATAAATAAGTTACATTTTTAACCTACTGAATTGAGTGACTAATAGGAACAAGTTTCTATTTGTAAGTATAACTTACCTTTACAATAGAAATTCATTCTTATATATACATATATATAACACTTGTACAGTTATGCATATTATTTTTTACATAAGCATATTACATAGTTATGGTTAGGTATAGTTAAATATGGCGTCCTTTAGCTTTAACTTTAACCTTAACTTTACCGGAGAAATTCACATATGTCTGTTGCGTTAATTTTTTTATTGGAGCTACAGGTAATCGGATTGAGGGTATAAAAAATTGAATTATCCGTAAAAATCGTCAGGAAAAATATAACACTGTAAAACATAGTAAATTTTCACGAAAATTTTAGATAACTAACTAACCTAACCCAACCTTAGTGAAACGTGCTAGATATATACGTCTTTGTTAGATACCTAGCTTTTTCGCAATTTGCACTTATCAGTTAACTGACAGCAGGACCCCCGTAAGGGCTACTGGCGCCTGTGTGCAAAAAAAGGATTTTGGCGCCCCTTTAGGCAATTTTTTTGGGTCCTTGGTGTTGGCGCCCCTAAAAATGGCAATTTGGCGCCCCTAGAGAATGGCGCCCGTGTGCACACATTGCACATAATATTGTTACGGATACGGGAAGTTGTTTACGTGTTACGAATACGGGCAGTTGTTTACCTGCGCGCGACAGTTGCGCGTGTTACGCTACGGATCCCTAGGAAGATCGCCGACGCAGCACCCGACCACAGTCACGCGGCAGCGTCACGAGGCGCGGAGTCAGCATTCCTCATTTTACAGCATTTTTGCAATAGCTATTTGTTTGTCACTTATTATTCAATCGTCGAATAGTCGAGTCACTTTTAATTGTAATTTAATTGTAAGATTTAATTAATAAAATATTTTAAGAAATTTTGGTTTTTTTTGGAAGTCGAACTGCTGCGAAATATAATTGGCGCAGTCGTACGGATTCGGAAGTAGCCCTCGTAAAGGATATCGCAATCGTGCGCGTGCGATCGCTACTTGACTTCCAAAAGTCGTCACCGAAAAGAAGAACCTTCGCGCAGCAGAAGACTGTATCCAGCCATCGATACGCCCAAGAAGAGCCGAAATGCAGCATATGTGAGTACTTTTAGAATCACTCTGAATTTGCTCCTTTCTTTATCCTATAAGTTCTTAATTTTATTTCCAAGATTTTCCACCCGCGACAATCGAGGACTTCTAGAATTAGTAGTAGATTTAAATTTTTAGATACGATTAGGGAAATTCGTGAGGAAAATTCAAATTTAAATATGACAACTATGGATGATATTTTTAAAGCCTTAAGATTAGTACCAGATTTTGATGGAAATTCGAATGTTCTTACTAGATTTATTAAATTATGTGATCAGCTTGTAGAAAATTTTGTAACTGAAGGGAATGATTTAATTAATTTAGCTTTACTTAACGGTATATTAAATAAAATAACTGGGCCTGCCGCCAGGTTAATTAATTCAAACGGCATACCCGACTCTTGGCTAGGTATTAGGACAGCTTTAGTGAATAATTTTTCGGACCAACGTGATGAAACCTCTTTATATAATGATCTTGCACTTTTGACACAGGGGTCTTCAACTCCTCAGGAATATTATGATAAATGCCAGAATATTTTTAGTACCTTAATGACTTATATTAGTTTGCATGAGACGATTTCCACTACCATTGAAGCAAAACGTGATTTATATAAGAAGCTAACCCTGCAAGCCTTCCTACGTGGTTTAAAAGATCCCCTAGGTTCCAGGATACGCTGTATGCGCCCTGAAACTATTGAAAAAGCCCTCGAATTTGTTCATGATGAGATGAATATAATGTATATGCAGGATAGAAATGACTCACATACTGACCGACGTAATCACCATAAAATTAATAATAACTTTAATATGCCCGGTACATCTCGTTCATTTAACCCTCCACAGCCACCACCTCAATTTTGGCAGCAACGACCTCAAAATAATATGTGGCAACCTAGGCCTATGTTTAATCAGAATCAAGGACCGTCACGTACTCAGCAAATTTTCCGTGCTTTACCCCCTAATTTTAACCCTCAGAGTAATGTCTTCAGAATCCCTAATAGAAATAATTATTCACAGAATAATTTTGCACAAAATAATTTCGGACAGAATAATCAGAATAATAATAGTTTTAACAATAATCAATCTAATAGACCTGTTCCCATGAGTGGCGTTAGTCATTTTACCCCTAAGACGTTACCCTTAAGAGGACATGACTGGACTAAACAGGGAAATCCGCCCCCATCAAATTACTTTAAATCTCGACAGTTAAATTTAAATGAATGCTATGACCAGACTTGCTATGACCAGACTTACTATGACCCTTACATGTACTATGACCCTAATGAATATTATGCGGAACCCGTTGAATATCCTTATGAATATTACTATGACCAACCTTCTTTACCTATGACTGAAAATAATAATAGCCATGAAAACTTTGATTCTCAGGACAGTGAAAGCCGAAACCAAAATTTTCAGAAAACCCCGAAATCAGACAAACCACGATAGAAATTAATTTACAGACTCAAAGACAATTACCGTACATTCAAATTAAAAATCCCCCTCTTAAATTATTAATAGATACAGGAGCCAATCAATCTTTTATAAGCCCTAACGCAGTTAGTAGATATTTTCCAAATGTTCCTTGTAATTATGAACCATTTGAAGTGACCAACGTACATGCTACAACTCGTAACGATTATTCTATTACAATACCTTGCTTTTCAGAATTTAATGATGAAAATAATATAACTCTATTCATTTATAAATTCCATGACTATTTTGACGGACTAATTGGACTTGACTTACTTGACAAATGGGAAGCTAAAATCGATTTAAAGAATAAAAATTTAATTACCACATTAGCCACTAATCCAATTTTAATGTACGATTCGAAAAGTTGTAATTTATATGAAGAAATAATTCCCGCTCAAAGTTCTAAAATAGTTAGAGTTCCTATTAATGTTCATGACGGAGAAGCAATAGTTAATGAGCAAATTGTGTGTCACTGTAAAATAATAGATTGCATTACTAAAGTTAAAAATAATAGAGCCTATATACAGGTAATTAATGAAAGCCCAAATGATGTAATATTTTCCTTAAACCAACCAATTAGTGCAGAATCTTATAATGTAGAATGTCATAATTATGATATTGTTAGTGATAGAGCAAAAGCAGTTTTATCTAAACTCCGTACCTCTCATCTTAATTCTGAAGAAACTAAAAATATAGAAAATTTATGTGCCCGTTATGCAGATGTATTTTATTTAGATGGAGAAGCACTTACATTTACGAATAAAATTAAACACAAAATTAGAACTACTGATGAATCCCCTGTACATGCTAAAAATTACCGTTATCCATATGTCCATAGAGAAGAAGTTAGGAACCAAATTAATAAGATGTTAGATCAGAATATAATAAGACCTTCAGACTCTGCATGGAGCTCTCCCATATGGATAGTACCAAAGAAGGCTGATGCGTCTGGAAAAACTAAATGGCGTCTCGTAGTAGATTTTAGGAAACTAAATGAAAAAACTATCGATGACAAGTATCCCATCCCCAATATTACAGATGTACTAGATAAATTAGGCCGATGTCAATATTTTACCACATTAGATTTAGCAAGCGGATTTTATCAGGTAGAAATGGATGAAGCAGATATTCACAAAACAGCATTTAACGTAGAAAATGGTCATTACGAATTTTTGAGAATGCCTATGGGTCTTAAGAACTCTCCAGCCACTTTTCAAAGAGTTATGGACAATGTTTTAAGAGGACTCCAAAATTTAATCTGTTTAGTCTACTTGGACGATATAATAATTTTCAGTACCTCCCTTCAGGAACATATGGTAAACCTTGAAAAAGTATTTCAGAGACTTAGAGAATCGAACTTCAAAATACAGATGGATAAATCGGAATTTTTAAAATTAGAAACAGAATTTTTAGGACATGTAATTAGTAATGAAGGAGTTAAGCCCAATCCAAATAAAATTAAAGCTATTGAAAACTATCCCTTGCCAAAAACCCCCACAGAAATTAAGCGTTTCCTCGGATTTTTAGGTTACTATAGAAAATTTATTCCAGACTTTGCCAAAATTACAAAACCCATGACCCAATGCTTAAAGAAGGATAGTAAAATAACTCTGGACGAAAATTATATCAAATGCTTCAATCACTGTAAAACCCTACTTTTAAATGACCCAGTACTTCAATACCCAGATTTTACAAAAGAATTCATTTTAACAACAGATGCTTCAAATGTTGCGATAGGCGCTGTATTATCACAAGGTACTATAGGCTCAGACAAACCCATTGCATATGCTTCCAGGACTTTAAATTCAAGTGAAACCAACTACAGTACAATAGAGAAAGAGTTATTAGCAATAGTGTGGGCGACGAAATATTTCAGACCGTATCTTTTCGGACGTAAATTTAAAATAATAACCGATCACAAACCACTCCAATGGATGATGAATTTGAAAGAGCCCAATTCTCGCTTAACGAGGTGGCGCCTAAAGCTTAGTGAATATAATTTTACAATAATTTATAAGCAAGGAAAAAGTAACACAAATGCCGATGCCTTGTCACGTATAGAAATAAATATTCATGAAGATCCAGGTTTAGAATTAGAATCTATTATAGCCAATATGTCTCACGATAGTCGTACAGTTACAGCACCTGAAATAGCAGAATTATTAGATGATTCCAGAACACTTACCGTTCACACTTCCGACGAAAATCCCATTTTAGAAATCCCAATTACTGATGAACCCCTAAATAAATTTAAAAGACAGATAGTTTTTAGTATAGTAGGCGATATTAAAAGAAAACCCATTTTAACAAAACCTTTTGATACCCATACTAGAATTTCGATACAGTTATCCGAGTCAAATTTGGAAGAAGATGTAGTTAATGCAGTTAAAGAATATGTTCATCCCAATATTAAAACAGCTTTACTTTTTAATCCCCCTTTGGCAATGTATACCGTTATTCCTATTTTACAAAGAATGTTTAAAAGTTCAGCTATGAATTTAGTTTGTGCAAAGAAAGAATTAGAGAATATAAAGGAATATTTAAAGCAACAGGAAATAATTAATAAATATCATGATGGTAAAACAAATCACCGTGGTATTAATGAGTGTTATCTTGCCCTTTCTAGTAGATACTATTGGCCCCATATGAGAGAACAAATTACCAAATTTATTAATGAATGTATTATTTGCGGACAAGCCAAATACGATAGAAACCCTATAAAGCAGCAATTTAAAGTAGTTCCCCCAGCCAGTAAGCCCTTTGAATTAGTCCATTTAGATTTATTTACAGCTCAAAGTGAAAAGTTCCTAACAATAGTCGATTCATTTTCAAAGTATGCTCAAGCTTATTATTTAAAGGATGGTACAGCTATTAGTGTAGTTCAAGCTTTACTTCAATTTAGCACCCACCATGGATTACCCATAACAATTATTACAGATAATGGTCCCGAATTTTCTAACCAATTATTTAGCGAATTTATTAGGTTACATAAGATTCAACATCATAAAGTTGCACCGAATACACCGAATGAAAATGGTTTAGTCGAGAGATTTCATTCAACTCTATTAGAGCATTTACGAATACTTAGATTAGAAAAGAAACATGATTCCGTAGTACTTTTAATGCCTTATGCAATTTTAGGTTATAATAGCTCTATACATAGTTTTACAAAATGTAAGCCAATAGATTTAATTACAGGACATTTTGATCCAAGAGATCCTTTTAATGTAGACCTTACGTCGCATCTGTTACAGCAGTATATGGTAGATCATAAAGAACGTTTAAAATTAGCTTACTCCTTAATAAATGACATGACCACTGAAACTCGTAATAATTTAATGGATAATAGAAATAAGAATAGAGAACCTGAAAAAGAATACTTACCTGAACAACAAGTTTTTATTAAAAATCCTTCAGCATCCAGACAAAAATTAGCTTCTAGATTTACCCACGATAAAGTTATGGCAAATCTCCCAATTCATATTTACACTAAAAAGAAAAAGTTACCCATAGCAAAATCTCGGTTGAAAAGAGTGCCTAAAAGCGCTCAATTGTTACAGGACAATACTGACAATACTGACGACTCTACATCTAAGCAGAACGCAAGAAATTCAACTTGAGACACTCGACGACGGACCAGGACTCTTACCTTTCAAACTTGGACAGACCAGGATCATTTACCAATATCACTCCTTTTTACAGCATGTTAACCTAGAAGATAT
This sequence comes from Lysandra bellargus, assembly GCA_905333045.1. Taxonomy (NCBI): domain Eukaryota; kingdom Metazoa; phylum Arthropoda; class Insecta; order Lepidoptera; family Lycaenidae; genus Lysandra; species Lysandra bellargus. The sequence goes on along the minus strand of HG995334.1, from coordinate 3,230,522 downwards.
AGAATCTAAAATTAATTTAGTGTTTTCCCAAATCCAAGATTTTCGTCCTTTACTAAACAATAAAACCCTATCCTTATATGAACCACATTTAGAATATCTCTCAAGCAAATTATATAAAATTACAGAAATATTGCAAACGTTTAAAGTTTCGCGTGTTAAAAGAGGTTTGATCAATGGACTAGGATCTATTATAAAAAGTATATCAGGTAATCTTGATTATACTGATGCAATCAAATACGAAAATGCTTTGAAAGTTTTAAAAGAAAATCAATTTAAATTAGAATCTGAATATAATAATCATATTAGTTTAACTAGAGAATGGCTACAGCATCATACTAAAATATTAAATACTATTGTAGAAAATCAAGATAAAATTAATAAGACTTTAAATTATATAATGGAAAAAGATTTTAAAAGAGAAACCGAATTAATTAAATACGCTCATTTATCTCAATATCTTTTAATTTTAGGTGATAATATAGATAGTTTAACGATTGAATTAGTTAATTTAGGAAACATGCTAAATTTGAGCTTTGCATCGAGCACAGCACATTCAATTATTAATGTAGCTATGTTAAGAAGTATGATTTCGAAAATTAAAATTTTATATTCAAATGAATTTACTTTAGACATAGATTTAAGAGAATATTTTAGAGTTATGAAATTTGGATACTACTATTTAGATGATAAAATAGTTTTAGTTTTTAAAGTACCGATTGTCCTTCCTAAACCTTTTGACCTTTTCAAACTCTCTGCAGTTCCTAACCGAAATCATCAAATTCTTATTCCCATGTCACCTTATATAGCAATTCAGGAAAGAGATTCTAGGTATATAGAAACGGAATGCTTAAAAGCTAATTCGGCATATTATATCTGCGAGGAAAATCCTGCTCATACTTTCAATAATCATGATGAATGCATCCACACTCTTATCACGAAGCAGCAGCTCTTGACATCCTGTAAACTTACCTCTATATCCCAAGAATCTGAAGCATTCGAGCAATTAGACCAGAAACATTACATCCTTAGTTTTCCGAAGTCAACTAAAATTCAAACATCCTGTGGAAAATTGCAGTATAAAATTCTAAATGGAAGCTATCTCGCTATTATACCTCAAGGCTGTTCCATCCAGACTCCAGAATTCACTATTTCAAATTCAAATGATATTATTAAAGGACAACCCTTAAGAATCTCAGACATCGTTCCTGTAAAAGAAAATCAACCCTCTGAACATATTTTAAATTTGAAATCTATCAATTTAGAAAAACTTCATAAAATAAATTCAGAAATTATGGCGCAACCGAAAATTGATTTAAGAAGCTCTCAAGATTTATCTATCTATCACACTACTATTCCTGTATATCTGATATTAATCATTGCTGTCACTATCTGCATGACTATGTTCCTGTACCAGCGTTTTAGAAAGTTGCAGCCATCAATGGAGCACAAAGAGACTCGGAATCCTGGAGAAGTGAGGGTTGATCCATCAAGCATCCCAGCAACAATTTTGAGAAAATAGTTGCTGATCTTCGGGGGGAGGTGTTACGCTACGGATCCCTAGGAAGATCGCCGACGCAGCACCCGACCACAGTCACGCGGCAGCGTCACGAGGCGCGGAGTCAGCATTCCTCATTTTACAGCATTTTTGCAATAGCTATTTGTTTGTCACTTATTATTCAATCGTCGAATAGTCGAGTCACTTTTAATTGTAATTTAATTGTAAGATTTAATTAATAAAATATTTTAAGAAATTTTGGTTTTTTTTGGAAGTCGAACTGCTGCGAAATATAATTCGCGTACCTTCTAGAAAAGCCCGACCCTTGTTTATGTGATTGCGTGTTTACGTAAACAATCCAAAATAGAACGCTCCAGAATTCGACGCGGGCCATATAAAAGGTAAACAAGCCGGCAGTCAAGTCAGTTCGATCCGAGCGATCATCAAGGCGATTTCAATAGTGAAAACAAGTGATCAATAGTGAGTGATTGTGATAGTGAACTAACGACTCGGCTACGACCTAGGACAGTGATAGTGCTCAGTGATTTGGATCTAGTGCTTAGTGTTTGGACTTAGTGATTTGTGTGAGCTAGTGTTTGTGAATAAAGTCTTCAAGAGAGTCACCAGGTCTTTCTCTCCGAATCCTCGAACCCTAGCACGTAACAACTGGTGTCGGAAGTGAGATTTGGAGATGCCATTGACTCCGAGTGAGGACTTCGAGGGAAGTGTCAGAACAAGGGCGCAACAGGCTGCGGAGGCCACATCCGCTGGGGACCAAGCTCCGCCCACTGAGGGACAGGCCCCGCCCACTGGCTCCGCCCACCGGGACCCGCCCACTGGCCACGCCCCCCAGGCTCCGCCCACTTTGGGCGTGGCCACGCCCACTGGTTCCGCCCACCGGGACCCGCCCACTGGCCACGCCCCCAGGCTCCGCCCACTTTAGACGTGGCCACGCCTACTGGCCACGCCCACCAGACTACTCAGGCCACGCCCACTGGCCCCGCCCACCGGGCTCCGTCTACTGGCTCCAGCCACCAGGCATCGCCCGTAGTTTCTACGGCCCCTCAAATGGCTCCTCAATTGGAAAGCATAATTAAGTTAATTCAGGCTTTGCAAAAATCTCAAAGGGCAATGATGGAGGAACAAGACCGCAAGCTGGGCGCTTTGCAAGAGTCACAAGACCGCAAGCTGGGCGCTTTGCAAGAGTCACAAGACCGCAAGCTCGGCGCTATGCAAGAGTCACAAGAGCAACAAAAGGACCTTCAAGAAAAGGCACTTCTGGCTATAAAGGAGGTCAGTGACACGGTGACAAAGCTTCGTAAAGATGTCGACGTAATGGACGAACGAGTTACGGGGTTAGGATTGGATGTAGAAAATCTGAAAACCGGCCTCACTGAACTTCAGAAGAAAGTAGTGCGCCTGGAAACCACAGGAGTGGCGGTGTCTAGTGGAACTACCGGAGTGGTGCAAGTGGTACAAGGACCAAGAGTTAAAGTGCCACCATACGACGGTACTACTTCATGGAACGCTTATCGTCAGCAATTCCAGACGGTTGCTTCTGCCAACGGATGGACTGACGAACAATGCCTGACCGCTCTCACTGTTGCACTCAGAGGGCAAGCTTTGTCGGTCCTAGAAGTACATACAGGGAAGGGGTTCCAAGACCTGATGGAGGCCCTTGAATCCAGATACGGAGAGCGACACCTGGAGCACGTGTTCCGTGCTCAACTTCGTGACAGAGTCCAACGCTCAGGAGAGGGACTACAGCAATGGGCGTTGGAAATTGAAAAACTGGTCAAGAAGGCACACCCAGGAGCCGATTCCAAGATGGTCGACATGAATATTGTGCAAGCATTTGTCGACGGAATCAGGGATCTGGAGGTCAGAGCTGCAGTGAGGCTATGTCACCACACCTCGCTAAAGGAAGCGTTGGCGCATGCTTTGGAGGTCGAGGCTGTTCGCCATGAGATACAGCAGACCCATAAGATCCGCAAGGTCTCCGAAGTAAAGGCTCCTGCAAGGAAAATATTTGAAGCCATGTGCTATAAGTACGGGAAGAGGGGCCATCTTCAGCTCAACTGCCCGCAGAAGGAGACCCAGATGTCAAGGATGAAAAGGCTCGAGCAACGAGTAGAGGAGCTGAAGAAGCAGGAACCTTCAGCCAGGACTAAGAGGCGTGTACTGGCTGACGCGGAAGAAGCCCCAATAACTGTTGTCTCCCAAGCAAGCAGCAACTACGGATTAGTGACTGAGCTACTCGACGACTGCAAGAGTAATCTGACTTATTCGCAGAGCATGAAAGCTAAGAAGTTTTTACAACACCACGCGAATATCTTCTCCAGTCAGGAAGGCGATCTTGGAAGAACGTCGATGGTTCAGCACAGAATAGATACCGGAAGTGAGAACCCAATTCGTCAACGAGCAAGACGGATACCCATTGCAAAGGAAAAAGAAGTTGAAGGCCTTTTGGAGGACATGAGAAGGCATAAGATTATTGAACCGTCCGCAAGTCCGTGGTGCTCACCTGTTGTGTTGGTGAAGAAGAAAGATGGCAGCACAAGATTTTGTGTGGACTACAGGCGTCTCAATGATGTCACTAAGAAGGACAGCTATCCATTACCTCGAATCGACGATACTCTGGATACCTTGAGTGGCATGAAATGGTTCTCGACCCTGGACCTGAAATCTGGATACTGGCAGGTGGAAATTCATCCAAAAGACAAGGAGAAGACAGCTTTCTCCACAGGTAAAGGTTTATGGCAGTTTAACGTCATGCCCTTTGGATTGTGCAACGCACCTGCCACATTTGAGCGACTCATGGAGCGTGTACTGGCAGGCTTAGTTGGAGAGGCTTGCTTAGTCTACTTGGACGACGTCATCATTGTAGGCCGCGACTTCGAGGACCATTTGCAAAACTTAGGACGAGTTTTCGCCAAAATAGAGGGGGCCAAGTTAAAGCTGAATCCGAAAAAGTGTCGTTTATTCAGAAGTAAGGTCAATTATCTCGGCCATGTCATCTCCAGTGATGGAATCCAGACGGACCCGGAGAAACTGGAAGCAGTTCAAAATTGGCCAACCCCTAAGAACAAAACCGACATTGCGGGCATTTCTCGGCCTATGCTCCTACTACAGGCGTTTTGTCAAGGGATTCTCAGAGATAGCCAAGCCATTACATCGGCTGACGGAAGATAAACGACAGTTTATGTGGGACGAGACTTCTGAAGATTCTTTTCAGAAACTGAAGAAACATCTGTGTGAAACACCAATCCTGGGGTATCCACAACCTGAAGGTCAGTTTATAGTCGACACTGACGCAAGCAACACGGCCATTGGAGGGGTGTTATCTCAAAAGCAGGGCGAAAGAGAAGTTGTAATTGCATATTTCAGCAAATCTTTATCTAAGCCAGAGAGAAACTACTGTGTGACAAGAAGAGAACTCTTGGCTGTTGTAAAGACGCTACAACATTTCAGCAAATATCTCATTGGCAGACAGTTTTTACTGCGAACTGATCACGCAGCGTTGAAGTGGCTACTGCAATTCGAGAACCCAGAAGGCCAAGTAGCTCGATGGATTGAACAACTCCAGGAGTACGACTTCAAGACGGAACACCGCAGCGGAAAGGCGCATGGGAATGCCGACGCACTTTCACGAAGGCCGTGTTCAGAAGACTGCAAACACTGTGTTAAGCAGGAATCTAATGAAGTGACATTAAAGTTAACGAAAACAAGTCCTTTGGGTCCATGGGAGAATGATGCTATGAGGGAGGCTCAAGAAACAGATGACGACCTACGGCACATCATCACATGGAAGAAACGAGGTGACGAAAAACCAATCTGGAGTGAGGTTGCACCCACTGGCGCTGTCACTAAGGCGTACTGGGCGCAATGGGACAGTCTGATACTTCAAAATGGAATACTTTACCGAAAATGGGAGAAGACTAACGGCAGAGAGTTCCATCTTCAGATAGTTCTCCCAAGAACGAGAGTATCGGACGTTCTCCGTGAAATACACGATGGCGTATCAGGAGAGAACGATTCTACTGGTTGCATTGTCGAGATGATGTACAGGATTGGTGCCGCAAATGCACTACTTGCGCTGCAGTGAAGGGACCACAGACCAGGAGCCGTGGGAACCTGCGGTTGTATAACGTTGGCGCACCGTGGGAACGAATTGCAGTTGACGTAGCTGGGCCATTTCCCGTGACGGAATCGGGAAACAAGTACTTTATGGTCGTCATGGACTACTTCACCAAATGGCCCGAAGTGTTCGCCATACCAAACCAAGAAGCTACAACGGTTGCTTCTAAGCTAGTCGAAGAAGTGATATCTCGCTTTGGTGTGCCTCTCGAAATCCATTCCGATCAGGGCAGGAACTTCGAATCGCAGGTCTTCCAGGAAGTGTGCAGAATTTTGGGAATGCATAAGACGAGAACCACTGCGTACCATCCACAATCTGATGGAATGGTTGAGAGATTTAACCAGACCCTTGAAAGGCATTTGGCGAAATTAGTAGATGACAAACAAAAGGATTGGGACAAGTATATACCACTCTTCCTTCTGTCGTACCGTACCGCCGAGCATGAAAGCATAAAAGCTACCCCGGCGTACGTCAATTATGGTAGGGAACTAAGAGTTCCAGTAGACCTTTTGACAGGAGGGTCACCGGAGGAACCAAAGACCGTACCAGATTATGTCTGCGATTTAAGGAAAAAAATGCGTTATATACACGCCATAGTTCGGGAAAATGGGTTACAGTCAAGTGAGAACATGAAGACCAGATACGACCGGAAAGCGAACACGAGCGGCTTCGAAGAAGGGTCACTGGTATGGCTGCATAACCCAACTCGCCGAAAAGGGAAATCTCCAAAGTTGCAGGCCAAGTGGGACGGCCCATATAAAGTGGTTACCCGATTGAATGATGTGACTTACAGGATTCAAAAGCCACCAAGAGGCACATTCAAAGTGGTACACATAGACCGTTTGGCGCGTTATCATGGCAGTAACAACGATGCTCGGAACGAGCATCTCTAAGAGGGGAGTAGTGTTACGGATACAGGAAGTTGTTTACGTGTTACGAATACGGGCAGTTGTTTACCTGCGCGCGACAGTTGCGCGTACCTTCTAGAAAAGCCCGACCCTTGTTTATGTGATTGCGTGTTTACGTAAACAATCCAAAATAGAACGCTCCAGAATTCGACGCGGGCCATATAAAAGGTAAACAAGCCGGCAGTCAAGTCAGTTCGATCCGAGCGATCATCAAGGCGATTTCAATAGTGAAAACAAGTGATCAATAGTGAGTGATTGTGATAGTGAACTAACGACTCGGCTACGACCTAGGACAGTGATAGTGCTCAGTGATTTGGATCTAGTGCTTAGTTTTTGGACTTAGTGATTTGTGTGAGCTAGTGTTTGTGAATAAAGTCTTCAAGAGAGTCACCAGGTCTTTCTCTCCGAATCCTCGAACCCTAGCACGTAACAATATGGTAGCGGGGGCCCTGACTAAACTAACCCTAACTTTTTTACATTTCGTTACTATATTGGAACTAGGCAAACCGGGAGTCACGGAATAACAAATTGGGGCTTATCCTCGCCTTGATTATAATTTATTTTTAATCGAGTGTGTTTCTTAATTGCATCAGTGAAAAAATGTGTGCAAATGGGTTTTGATAAAAAATACAACTCAACATTATAAATATGCGTGTTACAATGTTGTTGTTACAATCTAGAGCGATTTGACGAGATTTTGACTACATCTACCGGTACGTCAGAAGGCACTGCCCGGATACTTTCTAGAGTCGAATACTATGAAATACCCTTGCTATCGTATGAAAATGTTTGTACGTCGTGCCATATCTAAAAATTAAAATTTAAAATCTTTGACTCGCACAAAATGAATAATGAACTTCGACGACTTTTAAATTTACTTGAAAGCTCGAGGTTTGTTCTCGCAACTTCTAAACACACATTCATTTGGTAATTGCTTTTTGTTGTTCCGTGAAAATTGCGAAGTTGCGGTCTCAGGGCAATTATTATCGCTGCTTAGTTCGCCTTAGCGCAAAATTAGCCGGTAGTATTTTAATATAATTTAGTCTTTTTAGGGTTCCGTAGTCAACAAGGGACCCTTATAGTTTCGGTCTGTCCGTCCGTCTGTCTGTCTGTCTGTCTGTCTGTCTGTCTGTCTGTCCGTCCGTCCGTCCGTCTGTCTGTCCGCGAGTTTGCTCAGAGACTATAAGGCCTACAAAGCTGTAATTCGGCACGAATACACATCTTAATGATGCCGACCAATATGCCATTATATTGGTCTTCAAAAAATATTTTTTTACGGTACCTCTATACATCAATGCGGGGGTGATTTTTTTTTCGCATCCACTCCACCTTATGTGGTGTCGTGGGATAGATTTTTAAAAGTATTATGAGTATCCGAAGATCATTTTTAACCGACTTCCGAAAAACGAGGAGGGTATATGTTCGGCTGTGGATTTTTTTTTAAAAAAATTTTAAATTTTTTTTTGTATGTTCAACGATTACTCCGCCGTTTGTGAACCGATTTTCGAGATTGTTGTTTTATTGTATTAGGTTTCACTCCAATTTGGTACCATGTTCACAAAAGTGGTGACCTGATGATGGGATCCATGAGCAATCGAGGGAATTCCTCGAAATTTATATGGAAACATAAGGTGATTTTGGTTTCATGAGAAGCATCCTAAGCATATGCTACCAAAACGCAAGATTCTGCACCAAGGTATACTATGGTTCCGAAGATACTAAGAGAACTCCGGATTCCCTATAGATACAAGTTTGGGGGTTTAGGCGCTGTTTTAAGAACTGAAAGCATATGCTACTATACAAATTACATTCATCATCATCATCATCATTACCACGTCAGGGTCACCAATGTCCATCCTTATAATATGAACAAAAAAGTATTAAATAATTTTTCCTATCTCATGGTGCCTTTTTCCGAATTCGGCTAAAACTCAACTATTTCTGTACTCAATCTTCATAATTTTGAAGTCGGTGCCAGTTTCAAATGTTTCAAATATTCTGGCATCTGGATTCAGCTATATCTGGTACCGACTTCAAAATTATGAAGATTGAGTACAGAAATAGTTGAGTTTTAGCCGAATTCGGAAAAAGGCACCATGAGATAGGAAAAATTATTTAATACTTTTTAGGTCATATTATAAGGATGTTATTATTGTTTTTTTTCGATTTAAGGACCCATTTGTGAAATATTAAATTTTAACGTGGAAAAAATCGTTAGAATCCAGTGTCCCCCCCCCCCCCCCCCCCCCCTTCTACCAGCTAAACGGTTGCTTCTGGAAATGTGAAAAAATTCACGGGAGTAGGTTTACAAGTTGTTGAGTGGATTGAGATTAAGTACAAAGGAACTTTTCGTTCAAAATACTTCGAACGTAACTGAGATGATGTTGTTAGTAGTGTAAAACACGTTATAAAATATGTGCATTCATTAACTATAAAAAAACTAGTTTTTTTATAGTCAATGAATGCACATATCGGGTCTAGCCCGACAGACGTTGCCCTGTCTTAACGATGATTATTTAATTAATTTGAACTGGTTTGGTTAAGAAAACAATAGATTAAAATTAGTATCTCCATGCCAAATTTCATCAAAATAGATTAAATAGTTTTAGCGAAAATCATAAAAATTTATGTGCAGAAACCATACATTTTCCGGAACAAAAAGTATCCCTAATCCTTCCCCGAGACTCAAAGTATCTGCATGCCAAATTTTATAGAAATAGACTGAATAGTTTAGGTGAAACATCATTAAAGTTTTTTGTGCGGGAACCGTACATTTTCCGGGACAAAAAATATCCCTTGTCCTTTCCCTAGGGTCAAAGTATCTCCATACCAAATTTCATCAAAATAGATTGAATAGTTTAGGCAAAAATCATAAAAGTTTATTGTGCGGGAACCGTACATTTTCCGGGACAAAAAGTATCCCTTGTCCTTTCCCGAGACTCAAACTATCTACATACCAAATTTAATAAAAATAGACTCAGTTAAGGCGAAAATCATAAAAGTTTATTGTGCGGGAACCGTACATTTTCCGGAACAAAAACTATCCCTTGTCCTTTCCCGAGACTCAAGGTATCTCCATACCTTTCATAAAAATAAACTGAGTAGTTTAGGCGAAAAATCATAAAAGTATATTTTGCAGTAACCGTACATTTTCCGGGACAAAATGTATCCTATGTCCGTCTCCAGGCTTTAAGCTACCTCCTCACCTATTTTCAGCCATATTGGTAAAGCCGTTCTTGAGTTAAAAATAGTGTAACTAACACGACTTTTCTTTATATAATAACTAGCTGACCCGACAGACGTTGTCCTGTCTTAGCGATGATTATTAAATTCGAATTGGTATAATTAAGAGAACAATAGATTAAAATGTATTATCTCCATGCCTTTAATCAAAATAGATTAAATAGTTCAAGCGAAAATCAGTTTATTGTGCGGGAACCGTACATTTTCCGGGACAAAAAGTATCCCTTGTCCTTTCCCGAGACTCAAAGTATCTCCATACCAAATTTTATCAAAATCTATTGAATAGCTTACGCGCAAATCACAAAAGTATATTGTGCAGTAACCGTACATTTTTCCGGGACAAAATGTATCCTATGTTCTTTTCCGGGACTCAAAGTATCTCTCCACCAGTTTTCAGCCAATTCGGTTCATTCGTTCTTGAGTTATAAGTAGTGTAACTAACACCACTTTCTTTTATATATATAGATTACTAGCTGTCCCGGCAAACGTTGCTTTGCCATAATATATTTGCCATATTATTTTATTGAAGTGACTAAATAAGTATGTCACCAAGGCAACGTCGATCGCTATCCCGTCGCACAAACAATGGTCGCCGTCAATCTCAGGTTGTAATAATTTACTATTATTTATTCAACGAATGCACTTATCAATATATAAAGTACCGAGTAGCCGATTCTCAGACCTACTGAATATGCATATAACATTTGGTAAAAATCAGTAAAGCCGTTTCGGAGGAGTTCGTGAACTAACATTGTGACACGAGAATTTCATATATAAGAAGATAAGATATAGAATAATTATTATAAAAAACTAGCGGTACTACGGAACCCTACGTTGCACGTGGCACGACACGCACTCGGCCGGTTTTTTCAGATTAAGTGCAACATTACTGCAGGTTGAAAGTTTAATCCCTGGTTCGATCCATCCACTCATCGAAACGTGTTTCCTGCTGATTAATTTTATCAATTCATAAGATTAGCCTTTTGTACCAAAGCTGCATTAAAAATTTTTTAATTACATAATTTGGTCCGATAATTTGTTCCCAGCTACCAATCAAACAATACTGTTAAGTAGTCAGAAAACCTCAGTAATTGACTGACTGTTATGTGCTTTCAGCATGGGCGTACCCAGGATTTCAGCTGGGGGGGGGGGGGGGGGGGGCAGATAGGGCGAAATAGGAGAAAAATATGCATTTTATTTTATTAAGGCGCTATATCGAAAGTAATTTTACCGCAAGGGCAATTTTATACTTAATTTGTATGACTCGTGAGTACGCTGCGGCCTGAAGCTATCGGCTCGCTCGGAAAACATGCGAAAAACGTAATTATAATCATTTAAAAAATAACTAGGAGCATTTAAGCAAAATGCTTCTATACGATTTTGAGTTGCAAAGGTGTCTATCAATTAGACTAATTTCCTACAATATATCTATTTCCGTTTAAAATGATCTTCAAATTTCGTATTTTTAAGAGGTCATTTCGAAAATTAAATGTATCGGGGCAAAATACATTAATCGTGTTTCTAGTTCTTCTCAAACCTAGATAAGGCTATGAAAATATGTATTTGTTACCGGAAATGTATGTAATCCATCATTGTATACAATTCCTAAAATCGTACGGATATGTGTAAAATTAATGATATTAGACAGATTTCCTAGGAAATCTATACATTTACTAAATAGTATAAATAAATAAATAAATAAATAGTATATACTAAATAGTATAAATAAATAAATAAATAAATAGTATAAATAATAGTATAAATAATATTCTAGTCTACTATTCAGACTAACATAACTTGTCACTCTCAAATTTTCATAATACAAATATTATTTGAGTATTTGACATTAACCTATGTTAAAGTACAGTATACACAGATTACAGTCACTACTTTAATCTGTCTATACTATCTTTCTTGTTTCTTTTCTTTCATTTATTTCTTAACTTTATTTTCATCTCATCATTTTGCTTCATTAATTTCAACATTTTCCTGTGTACTTACTGTGCAACTGAAACAAAGTTTGGGGCTGACAAGTAATACTTGGGCAGCAGGTGAGCATTTGCTTTACAATTTCACCCATAAAATAATTTCTGTATTCAGTTTCAGATATCAGGAATAAATTAATCTGCAAAATGATGACACGTTCAAATGTAGCCCGTCGGACAGAAGAACAACTCCGAGTTGCCCTTCAGGAGCTGAAGGACTCTAAGGACCAATGTCAACAACTACTATTTGAACGTGATGAGAGTGAGAAAGAAATGCTTATAATTTTGGAAAAAAACGCAAATTTAAGAGTGGAGCTTAGTAAAATGAATCAACAATATGAACTTATATGTGACCGTAACTCAGAACTACAAAGTGTCGTGGACAGTTTTGATAATTGCAGATTAGAGTATGAACAATGTTTAGAGGACACACATAATATTAAAAAGAAGCTGCAGGATGCACAGGACTATATAAAGTCCCTTGAGAATCAATTAAACTCAAAAAAATCTGAAGAAACGCAAAGTTTGTATAATGAACTTTTAGGTAATGGAATGGTCTTGTCAAAAAATAACATTACTACTATAGATTTCACCGGGGATGACACAATAAATAATCAACATTTTATGTATAGTAAAAAGAAACTTAAAAAATATATCAAAGTTAAAAAATGTATTAGGAAAACGGAGCAATTAATGCAAAAAAATAAAAAAATTGTAAAGCATCTTAACAATTTATCAAAGAATAAAAAAAATATTAAAAATCAATTGTTATGCTGCTCTAAAGAGTTAGAACAGACTAGGCTTAGTTATGAGGCGGATGTAAGTAGCCTTCAATCAGAAATTTCAGGTTTGCACTCTACCTTAACACATATCCAAAATAAGTATGAAATAGCACAAACAGAAATTTCTGCATATATATCAGCTATGGATGATCTCATAGAAATTGGAAAATACAATGAGGAACGTGTAAACTCCTTGTATAACAATTGTAATTGCCAGACAAAATTAGGTATTCACAGAATTATAATAATAGTTCAGTTATCGGTTCAGCGGTGAAGGCTTCTACTGACTCCTCAAAATATTATTATAAAACTCAGGCACATGCCCCTGAGGCCGGTTCCATCAGTATTTATTGTGATGAAATAGGCCAAGGGGTAGGTGTACACTTGAATAAATTGTGTTTGGGACAAAAAATAACTTGTACCTGTTTGCCCGGAGCATCATATGAACAAATAATTAGCCGGGCAATTAATTCTACTTTTTGCCCCAACTCAATTTTAATTATATTAATCGGGAGAAGAGGAAAGTTAAACAAAAAACAAATGCTGGATTATATAGACACTTTAAGTAATAAGGAAAATATTAGAAAAATTATTTTGTTTACCTTTCCTTACATTAAAGAGACAAGTAAAAAACTGCCACACGAGATCAAAGAAAATCATATAAGATATAAGCTGAACAGCCTACTTTGTAGTGCCACCAACCAAAATTGTATACTTTTAAGTAACAATATCCCACAAATAGATGTGGTTGATATTAATACTATTTTAAATTTTAGGTTTAATAATCTAACATATGATAAGTTTTTCTTATCACATTCTTATACCAGACATATAGCCAGATGGCTATTTCATTTTTTAGTTCTAAGACAAGCCAACAAATTGGCTAAACCATCCAATGCTTTTATTGAGCATTCAACTTTTTTAAACAACTGTTCAGATAACAGTTTGGAATATGTTCCAAATGATTTAAATTAGTTACTAAGACAACAGAGGCTCACTCTAGCAATGTATTAAGAAATATAAATAATAATATACGTGCCCACCACCGGGAAACTACCAAAGATAAAAGAAGTAACTGTAATTTTAATATTAACCTTGTACACCAGAACTTGCAAGGGATGATGGGAAAAGAATTAGATATCGAACTGTTTTTAAATGAATATAACATAGATATTATGTGTATTACAGAGCACTGGCTTAGAAACTGTGAATTAATATTTAACTTTTGTAATCACCAGTTAGCAAGTTCGTTCAGCAGAGAAAATGCTATTAGAGGTGGCTCTCTAATATTAATTCATAAAAAGCTAAAGTTTAAAGAGCGAAAAGATATTGTGAAATTCTCTTCTGAACGAATAATTGAAGTGGCCTGTATTGAGTTGAGCCACCTTATTATTGTAGGCGTATACAGGCCTCCATCAGGTCTATACGACTCTTTTGAAGAAATAATGGAGCAAGTTTTAAATAAAGTATGTGCATCTAAAAAAAAGATTATTGTATGTGGTGATTTCAATATTAATTTGTTAGACTTAAACTCCACCACTATTAGATTCACATCCTTATTAAAATCGTATAACCTAATTAATTTATTTATTGAACCAACTAGAGTTTGCGAAACAACTGCCACTTGCATTGATAATATTTTCACAAATGTTACTCCGTGTAAAAAAGAAATAATTAATGCTCTAAGTTCTGACCATCGTGGACAGTTAGCTTCTTTTAACATGAAATGTGATAGTAATACTGAAGAAAAGATTGAGTTTATTCCTGTAAATACAAAACGTATTGAGAAATTTAGAAGTAAACTTCTTTCAAGTCTTCATCGCTTAGATATGTCAAATAAACCAGATGAAGCTTTTAATACATTGTTTAAAGTAGTAAGAAACCAATACAAGTCTGTATTTACTTCTAAAACGGTCAGTTTAAATAATAAAAAAAATAATTTCAGAAATTGGGCAACTCCAGGAATTATTGTAAGTAGGCAAAGACTGTATGAGTTATATGATGAAAAAACAATGAATACTAGTGAATCTTTTAAAATATACGTGAAGAAATATTCAAAAATTTTTAGAAAAGTCTGTCAAGCTGCGAGGGCCCTCCACATAAAAGAAAAAATAAAGAACTCTAAAAATAAAGTGAAAACCACCTGGAAAGTTATTGCAGATGAGACTGGAAGAGTCAACTGTCGTAACTCTAAACTTGAACTTTATATTGATGATAAAAAGGTCAACTCTGACCTTGAGGTTGCGACAGTTTTTGAGAAGTTTTTTGCTGACATTCCGATCTCAACTACAAAAGACTTAAATTCCTCACCTGAAGTTGCGGAAAGGTTACTTAAAGAAAATGTCAAGGAATGTGATGTCAATTTTATTTTTAAAGAAATCGACTCCAGGGATATTATTAAGACTTTCAAATCGCTGAATGTTAAAAGTACAACTGATCTCTGGGGTATGTCCACAAGAGTTATTAAATCAATAATTGACATCATTGCCCCGCACTTAGCTCTAGTCTTTAATAATTGTATTAAAAATGGTGTGTTCCCTGACCTAATGAAGCATAGCAAGGTGATGCCTCTCTTCAAAGCTGGGACTAAGTCTGACCCAGGTAACTACAGACCAATATCTATTTTGCCAACTTTTAGTAAAATATATGAAAAAATAATTCTAAATCAATTACTAGTTCGCTTTAACTGTAATAGTTTGTTACATAACAATCAATTTGGCTTTACTAAAGGTAGGTCCACTACAGATGCAGGCATCAGTCTTCTATGTAGTATATTTGAAGCTTGGGAGGGGTCGCAGGATGCACTTGGTATCTTCTGCGACCTATCCAAAGCATTTGATTGCGTTGAACATGCTACATTAATCAGAAAATTGTATCATTATGGTATAAGGGACACGGCCCTAAAACTGTTAAGTTCTTACCTTGCAAATAGAACGCAAAGAGTTGAAGTTAATTCTAAAAGGTCTAATGGTAGTAAAATAAAGCTAGGTGTTCCACAAGAATCTATTTTAGGTCCCTTTCTTTTTCTCATTTACATAAATGACCTACCTTATCTAGTTAAAGATAAGCATGAGATAGTACTTTTTGCTGATGACACTTCACTAATTTTTAATGTGAAGCGACAACAATATAATTACGACGAGGTAAATAGTGCTCTCTCAAAAACAGTACAATGGTTTAATGCTAATAATTTACTATCAAATTCTAACAAAACGAAATGTTTAAAGTTCAGTTTGCCAAATGTTAGGCAAGTACAAACCAATGTACTATTAAATGATGAGAAAATGAAATTAGTGGACACCACTGTTTTCCTAGGTATAACTTTAGACAGTAAATTACAGTGGAGTCCGCATATTGCAAATCTGGCGGATAGGCTCAGTTCTGCAGCATATGCTGTAAAAAAAATCAGAGAAATAACTGATGTAGAAACAGCGCGACTTGTTTACTTCAGTTACTTCCACAGCATTATGTCCTATGGAATCCTTCTATGGGGAAATGCAGCGGATATTAATTCAATATTCGTGCTGCAGAAGCGAGCCATACGTTCTATTTATAAGATGTCATCGTGTGAATCCTTAAGAGAAAAGTTTAAGGAAATAAATATTCTGACCGTCGCATCTCAATACGTCTTGGATAACGTACTGTATGTAAGAAATAACTTAAATAATTTCAAAAAGAAAAGCGACAATCATTGTTTTAACACTAGGAATAAGAACAAATTAGAAATACCAGTGATCAGACTCAGCAAAGTCAGCAAATCTTTTAAAGGCCAGTGTATACGCCTGTACAATAGAATCCCAGAAAACGTTCAAAATCTCTCTATCAATAAATTTAAAAATGTAGTAAAAGAACGTTTGTGTACTAAAGCTTATTATAAAATCAATGATTTCATCAACGACAACACACCTTGGGAATAGGGTGGTTCTTACAGGCTACTAGAATATTTTTTATAATTCCTATTGTAAATAGCTCTAATTTATAATATTGTTATATAACAGGGTCAAATTAACTAGACGCACGGTATTACATTCCAGTGGTGCGTCAGGTTAATGTGACCGTGTTGTACTGTATGTTTTAAATTGTAATTTTCCATCTTTTTAGCAAAAGATGGACCCGTGCGAGTTTCTTACGCCGGTTCTTCTCGCCGGGTTAGTTCCCGAACCGGTGGTAGGCACCATAGTATCGACGTTCGGTAATGTTTTTGTAAAAAAATTACTCCGAATAAAAATATTTTGATTTTGATTTTGATTTTGATTTTGAGTAATAGGAATTGTAATTTACAAGAAATTTACATTTAAAATTTTCGTAATCTTGAGATAAGGTCGTCTGTTTTCTGGTGTTTATGTGTTAAGTACTTACTAGCGCCCCCCGCCAAAACAAAAACAAACACAATCCAGAAAGTCCAAAAGTAGTTTAGGTTAGAACTGTGACTGTGCTGCGGCAGTAGCCGGCGACCGTCACAAAACACGCCTCAGTGCTTTAATATAAATGAATATTCTCATTGTAACAACGTGTTTCATTACAGAAAGCATTGTCTTTATACATTTCCTAATACGTTACTGGAATTGTATACAATTCCTAGGAATTGTTTACATTTCCTAGGACATTTATGTATTAAATCATTTTTTAAACAATATTTTATACATTTCCTAAACAGTTTCGGAATTGTATAAATTTCCTAGGATTTGTATACAATTCCTGGATTTCATACATTTCCAGTAACATATATAATTCATTACCAGATTTGTAAAATTTCTGAGGGTCCTATATATAGTATTACGTCAAAAAGGACAGTTTTTTTTAATATAGCGCCTTAATGACCAAATCATTTATTAAGAAAACATTCCGTCATTTCCTTAGAACTATAAAAAAGCTTAGATCCTTTTTGTAAAAAAAATACATATCATTGTCATTGATTATTATTTTTAACAAAAAATTAAAACCGACTTCCAAGGTAAAAACAATATTAATAGCATCCTTATAATATGAATTAAAAAGTATTAAATAATTTTTCCTATCTAATATGTAGTGCTTTTTCCCGAATTCAGCTAAACCTCAACTATTTCTGTACTCAATCTTCATCATTTTGAAGTCGGTACCAGATATAGCTAAATCTTTATTTCTTTGACAGAAAATTTGAAACTTTTGGAACTGGCACCGACTTCAAAATTATGAAGATTGAGTACAGAAATAGTTGAGGTTTAGCCGAATTCGGGAAAAGGCACTACATATTAGATAGGAAAAATTATTTAATACTTTTTAGTTCATATTATAAGGATGCTATTAATATTGTTTTTACCTTGGAAGTCGTTTTTAATTTTTGTTAAAAATTATAATTTCACTCTTTTTAGTTACCTAGTAGGTAAACTTAGTGCCAATTCAAATTGTATAAAAAATAGTTTCATATTGTCTTCACTAGATGTCACTGAGGCGCTCCTGTGTCGCGCTATCGCTTGTACGTAGAAGTTTTATATAGGTAATTGTAACTTGTAACAGATTTCTATTGTGTTGTTGCAACTGACAACTTAACAGTGAGCTTGGTGTGAGCAGTGAGCATTGAATTGACAACATAAATCATAATATTGAGTGGTAATTGATCTCGTATAATTGTTATTAAGTTGACCTCCGTCATAGTCCGCGAATTCATAAGTGGTCGACGGTGGTACTGCGTATATTCTACGTATCTTATTACAATTTGTTAAGACTGTTAAGAGTCATACGGCATACCCCAAGGCCCAAATATCAGGTAGATAGATAAATTTAAACAATACATTTAAAAAAATCTAAGTGAACACGTGCTGCAAATTTTACAGTGCAAAAAGCTCGCAGCGCGGCATGCCGCATGCCCTGACATTCCGGTTAGAACTTGAATACGATGCTTACGCACGCGCCACGCGGCGACGCCGTTGCCTCTGCGGCACCGACCCGCGTGTATATTAAGCAGCCTATAATAATTGGTGTTGTTAAGTACATAATTATTATTATTGTATCCATACCTATGCCTTGTACTATTATCTATTTTGCGCCATGAGACATTGGTGACCTTAACACGACGTGGTAAGGATGATGATGAAGATGATGATGATGAATTTGAATTGCATGGTAGCATATGCTTTCTGTTCTTAAAACAACGCCGAAACTCCCAAACGTGTATCTATAAAGAGTCAGGAGTTCTCTCAGCGTCTTCGAAACCATGGTATACCTTGACCCAATATTTGACTTTTTGGTAGCATATTCTTAGTGCACTTCACATAACACCAAAATCACCATATGTTTCCATATACATTTCGAGGAGTTCCCTCGATTACTCCTGGATTCCATTATCAGGTCACCACTTTTGTGAACATGGTACCAAATTGGAGTGAAACCTAATACAACAAAACAAAAATTTCGAAAATCGGTTCATAAACGGCGGAGTAATCGTTGAACATACAAAAAAAAAACCACAGCCGAACATATAACCTCCTCAAAAATTACGAGATATTCGAATTTGAAGTGTAATTTTATGGTGATATTCAAGATTTTTTTACAGAATTACCATGGCATTTTTTAATATTATTATGTTCAGTTACTTTTTTATTTTGTTTCTTTTGAGTCTAAGCTAATTTTGGTGTAAGAGAATTCCACATAATTTCTTCATACTGGAAGCTTAAAAATCAGTCTTTTCGAACTTCATTTTACGCAGAGTAGATAACACGTTTTGAATTAACTTTCCATGAAAATTGACGTTTATTTTACCTTCCAGGTGGGGGCAACTGCCTTCCAGGGGGGGGGGGGGGGGGCAGCTGCCCCCCCCCCCCCCGGTACGCCCATGGCTTTCAGATAAATTTATAAATAGGCAGATAGCTCGTAATTAGATCGGGATACGTCAGACCCAGTTGACCGGCTTATTACATTGTCTTGACATAACCCGATGAAATAATGTAGGTCCCTGCCTATGAATCGATTCCTCCGAATTATTTTCCATACTTTTTATTATTCATAAAGGTGAATCTGGTTCATTCATCACAGTAACAAGGGTGCCACATTACACGCGTCACCAAGCTTTCTTATATGACTCGACTAATAAGTTTGACTCGACCTCTGTAATCGATGCTCGCTAACAAGCGTATTGAAACCTGATTGGTATCTTATACGTTTTTATTGAGGCTGCAAACATTTTTGTAAAAAGGTCATACATCCAGCATTTTTAGTCTCGCTAAAACTTGAGAACCGCTACACCGATTTGCCAAATTTAGACTTGACATACTTGTGGAATTTCTGGGAAGTTATACGGTTCGAAAATTTATGTTATCTAAATCTAAATTAATGTTTTCAAATGGCGCGGCACGGGCCGCGGCGTACAGTAAGGCTGCGTCCCCATCAGACACGGCACGGCGCCGTCACCGTGTTACGGCACGACGCCGCCACCGTGACACGGTACGGCGCCGTACCGTAACACGGTGCCGCGTACGGTGCACGGCGCGCCCCTATTCTGGGTGAAACTTGCGAACAAAAATTTTGTCCAAACTTAAACGAGGCACTTATTTGGAACACATAAAAATCGGCCAAGTGCGACTTAGGTTCGCGCACGAAGGGTTCCGTACCATTTTTATAGAGAAAAATAACCAAAAAATTATGTTTTTGTATGGGAGCCCCCTTAATTATTAAGTTTGTAAGTAATTTGTAAGACGAATTTACCCAAAATTTCCTCAGTTTCTGTTTCTTTTTCAATCTTCGTTTTAGTAACAACAAGAGAATAATTCTTTAGCGATCCATATGCAGATAAGCAATCTCGTTCGAGCGCAAATATCGACTGAATAGGGACGCACCGTACGCGGCACCGTGACACGGTGCGGCTCTGTACCGTATCACGGTGGCGGCGCGGCGTCGTGCCGTAACACGGTGCCGGCGCCGCGCCGTGTCTGATGGGGACGCAGCCTAAGTTGGGAACTTAACTCGCCGAGAAGAACCAGCGTAACAAACTCGTACGAGGCTGCATTTTAGCAAAAAAGTAGACTAGGCATACTTTGAATAATATTACTTCGCGATGCGAGTCAGTAGCATTAACTCTTACAAGAACTATGAGTTCACTTTTTATGACTTATATTATAATAAATGACCTATAATAAAACTAGACTTAAGATAAAGGTGGTGCGTTCCACATCGTGACGTTTATGCGGTTATGTTTCGAGCTTCCATTACCGACGATAAAATTAGTTTTAAGCCAATACGAGTTGGGAGGCCCAGCGTCTAATGAATTCAATTCGTTCTATACTCGGCTAAATCTCCTTAAATCCAAATGGCATCAGGCAGCACAAGATAAAGTCAAGGAGAACCGTCGTTTAAACTTATTTGGGTCCGTCCCCTTACCCCCCCCAACTCGGTCTAACCGCGTCTTGACGTTTCCGAGTGACTACCAAAATATACCCAATTAACATAGCTAAACATTCTAACGGAGGTCGGAGCAGAGCCTAGAGGGCGCTATTAGCACACACAGTAAAATATAATCTGACTAAAACCCGACATGTTCCACACGTCTTAACAGAATATTGACAGAAATGTTGCTTGCCAAACGTCGAACAAAACTTTTTGTCACTAACTGTTTGTTTTGTGCAGAGTTGGGCAAAAAGTAATTAGATTAACAATTACAGAATTACAAATACTTTGTAGTTGTTAATCAGATTACAAATTAATCTGATTGATGAAGAATTGTGCACCTGAAATTACGCGTTAGTTGATTAGAATGTATTTAGACTAAAATGTATTCTAATTAGTTTGCAATTAGATTAAATTTAATTAGACTAACGAGTATTTTAATTACCCAATTACAATGTCCAATGCTGGTAATTATAATAAATAAAAAACTTCCACACCGGTTTCGGTCGCAGGAGTAATTTTATGGCGTCCAAGTGTGTGCGCAAATTGCTCTATTAAACCAGAGTGCTCTTGTGTATTGCGCATACACTGAGGCACTATAAAATTAATCAATAATTAAATTATTAATTATTAATAAATAAAATTAATGGTTCAAAGTTGGAAATAATGCATTACTTTAGTTAATGCATTGACGTTTCATTACTCATTACTTCTAGTAATAAGTAATGAGAATTTTTTCTCAATTTTGAGGCCAGGATCGTATAGAGGGGAAAAATCCAGGAAGAACAAGCCGAAGAACCCCATATCCAGGACAATAGTTGCCGAGTTACAAGCATTCAAACTTTGACATTGACAGCTCGGCAACTGTCAAACGTCTTACAAAAGTAGTCATAACTCCGCTTCCAATAGGCCTAGAGGAATGGGATTTCTTTTAAAACCAAAGGCAACACCTCGGCTACCCCCTCCCCGAATTTGAACTAAATCGGAGATATCAATTTTTTTTCTCAATTCTGAGGTCAGGATCGAATAGAGGAGAAAAATCCAGGAAGAACAAGTCGGAGAACCCCATATCCAGGACAAATAGTTGCCGAGTTACAAGCATTCAAACTTTGACATTGACAGCTCGGCAACTGTCAAACGTCTTACAAAAGTAGCCATAACTTCGCTCCCAATAGGCCTAGAGGAACGGGGTTTCTTCTAACATCAAAGGCAACACCTCGGCTACCCCATCCCCGAATTTGAACTAAATCGGAGACATCAATTTTTTTCTCAATTCTGAGGCCAGGATTGAATAGAGGAGAAAAATCCAGGAAGATCAAGCCGAAGAACCCCATATCCAGGACAAATAGTTGCCGAGTTACAAGCATTCAAACTTTGACATTGACAGCTCGGCAACTGTCAAACGTTTTACAAAAGTAGCCATAACTTCGCTCCCAATAGGCCTAGAGGAATGGAGTTTCTTCTAACATCAAAGGCATTACTTCGGCTACCAGGCCTGTAAAATTACTCCTGCGTAACTGGCCTGGCTTCATTGAAAGCAGAGTGCTCGTGTATTGCGCACACACTTGGGCACTATAAAATTATTCCTGCGTTACTGATCTGGTTTCATTGAAACCAGAATTCTCTTGTGTATTGCGCACACACTTGGGCACTATGAAATTACTTCTGCTCAACTGGCCTGGTTTCATTGAAACCAGAGTGCTCTTGTGTATTGCGCACACACTTGGGCACTATTAAATTACTCCTGCATAACTAGCCTAGTTTCAAAGAAACCAGGCCAGTTACGCAATGTCCTTTTCCGGGACTCAAATATGCCAAAATTGAGTATAAATCGGTTCTGTGGTTTAGGCGTGAAGAGTTAACAAAGAGACAGATAAATAAAGGACAGACAGACAAACTTTCGAAATTTATAAACTCGTATGGATAATCATCAGTAAGGATGCTACTATGAAGTCGCCATTTCTTTTGTCCGACGATAAATTTCATAAATTTTTGTGTTTTTAACTGTAAAAATATAATACGAGTCGAAACCAATTACAAAAGTAATTGTACAAAATTAATTAATTAGATTCATTTGAAATTGGATTACTGAGGAATCGATTGCTTTGTGTAATCTCTATAACCACAATTTTGAAGTAATTCAAATACAATGTAATCAGATTAAAATGTATTCTAATTAGTTTGCAATTAGATTAGTAATTAGATTAACGAGTATTTCAATTATGCGCAACTCTGGTTTTGTGTAGGTACCTACTGACTGTGCTGGGCCTATAGACAAGTGGCAAAACGCTAACGCTAACGCTAACTAAGCTACAAAATGTATGGATTTGACATTAGTATTCGCTAGCGACGCGATGACTTATGTCAAATCGCATACATTTTGTAGCGCTAGCGTTAGCGTTAGCGTTAGCGTTTTGCCAGTTGTCTAAGGAGGCTGGCGTTAGAACTCTAGCGGACGCCAGACGCATTCAGAAACAAAAATATTTTGACGCAAGCCATTCTGTCAAACTGCCCGCCAAGATGAGCCAAGCGAAGCGCGCAAGGGCACTACCTACCTTTTCTCGAAACGTTTCGTCGTATTTTTGAACCCTCGTAACTTTGGTTTGGATAAAGCCCAATACTTGAAATTTTTAGGATATAATGACAGGAGTAAAATAATAAAATGCGCAAAGTTTGAATATCGTAGCTATTATACTTTTGATTTTATAGGTGTCCAAAAACCCACAATTTTGGGCACTGACTCACCTATCATCAAAACTGTTAGGGTACTTCCTGAAGTCTGAGAAAGCTAAAATTTGGTATGTAACATACTATTAGTCCAGAAACAACAAAAAAATTATCAAATCCAACCTAACCTAACGGATATCCGTACACTTATAGAGCAAAATTAGGCCAAAAATTGTGTTTTTTGTATGGGAGCTTTTTTTTTTATTATTTAATATTTGTTGTTAGAGAGAGATTTTGTTTTTAATATTTGTTGTTATAGCGGCAACAATTATACATAACTAGCTGTCCCGGTAAACGTTGCTTTGCCATAAAGGCCTGTATTCTCTTTGATTATATTTCGTCGCTTCATTCTTCAGATACAGTGATTAACAATGTAGTCCTTTAACCTAACAGGCATTAATTCGCATGTTTAGAGACTCGTATATGAGGGTAATCGGAAAAAAAAAATATATATATTCTCTTTGCTTATCGCCATACTGTACCGGCCGGTTTGACCTCATTCTTTTTCCGAGCGTGGCAGCAATCGCATGTATTTTCAATAGTAGTTTATTTATTAATTTCGTCATGCCGAAAAGAAGCAATGAAGATAAGATACGTCGCTACAAGCGTAAGCTTCGAAAACTCGAGGAAAAATGTAACAAAAGTTACAAGAGAATAATTATGTCGGAGGATTCCGAACAATCAGGTCAGTAATTCAATTTTATCATTACAATATTTATGCAGTGGTACTAGTGTACATTAAAAAGTGTTCAAAACTTAGCTTGGAGGTCGACCGTGTGTCGTCACGAAAGCTTATTTTAGCCCGTGAGGTTAACCGAGTGTTAACACGTTGGGTATTTAAACTATCATAATATTATTACTATTATGATAAAATGAAATTTTCACGCCGAGAGAAGGATCGTGTATCCTTACACTGGCTATGTAATTTGTAAAATACGTAAATAACTTAATATAATAAAAATGTGGGTACCCACATTATTATTTTTCACGAAATATTATAATGCTGTTTTAAGCATCATATCTGTAACGATTATTACAATAATTTATTTGTCTAATATTTCCAGACAAAAATGAGATTGATGAGCCTGAGGCCGTTTCATTACAACCCGCACCTCTTGACCAAAATATTCAAGACGCGATTGAAGGTATCGACCAAAATTTAACAACTGGCTTAGAACCGGCCACCTTACAACTGGATCCAGATATTCTGATCGCCCTAGGCGAATCTACAGAGGAAGCTCCTAAATTCGGCCCGAAAATACATGATAAGCTATCATGTCTTTGGTTGCCAATACTGAAGAAAGGCCTAAATAAGGACCAAAAAGAAAAACTCTTCAAAGAGTATTTGATTCCCGAGAATTGTGCGCTGTTACAGCCGCCTAAACTAAACCCAGAAATTTTGGCGGCAGTTTCTGAAGGTACCCGCATTCGAGACAAAAAAGTAGAAGCGGTACAGAAACAACTAGGACAAGGTATTGTGGCACTCAATAAGGGCTTAGAGCTCCTGTTAGACGAAGGCAGCGATAGAATCTCAGCCATAAAGTTTTTGAGCGACAGTTGCCGCATGTTGTGCGACTTACACTTTCTCGAGACGGATTCTCGCAAAAAATTTATCACACCCGGACTAGACAAGAACTTCTTAAGCTTAATGCAAGACGTCGAACACGACGAGTTACTATTTGGAAATCAACTTCCCGAAAAAATAAAAGCCTCCAAGACTATAGAAAAACAAGGCTTACAGATAAAGAAGCCTCCGCCAAACCCCAAGGCGACGCCTTCCCAGTCTACGTCTACGTCCTACGTTTATCAGCCTTCGACGAGCCGCTCCCGCCAGCCGGGAAACTGGGCCGGCCCTCCTCGCTTCCCGTCGACCAGGGGGGGGAGGGGAGGGCAGAGGACGAGAGGGAGTGCAGTGAGCCGCCGATCACAAGTTCTCGTTCCTGCTCACCAGAGACCTGCTCAGAACAAACAGCCGCGCAGAACGGCGCAGCAATAGAGGTACACGCTGGACGAATCCAGCATTTTATTAACTGTTGGCGTAAAATAACAGATAATTCCGAAATACTAAATTGGGTCGCAAAAGGTTTCTCTATACCTTTTTCTAAAGATGTTAAACAATTTTCAGTTCCTTTAAATAATAATTTGCCAATTAATGAGCGATCACTTATGTTAGAATCCATACATAAACTTCTAGACCTAGGCGCAATTTCACCTTGCCAAAAACTTCGTAACGACTACTGTTCTAGTATATTTTTAGCCCCCAAACCTAATGGGGATAAAAGATTTATTTTAAATCTTAAAAGTTTAAATAACTTTATTCAAAAATTTCATTTTAAGATGGAGGATCATAGAACAGCAGCCAGGCTCGTACCTAGATCTGGTTTTATGGCTAACATCGATCTAAAGGAGGCCTATTTTTTAGTTCCTATTATTAAATCACACCGTAAATATTTACGTTTTCATTTTGACGGAATTTTTTACGAATTTAATGTCATGCCGTATGGATTATGTATCGCGCCTAGAGTCTTCACAAAATTAATGAAAGAAGTTATGAATTATTTACGTAATCTAGGTTATATGTCGGTGATATATCTGGACGATATATTATGTATAGGACAAACGTATACGGAATGTAAAACAAATGTTCAGAAAACAATAAGTTTATTGCAGTGTCTGGGGTTTGTTATCAATAAAGATAAAAGTAATCTCGAGCCCCGCCAAGTCTGTCGGTTCTTAGGTTTTAATTTCAACACAATAGATATGTCCCTAAGTTTACCAGTTGATAAACGTAACAAAATTTTGCAGTTAGTGAATAAGTTTATTTTATTACCCAGATGTTCTATACGAGAACTTTCACAATTTATCGGGACCCTTGTCGCCGCTTGCCCAGCGGTTAAATATGGTTGGCTTTACACAAAAACCCTAGAATACTATAAATTTTTAGCATTGCAAAAATATAAAGACTTCGACGTAAAAATTAATTTAACGAATATTATATTACCAGACCTACTTTGGTGGAAACAAAACATTTTGTCTACGAAAAATTTATTAAGATTAGATACCTCCTATAAATTAGAAATTTTTACCGATGCATCTCGAACCGGTTGGGGCGCTTTTTGTGATGGTAAACGAGCCTACGGTGGATGGAAAGCAGATGAATTAACTCATCACATAAATTATTTAGAACTGTTAGCCGTTTTCTTAGGTCTAAAATTTTTCGCTAGAACTTGTTTTAACTGCTCAATTCTTCTAAGAATTGATAATACGACGGCCATATGTTATATCAACCGAATGGGCGGAACTCAGTTTCCCCATCTGAACAATTTAGCAAAAGAAATTTGGCAGTGGTGTGAGATGCGACAGATATTTTTGTTCGCATCCTACATTAGTACGAGCGAAAACGTCGAAGCGGATCAAGAATCCCGGAGGATAAATATGGACACAGAGTGGGAACTATCCGAGGAGGCCTTCCAGAAGATAGTTCAAACTCTAGGTCAACCACAAATCGATCTGTTCGCATCTCGCATCAATGCCAAATGTTCTCAATTCGTCTCCTGGAAACCGGACCCGGATGCGCTTTCAGTCGACGCTTTTACAATAAGTTGGCACCCCTCCTTCTTTTACGCATTCCCTCCCTTTAGTCTCATTTTAAAATGTTTAAGGAAAATTATTCAAGACCGAGCGACTGGAATTTTAGTTTTTCCTTACTGGCCCGGGCAAGCGTGGTTTCCACTTCTCCGCAGACTGCTCATATCAGATATAATTGTATTTGAACATAAAGATGACCTTTTGCGTTCAAATTACAGATCCAGTCACCCGCTCTGTCGCAGCCTTTCCCTGGGGGCCGCGACGCTCTCAGGGAATCATTCACTAGACTGAATACTCCCGCTATAGCATTAGACCTTATGCTAGCTTCGGTGTCAGATAACACCATGAAACAGTACTCGGTGACGTATAAATTGTGGTGGTCATTTTGCGCAGAAAACTCCGTAAATACCTTCGAGGCGCCAATATCTTCGGTTATAAAGTTTCTCGTCGATAACTTTAACAAAGGTGCATCGTACGGCACTCTCAATAATCATCGGTCTGCCCTATCTTTACTCCTAGGGAATAATGTCGGTTCAGACGAAAGGATTAAACGGCTGCTCAAAGGTATTTACAGACAGAAGCCTTCTCTTCCTAAATACAGTTCTACGTGGGACCCGAAAATTGTTCTCGACTATGTATCCTCGTGGTTCCCACATAGTGATTTAAGCTTAGTTCAAATAACTAAAAAATTAACAACCCTGTTAGCTATTTGTACCTCCCATCGAGTTCAGACTTTGGCATCGATTAAAATATCTAATATCCGTACGACAGATTCAGGTATAAGAATACTGATAACCGACATCATTAAGACTTCGGGAGCTAACCGAGACCAACCTATTTTATTCTTACCTTACTTTACTAGTAACCCCAGAATATGTCCGGCTAGAACCCTAGAAGATTATCTGCGGACCACATCTAACTTGAGAACCGACGAGACCGCAGATAATCTTTTACTCAGTTATAAGAAACCTCACAAGAGGGTAACCTCACAAACGATCAGCAGGTGGATAAAACAGACGCTCGCGGAGGGCGGCGTGGACGTGGGGGTGTTCGGGGCCCACAGCACCCGGCACGCCTCCACCTCGGCGGCGGCATCCGCGGGCGTCTGCGTCGACACTATCAGGAGGACGGCCGGCTGGACTAGCTCGTCCTCCGTCTTCGCGCGGTTCTACAACCGCCCCGTACTCGATGAAGGAGCATATGCTCGATCCGTTTGTGGGGTTACCGATAACACCAATTGAGTATTATGATCGTTAATTCATCATATTATAAGACTGATTATAATAAATATTGTACGTCAAATTAATATTATATTGATTTAATATGTCTAAAAAGAATAAACAGTTTTTTCCTACTTTGTATCTTACTCACTCTCTGAACATCTACATTGTTAATCACTGTATCTGAAGAATGAAGCGACGAAATATAATATAAGATCAAACGAACTTCTTGAAGTGAAGTTCGATCATTATTATATGAGTCGCTTCATTCGAAGATACAAAGTTCCCACCCGCCCACAGCCAAAAGGGAAAAAACTCAGTTCTCTAAAAGAATGAGGTCAAACCGGCCGGTACAGTATGGCGATAAGCAAAGAGAATATATATTTTTTTTTTTTCCGATTACCCTCATATACGAGTCTCTAAACATGCGAATTAATGCCTGTTAGGTTAAAGGACTACATTGTTAATCACTGTATCTTCGAATGAAGCGACTCATATAATAATGATCGAACTTCACTTCAAGAAGTTCGTTTGATCTTATATTAGTGCAAGTGCAAGTGACTAGTAATTGAGGCAGTGGAGTGCAGGTGTGTAGTGCAATTAGTAGTGTCCAATTCTTGTTTAGTGGCTCTTTAGTAATTATTTAATTTAGTAAATTCAGTAGTAGCTGTCAACACGAGCGTCCAAGTTTCAAAAATAAAACTGCCATTTTGACATGTCCTTCATTTTAATATTGGTTTTATGAAAAACTATTTGACCATGAAGTATTTTTATATGTCCTTTCCCAGGACTCAAAGTATTTCCATGCCAAATTTCAGCAAAATCGGTTCTGACTTCTGAGGTATAAACGTGAAGAGGTGACAGACAGACACACATTCGCATTTATAATATTATTAGTATATTAGTAAGTAATAAGTATGGATTAGTATGGAAGTAATTGAAAGGGTGTCCTTTTGTACTTTTAATAGGTATATATAATAATGATATACTATATCTATGGACGCTTCACACGGCACACCATGTCAGTCTGGCCCATAAAGTTAATATACCTAGCGGAATAATAGTAACAATCTTGAGCTGTCAAACGAAACCAAAATTAGTTTTCATCTGTCACGCACTTGCACTAGCAAAAAATAGAACACGCTTTTAATCACGTTACTATGCAGCCGACTAGTCACTTGCACTAATCAGTCGCTGTCCACACTTACTCCTCTACTTAGCCTGGTGGGCGGGGCCGGCGGGTGGAGCCTGCCCCGCAGTGGGCGGAGCTTGGTCCCCAGTGGGTGTGGCCTCCGCAGCCCCACCTCCAACTCCTCTCTCGAAGTCAATGGCAGCAGCTCGCTGCGCCCTTGTCCTGACACTCCCCTTGAAGTCGTCTCTCGGAGTCAATGGCATCTCCAAATCTCACTTCCGACACCAGTTGTTACGTGCTAGGGTTCGAGGATTCGGAGAGAAAGACCTGGTGACTCTCTTGAAGACTTTATTCACAAACACTAGCTCACACAAATCACTAAGTCCAAACACTAAGTACTAGATCCAAATCACTGAGCACTATCACTGTCCTAGGTCGTAGCCGAGTCGTTCGTTCACTATCACAATCACTATTGATCACTTGTTCTCACTATTGAAGTCGCCTTGATGATCGCTCGGATCGAACTGCCTTGACTGCCGGCTTGTTTACCTTTTATATGGCCCGCGTCGCCTTCTGGAGCGTTCTATTCTAGATTGTTTACGTAAACACGCAATTCACATAAACAAGGGTCGGGCTTTTCTAGAAGGTACGCGCAACTGTCGCGCGCAGGTAAACAACTGCCCGTATTCGTAACATTACTAATGAAAGTGAATACGGGCCATAATATAAAGTAGGTATTTCGTTCATATTATTTTATTGAAGTGGCTAAATAAGTATGTTGCCATGGCAACGTCGATCGCTATCCCGTCGCACAAACAATGGTCGCTGTCAGTCTCAGGTTGTAATGATTTACTATTATTTATTCAACAAATGCACTTATCAATATATTATAAAGTACCCAGTAGCCGATTCTCAGACCTACTGAATAGGCATATAAAATTTGGTAAAAATCTATGAAGCCGCTTCGGAGGAGTTCGCGGACTAACATTGTGACACGAGAATTTTATATATAAGATAGATATTTATTTCATAAGCAGAAGAGTACTTAATTTTTTATATCGGCCCCACAATGACTATTAATTAAATGTTCCATAAAATAGATCAAATACAATGCTTAATATGCAAGTGTTGGAATAGATTGGGCAAATGAATCGTGTTGTCCCATACTAACTTTAATGGTTAAGGGCCCTCTCTCCCTAAATTAGCAGGTCGATTGTCTGTCAGTGCAAATATCGACGTAAATAACATTAAAATAACATTCATAACAGCGCGCCTTGTACGGTGGCGGTTACGACGCTCGCCGCGTCCATGATAGGGCGAAATAGGAGAAAAAACCTTTTTAAGGCTTAATATAATACATAATATTTCAAAAAACAATGTTGCGCGAGCAGTCACAGCGGATGCGCGTGCCCTTTCTAAGGCGAAACGTCGTGTTTTGTTTACGCGTAATCTTTTACCTACGCATAAGTGTCTAATACAACGCAAATAGGGTATCTCCTGGCAACAGGAGACCCTTTATTTTAAAATGTATTCTACCCCAACGTATTCAAACCCCCCAATGTCTCAAAACCCTACAACGTCTCAATACCCCCCAATGTCTCATCAATTACCTACTGAATCTCAAGTGCCCCAAGCTCCAAATGTCTCAAGTTATGCGAACGTGACATCCACAACAGTTTTCCCCAAAAAGGATCAAGCTATTATCTTGGACTCAATCGAAGGAGTAACCCTCAGGGAGTACCTAATTGCGCTGTCATCTATTACACCAGCTTCAACTATACGGTTCCCGCATATCAAATGCTCGAATATGTATTTATTTGGATAGCAAGAAAACCGCAGACTACCTTATCGAAAAAAAGAAAAACGTAATTATAAATAAGAATTTACTTGAAATAAAATCACTAATCAGCAGAAACAAAAGAATAGTATTATCGAATGTTTAAGTAAAGTAAGTAAGTGTAAGTTTTTGTTGAATGTTTGCCTAATAAAATCATAGAACAAAAATTTGAAGAGTTTGAAATTAAAATTTTGTCTCTTATTACGTTTATGAAGATTGGTGTGAGTGATCCAGGCTTTTCCCACATTATGAGCTTTAGAAGACAGTTAAACCTTAGCCCTGAGGTGAATCACGACTTCCGGAATCAATTCAACTATCCTACGAAGGGACCAACTATTGGATATACATCTCTAATAACAGCTTGAAATGTTTTTCTTGTAACTCAATGGGCCACTTAGCGAAAAATTGTCCCCAGAATGCAGCAATATCACAAGCTGATTCTGGCATAAAGGAAACCGAGATTAATAATCAATTGGCGGAAGATATTAATGAAATATTTGAAAGAAACGATGATCGTGTATCGGATAAGCTATCCACTGTCCAAAATAATATAATAGAACCACCATCTCAATCAATTATATTGTCACTAAAAGGTAAAAAACGTATTCATTCTTCAACTACTAGTGATTTATCGATACCAGATAATATACAGTTGAAACAGTTCGAAAAGGAGCAAGATTCTGATATCATGGAATCGGAAACCGACGGCATGGAAAGCAATGTTTCTATGGAAGATATTACCGTTAAATCGAAACCGAAGAAGTTAAAAAAAGAGGATAAGAGAACTGAAGACTATTTGGAAAGATATTGAAAGAAATATGGCAGAAATAAATAGCGACAATTCATTCCCTATCAGTTTAGATCAATTTATTAGCTTATTGGATAATGTAAAAGGTAAACAGAATGTAAAAGAATTAACTTATGACTATACAAATAACATCACGGCTTAATTAAAATGTGTAATTAAATTCATAGTAAATTAAATAAGAGTTTAAAAAATAGGTGCTCTCGTTTATCTAAGAAATTACATGAAATATTAATTAATGACTCGACAAAACCTACACTATAAGATAATTGTAATAATAAACTAGCTCGATATACTTATATTTAACAAAACATATTGTTTAAGTTTACATATTTACTATATTATATTCAATCATTTCATGGATTTAGCACAGTGGAATGTAAATGGTTACTTTAAAAGATTGGAGAATATTAAACTATTGAATAATCGATTAAGTCCAACATGCATATGTTTACAGGAAACAAACTTTACTTCAAATAACTGTGCTTCTATTAATGGGTATGTACACTTTTTTAAAACCGTTTACAAAGTAATAGAGCTAGTGGCGGTGTTGCAATATTTATCAAATCGTATACTTTTCCAGAATTAATTAATGTAAACACTAACTTAGAAGCAGTTATAATTAAAATTAAATTTCCTTCACTGTTACTATATGCAATATTTACCTTCCCAATAGCTGCACACTTAGTTTAAGAGATTTAAATAATTTACTAAGTCAATTAACTCCCCCTTTTATAGTTATGGGTGATTTTAATAGCCACCATTTTTATTGGGGATCCGATAAATGTGACACCAGAGGTAGATTAATAGCTCAATGCCTCGATGACCATAATGATTTGTTATTGTTAAACAACGGACAACCCACATATTTCAATAGTAATAATGGTAGCACGAGCAATATAGATTTAACTTTGGCTTCACGAGATATATAATCATATTTTGAATGGAACGACTTAGATGACATATGACAGTGACCATTTCCCAATTTTTATTAAAACGTTAATTAATCAAAATTCACAACCTGACATTTGGTTAACAAAAAAATGGAAATACGATAAAGCAGATTGGTATATGTTTTCCGAAATAGTTAATCAAAATATTCTAGAATTATCTTCTTTAATTTCTTTGCCTCACTGTTCTATTAATGACATTGTCGAAAAATTTACTAAAGTTATTTTAGAAGCAGCGAACTTGTCCATACCTAAGTCTACTGGTTGCATGAGGAATAGTAATTTACCTTGGTGGGACGATGCTTGTAGAATTGCTCTAAGGGCAACAAAAAAGGCCTTTAAACTTTAAAAAGACACGCAAAAAATGACCCCGATTCATTATATAAAATTGACTACAAAAAAAGAGAGCTTTTTATAGGAGACTTCTAAAAGATAATAAAAAGAAATATTGGTAAAAATGGGTATCCTCTATAAATAATCGAACGCTTATTGGCGACGTTTGGAAAAAGGTACATATTCTTAATAAGTGCAATATTAGGCTTGATAAAATTGTTCTTGAGAAACCAGATGGCTCATTTGCATCTGACCCAAAGGAAACATCTAATATTTTAGCAACTACTTTTGCGACCAACTCTTTCTCCTCCAATTATGATGACCATTTTATTTAGTACAAAAATTAAGAGGAAAGTGAACACAATTTTGATTTTTCAGATAATTCTGATTCAATTAATAGTATTATTTCAATGAACGAAATGAGACTAGTGTTATCTCAAGCAGGAAATTCAAGTCCAGGACCTGATAATGTTTCAAAAATTATAATAAAACATTTACCGGAAAGTGCCCTAAGTTTTTTACTTCAGTTATATAATTTTATTTGGCAAAAAAAAGTTTTTCCTGACAGTTGGAGAGAAGCCTTAGTGGTACCAATATTGAAACCTGGCAAAATTCTGAAATTGAATACCAGTTATAGTCCTATTGCCCTAACATGTAATATGTGTAAAATATTAGAGAAAATTATTGCCAAAAGAATGAGATGGTACGTTGAAAAAAATAACTATTTATCACCTTTTCAATTCGGATTTCGCCAATTTAGATCCACTACAGACCTTTTGATCAATATTGAGAGTGAAGTTATTGATAGTATTGCTAATGAATATTTTATGGTAATAGTTTCGCTTGATATAGAAAAAGCATATGAAATGACATGGAGATATAAAGTTTTAAAATCACTGCAGAAGATAAATATTAATGGTAATACTTTAGTATTCGTTAAAATTTTTCTTACAGCGAGATCTATTAAAGTAAGAATTAATGACACATTATCAAACCCTGTTTCTATAGAAAATGGTCTTCCACAGGGCTCAGGGATAAGTGTTTTATTGTTTTTAATTACAATTAATGATATTTTCTCTTATATAGTTAGTCCTATAAAAGGATTCTTATTTGTGGACGACCTAACATTGACATGTTTTGGTAGAACATTAAAACATATATTTACATTAATACAAAAAACGTTAGACAGTTTACAACAATGGACCGAAAAATCTCGTTTTAAATGTTCTATTACTAAATCTGAATTCTTAATTTTAACTAAGAAGAGAAATAAAACAAGAAATTTAAGGTTAATTTTAAATAATGCACAAATTAAAGAAGTTAAAAATTTAAAATTATTATTTTTAACAAAAAATTAAAACCGACTTCCAAGGTAAAAACAATAACAACATCCTTATAATATGAACTAAAAAGTATTAAATAATTATTCCTATCTAATAGTGCCTTTTTCCGAATTCGGCTAAAACTCAACTATTTCTGTACTCAATTTTCATCATTTTGAAGTCGGTACCAGATATAGCTGAATATTCAGTCTGCCAAAATATTTGAAACTTTTGTAACTGGCACCGACTTCAATATTATTGAATAAGATTGAGTACAGAAATAGTTGAGTTTTAGCCGAATTCGGAAAAAGGCACTATTAGATAGGAATAATTATTTGATACTTTTTAGTTCATATTATAAGGATGTTATTATTGTTTTTACCTTGGAAGTCGGTTTTAATTTTTTGTTAAAAATAATAATTTCACTCTTTTTAGTTTTTTCGCGTACTGTGTACGTAGAATAATACACCTGTATAATATTATTCTACGTATCTTATTACAAGCTCACCGGTGAGCGAGACACAATAGAATAACAATAGACTTCCAATAATCCACGATTGAAGGATACTGAACTGGCTTAGCTTTTGTTAGACAAAAACTTGACAATACCCTTATCTATTTTAGTACAGAAAATGACCGAAATCGCCTAGACTTTTTTAGCTAAATAATTGTTTCTAACATTGCAGCAACAAATGCTATTCAATTTGATACCGATATGGTAAATACATCGTCATCGTTAGCTTTAAAAATATGTAGGTGGATAGTTACAGGACATTTTTTATTATTTTAATGTTACAGTAATGAAATTACTTACTCGTTTCTATTCTGTATTTAAGTGACAAAAAATAATAATTAATTAACGAACTTTAATTAATAGGTAAGAAACAGGTACATAACTACACACTTGTTGAGAGTACAAGTAATTATAAAACTATCTTAGAAAAATGATTGGTTCTTGATCTGACTGATCATTTATAGCTAAGAAAACTATAATATTTTTTATAGCGTAGTTTCCTATATAACCTCTAATGTAAAATACAAAACGCAGATAATAATTTTTATCTCGATTAGTTTAGTGTTTTTACAATTTAAACGTAGTTGGTAACAGTCAGTCTTATTAATTTATTAAAAGTATGCTGTATGGCACGCTCGCGATAAACAAATATTATGGCGGTGAGCCTCTACTCGGCTAGGTTTTGTAAGTGCATTTTTATTTGAAAATATCAAGGCAAAAAGCTAATCCATTTGAGTAATTTTTTTTACTGAGATAGAATAGGTATAATTGTAGAGTAATATGCACAAACAAAAGCTCATCTATTAGAGTCTGGCTCGTGACTCAAACGGTATAAGCCTTTGTAAATAGGCCGCCCGGTCTGGTAGTCTGTACCCGGCGCGGCCCGCCGCCGCGCCGCTCGCTTGACAGCCCTAGCAGATTGTAGCAAGCGAGACCGCACACAGTTATTGTACTATGAACGCTAAGCACAATGCAAAAGGTTGAAATTAGGTTGTTTTCATGTGTTGTTGTGAGATAGGCAGCTTACTTCTCAGAAGTAATGTCAAATGTGTGCCTTATGCTCTGGACTTAAGGCTGAATTTGTTATGATCAATTTTGGTGACATTGGTGACCCTGATGTGGTAATGGTGATGATGATGATGAATGTAATTTGCATAGTAGCATATGCTTTCAGTTCTTAAAACAGCGCCTAAACTCCCAAACTTGTATCTATAAGGAATCCGGAGTTCTCTTAGCAGCTTCGGGACCATAGTATACCTCGGTGCAAAATCTTGCCTTTTGGTAGCATATGCTTAGGATGCTTCTCATAAAACTAAAATAACCATATCTTTCCATATAAATTTCGAGGAGTTCCCTCGATTACTCATGGATCCCATCATCAGGTCACCACTTTTGTGAACATGGTACCAAATTGGAGTGAAACCTAATACAACACAACAAAAATTTCGAAAATTGGCAACGGCGGAGTAATCGCTGAACATACAAAAAAAAAAAAAAAATCCACAGCCGAACATATAACCTCCTCGTTTTTTGGAAGTCGGTTAAAAAATACTTGGTTTGACTTTTGATCGGAAATTAACATGGGTAACTCATATAAATAAGCTTAAATCTGAATGCTACAAGAGACTGAATGTTATTCAGGTTTTGTCATCGATTTCTTGGGGCTCTGACCGAAAATGTTTATCAATCGTCATCTAATAAATCATCTAAGATTCCGCAAAGAACAGAACTTTGAATTCTTTAGAAAGTATTCAAAACACTGCTCCCCGCCTATGCATAGGTGCGTTTAAGACTAGTCCTATAAAAAGTATTTTAGCTGAAGCCGGAGAAATGCCTTTAGAAATGAGAAGAAAGCAATTATTTTTTTATTTTTTATTTTATTTATTCAGAACAACATACAGTCATATGATGAAGCACTGTTACATATAAGTTTAACATTAAAAAGACCTTTAGGTTCTTAAATTAAAATTAAAAAATTACAAAGATTGGTTGATCGTGTGTAGGGGTCGTGTGTAATGTTACATAAAATTGTAGTGTTTGTTTAGAACCCTAGCCCTACGACAAAAGTCTTGGGATCAGAAAACTAGTTCTACTAGGTTTCGTGTACGTATACGTGTGTGTGTGTGTGTGTGTGTGTGTGTGTGTGTTTACAAAAAATTTAATGGTGTAGCAAAAAAACAAAAATTTACAGAAACATGAAACTCATAAAACTTTCATACAAATAAGCAACATTATATTGTATACTTGCTCATACAATTTTTATAAAATATAACAATTTTACATATTATAATATATAATTATAGTTTACGTTAAGTAGGGTTTACAAAAATCCTAAGATTGAAAATAGTATAAAACGTAATAACTAAATAAAGTAATTCTGTTTTGAGTAATTTTTTTATTTCGTTTATAGAATGACAAAAAGGGTCTATATGGTGTAAGTTATCATTACAATACTTTGGTACTCGCCTGAAAAAGCTATGTTTAGCATTTACAATTAGTAATCGCAATTAGTAATTTGCAATTAGTAATCGTATATACTGTTAACATACTATCTCAGCCTCAAAATCCTATTTACAATTATTTTACACAGTTTTCATCAGTTGATGCAGTGTATCGTTTGCAAGCTAGTCTTCCCCAACCCTGATCTCCCCCAAGATCCGCTAAATCTATCTGGAAGAAGTTAACCTTACTGTCCCAGCTATTTTAAATAAGAAAATATAGTCATGTGCTCCCTGGGAAAACCATGAATTTCCTATTAATTTGGAACTGGCAAACAATCTTAAGGATAACACACCACGTAAAGTTTATATAAATCTTTGTAATGAAATTAATAGTAAATACAGAAACAGTAAACTTTTCTTTACTGATGGGTCAGTTGTGAATGAGAGATCGGGTTTTTCAATAGTATTAAATAATTCTTGTTATCGATATAGAATTGGAGACTACCACTCTATTTTTAGTTTACTATCATTAGTTGTACTCAAAACTTTAGAAATTATATTTAATGAACCTATAATGTACTTAATTTATACGGACTCTAAATCATGTCTTACAGCTTTGCAGAATAATAATAATAACCCATTAATAGTTGAAATTAAGGAAAAAATGTTAATCCTCCTGAATAATAACTTCAACTTTCAAATTGTATGGATCCCGAGTCACATAGGAATAACTGGGAATGAAATGGCGGACTCTGAAGCCAGAAATGCAATAAATGAAAATGAAATTTGCACAGAAATAAATTCTCCTCCTTCAGAAATACAAAAATACTGCAAATATAAGGTTAAAAATTTTTGGGATAATTATTGGAAAACTGATAACACTAGTAAATTAGTAAATATAAGAAATTCTATTTTTGAAAAGTCCCCCATTTCATTCAGCAGAAAAGATCAAGTTGTAATAACGAGACTTCGCATTGGACACACCAACTTCTCACACATACATTTAATAACAAAAGATGAAAAGAATAAATGTAGGTGTGGGCAAGATATGAGTGTCTCTCATCTTTTAGTGGAATGCTCAGCTTACAATAGAGAAAAACAGTTATGTTGTTTACCAAATAGTCTTAAGGAATGTTTGAGTAAAAATGGCCGTGATCAAACCTTAAAATTTTTGAAAATGATTGATGTTTATAAATTAGTTTAATTGTTACAATTTAAGTTCTATTGTCTTCTATTGTTAATTATTGGGTCCGATTGCGTTTCTCCCCGTATCTAAATAAGGACAGACTAAAACTTTACTAAATTAGTCCATGTACTTATCCAAAAGCTATTACGTTCCTGTTAAAATAAGTTCACGTCACTAAATATGAACTTAATTCTGCATCTATGGAAATGGACATAATAACGTTTGTTTGAGAGATGTCAATGTCATCCAACTGCCAAACTAAATGTCATTGAGCAGGCGGGAACGCGATACGGTACCGTTGGGTGAATTAATATTCCTATAAAGTTGTGTTCTTCGCAAAGAAAAATCAATAAATATGGACACAAAGAAGCCCAGAATTGAATCATTAACAAAAAAATATTGTTTTTACCTTGGAAGTCGGTTTTAATTTTTTTGTTAAAAATAATAATTTCACTCTTTTTAGTTACCTAGTAAGCCACCGCGTATATTATTCTACGTTACATCTTTATTACAATTTGTTTAGAGTCACGCCCACAAAATATATCAGGTAGATAATTTAAAACAATACATTTAAAAAAATCAAAGTGAACAGTTAACACGTGCTTAACAGGCACGTCGAAAGGGTCGGAATGGTCTCGAATACGTCAATTCGCTATTAGCTAACCTTCTCGCAGTCATAAAACGAAAAAAGTTTAGATAAGTCATGCTTATGATTAAACAAGAAATATTTAAATTTTATTCATATTTCATACGCATACCGTTGCCGTTCCTCATTGTATCTTCTTTAAATGATTGCCCAGCCATAAGGTACCTAACATTTCACAATTTTCTAAAGTAACTTTGCTTACGTACGGACTTAAGAAGTGTGAACTTATAAAACAATCTTTTAGTTCATTTTATCGCCGACGAACTGTCAAACTGACAAAATGAAAATAGCTAAAACATGCTTTTGAACTTATTTATGTCCGAGGTGGACATAAATAGTGTTGTGGACATAATCATCCACAAACGCAATAGCTTAAATATTAGTACGAATTTTAGACTAATTTAAGTCTATTAATCGGCCTTATTTAAGTGCACCGAAGAAACGCAATCGGACCCATTGTGGTCGTTAATGACCTTGTTGTTAAAAAGCGACCTTAAATAAAAAAAAAAAATTCAAAAAAGTAAAAAAAAACCAAATTATTAACTTACGTATTGCAAAGCAGTAGATATTTTTTATACATTCTTTTGATAAATAATGAAGGAGTAAAGTGGTTTCATTGAACGATTTGGAGGTGATTTGGTTTTTTATTTCTTTATTATGTGATACCGATAGAAAAAATATGGCAAAACCAAATTACGTATCATATCATGTAGATTACTAATTATTTTTTTCAGATATAATTTCTCTGTTAATGCCGATGAAAAGTTGTTTCATCTGCACGCTTTTTTCGAAAGAGCAGCCTTAATATGCAAGTGTTGGAATAAATTGGGCAAATGAACCGTGTTGTCCAATACTAACTTTAACCCCCCTTCTCACTGCTTTAGGAGTGAAAGTGTCAAGCCAAGCCGACAGACACGCTTATTAGATTGCCATACTCGGGTTAGACCTAGGGATTGCAAAAAACGGATTTAAAAAAAAACCGGATTTTCGGATTTTGTCAAGCTCAAATCCGGATTATCCGGATAATCCGGATTTTATGAAATTTTTCTAATATTTTTTATTTCTGGCAACCCAGCCATAGTGTACAACTCAGTCTTATCACCGTTCTGCTTTTAAAAATAGTTACAAGTGGATTTCAAAGAAACAGTTTTTACTAAAGTGAAGCATAACCAAGAAGGAACCTGAAACGAAAACGAAAACGGAAACGGAAACGGAAAGCGGAAGCGGAAAGCGGAAGCGGAAGCGGAAGCGGAAACAGAAACGGAAACGGAAGCCGAAGCGCAAGCGGAAAGCGGAAACAGAAGCGGAATCGGAAAGCGGAAACAGAAGCGGAAGCGGAAAGCGGAAGCGGAAACGGAAACGGAAGCGGAAGCGGAAAGCAGAAGCGGAAAGCGGAAACGGAACGGAAGCCGAAGCGGAAGCGGAAAGCGGAAACAGAAGCGGAAGCGGAAGCGGAAAGCGGAAAGCGGAAGCGGAAAGCGGAAGCGGAAACGGAAACGGAAACGGAAGCGGAAGCGGAAAGCGGAAGCGGAAAGCGGAAGCGTAAAGCGGAAGCGTAAAGCGGAAGTGGAAACGGAAGCCGAAGCGGAAGCGGAAAGCGGAAACAGAAGCGGAAGCGGAAGTGGAAAGCGGAAACGGATAGCGGAAACGGAAGCGGAAAGCGGAAGCGGAAAGCGGGAACGGAAAGCGGAAGCGGAAGCGGAAAGCGTAAGCGGAAGCGGAAAGCGGAATTTGTTTCTAAAAAGGAGAATTAAGACTCAGTACTAATGACGCTACACTGTTTCGTTAAAAGCAACACTACCAATATGGGGATGGGGAGGTTTGAGGTTTGAGGGGCCCATGTAGGAGACGGCAAAATTTTGAAAATCGAATTTTGTTTTACGTAACACTTCTAGGAGAGGGAGCTTGGAGGCACAGCCCCCCCCAAATAGGAGACGGGACGAAAGCCTATGAATCAAATGACACTCGATATTATCTGTATGTTTAGTTTAGGTTAGAATAAATTCACTTTTATAAATAATAACTTAGTTTGTTTCTAAGAAGGAGAATTAAAACTCAGCACTAAGGACGCGACACTGTTTCGTTAAAAATAACACTTTCAGGAAGAGACTGGGGGGGGGGGGGGTTAGTAAGTAGGAGACGGCAAAATTTTGAAAATCGGTTCAAAAACGGCGGAGTCATCGTTGAACATAAGTAATTAAAAAAATGAACATAACACCTCCTCCGTTACGGAAGTCGGTTAAAAATGTAGCCTATGTGTTAATCCAGGATGTCAGCTACCTCCTTGTAAAATTTAGTCGAAATCGCTTCAGCCGTTTAAGCGTGAAGAAGTAACAAACATACAAACTCACAAACTCACATACTTTCGCCTTTATAATATTAGTAGGATCTGTGAAAATTTCAACTCTCTAGCTATTATTCTTGAGTTACAGACTGGAGACAGACAGACAGACGGACAGACGGAAAGACAACGAAGTCTTAGTAATAGGTTCCCGTTTTTACCCTATGGTTACGGATCCCTAAAAAATATGTGTTATCCTTGAGAGACCACAGACTCACAGAAAACCGGCGTGAAACAGCGCTTGCGCTGTGTTTCGTCTAGTGAGTGAGTTTAGCGGAGGCCCAACTGCACTCTATACCAATACATTATTCCCTATCCATATTCTCTTCTGCTTTTTCCCTAAGCCTATTCCTTCATAAAAAGGCCGGAAACGCACTTGCAACTCTTCTTATGTTACAGTGTCCATGAGCGATAGCAGTTGCTTTTCGTCAGGTGACCCGTCTGCTTGTTTGCCCCCTAATTTCATAAAAAAGGCAAAGAGAACAGGGGAATAGGGATACCCCTTTTCCCTATTCCCTCAATTAAGCCTTTTATCTCTGAAAGTATGGCAACTCGGCGACGCGACGGTAGTACTTTCCATCAGGTGACCTGTTTGCTCGTTTGTCCATTAATTTTATATAATATAACCGATCCCCTCTTAAAGGCTGGCAAAGCACTTGCAACTTTTCTAATAATCCGAGTGCACATGCTCGTATGCCCCTTAATTTCATAAAAACGTGTGTGGTAAAACTTACAAAAAACCGGCCAAGTGCGAGTCGGACTCGCGCACCGAGGGTTCCGTACAAACCTGCAAGGCTTACAAAGTTCGTTCATTACGACAATCGAGTCATAACTATGGTATTTTTATTGCAAAATGAAATTCATAACATTACAATATCTGTTCATGAGGAAAAAAGTAATAAGTTTATATTTATTAAAAAATATATATTTTGTAATGTAACTAAAAATTTAAGGTTTTCGGAATTTTTCCTTTATGTGTGCTATAAAACGTTGCTTCATGCCAAATTTCAAGATTCTAGGTCGACTGGAAGTACCCTTTAGGTTTTGATTCCCTTGCGAGTACTTGCGAGTTTCGAAATATGCAGCTTAAATTGCTGTTTCTTTTGATTGCGTTGACATAGAAGTTTGATTTTGTTTCAGCTTAAAGGTATTATAGACCTGAGTATTTGGTATGAATTTCAATTTAATACCTCTACGCGTTTATGAGGAAATGGGTAGTAAGTTTAAAATTATTAAAAAAATATATATTATGTGATGTAACTAAAAATTTATGGTTTTCGTAATTTTTCCTTTATCTATGCTATAAGACGTTGCTTCGTACCAAATTTCAAGATTCTGAGTTCACGGGAAGCACCCTGTAGGTTTTGATTCCCTTGCAAGTGTCAAAAATTTGCGGCATAAACGGCTGTATCTTTTGATTGCGTTGGCTTAGAAGTTTGATTTTTTCACAGCTTCAAGGGACAGTAGACCTGAGTAATTGATATAAATTTCAGCTTCATACCTCCACGCGTTCCTGAGAAAAAGGGTCTTGACAGACGGACGGACGGACAGACGGACAACAAAGTGATCCTATAAGGGTTCCGTTTTTTCCTTTTGAGGTACGGAACCCTAAAAAGGAATGAAATCCCACCAAAAAACATTTTCATGTAAAAATGCTGCCAAGATGAGAACATTTTTTCGTGGTGTCAAAAGTAGTGAGATCTCATGTAGAGCCAGGCCTCTCGCACTCGCGCGTGTAGGCATCGAACTGTAAGTACCTTCCGTGTTATTTGTCATGCTATGAGATTTGAACTGCTCTTCTATAGTACTTAATAACTTTTATATTAACCGCAACAAAATGGCCAGGCCACCTATTTTGACTAATGTGTAGAGTTTTTAGATTCTTCTCGTGCGGCTGACACATTATATCAAGTATTTGCCGCAATTTATGTGTAAAATTGACCGTAACCGTATTTACACTTTGGTGATACTCCTAAAATAATGTTCCTTTTGACTTCCCTAAAGTCGTTATATAAATTCTTGCCTAATCCATACTAATGTTATAAATGCGAGAGTATGTTTGTCTATTTGTTACCTTCTAGCGCTTAAACCGCTGAACAGATTTTGACGAAATGCATGGTGATACTTTAAATACGGGGAAAGGGCAT
Source organism: Lysandra bellargus (assembly GCA_905333045.1). Lineage (NCBI taxonomy): Eukaryota > Metazoa > Arthropoda > Insecta > Lepidoptera > Lycaenidae > Lysandra > Lysandra bellargus. The sequence continues at coordinate 3,186,424 of HG995334.1, read as the reverse complement.
AAGATAGTTCGTTTCGGAAATGTACGATATAAACGTAGGTAAATGATATTTTATAAATGCAACAGTTCGTCTATCTCATTCTTTACATCTTCTATCTCTTTACATAATACTAGCTATTTGACCAAGCTTTGCTCGGTATTTGATAAAACTCCTATCCTCCTCCTATTCCTAGCTAGATCGATTTATCGCCTCCGAAACCCCGTATATACTAAATTTCATGAAAATCGTTGCAGCGGATTCCGAGATTGCAATTATTACAATTTATATTACAAGAATTGCTCGTTTAAAGATATAACATTATAAATGCAACAGTGCGCTTCTCTGTTATTTCTTTACGCTTAAACCTTCACCTACTTCGAAAAATTTGGGATGGAGAATGGAGATGCCTGATGACTGATACTCTATGTCCTAGGTGTTAACAACGTTAGTTTTATCCCAGATAATTTAAGATATAAACGAACTTTAGCGTAACGAATGGCGGGTATCATAGTGCAAAATAAAAGCGAAAAACGAACACTGAATGGGGACCGCAAAAGTTTTTCTATTTTTACACAATCCATAATGATCTCCGGCCGTATTACAGAAAATGTCACGCGACCCTTTCTTAAATTGATATGCGATACTATTGTACTTCAAATGCTGAATACGAAAATGTTATTAGTAGTTTTAAGGCCTTATTCGTGAGCCTATTCACCGTTATAACATTACAATTGTTAAGTGTACAACATTATGATGTGGAATAAGTTCTGGTAACGGGCCATTTAATATTCTGTCAAATTATTGTAGAAGTTTTCATGCTTTCAGTGTCTAAAAATCATGTATTGTATGGTATATGATGCTAAAGCCTTTGTGCTCTAGTGGATCTAGCGTAGCTTAATTTGACTCGAGGTTGTGGGTTCGATTCCTGTGTTGAAAAATTTTGCTTCCAAATTCTAAGTTTGGTTAAGGACAAACAGGATAGTTCAATAACCTGATTCTGATATTCCAGTATAAATAATAATTTATAAATATTATGATTTTTAGTACTCAATTTAAAATTATGAATTTCAATTTCCAAAAAGTTCATTTACAATTACAATTTTCACATTGCAACGCCTCACAACATTGTGATATGGTGTATATTATATCCATAGGGATATTGTAATATAAATAATATATATATCTTCTTCTTCTTATATATAAAAATGGATTTCAAATGTGTTAGTCGCGCTAAAACTCGAAAACGGCTGAACGGATTGGGCTGATTTTAGTCTTAAAATATTCGTTGATAAGAAGTCCAGGGAAGGTTTTAGAGTGACACGATGTTCACCGGGACAGCTAGTTATGAATATGAACAAAGAGGTCCAATATACTTTATTATGAAGTCGAAACTGGGTATTCGCATAAACGAGGAAAACCTTTACAAATATTGGCGCAATGTTTCATCTGTTTACCTTTTCGCAGCGTTCCTACGAACATTTTCACGGCGAGCACCTCTGAATGCGAAACGGAATCACTTAGGATATTTACGAGGTTGATATTTATTCAGAGTGTACCTGGGCCTGCGATCAAATAAAAACCAAGATTGCGCACGGCCAATGTTTGTTGGCCACTGACTTAGCTACATTTTGCACGCGCACACACAAATAGATTCATAGATGGCGGATCTTCGCTTTTTGGTCGGGTTTTGTCAAGTGGCTAAACCCGACCAAGTTAGGTACTAATACACGCAGCAAACTATTCTACTTCGAGTTATCTTTCGTACGAGATTGTTCGACTTGGCCAGTCCACCTATCTCACTGGAATGATATTTGAAAGCTACAAAATTATAATAAAAATATAGCAATATTCTTTATTATATGAACGTCCCTTTCATAGTTATTAATTTCCTATTTTTGTTTTTTATACTTATGATATCTGCTTCCAAAGTAATACCAATTTATTTAAATTACAATTTTATTATAAGCATACATTCAGTATCTCCCTAGTATTTACAAATTACGGTTATTTGAAACACACGCCAATAGATCGACAATTTCATTAACTACATAGGTACTGAACGTTTGAATTTTTTTAGGCCAATTTTAAACTAAGATTAAGTAAAAAAATAGGATTTTGGCACGATCTCGGCAACGCGGCACATGTATCATGTGTCAAGGTCGTTTGCTCAAGAGATGGCCTTAATAACAAAACAATGTAAATAAAGAGCGCTTTAAATTCTTTATAAAGTGTGGTAAATAAGTTTTTAAGGTTACTGCTGTGTTACTTTACTGAACATTTTATGTTGTGGAAGAATTGTATCTATGTATTTAGATTCGTTTTTCGGATTTGGCCCGAGGGCTAATAATATTACCGCGAGTTGGGACCGAGTCAACATTTTCCGCCTTCTAAGATTAGGTGATTCGATTGCGCTCCTGGAGCAATAGAAATAATCCTTATAATTAATCCATTGTAATCCTATTACTGAGTTTTCCCTACCGAACTAAAAGTCCGCTGTAATTGCTAGCAAGACGTATGAACAACGACATAGCTAACGAATTATTATAAAAAAAACAACTGATTTTATAAAATACTAGCTGTTGCCAGCGACTTCGTCCGCGTTAGTATAGTATAATAACGGAGATGGGTTTCATGTTCCTAACTTAAGAAATGACGGAATTTCATTCAAACTTTCAACCCCTATTTCACCCCCTTCGGGGTAAAATTTTCAAAATTCTTTCCTTAGCGGGTGTCTAATTAATAAAAAAAACTCTACTCACCAAATTTCGTGGCTGTAACTTTAACAGTTTTTGATCAGCGATGATGAATCAGTCAGTCAGTCAGGACATGTAATTTTATAAGTATAGATTATGTCGTAGACTATACATCGAAGAAATTGATTCATAGGCATTTGACGGATCTAGATCATTTGGTCCGATTATGTCTACTTAATGTCGTTGTCTGTCGGCTTTGTTTGACACAAAGCAACCAAATAACGTAGGTCCGCCATCTGCTTATGAATCAACTTCTATGATATTTATATGTTACGCTCAAAGACCGAAAACGCTCAGTGAGCGGAAAAATAACTCACAACGCGTTGTGGTGACAGTGAAACAGCCACGACGAGAAATTCGCGCTGTGGCTCTAATGAAAACGGCCACGACGCGTTCTGGCAATCACAAAAAGACCATAACAAGAAATTCGTGTCGTGGCTGATATTATGCTATTCGTTTTTCTTGATTTGTTCTTGATTGATAGTCCATGGGTATGGCAGATAATAATATTTAAATTACTTTGTTTTCTTCGTTAGAATCAGTTTTCGAGCATAAGATAAACACAATACTTTTTAAAATACAAAGGGCGGAGAAAAATAATTGCAAAATAAGCAAAAATTGGCAGCCTCGCCCACAAAGTAATCTGATCTCAATAAATAATTGTTTAAATATATACGTACTACGTACTTTAGTACAAATATCCAAGTATAATATTATGTAAACCTCAAATCAAGTTTTCTTAACTTTTTAATTCCTACGATGTTCACCTAAGTCAGTTGATGTTAAATGCACATAATATGTGTAATATTATATGCACATGTCTGCCTCTGGGGCTGATGATCATAGTCATCCTGTAAACACAAAAATTTGAAGAGGCAGACATCCAGGGCTCTGACTTTTGTAGTTTTCAATTTTTTAAGTTTTTTTTATGATTTAAAAAACTCTATGTGAAGTGCACACTTGGCAGATTGAAATTGTTCGATTAATAACAATGAGAAGGACCACAGAAAAATAGTCTGCCAGCATGTTGCCTCTGCGTTCGCTATGGACAGCGTTTCAAAAATGTAAAAAATAAAATAAGTGCAATATTATGCGCACATGTCTGCCTCTTGGATTGGTATTTAAATTTATCATGAAAACCAAGAAACTCGATGAGCTAGACTTGAATTTTTTTTTTCAACCCGTCGCTCGCGCCAAGCTAGAAGTACAAAATTCAATTTTAAACACGTTTCAGAAATATTCGGCTTCTACCTGTTAACTAAGTCTCCACAGTGATTCCATATGTGATTCCATAGATTTCAGCTTCAGAAGAAGTTGAATCGTTACCGCGGCTTCAGCGAATAATATCAAACTAAATAATAACAATAGACTATAAAGAATGATAGTAATCCCATGCAAAACCGGATACCCGCTTCCTCTTGATTTCGTGAATTTCAAACAGTTATACACCTAAAAATCAGTGAGCAAAATGTCTGTCAAATGTTTTTTTCATATCCACGGAGTCATAATGAATCGAATGGGCGCAATGAGAACCGTGTGCAAATTATTTAGTAGAGCTTTTTTTTTTAACATTTTTACAACTCCGCCCCATAATAATGCAGAGCCTTGAATGTCTGCCTCTTCGATTTTCTTCGTTTCCAAGCTGTTTGTGACCATGAACCCCAGAGGCATACGTGTGTAAATTATTTAATATCCCCTTTTTTTAAGCAACTTCAATCGGCTGTAACGTGAAAACGCAGCGACATAGGACCTTAATTGACTGGACCAAATCAATTCGTAATGACGTAAGCTGCAATCTACCTCGATGTGAAACTTGTGCAAATCATATACCTAAATGCTCACCACCTCCCTAATTAATATACTATACATTTTCGATTTCAATCTTCGCTGTCAAAATTAACATTTCTTTGTTCGTTACAAACAAAACATCTTATTATTTTCCCCCGCAGGCTTATTAACAGACGCCGGAATCATTCCTCACCTTGCTTCTGGATGAAATTGCTTATATTATGACAATAATTCAGAGATTTTTCTCGACTTTTGTTGAGCCAATATTTTTTCCCATATTTATTGTACGTTTATTACTTACATATCACACTTCCATGCTTACTAATATTAAAAATGTGAAAGTGTGTCTATCTGTCTGTTACCTCTTCACGTTTAAAACGTCGAATCGATTTTGTGGAAATTTGCAATGGAGATAATATCTACTATGAGTGTCGGGAAAGGACATAGGATACTTTTTATTCCGGTAAAATGTACGGTTCCCACGTGACAAACGATTTTCGGGCGTCATCTAGTTGCATTATAATTTAGTATTTAAACTTAGAATTCCATAAAAAGATATCAATTTTAAATAACACTCATCTTTCAGTAAAAATGTAATCATGTATTATGTTTCTCATAATACCAAAATATATAATTTACGGAACCTTCGGGCTTCGATGAGGGATAATTTGGTGTCGATATCTCTTCTCCCAGTCCCCACAAACCAGGAGATAAAAAGTATTCTGTACAGTAATGACAATATTTTTGTCACAAGATTAGTACTTATTAAAATTATATAACTTCATGGCCTTAAGGCTTCAGTCTCGAAATCTGCGGGCAGCGGAGCGGGAGCGGCGCGTTCCAATGCATAGGACTATATTATGGAACTGACCTCAAAAGTAGCAGCGTGGCGTAGTAGACGGCTTCCCGCGCCGCTGCCACCGCTCCCGCCCCGCTGCCCGCTGATTTTGAGACTGAAGCCTCAAATCCAGTATGCCAACTTCTATTTTTCATACCAAAACTAACATACCAAACAGCGCACAATCCTGAATCATACTATCGAAGTTTGTCCTGATGAAAAGAGCGTCAACACAACGTTTAAAATAATAATTCATCACTCGGTCTTACCGTGTTTCCTCTACTTTTAAGGCAAAACAACGTTTTCCGTGCCAGGTTTGTAAAGGAAATAAAAATATGTAATCTATGAACCGAGCATCCAGATCATCAGGTTTATTTGTTCCCTTCGTTCGAGCTTCAAGCTGGCTATTCGTGCCGATGTCTTAACGGCTTTATTCAGACAATGTAGTAAATATCTCGCGACCTCCGAAAGGTCAGAGCAACGATTAAGATAGAGACTGGACAATTTACTATCGACATACACGCCAGGGAACAATTGATCTGCTCGCCAATATCGTTCACTCATTCCGAGCGGTGAATGGTGAACGACGTCCGGTTTCCGGTTGCCTGTTTCACCGCAGACCTATAGGATTTGTGAAGGAGTGAGGATCACATTGCAACGAAACGACGCAATGTGCCATTTGAAACTGGATTTTATACAGGGTGTAACAAAAACAAGTGATAATGCGCTAATACTTTCACAGTGAACTCTCTACAAGGAACACGTACACACCCTAAAGTATTATCACTTGTTTTTGTTACACCCTGTATAACTACAAGATACACCTTAATTAGATACGTCGAAGGCGCCTAGCTTTCTGTGTCAGGCTACTCACTCCTCTGGCTCATTTAAAAAATATAGTAAAAAGGATGAGGCGTTACCTTACGGAAATCTATAATAAATGATCAAACGAACTTACCAAGTGAAGTTTGATCATTATTATATGAGTTGCTTCATTCGAAGATATATAATTATTAACCAGTAGTACCTCTGTATCTGCTAGGCAATCGCGTTTTTTCAAAGACGTATGTGGGTAGTTGAAAAATTACCCGCACGCTCGGTCACTGGACGTTCCGGCATGTTTCATTATGTTTAGATGATATTTGATGTTTTAATATTGGTTTTATTAAAAACTATTTGACCATGAAGTATTTTTATATGTCCTTTCCCAGGACTCAAAGTATCTCCATGCCAAATTTCAGCAAAATCGGTTCTGACTTCTGAGGTATAAACGTGAAGAGGTAACAGTGCTGGTGGTGGTGCTTCACACGGCACACAACGTCAGTCTGGCCCATAAAGTTAATATACCTAGCGGAATAATAGTAACAGTCTCGAGCTGTCAAACGAAACCAAAATTGGTTTTCATCTGTCACTTGCACTCGCAAAAAATAGAACACGCTTTTAATCACGTTACTACGCAGCCGACTAGTCACTTGCACTAATCAGTCGCTGTCCGCACTTACTTTCTACTAATCACTCATCACCTGTACTAGTCACCTGCACTTAATAATTAATCAAAGTGAATACAGAACTAATCACGTTACTACGCAGCCGGCTAATCACTTGCACTAAGCAGTCGCTGTCCACACTTACTTTTTCCTAATAACTAATCACGAGCCCTAATCACTTGCACTTATTACTAATGAAAGTGAATACGGGCCTTTAAATCTATTTTTGCTAGATATCCACTTTTGGGTATTGGCTTGAAAGCCTTAAAAGTTAATTTTCCAAATTAACATGTAATTTTGAAATAAACTTACGAAGTGGTTTCAAATTTAAAATAATTCAATAATTGTATTTAAAATATAATACAATATTTTCCGCCGCTTTGTTTGGGGAAAAGAAAATCTTTGAAATAAGGTAACCTTCGATAAGGGTACACGAAGATATAGTTTTAAATTCTAATAGCTTATTGATGTCATGATGTATATTAAACTAAGCCAGTGGTCCCCAACCTGTTTTTGTTTTTGGATCGAAGTTCCCTAATTTTTTTATTTTTCATGCGGGCCGCAAACATTTTTGGTCTTTGTGTCGCGGGCCGCAACAAACATTTTTAGGTTTAAAAAATAACGCAAATTAAAATTAACGATTTACAAGTGAAAAAAGACTTTCACGTTGACTGTATAATATTTTGCCCATGGGCGTGAATTTCAAAATGGTTTAACATCACGCGGGCTACAAATAAAGTCCCGGTGGCCCGTATGCGGCTCGCGGGCCGCGGGTTGGGGATAGCTGTGTAAAGCCCACAATAATTATAATAGTAACATCTATAAAATATATATAAAATTAACTGTCAGCACTACGGCTGCGGTGTTGAGCGTTTAGTCGCCTCAACGCTCATCGAACTAGAAAGAGGTTGATTGTAACGATACAGTACTAGCGGCGCCAGCCGACGGTAACCAGCTCTGCCCCCCCCCCTTTTTTTGACGGGTAGCGGGAAGGGTTTGCCAGAGCCCAAAAGGTACCCGGTTGATGGGATGTACTAATTTGTCTCTGAGAACAAATACTTGATAAGTCTGATCATATCGAGACTTTGTTAGGTGAGATCTATAATGATTATAATCGATCAAAATTGAATCGATCTGCAACACTTATTATCAGGAATGTTTTATAAGCAGTAGCTTAACTTACCTAATCGTTTTTGGGATCATTTAAAACAATAATCTGGCGAATCCAACGAGGGTGTACATAACGTCAGTAGTAGCCCTGGATCTATTCGGATCTGGTCCGGTTCTATCAGTGCCGGTACTCGGGAAGGCTTCGGGTTCATTCGTAACCTGATCGTCCCGTACCTAAATTGGTCACTTTTAGTGATATTTTCCCGATTGTCTGGTCTTAGTGACCTAAAGAAATAAATATTGGGGTAGCTCGTTATAATCGACTTATTTGTCGATAAAATATGTTGCAAAAAATATTGAGGGTAGTATAGTTATAGTTAACGTTACGTAGATATTAAGTAAGTTTTGTTATGTACACTCGCGGTGCATCCTGGGTCCCAAAATTGGTGCAAGATTTATTTAATAATAATAATTATATACCGGCAGACATAATAAATCATAATCGTAGTTCTATATTTAGAACAAAAGAATCGCGCGAGACGCGCATTGGTTGTTAACTGATGAGACTTGCAGTCTATCTAGTTATTAGCTCGAAATAGCTATTCTCTGTAAAACGACAAAGATATTAATATTATAATAATAATAATTATTATTATGTAGAAATATTTATAGAACAAAGAGCGCGGGAAAAACGCGCGGCAGTTGCAAATTTTTTATTTTTAAGCATTGTCCGAGACTCGTAGTCAATCCATACATAATGTTGATTTGAAAAATATCAATATATTTTAAATTGTAATTAACTCGCAGTTAATCCCCTCAAACCAGCCAACATAGTATTGTACTTCTATTTTTAGATAAAACATCGTTAGAGACCCGCGGTCAATTCCGATGCATAAGGATTGTGTTTAGAGACTCGCAGTCAATCCACACATTATAGCGGTTTATAAAATAACTCGCTGTTAACCCCCAAACCGGCCAATGTATAGTTCTATTTATAGAACAGATAAAGCATCGTCAGAGACTTGCAGTCAATTCCGATGCATATAAATTGTGCTTAGAGACTCGTAGTCAATCCACACATTATGGCAGTTTATAAAATAACTTAATATATAATTAAACTTGCAGTAATTAACTTGCAGTTATTTCCCCCAATCGGACAAACATATAGTTCTATTTATAGAATAGGTAAAACATCGTCAGAGATCCGCAATCAATTCCGATGCATATTATAGAATATAGATTGTGTAAAAGGACTCACGGTCCAAGCACACTGTAGTTATTGACTCACAGTCGCAGTACGTGCCTGTTAGTTAAAATAATTGCAGTAATCACCTGCAGTTGTTTCCCTCAATCCGGCAATCATATAGTTTTATAATTCTGTTTATAGAACAGATAAAGCGTACATAATATTATAGATCGTGTATAAAGACTCGCAGTCCCAACACATTCTACGTTTATTGACTCGCGGTCGCAGTACAAGTCGGTTAGTATTGAATATACTTGACTCATCTAGGCCTCGGTAGTGCCTGCCGTTTATTTAAGTATTTAATAGTACTTACATGTATTTTCTTATTACACGATAAAGTAACACTGACTTTAGTTACTTCTAACACTGACTCAATCATTTTAATAATAATTATAACCAGCTGCAGCGCTTTGGCATGGTTACTAAGTATTCGTGCTCGCGTTGCCTCGCGTTAACAAAGAATGAAACATGCCGGAACGTCCAGTGACCGAGCGTGCGGGTAATTTTTCAATGAAAAAAACGCGATTGCCTAGCAGATACAGAGGTACTACTGGTTAATAATTATATATCGAAGAATGAAGCGAAGAATATTATTATTTTTGGCAATATTCCGCGAAGTGACAAATTTATTCCACGGAATGTTGCTAAAAATAAAAATATATTTTAAATGCACCACACGCCGCATCATATTTACATTGTAACGTAATGAGGCAAATTTGGTTAGACTTTCTGCTAAAACAGCCGGCAGTATCGCCAAGTTTAACATTTTAATCGACCAAAAAACACACAGATTTGAATTTTTTTTTGGATGGAATTTAGTTTTTGTTTTTAAAGATTCAGCATAGAAAAATGTAACAATAACGTAATAAATTGTTACCCATATACGAGCAACTAGCTAACGTATACGGCAAAACAACATTTGCCGGGTCAGTTAGCAATATATTCTGTAGCAACGTAGAGGTGCTACGACGTAGCTCGTAACTCTACGCCGTAGCAGTGTAGCACTAAAATATGCCAACGCAATGCAACATTTTGGCATTGGGTTGATCATTCCATATTCATTGACCATAAAATTGTATAAGAAGCTAAGTGCCTTGGTACATGGTATTAAAAATTAGTTAAGCGGGGAATTGACTACCGGGCTGCCCGCGGGCCGCCCGGTCTGGCACAAGTCTGCCGTTTGCCCCTATTGAACACACACAGAACAGGCGAGTCAGTCGAATAGATAGAGAGCTGCAGCTCGGTCGTGGACTCATGGATTCGATATTCTTTTTAACAGATGCTAGATCAGCATCGGCATTGATTTCTTTGGATTTTTCAATAAGTTCGCTGTAAGCGGCTTTACGTAGATCGGTGTTCATGTAATCCTTGCTTTTATAACTTTCCACAAACAAGGATGCGACCGGTAAATGGAAATAAACGAATGTCAAAATTGTTTTTGTTGGTTTTTCTTAAGTTTAATGTTTGTATTGTTTACAATACTATGTTTTAAAATAATATTTTAAGTGCACTTCAGTCGCTCTCCAAGGCGCAAATGACGAGGGGCCGCCCGTCGCGACCATTCAAGCGGGGAATTGACTACCAGGCCGCCGGCTACGGGCGGCCCATCACGGGCAGGTCTGTCGCATGTCTGCTCATCAATTCCTAGGTACGGGCACAGACATGCCTGCCGGCCCGTACCCGCAACCTGCCCGCGAGATCGCATTTTTCCCGCGCGGGCACGGGCAAGTCTGTACATGAATGGTCGCAACGGGCGACCCGTCGTCATTTGCGCCTCGGAGAGCGACTGGAGTGCACTTAAAATATTATTTTAAAACATATTATTGTAAATAATACAAACACTAAACTTAAGAAAAACCAACAAAAACAATTTTGACATATTTCGTTTATTTCCGTTTACCGGTCGCATCCTTGTTTGTGGAAAGTTAAAAGCAAGGATTACATGAACACCGATCTACGTAAAGCCGCTTACAGCGAACTTACTGAAAAATTCAAAGAAATCAATGCCGATGCTGATCTAGCATCTGTTAAAAAGAAGATCGAGTCCATGAGTCCACGACCGAGCTGCAGCTCTCTATCTATTCGACTGACTTGCCCGTTCTGTGTGTGTTCAATAGGGGCAAGCGGCAGACTTGTGCCAGACCGGGCGGCCAACTGTCATTTTTAATAACAAAGCGAAAGTTTTGGATGGTCAGAGGGCATGCGTCGCGGGCATGCCTCACGTTCGCTGTTGACTGCGCTATAACGCATGCCCTTGACGAACAGAAAAAGGCACAATGTGGACAAAGCTAAAAAACATTCTACATATATGTGTAAGCATTCATATAAATATTATTAATACATATGTAACATTCTACATACAAACTTGACATTTCCCGGGAAATATCTAATGCCGCGTATTAATTAAAGTGAAATATTCAAAACGCAGCCGCCTCAGCCTTTATTTCATTACTCATATCCCCGTCACAATCAGGATGAGGGGTGACATCTCGGTGGGACTTGAGTATTACCATAATTGCCATCAGTCTACTAATAAATGTTCAAGTTTGTATGTTACTACTACGCAGTTGGTGTGGAAGTTGATGGTCGGAATATAATGTATGCAGAGTTACTTAACATTTTTCTTGGAACGAAGTTCCTTATGGCGCGTTCGACGTTGCGAAAGGAGGCTAGATAGAACGATATTTGACCTCGACACTTTTTTATTTGTACCTGCAAAGTAGGGGCGTTGATAGTATCCCTGTGCGTCAACTAGATGTCGTTTTTTTGAGAATAAACAGCGACGCGTTGTAAGTATTGGGCGTCATTAACAGATTGCGTTTTTTTATAATTTTTTTTGAGTGTATATAAATATGTAATATGTAGGTGCATTGGGGTAATCTCGTAAAGTTTTTGGAAGACTGAGCTATTATGTCATTGTTTCAACTTTAGAAGACAAATTTGTATATATTTTTACCTATAACTCTAACATTTTAGTTATAATAAACATATTTCCATGTGAATTGTATCTTTTTTAGTTCAAAAGTGTTTACGAATTCTGGTATAACTACCCCTTTAAAATATAACCCTATTTTTTACTTTTCATGGGTAATTTCGAAAACTCAAGGGGTAATTTCGAATAACAGCGAAACACGACCTAATGTAAAAATACATTTAAGGCATACATTTATTTTTATTCTATTTTACCCCATACAAAAACATTGTGCATCCAAGCCATAGAAGACACCAAACTAAGTTTTAGACTGCAAAAATTTCGAAATTACCCCATCGGGGACGCAGATGTCCTCAATATTTGGGGCAAAAAAGTAAATAGATAAGAACAGTAAAAAAGCCAACAGTAGATATTATTGTATTTATTTAATACCCAGCAAAACTATAACTAACGAAATGAAATAGGAACACATTTTTTTTTAATAAAAATAATTTGTACTCGGTCTAGTAAATAGCTAAATCAAAATTAAAACTGAATTTAAAAAAGGAAGTAGTTTTCAATTGCAGAGGAAAGGCGCGCCTTAGCTCTGCATTTAAAAACCACGTCAGCAATCAGCACCCGAGCAGTTGACACCTGCAAATAATAAAAGTGGCTTCTTCACTTAAACCATTTTTATATAGTCGTACAGTCGTATAGTAGAACAATTTTTTTTATTACAATTAAGCTAATTTTTCGTGAGTTGCTTCATTTTGATAGGACGAACAACAATTTCCTCTGCGTAAATTCTTGAAAGTGTTAGCTAACAGAGATAGAACTATTAACCTATCAATATACAAAAATCAGCTGGTTAGGGTTGTGTTTTAGGGTTCTGTAGTCAACCAAGTTTTGTTGATTAATGAATTAAAACGATTAAAACGGAACCCTAACGAGCTGATTTTTTGTATAATGATAGGTTAATAGTTATCAAATTTAAGAGTAACCTTGTCCTACAAATAGAACAATCCATATTTTATGACCATCAAATAGAAATATTAAATCCTTTCTATCTCTGTTAGCTACCACTTTCGAGAATTTACGCAAAGGTAATTGTTGTTCGTCTTATCAAAATGAAATTACTCACGAAACATTTGCTGGATAGTAATAAAAAAAAATGTTTTTAAGAATCCGGACTATAGGTAATCTTTAAAACTGTTTTTTATATATTAACAACAATAAAAATTGATTCTACACTATTCAAAAATACGTTTTAAACCTCTCAATGTCGAAAATCGACATGATTTGTACGAGTCGAGTCAAGTTTGGACTCTGTATTTTGATTCGTTTATATGCTTGTTGGTAAAGGCAGGTAAATATTTTATATTTTGCGCACCCCTGCAAAAGACTATGAAAAAATTATTGGGGATATTTCGTTAACAAATTTACCCCATTGGGGTTATTTTGAATGTTTGTTAAAAATCATAGCTAGAGCAACATTACCTATTCTTAGAAAGCAAAAAACGTCAAAGCTTCTTTAAAACAAATAAAATATTACGTAACTTACCTATCTTCTGTGTAAAACAAAACGGGGTAATTTCGATAATCCCAAAAAATCATAAAATTGCACTTGGCGCGAAAAAATGAACTTAGCGCACACGCACTCCCGGCTGACTGCTCGAGGAAAAGGAAACGGGGGAGGTGATTAAATTGGCGTCTCGGTAAATGTGGCCAGAGCACAAAATTACTTTCTGTTTGGTAATTATTTGCCATTTTCGGAATATCCCCATATTTTTTTCTTCCGAAGTTACCCCAATGCACCCTATAGGTTTTTTGAACATAAGAAAAAACTTCGTTCCATTCGGGTGTCCCTTGACACCTCTCGTTTTTAAAAGCTTTTGTTTAATTAAATAATTATTTCAAATCATTTTCCTGGCCCTGAAGCTTCCATTTATGCAAAAAACGGCAATTTTTTAACTGTTACTTTATACTAATCCCCTGCTTCATCCACTAACGTCTTCAATTATGAAGTCGTGGAAATGCTCAGTGATTAGTATAAAGGTGACTTTGCGATCAACGCAACAAGCGCCGCGACCGACAAAATTTTAAATAAAGTTCCACTTGATGACATCGGCTATAATAGGTTTAATTTTATAGCGATCTATGCCACTGATTTGTAGTGGAGTAAAGCAAAATGAAACCTACAGCCATTATCATAAAGTGGCATTTTATTTGAATTTTTCTCGGTCTCGGTCGCTTGCCGCGTTGAAAGGAAGCTCAACTAGAATCAGCGTAGAGACGTCTACTAATAAATTTTAAAGTTTGTATATTTTTTTACACTACTACGCAATAACATACAGGGATATTTGGTATGGTAGTAGTTAAGTTCTGAGTATATATTACTACTAATACTACTTACTTATACTAGGATACTTTAAAAACAGTTTAAAAATACTTAGAGTCAGGTAACATTGTAACTTGACGCGTATTATGCAATGCGATACATTTTTAAAAGAGACATTAAAAATTGCACTTTATAATATAGTATACAAGAAGATACACAATAGCAATTAACAGACTTGCCACCCGTGGTGTTGGGCAGTGGGCTGCCTGTTCCAATTTTGAATGAAGTACATGAATGATTATCTCAGTTTATAAGTAATCTATTCTGTAAGGTAAAAAGGTAAAATATTGTATTTTTTAATGTAAGGCAGTCGCAATATCATTTTTATTCCGAAGAAACTCCGCAAAATGAATGTTTAATCCGATGCAGTTAATAAAAGGGAAAGAACGAGGGATCAGCTAAAATGGTTAAACAGACTCGCCCTGTATAAACTCTCAGTGGCGGATCTAGTTTCTTTGAGAGTTGCCCCCTCGAGATTTAATTGACAGCCTTTTGTTGAAGTGCCCCCGGGGCCCTGTGATGTGAATACTGAGTGTCATACATGAAACCCACTTTGAGTTTCGAGGGCGCCTCTTAATTTTTAAAGCGATCTATCCTTTGATGGTATCTATAGCTAGAGTTTGTTGAATTGTTGTATAACTAGCTAAAAGTCGAGCTTTGTGAGGGCTCGCGTCGTTACAGCTTGACTGACTGATGATAACACATTTACATATAAATAAAAATTACTATGTTACAGCACAAATCAATAGCCGCGCACGGACTTAAAAAAATGCGGACGTAGTCTTGTCAAATCCCGAGTGAAGCATAGTTATGGCCGCCCCGTGTAGGATGTGTGCGTGTCATTGGCACCGTCACTCTATGTACAATGACAGCGGGTTGTAGTACCTAGTTGCGTGTGTGAGTGTCGGTCACGTGTACAATAAACGAAATTGTCGTACCTTGCATGCTTCGCCTCTCTATAGTGTAATGCTCCGTCCGTATTTTTTTTACGTCCGTGTAGGCGTGATAGTTTTTCCGTAAAGTGTACCACAAAATATACAGGTTGTGAAATATAGTAGTGTTTGTGATAACTCGGTAATAACATACATATTATAATAGTGCCTTTCCCATCGGTTTCGGTGACAGTGGCCCCTATAAGGATGGTTGATTTTATACCAAACCAAACTTAAAAACAATACCGGAATCAAACTCACTATCTCCAACTTCCGAATCTAGTCTAGAGCCATCCTCGAAATAACTGTATAACCATGGTGTTATCGATTCACACTAATATTATTATAAAATATGCGAAAATATGTCTTTTTGTCTGTTTGTCAGTCTGCTACCTCTTTAAGCCAATCCATTGATCCGGCTAAGTATGTACTTGTGCAAAATTGAGATTTGATTATGATTAATAATCTGACCATCAAAAATTTCTTTTTTACATATTGTAATCACCTGTTGTAAAGTTGTAAAGTTACTAGCACTGTTGTTTTTTAAGTTTGTTACGACGTACAATATACGTCAGTCGAAAAGCTTTTAGTTGGAAAGCCTAACTTTATAATTTAAAACATTAACGTCCTTAAAAACCAACATTATCTTACTACATCGACAAAATAAATAGCGCTATAAATGTTTTGTTTCTATTAAAAACTCCGCCCCATAAAAGCGGACCAATATATTCTGCTAAAAGGTTATAGAAGAGTGCTCGAGCGGGTGTGGGGTCCGAGTGGCCCGTCAGGCCATTAGCGCCCGACCTAATAGCACCACGTATCACTTCTTCCACTGTTCAACGACTCATTTTAAAATATTGGATAGTGAAACTTACAGTTTTCTTTTGAACTAATATTATCTAATATAGGTCTACCAGAATCTGATGGCAAAAAGTGAGAAAATAAATTGACTCTAGCAATACCGGGGTAATTGGAATAAAACATTTTCATCCTTTTTTATTCCTTTAGCGGCTTATTTTGTGTATGAAACATGAAAATATAAAATTTATCCAATGATCAAGGATATTTTTCGAAAATCTGCTGTCAAAAATTGCCCTCAGATTCTGGTAGACCTACAGTTACTATAGTTGCCTGGCCATATAGTAGTACAGTATAAGCTGCCTTCAGCAGAGGCCGCAAATAACTTTTATTCAATTTTGTGGACTTTTTTGTTCTAATAGAGACACAGTCGTCATCGTCGTATCTAGAGGTATAATGTTAGAATATCATGATATTTATTAAAATTTATATCTGTAGCTTTAACCTCCGTATATAATTGGAATCTGAATATAGAGAAGGAATGACAAGTCTGCGGCGAGTTAATTAAGTACGAAACTCAATTCTAATCAATATTACACCGAGCATTTCAGTTGAAAATTGCACTGTTAGAGCCAGTCCACACGGCGCTTTGCATTGCGTTGCATCGTAGTTGTGTATTATGGTTACTTTGTGCAAAAATATATCTACTTCTTACTAACTCTATCAAAATCGGTTGAGTATTCTTGTGTGGCTGTTAGCAGAGTAGACAGTTAATTTAGGGTTGGCGATCTGAGATCGATTAATCGCAAAATCGATCTTTTGGAGCAAAAAAATCGATCTTTTTAATCGATCCAACGCATTGAATCGATCTCGCGAATCTTAAACACCCTAAAATCGAGTTACGATTTTTCTATTTGAAGGCCCGTATCACAAGAGTGAGCTGTATGTTTAGTATCCTTCGTCTCACTTCTCATCATTAAAAAAATACGTTTATAATTATTTTTTACTTTTAAACCGACTTCCAAAAAGGAGGAAGTTATATTAAGGTAAATGACTAGTAGATTGGACAGTACCAGTCGTTGGAAAAAGCACAAAAACACAATATTTATTAATGTTGCTTTAAAAATTTCCTGTTTTTAAAGTAAAAGAACGCCTGTTTTTAAAGAAAAACAGTCAGTTTTTAAAGAAACATTAATAAATATGGTGTTTTTGTGCTTTTTCCAATGACTAGTATTGTCCAATCTACTAGTTATTTACCTATGTTCGTACTTCGTCTGTATATCTTTTTTTGTATCTGTATTCTGCATCTGTGCTGAGAAATGTGATGCCGCGGGCCGCGATTCGTCTATCATCACGAAGCTTCGTTCTATGAGACGATACCATTGGACGATACACGCAGATCGTCGAATGACCAATGTTATCGTCTCAAGCACGAATTACTACGCATGTGCGGCCGCAACATGATTGACATTGCAATTTTCAAATTGCAATTTTTTGAAGAAAATAAATAATCCTCGAGTCTTAAGGATGTATATAACATTTATAAATTCAAAGATTTTGACCTAAATTCGAAATATATAGTAGAATAAAACATCCTGCATCGATTGATACCAAAAAATCAATACCTTACCGACAATTTATGTGAAATAATTCATTTTAAAATTTCTATGAATCATACGTAATTTTTGCCGGACGTGGTACAATTTTCGTACGTTTAACGTTTATAAATTCAAAGATTTTGACCTAAATTCGAAATATGTAGTAGAATAAAACATTCTGCATTGATTGATACCAAAAAATCAATACCTTACCGACAAGTTATGTGGAATAATTCATTTTAAAATTTCCATGTATTATACTCAGACCAATAAAAAAAATACGTAAACGTGCCGGAAGTGGTACAATTTTTGAGAATTCGTTAGAATTGGGAACTTTGTAACAAAGAGAAATGCCTGAAAAACTGCTATCAGTTTCTTTGTACGATTTGCGATTTTTTAAGCCCACAAAAATTGGGTTCACCGGTAATTCTGGTTAAATATTTCAAATTGAAATTGATGAAAACTTTCCTTCGAAAAGTAATGGCGATACAGCTGTTAGACATATATCTTTCATTTTCAATGCGCATGTGCAGCTTTCGCGCATGTGCAGTAATATAAATTAAATCAACTTCTGTCAGATTTTGGCACAATATGACACAAAACTGACACTGGTTTTTAACTTTGCGCATGCGAAACGAACATTGCCATGACGACCATTGTGTTTGTAATTTATTAGCGGTGGTCAAATTACATCTCAATTTTTTTCAATAATAATTAAATATCGAATAATTCCATAAGAATCTATTAAAAATAATCATTATAATTAATAATAAGTGTCTGGGTGTCCAATTTTTTACATATTTACTACTTTCATAATTTAATTAGATGTACTACGGAATTTGACCTTATATACATCCTTAAATCTGATTTTGAATTTCGTATTAAATTCCATAGTTTAAGGGACCTTCAATTCGATTTAATTGATGTATAAAATGACGATGATCAAAAAACTGTAAAATTGGAGGCGCAAAGGCTCAGTTGGTGCTTTCATTCAACACACTTTGCGCCTGCAATTTTATAGTTTTTTGCACGGATTTAAAAAAAAAAAACGGATGTAACCTCGTCTAATCCCAAATGAAGCATAGTAATGGCCGGCCGCGCCGTCACTCTATGTACAATGACAGCGGGTTGTAGTACCTAGTTGCGTGTGTGAGTGTTGGTCACGTGTATAATAAACGAAATTGTGACGAAATTGTCGTACCTTGCATGCTTCACCTCTTTATAGTGTAATGCAGGCGCCAGACATGTGATCAAATACGCAAATACCTACAAATTCGCCAAGTGTGGCACTGACATTTGCCTATTTGTGCAAAGTTTGAACACACATTTGCAATTTGCCGACATGTGTCGGTTTTTCTGCGAACATCAAAGTAAACAAACTTCAAAGTTTGTGCGGCCTGCCACACTTGTCGCAGTAATTAGTAACGCGTGCGCCGCTGAACGGAGCAGTTGTCTAGGTACACATTTTGAAAGTCAATAACAATATTAAACCTACTTTTAATTTGTGGTCAATAATAATATAGGATAGGATAGGAGATATTTTTTGCAATATTACTTCAAAATCAGCACGAGACATTCTGCAAAAATTATCGAAGTAGCCTACTGGTCTAGGCATCAAAATTTCAAGCATATTAGTCATGAAATCTCTGAAAAAAAAATTGTTTAATAAATCTTTACATTTATTAATTATAATATTATACAGAGGTTGATAACTGTCTGACAGAATATCTGTCCGTCTGTCTATTACTTTTGGACTTCGTAAAAGCAAACATGATCTCTATTTATACAAACAAAACTATGTTTTTTGTTTGTATAAATCTGAAAGTAATACTGGTATATGAGCTCATGGTAAGGGGGCAGATCATCGGTTTACCTGCAAAGTGATTAACTTACCGTGTCCTCTTACGATACAGTGTAGACATCCATTCACGTCTTCTTGGAGATTTCACATTTTAATGTAAAGAATGAAATAAAAAATTGAACGTACTCAAATAAAATAGATTGATGGCGTCCACAAAATTGTCGTCCGATCTGACAGCCATCTTTGCAATAACTGTGCCGAAACATTTGAAAACAAGCTTTGAAAACAAGTCTGGCAGGCACATTTGTGCCGCCGCCAGACATGTGTTTACGCACGTCAAAGTTTGCTCAAACTTTGAAGCACATGTCTGGCGCCTGCATAATGCCCCATCCGTATTTTTTTTAAATCCGTGGTTTTTTGATCGTCGTTATTTTAAAGTCATGTAAACGATAATCGCTAGATATATTGTTTGTCTTTAAATCATTACAAAAAATATCTAAAAATTCCAAATAATTAGGACATAGTATGGTAATTTCGTTAAAAGAAGAGATAACTTTGTGATTTTTATCTATCGAGTGAAGTTCATTATATTGTGTAATGGAATATGAATTCCAATATGTTAGATCCTTAACTAACACGTCAATATATATTTTTTCAGAATTTAAATTACTAAATTTGTATGTCTCCTGTCCCGTTTAAATCTTGAAAATCGTCCGTTTCTTGAACTAGCACCCCTTAACTGATACTTTGATATGGTCAATAAAATAATTGTTATTATCGGATTCTCTGATTTTACTGATTCAAAGATCGTTAATTATAACATTTTTCTTGTTTTTTATAAAATTGATATATAAGGTTGGGTCGCCTAAGATCGGACGCATTAGCCGAAAATTTTAGAGGTGCTGCATTTTTATTTTATTTCTCTTGATTCGATGTCGTTTTTCTTTTGCGGTCTTCTGTAAATTGATGACAAAGAAATATTGTTTAACTCCTAATTTTTGGTTTGCGCTAGATGATATTTTTCTAAGCAAATTAAGCGTTTAAAAAGCAGACTTTTTCAACTTACCATAGTGAAGAAAAAAACATTTCAGCCGAAGATCGGACTATGTGGTATCTTCAGTTCTATACGTTTAATAATAAAGTACACATTAGGAAAACATCCGGACTTACGTCCATACATTTATCAATGATCCGGTCAAAAATTACTCAAAAAATTTGACACATACGATTATTTTTCTTTTTTTTTGCGTTTTTATAGTCCGGTCTTCCCTCCTCATCCTAATTAAGTTTCTCAAACTTTTATCCTTCGAGTCTTAGGAATAAATAATGAAAAGGTACACATACCTTAGATTGGATAGTCATAGCGTCATTAGATAGTAGATATAAACAATATATAAAAGCACATATTTTAGTTTCTAAATTTTTTTTTTTAACTTGTAATCTGAGAAAGGTACTACTCAGGAGTCAGGACTGACTTACAAATATTACTTTCATTAAAATTGTGATGCATAAAATAATAATAAGTGCGGGCATTGTAATATGACCTATTACAATAGAAATAAAAACTGCCTGATAGGTTAATCAATTTTATTTGGAAAGTTGTACAAAAAAAACAAATAATTATTACTCTTATAAAAAAATATACCTTTTAACTATCAGTCTCAAAAAATTAACAGTCTTTTTATATACCCTCAGATAACTGCTTCTTTTAAGGCTTCTTCAGTGTAAAAGGTTGCCCGAAGCGAAGTCCTCTCGTATTTCGTAGGCATCTTTTATCTATAAATAACAATTTTAATGTTTAATTTAAAGATATTTTAAGACGAGAAAAGCGTAAAAAAGTGTTTGTGACTTCAAAAAATATTAGCTTGATATTTAAAATCAGTTGCATTTAAAACAAAATTTGCCCCAAGCCTCAACCAGAAAAAAATCAATTAAAATGGAAATAATATTCTTCAACTTCGCGACTTAGCGTGGATTTTGATAGAACCATGTAAGGATTATTACGTGTTATAGCGATTTATTTTGTAATCTATCTATGTGCCAAGTATAATTCAAATCCATTCGGACGTTTGAACGTGAAAAGGTAACAAACTTACACGCATGCACACACCCTCACACACACAAACACTTTCACATTCGTATTATTAGTGGGTTAGTGGGAATACGTAGTTACGTATTTAAACTAATTTCAATATAGTGGGCTTGAACACTTGAGAACCACTGACTATTTCGGATATAGTCCGATCTTCGGCATGTAGAGGGAAGACCGGATCTTGGGCTGTGAACGTCCTAGGCATAATCAAAGTACACAGATCGAAAGATTATTCGCTAATTCTGCCCCAAAATAATTAATTACAATAGTAAAATGAAAGTACTCACCACAATGAGCCATCAAAGTTTTGTAGGTAAGATCGGATCGATGATTTTTCTCACAAAATACACCTTTTCTGCCGAATCACTTGTGTGCACGTCCCGTCTGGTCGCTGGCCGGCCACAGTGTGAGGAGAGGGGCAGGATAAAATGGCGGATCTAGTAGTGTTGCCAGCAGTAGAAAATATTGCCTAGTTTGTGAGTTATTCCATGCATCCGATCTTATGTCACATCCGATCTTAGGCGACCCAACCTTACTTATACTGTAAAAACTAATTTGAAAAAAGATCGATTTTTCGGAAATCGATCTTTTAGGCCTCGATTTTTTTGTGGATCGATTCATCAGGTTTCGAATCGATTTAAAAATCGATCTTTTTCGGCAAGAATCCCCATCCCAACAGTTATATCTATTGTGCTGTTAGGCAAAAATATTTACTCTTAAATAAGTTAGAGATTCTGTATGTAAGTATTCTATGTCAATGTCACGCCACCATTGTGTCGTGATTAATGATCATCAGCTAATCGCAGACCTGTTGCTGAATACACAATAATATAACATTACATACAGTTGACTCAAAATGAACGCCACACACACATTAGCGTGATTTAAAATAACTTGAAGTAGACAAACAACGTAGTATTACATCGCGTGCTCGTAATGCCAGGAACACACCTTAACACGCGTTTCGCTAACGTGCGTGTTATTACCTTGCTTACACTTCGATAGAACTCCTAGTTTTAAACATTATTCATATTTTAGGAAGAAGAACGAATAAAGACTCGACGGTGTCCTTAACCTCAAAATTTCTCAACAGAAGTTGAGCAAATTTGAGTTCAAGGATTAAGGCTAACATTACTACTGTACAATATTTATACTGTGGCTGTTTCTAGCCAGTCTGGTAGGTCCGGTAGACCAGTATCAGCCGGTATCGATGTTTGCGAACAATTAGCGGCTGACGACACTCTTAATGTCAATTTTGTTGATGAAATCGAGAAGCGATTTCGTAATACGAGATGAAAAACTGTGCCAACATGTTGTGTGGTAAATCAATATGATTGAATATGATTTATTATTTTTTAAGTAATATAATATCATAATCTGTTATAAAATACGTGTGAGCACTTGAGGACTGCTGCGGTAAAGCTATTGCAATTTGCATAGCATTTTTATCAACTTATGCAATTATAATTCGCATACGTCTAGTCGCGCGCACACACACACCGTACCGAACGACGCCGCACGAGTGGGGTGTGTTAAATTTTTTTCGCTACGCAATTTTTTGATTGGGTCGCCGCGCTCAAAGCCCGCAATAAAAGCTATGCAATATTGCATCTTGACCAGTAAAATATCAATACAGCGAATAACGAATATCCATACAAACTTTGTTTGTTTGTGTCTGACATATTGGAAAATCACATGACAGACAAAAATGCGCGCATCTGTTGAGCGCTCTCCTGGAGTCCGATTATCACCTTCGTGTTTTATTTTAACCACAGTATATCGTAAACTATATCTTTACCGCTCTAACTTGCACAAAGTGTACTTAATATAACAAAGACGGGCTATAGTCACTTCTAATGGCTCTAAAACACACTTATGACGATTGCTAGAAGTTTCAAACTTGGCCATTGTCTTAAAATTAGTTTTTTTTTGACGATTTTTGTTTTTTGTAAAGCTTGTGGGTTAAAAAAAATGTATGGAGAAGTGTGTTTTGTTATTGATGAATGTTAAATAACGTATATTTAAATTTAATAAAAATATTTTAAATAATTTTTCATTTTTTTTATTAAAGGACAAAAAACTGTTTTTTTTTGTAATTCCGATTTCAAATTAAAATAAATACAACTTAACATAGCAAAACTGGATGAATTTATTTTTATTATCTCAGCTTAATTCATACAGATTCCAATGACATAGTTATAATATACATCCCCCATAATTGATTTTAGAGTTATCGTCATTTTAACGCGTCACGCGTGAACATCCAGAAGTAGATGCGTTTTTTTTTGCAATATGGCCGCCACAGTTGAAGGGTTATGGGCACACATAGCGTATAATGCATTAAAAAGATACTGTGTCAGTTGCACACAATACCTATTAAATAGCTCGGCGTTTTAAAATCAGCGCATTAAGCGTTAGCGAAGCATTGCTCTGTGACCTTATTTCTTTCAGTGCGGGTTCAGGCTGTAGCAAAAATCCCAGTTCTTCGCATTGACATGATATGAAACTCAATTTGACTGAATTTCGTTTAAGAATTAATTGGGAGTCTATGTGAGTTGATAAGTATAAGTGCTTCCATTGTTCTACAAAAATACGTTTGGCACTCGGGGACTGTTGCTGTAAAGTAATTGCATATTGCAGAGCTATGCATTAGCTTGATATCGATTACAATATAAATAATATAATAAATAAATAAATAAATAAATAAATAAATAAATAAATAAATAAATAAATATAAATACTAGTTATATAATTATAATATATAACTAGCTATTCTAAATCTGAGTAGCCTTAGATAGTCCTTCTTCGTGATATATATCTGGGCAAAATTTTATCAAAAATCGTCCGGCCTATCAAGCGTAATACGTGTATCAAGAAAATTTTTACTATGATTTATTTGCCGTCTTTGTTGAATAAATGTTTTAATATATTTTTTATTAAGTATAATGTAAGTAGAATAAGAATGTGGCACAATATAGCACGAAAATATGTTGAAGGAGCAAACAGATGAAATGGAACTGTTTAGGTAAATATGCATCTAGTGGAAATGGAATTTGAAATGAGGCGAACTCGATTGGTCTTTGAATTTTAATGGTCAAATTGTTGGACTTCTAAGGCTGCAGCAATCGTCAAGGACGAAATATTAAACACTGAGTGCAAGTACTTCGTAGTTTTAAGAAAGCAGAAGATCTAAAAAGAAAGGCTATTTTCAACAGAAAAACAAAATATGTGCTAATGAAAAAACGGCTTGATAATAACTGTGCTGAGCTCTAGGTTTTTATTGCTGATAATTCGTATAAGAATAAACGCCGTCGTAAAAACCGTTTAATAATGTGTAACTTTCAACGTGGCCGACTTATACTTTAATATTATACATGCTTATATTTTATTCCGTTTCGAGATTTTGCAGAATACACTTCTGAATACATTTAACAAATTTTACTTGGAAAGCTGTATTCTTCTTATTTAAGAATTAGCTTTATCATATTATTTAAAAAGATTCATGCCTTAGCACCTTTGTATGTTCATTATCCTGCAAGATCTCTGAATAACAGAACCCAGTGAGTATCGCTATAATAATAAAAATGTGAGAAATTTATGCTTCAAAAAGTTCCTAGGATGTCTTTAAATATCGAGACGAGAACAGAAGCAACAGCGTTGTAAATATAAAATGTACAAGAGAGCCGACGTAAAATAACTCCGTAAAAGGTTTTTCCTATTAGCTGTGATCGACACCGGGCTATTTTCTTGGAGGGATCGGTTTTTGTGACCTTCCCTGCGATATCCATTCGTTTGGTTTTTCATTGGAAAAATTCAGGGTGAAAAGAGCATTCAGACGTTTTCCCCTTGGTGATAGAATGTGTTTTTTCCCTTAATCCTTTTTGGGCTGATGTTTTTGTAACTACATTTCTTTACTTAGTGTCAGTTTTTTTTAATATGTACGCCTAATCTTCGTTTGTTGATATCTAGATTTAAAGTCGAATCACAATTTGCACACTCATGAATTAAATCCTATTTTCTTAGACATATAATAATACTATGTATACAAAGCCAAATTGCTCGCGGCTCCAGTACCGTAAATCATAAGAACGGTACGTTTCCCGTCATAAAAATATTTTATTTAGCACGTTCTATATACATATTCTTTCAATAATTATTCGTATTATTTGTGCCCTTCAAAATTAGGCCCGTACTTTCGGAGCGGATACAACCAAAGAAACCATTTCTTTTCTTAAAGTATAGAAAATATAGCTCATAATTCAATTATGAGCGTAAATACGATCGCACAAAAGGCGTCGAAAACAATGGAATCAAATCCGACTGAAGGCAGTGCAATAAACTTTTAATACTTCTTTACAAAGATTTTTGGAACAAACTTATCGTTGGCGTAATAATAATAAAACGTTGCCGGCCAGACGCATAAAGTGAGAAAACCGAATGGCTAAATATATGGGATGTCATTAAAACTCACACTTAAGGTTTATGGCTGATATAAGAAAATAACTGCCCCGATATTAGACAGGGGTACCATTAACGTTACATAATGGTAGAGTGTGAAAATTTCGTTCTATGATCGAAAAAGTAGATTTTCTTTAATTTTAGATTAATACTTATATTATAGCTTGTTAAAAAATTTCCTGGCTGGTCAATTTATGATGTTATAGAGACGATATCAAATATAATTCGTTGATAATAATAGTAATTCAATTGAAATACTCTTCATTTAACCTTTTATGTTGCTGTCTTTTTGTATGTAATGTATATTATTGTGGTGTAATGTCTTATTGTTAAGGCGCTATATTGAAAAAACTGTCCTTTTTGACGTAATACTATAGGACCCTCAGAAATGTTACAAGTCTGGTAATGAGATATACATATCTTCATAACCTTATCTAGGTTTGAGAAGAACTAGAAACACGATTAATGTATTTTGTCTCGATACATTTAATTTTCGAAATGACGTCTTAAAAATACGGAAGATTATTTTTAAACGAAAATAGATGTATTGTAGGAAATTAGGAAATTAGTCTTAGTATTTATTAGATACCTTTGCAACTCAAAATCGAATAAAAGCATTTTACTTAAATGCTTCTAGTTATTTTTTAAATCATTATAATTACGTTTTGTCGCATGTTTTCCGAGATAGCTTCTAGCCGCAGCGTATTCACGACTGTCATACAAATTAAGTATAAAATTGCCCTTGCGGTATAATTTATTTTCGATATATCGCCTTAAACAAACGTTTTGTTATTATAACCTACCTTTTGGAAAAGCGTTGGCTACGAACCTCACCTAAAAGTTGCACAGTTCTCAGAGCTCTGCGCCCCAAAATAGCTGACAGGTAGTATTTTCAGGTTTCAGGTTTATTTAAAACTTTTCAGTTCGGAAAGCAACGTAAATTTTTGGCAGCTGGATGCTATTTTGCTAACTATTGATGTTTTTAAAGTGTAAAACTTGAGAAACATTACCTTTCATACTCAGTTAGAGTATAAAAAGTTTTTGTATAAGAGGTTGTGACTCGGTGATGCATAAAAGTAATACGAAATTGAAATATAAAAAGACGCCGCTTGACATTTCAATTTTGTATCGCCATTATGCATCACTGAGTCGCGCCTCGTTTCGTCTCAATTTGGTGTGACATGACCTTTAGACAGCTTTTAACTTCTTTTGAAACATTTACTAATTACATTACATTTACTAATACAATAGTTTACAAAACGTACCTCTGTCATATGGCTGTGAATCAACTTCTCTTACAGTAGGTACAGATACGTCTTTAAAGTGCACAAACTTAGTATTGATTACACAGAGCGGAGTATAATATTAATTATTGTTTTGTTTACTCCTCAGTTTATCCCACTTAATTGGTGTAAGAGCTTAAAGCTCTTTAATTAACTTATAAAATTGGGAAAGTGCCGTTTTTAGTTAATTATAAAGTTTGTTCGTTCTCCCTCGCTTTGTAAGCATAGAATTTAGTTATTCAGTTACCCTTCTAAAGACAGGTTACGGTCCCAGTGCTCTGGCAGCTTGTATATATTAGCATAAGTTGAGACAACCTGCTGGACAGAGTTAATATGATACACCGTCCCTGTGTTGCAACTTGCATATAATATCAGACCGTACAATATTAACCTAACAATTTATCATGTAACTGGTAAAGGTCCACCTAACTATTAAAAAGTTAATATCGTTTGTTAGTTCACTTCGAGCACCGAGAATTCCAATTGATAAAGAAATGATTTTCGAAGTATTCATATTTTTTCATAACCGTGAAATTAACCTCCTCATATTATTTATACTTACATATAAGCGAGTTTCAGCAGCAAAAACTCCCCCGCCCGGAGCGTCCTATCGTCGTATCGCATATTAGAGGTTTCATAAAAATACACACTCCCAAAGTATTCATATATTTAAACGGAAATATATTACTATACATAATTGAATAGTAACACACGTTCATAAGTAGTTATGATATTAGTTTAGAGCTAAAATATTCGCTAAAGTTACTCATGACTACAATCAATGATCACAGTAAGAAATATTGTATCTAAGTTTTTATTATTCTTAAAAATCTCAATACGCCGACTAAAATAATAATACTATGTATAAAGAGGACAGGTCGCTCTAGATAGATATACTCTCGCACTCGTCACGTACAAAAAATAAAGGGGTGTAAATATATCTCTGAAAATGTAACAAGGTAACACAACAGTCATCGCGCTAACGAGGTCAGTCGGGTGGGGGGCAGCGCGGGGGTAC
This sequence comes from Lysandra bellargus, assembly GCA_905333045.1. Taxonomy (NCBI): domain Eukaryota; kingdom Metazoa; phylum Arthropoda; class Insecta; order Lepidoptera; family Lycaenidae; genus Lysandra; species Lysandra bellargus. The sequence goes on along the minus strand of HG995334.1, from coordinate 3,157,934 downwards.
GCGGGGGGCGGGGCGGCTAGGGGGGCGGGCGGCGGCGGCGCACGCGACGCCCGCACAGCAGCCGCTGGAACGCGTGCCGAAACTCCGGGCTGAACACCGTATAGATGACCGGGTTCAGCGTCGAGTTGAAGTAGCCCAGCCACAGCGTCAGCGACGTCAGCACCGGGCTCACCTCGCAGTTGCACGTCGGCACGAGGATCGCCAGCACGAAGAACGGAAGCCAGCACGCGACGAACGCGCCGGTTATTATCGCAAGAGTCTTCGCCGCCTTCCGCTCCCTCTTGGAGTCGGCGGCCTCCTTGGGCTTGCGGCGCACTAGTGTGGGGTAGTAGGCGGCGGCCACCGCACCGTACCCCGTCGTCGGCGGGTCCGCCTCGAGCCCGTTCGCGCACGACTGCTTCTCGGGGCTCGTGTTGTTCGACGACACGGTGGTCACGCCAGTCGTGGTCGTGGTCACCTCGGAGATGGTCGGCAGCGGGCGGCCGATGACGGCGACGACGGCGGCGGCGATGCCACCGCTGCCGCCGGCCGCGACGAGCGCGCCCCCCGACGGCACCGGTGGCGGGCCGCGCGCAGTGGTGCCGGGTCGTCGCCGGATCCGCTTGCGGGCGGTCTGGTATATCCGCCAGTACAGGATGAGGACGACGAGGACGGGCACGTAGAAGGAGGACATGGTGGCGAAGATCTGGTAGCCGACGTCCTGGCTGACGACGCAGCGCAGGTCCTCGGCCACGCGGCGGTGCCAGTCGGGGTCCTTCCAGCCCAGCAGCGGCGCGATGCACACGAGGAAGCTGGCGGTCCACACGCAGCCGATCATGTAGCCCACGCGCCGCGCCGTGCGCGCGTGGATGTAGTCGATGTTCGTCACAGCCCAGTACCTGGAAACAGTTACAATATTAGTATCATATCCTGATGTGGGCCTAGCAAACTTTATTTAGCTCTATACTATTACTAAGTTATTGTTAAGTCACGGCCCTCGATTACCTATTCGTACCTCGTAATGAGGTCTGACCGCTCCAATTCTAAGTAAACTTAGTTTTGGTTCGCAATTATTTGAGCAAAGATGTAGTTGTTTGCAGTGCGGGAGCGCCAAAGTTTGGGTGCTCATTATTTTCCACACGAATTCCCGCATAGTTTGGAAATTCAGTACAACGTGTAGCGACTCGCGACGTACGTGCTTTGCAGCAAAATATCAAATAATTTATTGCTAATGAAATATCAAGTCTGCAGCAGTAACTTTTGTGTTTACTACTTTATAATTTACTGCCTTTTGTCGTGTTTACTACTGCTATTGCAGCGTTTTCTGCTTAAAAGTATTTTTCTTTGAGTATTTTTTTTGCTTGAGACCTAATTAAGTTATCGTTAATTATTATTATTATTTTATGAAATAAGAGGGCAAACGAGCAAACGGGTCACCTGATGGAAAGCAACTTCCGTCGCCCATGGACACTCGCAGCATCAGAAGAGCTGCAGGTGCGTTGCCGGCCTTTTAAGAGGGAATAGGGGAGGGTAGGGATGGGAAGGGAAGGGAATAGGGTAGGGGATTGGGCCTCCGGTAAACTCACACGGCGAAACACAGCGCAAGCGCTGTTTCACGCCGGTTTTTTGTGAGAACGTAGTATTTCTCCGGTCGGGCCGGCCCATTCGTGCCGAAGCATGGCTCTCCCACGTATAAGATATAATTAATACCTACTCACCAAATAGAAATAAGAAGCAAACGTAGATCTAACAAAATATTCTCAAAAATGTTATCCTAAAATAATTCCTTGCTAAAACAAGATTAAATGTAAACCGTAACAGCAAATAACAATAAACATATTTTTAAGTAAGCCTTGACGTCAGTTGCAGGCTTTTAGGTTTCTGTTTTGTTTTTAAGTATTACTTAATTATTATAAAGCTGGGATTATGTTAATGTATATTCTGAACATGCCATCTAATTCCTCTTAGAATATTAATTACCCTTTACATATATGGGTACCTAAGTAGGTATATCTATTGTTTATTTAATTTTAATGACGTGGAAGTCAGATGCCTAAGTAATTGGCTACGACTGAACATTGAAATACTATTAAATTTAAGTGACACTTAATGTCTTTGCAAATGTGTCAAACAATGGTGAAAATAAAGTTGGGAAACCTAGTTAGGCTAAAGTATCTTTTACATATCAAAAACAATTATTACGTAAATTTTAAAACAAAAGATAAAACTCTTACATTATTTGCATGAATCTTATATGCAGCTTTATAAACGTATTCGTAGCGAAAATCTCTTGCATAATCGCGACTTTGATACAGGATTTTGCAGTTCACATCTGGCTGGGTACAAAATAGATGCACAAAACTGATTCTTATTTACTTTATCTAAGTAACTCGTTTCCATATTTCGTATCATACTTTCATGATGTTGAACAGACGCATTCTGCCAGGGGAAGTAATCTGCATACGTGAGGTGCAAAGTGGTAACCCTAGCGTGTTTCACTAGGGTTACCACTTTGCAAATATTACCGACATCTAACACCGCTAGATAAATATAAACTTCACACCAACGGTTATTGTCAAACTTCTTCAACGCGAACTTTGCGGAGATATTCTTGAGTAGAAAACTTTGATCTTAAGCTTATAAAGTATGTATATTTTCATTTGGACCTATTTATGCATACCGGACTCAACTCACACGATGACAGTTCTGAGAAAAAGCCGTTTTTATTAAAATTGTGTATTCTTCAAAACTGATTGTTATTTTAAGTAAAGTTAATTTACAATAGTATATTTGGTAATTTATTCTATGCGTACAAACATAAATATGTTAAAAATTACTACTATTTCCAACAAAAATTAAACAAAAACAGGAGGGTTCCTTTTAGGAAAACTATATTAGTGTGGGATACATATAATCCAAAGCGAACAATCTTTTTAGATTTATTACACAAGTCAACAGGATTTTCGTGCATGAGATCTGTGCACCCGATTTGGATGTCTAACATCTAATTAGTAATAGAAACAACGATTTTAACTTATAACATTTGCTTTTAAATAAACTGAGGCCTCATGAACTTTCAAATTTTGAAGAAAACCGGCATTTTTTTCTTTCGGTTATGTAGTAATAGAATTAAATACATATTCATTATTTTTTAGTTTATATTGTAGCTTATATTCCCAAAAAAAAAAGATTGAAATGAAAAAAATATATAATTTCGATTTAAAACTTATTATTTTTTTGTATCTAGGTGAGCATATCCTAAATATATCTTGTTGTATGCTTCGGCAGTAAGTACCTGCCTGATATAATGTGGGGCTCCTACTTTTTTCTGGTTTTTACAAAGATGTTTAAAACTAGATGATGCCTGCAACTCCGTTTCGCCAAAACTCGTTTATCGTGCGGGAACCGTACATTTTTCCGGGATGAATTGTCCTTTCCCGGTACTCAAAGTATCTGCATACCAAATTTCAGCAAAATCGGTTCAGTGGTTTGGGCGTGAAGAGATATCAAATAGACAGACAGACAGACGGACAGACAGACAGACAGAAAGACAGACAGACAGACACACTTTCGCATTAGTAGTGATGGTTTCAAGCAACGTTGCAAAAATCTTAATGTAAAAAATAATAATAATAATACAAAAAAATAATAGTAATGGAGTATCTTACATTGCCATTTTACAAAATTATGAGCCATTATCGGACCTTTATTGTCCATTAAATGCAAAGAATGTGTAATGTAAAATTTGTCCATTACATTACTGTAATAGACAAATTTTACATTACTCATTTAAAAGTATTGTAAGTATATAGTAGATAGAAGAATCGTCCTTGAAGTTTTGATGTCTCCGATTTAGTCCAGATTCGGGGAGGGAGTAGCCGAGGTATTGCCTTTGAGGTTGGAAGAAACCCCGTTCCTCTAAGCCTATTGGGAGCGGAGTTATGGCTACTTTTGTAAGACATTTGACAGTTGCCGAGCTGTCAATGTCAAAGTTTGAATGCTTGTAACTCGGCAACTATTTGTCCTGGATATGGGGTTCTTGGGCTTGTTCTTCCTGGATTTTTCTCCTCTATTCGATCCTGGCCTCAGAATTGAGACAAAATATGATGTCTCCGATTTAGTTCAAATTCAGGGAGGGGGTAGCCGAGATGTTGCTTTTGATGTTAGACGAAACCCCGTTCCTCTAGGCCTATTGGGAGCGGAGTTATGGCCGCTTTTGTTCGACGTTTGACAGTTGCCGAGCTGTCAATGTCAAACTTTGAGTGCTTATTTATAACTCGGCAACTGTTTGTCCTCGATATGGGGTTCTTCGGCTTGTTCTTCCTGGATTTTTTCCCTCTATACGATCGTGTCGTAACGGTCGTGTGTGCGCAATACACACGACCACTCTGGTTTCAATGAAACCAGGCCAGTTACGCAGGAGTAATTTTATAGTGCCCAAGTGTGTGCGCAATACACAAGAGCACTTTGGTTTCAATAAAAGCAGGCCAGTTAAGCAGGAGTAATTTTATAGTGCCCAAGTGTGTGCGCAATACACAAGAGCACTATTCTTTACTCTCGTAACCCAACGAAGCGGAAGACCGACATGACTGGTGAGAGATCAGGTGCACGACCGACTTTTTACACGGGCACACACTTGGGCACTATAAAACTTTTTGCTACTTATTAATTTTGCTCTATAATGGTACGGAACCCTTCGTGCGCGAGTTCAACTCACACTTGACCGATTTCTTTTTAAATGTACCTAAGTAAACAAAATATTTTTTTTTTGGTTTTGTGTTTTTCTTTAGGCACGGTATGAAAATAATAATTTCTAAGTGTTAGCCACTGATATTGAATATAATTGCAAAAAACATGCAAATAACGATTCTTATTCTTCGTATTAGCACTTTTCTTACTGGGCCTAAAGAGAAAAAAAGAAAGCAATAAAATAACGTCTTAGCCCTATGTAATATTTAGATTTTGAATATAAATATTACATAGGGTGAACATGACTAGTGATTGGACAGTAGTCAGTAGGTACTAGTCATTGGGCACAGCACAAAAACACTATAATATTTATTAAGGTTGCTTTAATAGCTACCTGTTTATCTTTAAAATCAGGCGTTTTATTACTTTAAAAATGCAGTTTTTAAAGCAAAGTTTATAAGTAATATTGCGTTTTTGTGTTTTGTCCAATAACTGGTACTATCTAATCATTAGTCGTTTTACCCTATAAAAAAATGGGATATGTCTATTTTGTGTCGGGCCTGTGTCACAATGACCCGTGAGTCTTTGTAAAATATTAAGAACTAAGCCTTTTTTAATATGCAAACAAGTCGCATGATTCTACTTGCCCAATTTAAAAAAAAATCGAGAGACCAATATGTTGGATCTGTATAAAAAAAAACAATACTCATTAATTTGTTAGTTGGTAACTTTGTTGTAAAAATGTTTTGTTCTGAAAAAATTGTTAGATTAGTACGATCTTCATAGGGTCGATAAAAGAGCCATTTTGGAATACTTCTGCATTATTAACTCAATTTTGGCAATGGTGTGGATTGGACTCATTTTGCATAAATAGGGTCATTTAATAATGTGCCGTCAGTAAATAGACATTTACTTTTTATAACACCAGATGTTGTCGGCAGCTTCGTTGGTTGAAATTCATATACCGTCGCTTTTTTAACTATCACAATAATTATGCCTTTTCTCGGAGCTCAAGTTTCTACTCCCCCTTAAATTTTATCAAAATCAATTAAGTTATTAATTCTGCATATTATATACAACAATAATATTACTTAATTACCTTAATGTTGAATACTAATAGTAATTATGCCTCCACTAGATAGCTCGTCAGGCCATTTAGCCGAAACTTTTTCGTTTTCGCCTCGTTATAGAATCGCCGATGAAAATGTATGGAATTGACGTAAGACGAGTCGAACGTCAACGTCATATTAACGAATGCTTATGTCAATTCCATACATTTTCATCGGCGATTCTATAACGAAGCGAAAACGGAAACATTTTGGCACACCCCCCAGGAATAGAGTTAATATTACTTAGCGATAACTCTATCGCCTCCGACCTATCTTTCTTCGCATAGCTGTTATCGCCAGTTTCCACACATTATGTCGTTGTACCTCCTGAATTAGGTAATTTAGAGACCTTAGCACCCAAAGAGTAGACCGGTGTAATTAAGACATTAGCACATTATAATTATTGTTATGAAGGGACCAGACTCTATAGTAGATAATAATAATATTATATTAGGCTGGTAGTTATATAAAACTATTATTCCTGGCTTACGCGCTTTGATACCATTAAAGGATATAATTTGCGATGATCGATTCTAAGTGGTTACATAATAATTAGAACTATTGCTCAAAACAGAATAAGCCCTGTACAGATAAATCCTTATATTCTGTATGTTAGTCTTTAAGTAGATCAGCTTTTATTATAAGATGTACACTAGATATTGAATAATTAAATTATTGTATTCATCTGTCATTAAAAACTACTTACGGAGTATCAAAATCCAGCAAGAACTACCAGCGAGATTTCCGTAACAAAGACTGTAATGCGTCGAGTTATTCTGGAGTGATGTCTGCCAGGGGAAATGAATGAAGTAGGAAGTTAGTATTTCCGCGGATATTCACAGAGTTCGAGGTGATAAGGTCCCGGTACTAGCGTCGTAAAACTTTTATGATATTATTACTAGAAAGGTGCTAGAACGTTAAGTATTTAAAATTATAATTCTGCAATAATACAAAAGTTGTTGAAATATTTTAACGACAGCAAAAACTTTATGGATATTAAGCGTACGTGCAGTATATTTTCAGTATTTACCTAACAAGCGAATTCAGTCACGATAGTATTAAAACAAAGCTACTCCATTTTTAAGAATTTTCTTGGCAGGAATATGTAATAAAATACAATAATTATTATTGCATATAATAACGATATATTTCACGCTAGGGGCAGCACAGACAGTAAACAAAAGTTTTGACAACGTTTCTGTCAATATCCTGATACGACGCTTGGAGCATTTTGGGTTTTGGTCGCATTAATTATTAATTACCTACCTTTGCTTAATGGATAATTTGCTCTGCTCCGATATTTGTGCTATTCCCTATTGAAAAGTCATCGTTAATATTATGATAAATATTGAACCAAAGTCACGTAGTATTTTAACATTTCAATTTTTCATTGCTCTTATTATACATCGCTAAGCATCCTAACCAAACTTGGAGCGGCGGGAGCGGTGGCGGCAGCGCGGGAAGCCGTTTAGCACCAGTCCATATAAATATACGTGGGAGAGCCATGCTTCGGCACGAATGGGCCGGCTCGACCGGAGAAATGCCTCGTTCTCACAGAAAACGGGCGTGAAACAGCGCTTGCGCTGTATTTCGCCGAGTGAGTGAGTATACCGGAGGCGCTACCCTCCCCTAATCCCTTCCCTTCCCATCCCTACCCTCCCCTATTACCCAGGGCTTCATAACATTATCGAATAGCAGAAAAAATATCGTTACGTACCGTTATTTTCATAATGGTAGCCAGATAACGTTATTTTTTTAACGATATCTAGTAACATAACGTTATATTTACCGTTTTTAACCGACTTCCAAAAAACGAGTAGGTTATATGTTCGGCTGTGGTTTTTTTTTTGTATGTTCAGCGATTACTCTGCCGTTTGTGAACCGATTTTCGAAATGTTTGTTTTGTTGTATTAGATTTTACTCCAATTTGGTACCATGTTCACAAAAAAGGTGACCTGATGAAGGGATCCATGAGTAATCGAGGGAACTCCTCGAAATGTATATGGAAACATATGGTGATTCTGGTTTTATGAGAAGCATCCTAAGCATATGCTACCAAATCGCAAGATTTTGCACCGAAGTATACTATGGTTCCGAAGCTACTAAGAGAACTCTGGATTCCTTATTGGTACAAGTTTGGAAGCTTAGGCGCTGTTTTAAGTACTGAAAGCATATGCTACTATGCAAATTACATTCATCATCATCATCATCATCATTACCACGTCAGGGTCACCAATGTCACCAAATTCAACCTTATCCCCAGAGCATAAGGCACACATTTGACATTACTGCTGAGAAGTTAAAGTTGCTTCGATAATGTAACATTCTGTTTCACTTCGCCGAGATATTCTGGAAAACAACCTAATTTCAACCTTTTGCATAGCGTTTTGCGTTCATAGTATAATAACGCATCGCATCGCAACGCATCTGCCAGGGCTGTCAAGCAAGCGGCGCGGCGGCGCGGGCGCGGGCCGGGTACTATGCACAGAATACAAATTACTCACGGAGGCACTATGTGCGCTGCGTGTGCAACAAGTCGAGCGAGTGCCAGCCTATTGAAACTAGTCCGGTGACCGGCTACTTAGCACGTCACACGTGTTCACTTCGATTTTTATAATGTATTGTTTAAAATTATCTGCAGGCTGCAGCTGATATTATAATATTTTGTAAGTGTAACTGTAATAAGATACGTAGAATAATATACAGGTGTATTATTCTACGTATAGTGCGCGTTTGTTTACTAGGTAACTAAAAAGAGTGAAATTATTATTTTTAACAAAACCGACTTCAAAATGATGAAGATTGAGTACAGAAATAGTTGAGTCTTAGCCGAATTCGGAAAAAGGCTCTATTAGATAGGAATAATTATTCAATACTTTTTAGTTCATATTATAAGGATGTTATTATTGTTTTACCTTGGAAGTCTTTTTTAATTTTTTGTTAAAAATAATTATTATAACGATATTTTTTCGTTATGTATTACGAAAAAATATCGTTATAATAATAACGGTAAATATAACGTTATTTTCTGGTATCAGGTATGCGACATCGACGGGCAGACGCGATCTTTATTCCTTCGTGGACAAAAAGCCCGCCCCGCCCCGTCGTCCGCAAACAATAGAGTCCGCCCGGCAGCCAGCGCACGGCGCACGTGCTGGCAATACAATAATTTACTATACAAACCATAAATTAGTAATATTTAAACAAAGATTCTGAGTACTGAACTACTGACCATATCATTCTCATTAGACGTAATTTTTCCTATAATATACAACTACTGGTCACCAGACACGTCTAGACTCTAGTTCAATTTTGTGCATACTGCATACTGAACTGACTGATTAAATTAAGTACTTATTTTACAAAAGGTAACGTTATCAAAGAACATATATTTACCGTTATAAATCCTATTAACCGTTATAACATTTACCAACTATCTATTTCGATTTTTACCGTTATTTCTAGTATCGGGTAAATTTTCATAACGTTATCTATGCCCTTGAAGCAGTAACGTTATGAAAAAATAACGATATTTGAAGCCCTGCTGCTGCTATTACCCTATTCCCTCTTAAAAGGCCGGCAACGCACCTGCAGCTCTTCTGATGCTGCGAGTGTCCATGGGCGACGGAAGTTGCTTTCCATCAGGCGACCCGTTTGCTCGTTTGCCCCCTTATTTCATAAAAAAAAAAAACTATCTATACATTGGAACGCGCCACTCGTTCGCCGCTGCCGCTTTCGCTCCGCTGCCCGCTGATTTCGAGACTTATGCCTTAAAGTACGTACCTGTCTAACGCGATTGCGACGAGGTGCAGTATGGAGGCGGTGCAGCACAGCACGTCGCCCGACGTCCACATGTCGCATAGCTCGGGGCCCAGCGTCCAGCGCTGAGCTATCTCGTACACCGCCCCCAGCGGCATCACCTATTTCATTCTTTCATTATCATTTCATCTTTCACAAATTCTATGTTAAATATTGTGTAGGTACATAAACTAGAGATGGCAGCCTGATATCTTAAAATGTGAGCAGGACACTGCTTAGGGCGCTTTTCCTGTCATGGGTGTGCGTGCCCGTGCGCGTATCCGCTTGCGGGTGACAATGGGGATTGTCCATTTTTTTTTTAATTTTGCTCATTACAAAAACATTTCGAGGAATAAGGTCAGTGATCGTTTTTCTGTATATAAACGAAAAAAATACCTATTAGTTACTTATATTTTTGAACAAATATGCTTAACCTTAGTTTGACCTTCAATGGCGTAGCAATAAATTCGACCAACAATACGTTTCGAACTTTTGGTAAGCTTCTCGTAACAGCTTTCACATAATGAGAACTTGCATTTGATGAACCAGCCATTGTAAATAAGATTGAAAGGAAATTTAAAACATACTGCAGAGGTCAATTGGCCGCTGATGATGACGTCAGAGCGAAACTTTAGAAATTTATTGAGAAAAAACTAGCCAATTAATTTCAAAATTATTTAAAATACCATATTTTAACGAAATAAAATATAAAAAGTACAAGTGATTTTTTTGGACAATGCCCATTACATGCTGCTGGCTACGTACAACCTACCCGCATGAGTCATGACCGGAAAACATTTATATGATATGATAGGATGCGGGTAGCTTTTATTGCGGACGAAATCCGCGCGCGGGCGATATCACACATGACAGGAAAAGTGCCGACTCCAGTCTCCCTACTGCAAAGACTGGAATATAATATATTATTATATTATAAGTGTAGCATAATATATTATTATTGTGGTAAGAACTCAAGATAAATGATAATAACCAGGCATGCCACCAGCAGGTCCGCAACCGCCAGCGACAGTATGAGCTGGTTGGCGGCGCTGCGGAGGTGCCGCTCGAGGAGTATCGCCGCTATCACGAACACATTACCTGAGGAATAACGTGCTTATTTAGGAACGTAATTAAAGTAGAGTCGAAGCGCAGCGATGCGAAATGCAACGGAATCGTAAGGCCTTAGCCTCGAACTTTTCGGGCAGCGAGGCAGGAGCGGTGGCGGCGGCGGGGGAAGCATAATATAATCTATACATTAGAACGCGCCGCTGCCGCTACCGTCCGGCTGCTCGCTGATTTCGAGGCTGAGGCCTAATAATATTGAATAATAATAATAACTTCACGCGTGTGTGAACATTACATATAATTTTAATAATATCATGCGCAAAATATAAATGCATAATTTTTCTAGCATGGAGCTAGTATGATTTGATCGTTACAAACCTAGTGCGTTAACCGCGAGGTATAAAATAAGACACACAAGTGATGTGATATTATAAGAAACTAGCTGTCCCGGCAAACGTTGCTTTGCCATAATATATTTGCCATATTATTTTATTGAAGTGACTAAATAAATATGTCACCATGGCAACGTCGATCGCTATCCCGTCGCAAAAACAATGGTCGCCGTCAGTCTCAGGTTGTAATAATTTACTATTATTTATTCAACAAATGCACTTATCAATATATAAAGTACCGAGTAGCCGATTTGAGAATCCTAACCTACTGAATATGCATATAAAATTTGGTAAAAATCAGTAAAGCCAGTTCGGAGGAGTTCGTGGACTAACATTGTGACACGAGAATTTTATATATAAGATTAGGTGATATTCCTTTCTTTTCGGAATAAAGACATAATATTGTGGTCTTAAATTTTGGTAAGTTCGAGTTAATTCCGATTAATTACTGTCTATAAAGACTTTGAGCAAAGCAAATCATTGGCCATATTAACTTAGAACAAGGCAATTCATCACAATTTAACGTATGAGGTAAAATATTCGTAATTAACAGGCATACATTACGCGGCGTTGGATTTGAAATGACAATGTTCACCGTCACGCCATTGTGACTAATGGACGCCAATCCCGTGATTCTATTATGGTTCCATTCTGTTCTATTACATTTATATATTATCACTAGCTACCTGCCCCGATTTACATGGGAGCAGTGTCAATATTGTATCTATGGAATCCAAAATTTTGGGCAAAAATTCAAAGCAAAAACAAATTATTGAAAATAATCGTACTTCGTACTTCATACTAATATTATAAATGCCGTTTGTTTGTTACCTTTTTACGCCCAAACCGCTGAACTGATTTTGCTGAAATTTGGTACATATGGCGATACTTTGAGTCCCGGGAATGGACGTGATAGGAATATACTATTTATCCCGGAAAATGTACGGTTCCCGCGCGATAAACGAATTTTGGCGCAACGGAGTTGCGGGCGTCATCTAGTTTTTTATTATCCATAATATTATTAACTAAGCCTTTCTCTTTGAATAAATTTCTCTATAACTTAAAACTGCATTGAATACTGATTTAATGCAACACTAAAGATGTCTAAAGATTTGTAAGATCATCTGTTTTTACTATACTGCGCAAAAAATGGTTAGGTATGCGTTTGTAATATCAAGTGACAATATTACATCTGCATATTCAAAGCCCAGTCGTTTATAAATGGCATTCTAGGCGCTAACGAAATGAAACAGGAATATCTGGAATAGGGAAAGTGGAAAATGTACATGAAATTGACATTTTTAATAACGTTCGTTCGTACCTCATCGGGATTTTCATTTGCTGCGTTCTCTGACTACGTTTTCTACGTTCATGGGTGAAATGTTACGTCCCGAACATTCTACACTAACGACCTTTTATGGTCTTTTGGGACTTTTTCATAAATAACTGTTATTTTTATAGAAAAAAATGTGATGGCAGACTGACGTTAGTTACGTAATGAGACAATAATTATTCATACAATATAATAATAATATAATCTAATTTTGCTAACGCATATTAAAAAGAAATGATTGCGCAATCACAAAGTAAAAAGAAGACTGTATATTACCGCAATCATTTTGTACAATAGTGGACTCTATTGCATGGAGGAGCATTTTCCAATTTCCTGAACCACCCACGGGAATTCGACATTCTTGGCGAATGCCTCGGAGCCTTGAAGGCTCTGCCAAACGTATTATCATACACTTTAGTAAGTTATTTGCTTTAACGAGTAATTCATTCGTGACACACTTCTTATATATTAGGAGTGGTATATAAAACAGGTATTTTTATAAGTATTATGTACCTATGTATCATTAGGTACCTCAAAATTTAATTACTCATACAAATCCATTACTACTGTCATACATTTCTACATTCGTAGGTAGTTACGTCAGTTAGACAGTAGAAGTAGAATTTCATAATATGATACTGTTATAAAATAATGAAATTTATTTGGAAATATATTATTAATTATTGTTCTGTACATAATTAAGTTAATGCCTTGTAATAGCAAACAGTAAATCACCAATGAAAATACGTTTCCCGCTATTTGTAAGCGGCTGAAGGCATGATGAAAGTTTTGCCATTACGTCAATAATTTATCCGCCCTTTATTACCAGAATGTTGCCAAAAATTCAGCCCGCTTTTTACATGAAACTCATGAAAAACTACCACCATTATTATGATATGACTAGTTTTGTTATAGAAATGGATTTCGATACTGCTTTAATGGACTAAAACTTTTAGGGAGTATCAGACAGAAAGCGGTCACGCGTTCAAGCGTTCTGCGTTCGCATTCTACGTTCGAGCAGTCAGTCACACAGGAGCAATTCTGTCGCGGTCAGAACGCCTCCGAGTATATTATCTATGTAACCTATTACGTAATAGAATACAAAGAACGCAAAACTGATCCCTTTACGCTTGAACCGAGTGACCGCTCTCTGTCTGATAGGTCTCTATGTATCCGTTTTACCTTTAAATCTTGAAAAAAATGTAGCCATCACTGTTTGTGTGGTGGATTTTTTTGTTTTGTTGGTGTGAGTGGATTTTTGTGACCATCATGCGCAATATCGAATAATGTTGCTGCCTAAACGTGTGACACTTTCAGTCTACCTTGCAGCCTTCAAATCACTAAAGGCTGTCAGAGACAGAGCAGGTAATGTAAAGATGTACATTATAGCACGATACATCTTTCTATAGAAATCGTACACAACAGCTTTAATGTAAAAATATACATAAAGCCCGTAACAGACTCGGCTATAATATATTATATTAATATTTTTATAGCTAGGCATATTACCTACTAAGTATATATTTTCTATATTAAATCCACATGTCACAGAAATATATATTAAAGATGACTGTGCGGTCACGCGAAAATTAGTATAGAAAATATATAGTAATATGCCTAGCTATAAAAATATTATTATATATTATAGCTAAGTCTGTGACGGGCTTTATAGCTGTTGTGTGTGGTATTTCTATAGAAAGATATATCGAGATGTATCGTGCTATAATATACATCTTTACATTACCTGCTCTGTCTGTGACAGCCTTAAAAAGAGCTACTGTGCATATTATTATTATGCCTAAAGGTGACTTTGCGATCTTTGCTGCAAGCGATCGTGACCGACAACAATTCAAATACAATACCACCTTATAAAATAGACCATAGGTTTTACTTCCTATCGAGATTGGTCCAGTGACTCCAGCCGCCGGTGCTTTGTAGTGCCGTAGAGCAAAATGAAACCTATATGGTAAAATTGCATTTTATTAGATTTTTTTCGGTCGCAGTCGCTTGCTACGTTGATCGGTGAGGTACCTACGCTTAGAATTTCTATATGTACAATGTACATATTGATTCTTATACATATAATGGTGGTCGTAAGGCCGTGTTCAAACCAAACTGACTGTCAGCCGCCGAATGTGAGCGAACATAGAGATATTGTTTCTGATATCTGTGTGAGCGAACGTTATGTAGTTTATTGTATTTCCATACATTTTCACTTTTTCGTTCACACCTAACCGACAATACGTTATTACGCTAGGCGTAGGCGCGGACATTCCATACCGTTTATCTTCACGTTCACACTGGGACCGGGGCTCACAGTGAGCCTGCTCACATTCCGCGGCTTACAGTCAGTTTTGTTTGAACACGGCCTAAAAGTCCGTTTAGCCCCACTCGTGCTAACCGTGGATAAGGTTAGGCTTCATTCGGATTGGCAAGACGTGTCAGACGCAGAATCAAAATGGACTAAGTAGTAAGTCCATTTTTATTCATAACTAGCTGTCCCGGTGAATTTCGTGTCACTTTAAAACGTGCCCTAGACTTCTACGAATATTTTAAGACTAAAATCAGTCCAATCCGTTCAGCTGTTTTCGAGTTTTAGCGCGACTAATACACTTGAAAATCCATTTTTATATATATAGACTACTACTAGGTACTAAGTACTTGCTACTTAGTACTTACTACTTCCTAGTTCTTACCTACTACCGTAGCTAGTATCAGGAGGCCCAGCACCACCGCTTTAGCCGCGGCGCGGAAGAGCGCGGAGGTGGTGTCGGTGGGCTCCCACGTGGCGTTGGTGGTGTTACCCCACAGCTCCGTGACGTCAGTGGCGTTGGTGCCGTTGGTACCGTTGTACCAGCGCCGGTACATGTCCCACTCCTGCGCCTCATCTTCCGCGCCTTCCATGCTTCCTCACCGAACTATCTCTTCGACAACTGAAACATGTTTGATTGGTTAAAAGATAAGGATCGATCAAAGGAAACTGAAACAAGTTAAAATGGTGAGAAGATAATAACTTTCCTTGGAGTTCATAGATAGAAAAAGCAGTAACTTACAATGCTCGACTGTCTATAGTTTTACTTAGCTATATTGTTTATTTAGCTGCAACTAATTATTACCATACAATATAAGTGCGAAAGTGTATGTGTTGTGTAATATCTGTTAAGAAGAGGTTAGAGAGAGAGAGTACTCTGAGTCCGGACAAAGGACTCGACTGTTACATGTTCTGTGCCTACTGAAGTTGCGGACAGTATCATATAATTTATAACGTCATTTAGCAACTGCCAACTACCGAGCCAGAACCGAGCTTAAAACGGCTACCAAAAACATCGACTAAAGCAACATCGTAATATTAAAGTTGTAATGACCACATAAAGTAAAATATTTATCTTCCAAAAATGTGAGCTTTACAAAAGTGTTGTGGCGCGGGCGTAAGTGTTTAATGGCGGGCTCGAGATAAGTAGCTAATTGAGCGTGGCCGAGCCAGGTACTAACTACACCGTGTTACAATGCAAATTTAACTGCCGCGGTGCGTGCTACCAAATAATTTAACGAGATATTAAAATGTAACTCACGTTTTTTACTGTATTTTCTTATTAAGCGGAGAGCTTCGTCCATGGTTTCGTTCTTTCGGCTGCGACTGTTGAAGATATCTGAAAAATAATTTTTTGTTTAAACAAACGAACAATCGCTTACATCAATATTTTTATACAAAAAAAATATGTTGTTACATAATAATTATTCTGCAGTCTACGGAAAATAATAATTAAACCACAAACGGAAAACGTAAATATGATTTTATTGATTTATTTTCGGATAATTGGTAACCATTTATAAATTGTGTGGATGTTTCTTCGACCAAATACGAGCACCGTATTTATACTTCATAAGTAAATAACAAACCAATTAATGCAAAGTAAAATGGTTTTATTCGATATAATTATAAATAATTGTTTTACTTTTTTATACTGTATTTTCCTAAACGCGTACTTAATTATTAAAATACTATACGTTTGTAACTATCATATTATATTTATCATAAATTTTAAATTATACTGTTTTTTTGTTTCAGGTAATGGCTGTTTATTGTTGAAACCTATTATTTTTCCGATGACAACAACGCAGTACACATCTTTAAAAACTTTAACTTTTGGAAACTTTAGTTTAAATTACTAGAGCGTTTCACGTTTCCCCTAATAGTAGAGAAGTTGATTCCTAGGCAGATGGCGGACCTAATTAGTAATTTGGTCGCGTTAAAACGCGTTCAAACCTATCCGAACGATCACAGCTATTATTATTTATTACATTAAACTGGCATAAGCCGACCAAATGACGTAGGTACATTAAAATACATGACGTTTAAAATAATTGAAGACGTTACATAACATAGAGATAAACTACTACTACTACTACTGGCGCGCCCCTCCAAAATTCAAAACGTTTGAAGTGCGTTGTCAAAACGTTTGAAGTGCGTTATCAAAACGTTTGAAGTGCGTTGTCAAAACGTTTGAAGTGCGTTATCAAAACGTTTGAAGTGCGTTGTCAAAACGTTTGAAGTGCGTCGTCGTGCGCGGTACAAACAAAATACAAACTCTTTCATAAGGATGTGACTACACACATTGAAACAGTAATTTGGAGGGGCGCGCTATGTTATCGTAGTTTATCTCTACAGTAACTAAATTCATTCTAGATTTTTCGAATACGCACACATTTAAGGTACGATGTTGAAAGCACTAGGTTTTTATTTTCGAAAAATCTCGAAAGTGGTAGCTAACAGAGATAGAAAACATTTCATACTTTGACTTGATGGTCCTAAAATATGGATTGTTTTAAGCATTTCATACTTTGACTTGATGGTCCTAAAATATGGATTGTTTTATTTGTAGTCCGACAAGGTTACTTTTAAATTATAATTCGAGTATAACTATTAACCTATCAATATACAAATAATCAGCTGGCTAAGGTTCCGTTTTAGGGTACAGTAGTCAACCAAACTTTGTTGTTTACAGAACCCTAAAACGGAACCCTAACCAGCTGAATTTTTGTATATTGGTAGGTTAATAGTTATATAATTTAAAAGTAATCTTGTCCCATCCTTGTCCTACAAATAAAACAGTCCATATTTTAGGACCATCAAGTCAAAGTATGAAATCCTTTCTATCTCTGTTAGATACCACTTTCGAGATTTTTCGAAAATAAAAATATTGTTCGTCTTATCAAAATGTACCTACTCACAAAAAATTAGCTTGTAATCACAAAAAAAAATTGTTCTAGGGCTCCCGTACTATGTAAGGGCCGGGTTACCCTCGAAATTCTCATACATACATAATACCAAAATCATTTTCTCATACGAAAGTATTTAACATGTTTGAGTTATTTTTCAGCTTAAAATAGTAATTACCTAGGTTCCTGTACAAAAATTAACTTCAAAATATTTAAACACTAAAAAAAAATATTTTTCTGTATAAATTTTTTTACTAAATTTACTACTAAATATTTAAACACTTAAAAATAGAGTAAAACACTAAAAAATATATAAATAAATAGTAAATTTACTACAAAATATTTCAACTCTAAAAAATATTTTCAGTATTTAAATATTTTGTAGTAAATTTTCTATTTATTTATATATTTTTTAGTGTTTTACTCTATTTTTAAGTGTTTAAATATTTTGAAGTTAATTTTTGTACAGGAACCTAGATAATTACTATTTTAAGCTAACTCTAAAAATAACTCAAACATGTTAAATATTTTCGTACGAGAAAATGATTTTGGTATTACGTATGTATGAGAATTTCGAGGGTAGCCCGGCCCCTTAAGCCCCTAAGCTTATGTTATATTGAGTAATGTGGGCCCATAACTCAAGTGTGTCAAGGCCTGGTGATATAACATTTGTTCGTCTAATACCTGCTTAAATGTGTTTGTTCATGCGAAAATCATTTCACTGTTAACGGCATGGAAATTAGTTGTATATGTGTAGAGGAAATTAGTTACATTACAGAACTACTTTGCAGCGCTCATTATATAATATTACGAAATTTTTAACCGACTCCAAAAAAGGAGGTTATGGGTTTTTTTAATGAAATAAGGGGGCAAACGAGCGAACGGATCACCTGATGGAAAGCAACTTCCGTCGCCCATGGACACTCGCAGCATCAGAAGAGCTGCAGGTGCGTTGCCGGCCTTTTAAGAGAGAATAGGGTAATAGGGGAGGGTAGGGAAGGGAATAGAGGAGGGTAGGGAAGGGTATTCCCTAGGGTAAGGGTAGGGGATTGGGCATCCGGTAAACTCACTCACTCGGCGAAACACAGCGCAAGTGCTGTTTCACGCCGGTTTTCTGTGAGAACGCGGTATTTCTCCGGTCGAGCTGGCCCATTCGTGCCGAAGCATGGCTCTTCCACGTATAATATACACTTTAGCTGTCTATACTTTAATATTATTATATCGACTAAATGTACAAGTTGGAACCGAGCGACACGAGACAACTGCAGACGACGTGTCGTCGCGACACTACTGCGGGTTACTATGTATTCCTATGAAATACCATCCGCAGCTAGCGACACGAAGCTAGCGACAATTATTCATAGAAGAAACCATGTACCTTAATGATGAGCAGTTACGTTCGTTTTTCAGTCCTAAAACCTACGAATAATAAAACCTAAGGAAACGTTACTCCCATACTAATACAGTTTTAAATTTGGTTCCATTCGAACTGTCATGTAACGTTAGCCTTTATACCGCTCAAGGTCACCTAAATATTGCAAATGTATGAAAAGTGAACCTAAGGGTGCGTCCACATTTGTATCATTTGCGCGATCAGATCTCCGATCAGATCTCCGTCGCGTATCATCGAAGCGTGTCAAAATGATACGCGTATCATGATACGCCCCCATTTGTATTAACCGCGTATCTGATACGTGTCGTATGAAATACACGCATGATCGGCAGAATGATCTAATAGGCGTCCACACTATGATACGCATACTTGATACGGCGCGATGATCGCGACGGAGATCTGATCGCAAATGATACAAATGTGGACGCACCGTAAGGTACACTTTTTTGACAAGTATTTTGGAGCATGTTTTTTGACGGAGTTACTCTTCCTTAGTTTTTATTATTCGTAGCCTAAAACTCTTTACTTGATCGTTTTTGCTCCTAAAACTTTCTCCTGTATAATTATACGTAATGGATGTAAATAAAAAAAAACGGCCAAGTGCGTATCGGGCCACGCGCATATTAAATTTTTGTTTGGTCAATGAATGTACATTTAGAACGTGTTATACTACCTACTAACAACATCATCTCAGTTACTTTCAAAGGAATATGAATGAAAAAGTTCCTTAATACTTCGCCGAATACATTTTTTAGTTGAACGACTATTACTCAATAACTTATGAAGTCTTCTTAGCCGTGATAGTTTTCCTTTTAAATTCAGCATATTTACTCAATTCAATTCAATTTATTTATTTGTTACCCACCACAACAAAACATTTAAAGACAAAGTTACAGTCAAGATTAATGTAGAATTAATAGCACACTAGACTTATCTTAATAACATGACAATTATTTGGGAAATAAAACATTGTACAGGATTTATCTGTGGACCCCAAACTAGGCAAAGTCTGTATCTTGGTGGTCCTAATACCGTGAATTTTTTCACATTTCCAGAAGCAACCGTTTAGCTGGTAGAAGGGGGGGACACTGGACTATAACGATTTTTTCCACCTAAAAACTTAATATTACTCAAACGGATCCCTAAATCGGATAATATTTTTAAAAAACTTATCCAACGACACCCCACACGATGGGGTGGACGCGAAATAAAAATTCATCCCCGCTTGATAATATGTAGGAAAGGTACCATAAAAAAATATTTTTTTAAGATTTTGTCGGCATCATTAATATGTTCATTCATGCCAAATTACAGCTTTGTATGTCCTATAGTCTCTGAGCAAAACCGCGGACAGACAGACAGACATACGGACGGACAGACCGAAACTATAAGGGTTCCTTGTTGACTACGGAACCCTAAAAATGACGAGTTATTTCAATATGATTGTCTCGTTAGAAGATTTAATTACGTTACGATTGTTTCACTTATAAATTATAATCATATTTAAACACCAGATCAGGCATATGCCTGATGCCCCTTTAGATAATATTATCTAAAACATTTTGGAATCTCATTACGTTTCGTCTGAAAAATTGAGGTAATATCGGCGACGCGCCGGTCTTAATAACGTTGATATAATTAAACGCTTCATCTTACTGAACATTTATTTTATAATCCGGGTTGAAATATTATCTGTCTGTTTGTCTTCATTTTGGCACATTCGTGAGCGCAGAGATATTGCGACTTACTCGGGAATTATGATTGTTATTAATTACTAAACGTCTTACTTGTTAAGATATTTACTAAGCTGGGTGTTACCCAGGTCTGCTTGTGTTTGTCGGGCGTATTAAAAAAGTCTAATGACAGTTATGGACAGCGGACCATGAATAGTATCTATATTAAATATAACACCTGCAGCTCTTCTAATGTGGCGAGTGTCTATGGGCGACGGTAGTATGCTTTCCATCAGGTGACCCGTTTGCTCGTTTGTCCCCTTATTTTATAAAAAAAAATCCTAACAGCGACCTGTTACCTGCGACCTCGTTCCAGTAGAGCTATAACAGGAATTAAAAGTTGAACGCGTTTTAGCGACATGTGGATTTACTCACGCTCTGTTGGCTCGCGTTTTAACGCTTCACAGCAGCTATAGACATATAAAATCTAATAATCTTCTCTCTTTGCACCCCTAATTAGAGTACCAAGCCGGGTCCGTAAAAATAACAGAATATTTACGACATTCTAGGAACGGTAGAATCTGTCAGTTTTCCCAAAAATCTGGCAAAGTGTCGATTCTTTCGTATAAATTCTACTGATGGCATGCTAAGCAAGCTCGAGTTGTTTCTAATATTAATAACACTAAAATAAAATTTATAGCTTGATTCATATCAAGCCTTTATCTAGCTATAAATTGATAAATTCAATTTATAGCTTGATAAAGTTTTTTTGTTAATATACCTACGTTATTTCGGCTATGAAAAATAGGTGTTGGCAGGTTCTCAAATCTATATTTTTAATAAGCATTCCAAATTTCGACGGTTTATTTAATAAACGATCTATTTCGGAGCAACTGGGCGCAAAAGAAAAGATAATTTCATATATTAGACATCTATTTCTTCTCTGTTTAGCTTCTACATTTTTTGCGCTCTGACGCTAAGTCGCAAATAAGGACGAAGGTACAAAAACTAGCGATTGAAGGCGCTTACCACAATATCGCAGCTTGCCAAAAGTCATTACATCTGACGACTACTTAATAACCTCATAAGATGTACCAATAAGTCTGACATAAAAATAATTTATTCTCCTACCTCTGTATTGTACGTATAATAATTTAGATACTGACGAATTTTTGCTTAGTAGACCGTACGTAGTATCTTTCGATAATATTTTTTATTAGTGGCGGATTTTACTAGACATAATATATTTATAGTACATCTATAATATATTTGCCTACTGCTACATGAGCCATAACAAAATATCTGAATGAAAGCGTTGTCAAGAATCTTAAGTAACGCTACATAATATATTATGTAACAGGCGAGTCTTTATCAGAAGAGGAACAATAAAAATATTTATGTACTGTGTTTATCGGGTAAACATTTTTCACAATATAATAAATAATAATTCTACCTCTGATGTTCGTATTTCGAAATGTTTATTTGTAGTGATTTTAAATTTTTCTCCCCTCAGAAATGACTTCCATATTTCTAAAAGGGTCCTAAACGTCTGTCGTTTATGAAATTATAATAATTTTATGCCGAAGAAAATCTCTTTGGGAAAGTTTTTTGTGTTCGGAGCCCTCGGGTTTTCAATAATTGTAAAAATAATTTTATTTTTATAGCTGAATAAATTTTAAGTTACTTTGGAAAAGGAAATAGGAACAAATAAATTTTAATGGAAAATAATAATTGCATTACTTTTTGAATTTGAGTTTAGAATTGAAGAGGTGGTGTAGGTAGTTGGATAAAACATGCAATATTTACTCAATTATTAAGGTGGCTTACCTTAGAAACAACTAGCTGTTGCCCGCGACTTCGTCCGCGTTAGCATCCCCTCACATCCCAAGTATTATTTATTGTACAAAAATATTCAATGTACAGACTTACTTACTTTCCTACGATTTTATTATATAAAAGTGTTCCGCGCGGCTTCGCTTGCGTAATTTAGGAATTTCACACAACAGTACATTTTTCCGCAAAAAAAGCCTATGTCCCTTCACGTGGTCTATTCTTCATGTTTGCCGCATAACATAAATTGCTACAGTAGTTCTTAAGAGCCCGTCCTCTATTTTCTACTGCTCTCTTCACACTCACGCCCGTCTTTCATATTAATTCAGGTGAAAAAGGACGATCGCCAAGTTAGCGGGCAGATAGAGGTTTTCTGTTTTTAAAGGGTTTTTTATATTGAAGTGGTAAAAAGTAATTCCAACACTTTATAGACGACTTTCTCAACAGTACGTTGTATTTTTTTCATACCGTTAAGACGTCAATACAATCCATAAAAAGGTGATATTCTAAACCTTTTACAGCAAAAATCACAAAACTGTCGCGGGTTTGAGTTGGATTATTTAAAGATACTTAAAAAAAAAAATCTAGCTCCAACACTATATTATAATTGAAATGATCTTACATGTTGTGCATTAAAACTTATAGAAATACTGTATTTTAACTGTTAATCACGTCTGTTAAATGAGCGAAATCGGCAAAATTTCGTATACGGACTCTTAAGATAATAAGCAATCCATACTAATATTGTAAATGCGAAAGTGTGTCTCTGTCTGTCTGTCTGTTACCTCTTTACGTTCAAACCACTGATCCGATTTTACTGAAATTTGGTATGGAGATACTTTGAGTCCCGGGAAAGCACATAGGTTACTTTTTATCCCGGAAAAATTTACGGTTCCCGCGCGATAAACGAATTTTGGCGCAACAGAGTTGCGGGCGTCATCTAGTTTCATATAATTTCCCCGTTTTTTCCACATTTTCCTCTATTTCTTCGCTCCTATTAGTCTTAGCGTGATAAAATATAGCCTATAGCCTTTCTCGATAAATGGGCTATCTAACACTAAAAGAATTTTCCAAATTGGACCAGCAGTTCCTGAGATTAGCGCGTTCAAATAAGCCCTTTCACATAATTTCCCCCGTTTTTTCCACATTTTCCTCTATTTCTTCGCTCCTATTAGTCTTAGCATGATAAAATATAGCCTATAGCCTTCGTCGATAAATGGGCTATCTAACACTGAAAAAATCATCAAAATCCATTGCGTAGTTTTAAAGATTAAAGGGAACAAAGGGACATGATGGAAAAAAGCGACTTTGTAGCTTTTTAATAGCCTTCCTCGATAAATGGGCTATCCAACAGTAAAATAATTTTTCAAATCGGACTTGTAGTTCCTGAGATTAGCGCGTTCAAACAAACAAACAAACTCTGCAGAATTATAATATTATTAGTATAGATGTACAAAAATTTTACCTCTACAATTTTATTATATCTATAAACATTGATAGATAGTTACCTATAGATAGAGAAACAAACAATAGGTAACTTAAAAAAAACGGTAAAGGTTCGGAAGTATTGCACGGTATTGCATTCCAGTGGTGCGTCGGGTTAATTTGACCGTGTTGTACTGTATGTTTTAAATTGTAATTTTCCATCTTTTTAGCAAAAGATGGACCCGTGCGAGTTTCTTACGCCGGTTCTTCTCGCCGGGTTAGTTCCCGAACCGATGGTAGGCACCGTAGTATCGACGTTCGGTAATGTTTTTGTAAAAAAATTACTCCGAATAAAAATATTTTGATTTGATTTGATTTGAAGCCTATCCCAAAATTGATGGGGAGCGGCGGTGAGGGGGAGGGGGGAGGAGGGGTAAACACCCCCTGTACCGAATCCACACTGAGAAACTCCCCAGTATTGGAGCTACTCACCTTTGAAATTTTCGGGATTCTGAGGCTACATTTATTTTATCACAAGTTTTATTCTCAGCAATTTGCATAGCGTGTTTTGTGACGGTCGCCGGCTGCTGCCGCAGCACAGTCACAGTTCTAACCTAACCAACTTTTGGACTTTCTGGATTGTGTGTTTGTTTTGGGTGGGGCTGCGCCCCCCGAGCCCCCCTTTTATTTTACAACGGTCACAGGCTGCTGCCCCCCTTTCGTGGCGGCTGCTGTATCCGTGGTTAAGTAGACCTTCTATTAAGTCTTTTCATTAATAATAAAATTAAATAAAAATTATACGCTTGATACGGCGCTGGCAGTCACTTTGGCAACCTGCTGGGGTAGCTAAATTTACGTTAAATACTCCGTTAACCTACAAAACTAAAAATCTATACTATCCATACATTATCAGATAATTTTAAACTGATAAATTGAACACAAAAACTCAAAACCTATAAGTAGTTAAATGGATGCTGTTAAGTATTGGTGTACCATTCCACATAGAACTGGTTTTGAGTAATCGGCGTTTTAAGTTTTTTTTTGGATTATCTTTATTTTCTGCTTATTTTAAGCAAAAAAATGTTAATGTGCCGTATCATTTTTTTTTTGTTGAAATGCGTAGATTATGATTATGAAAAAAATTTTTAATTTTACATTCAGTTTTAAGAGAAAATATATAAAAATGGTTAATGCAATATTGCTATAGGGCTTATTACATAGCATTAATGTCCTTTGTGATACTTCACATAAATGTAAAATTCTGATTTGTTCTTTCAATATAAATTTAAGTGCTTATTTTAACAAAATGTTATAAAATTACCTCCTCACGCCCAAACCGCTGAACCGATTCTTCTGAAATTTGGTATAGAGATACTTTGAGTCCCGGCAAAGGACGTAGGGTCCTTTTTATTCCGAAAAATGTACGGTTCCCAGGCAATAAATAAAAATGATTTCTGCTTATACCGCTACGTGGATTTCGATGATTTTTGGTATACAGATACGTTATGTCTCGGGAAAGGACATAGGATACTTTACATCCGGGAAAAGGGTACCGGTACCAGTGTAATAAACAAAAATGATTTGCGCCTAAACCGCTGAACCAATTTTGATGAAAATTGGTGTGCACATACTTTGACTCTCGTGAAAGGACATAAGACAATTATTGTCTTGAAAAATGTACGCTTACCCCGTTTAAAATTTCCTATTTTGCGCCTAAACCACTGAACAGATTTTGATGAAACTTGGTATGGAGATACTTTGAGTCCCTGAAAAGGCCATAGGATCCTTTTTATCTCGGAAAAATGAATGGTTCCCAGGCGTTAAATAAAATGATTTCTGCTCATACCGCTACATGGATTTTGATGATATTTGGTATGCAGATACGTTATGTCTCGGGGAAGGACAGAGAGTTCCCGCTTCTTCTTCCCTTCCCGCGCTTCCCTCAGAGTGCTCTTATGTATTGCGCACACATTTAGGCACTATAAAATTACTACTACTTAACTGGCCTATTTTCATTGAAACCAGAGTGCTCTTGTGTATTGCGCACACTTGGGCACTATAAAATTACTCCTGCGTAACTGGCCTGGTTTCATTGAAACCAGAGTGCTCTTGTGTATTGCGCACACACTTGGGCACTATAAAATTACTCCTGCGTAACTAGCCTGGTTTCATTGAAACCAGAGTGCTCTTGTGTATTGGGCACACACTTGGGCACTTTAAAATTACTCCTGCGTAACTGGCCTGGTTTCATTGAAACCAGAGTGCCCTTGTGTATTGCGCACACACTTGGGCACTATAAAATTACTCTTGCGTAACTGGACTAGTTTCATTGAACCCAGAGTGCCCTTGTGTATTGCGCACACACTTGGGCACTATAAAAAATACTCCTGCTTAACTGGCCTGGTTTCATTCAAAACCAGAGTGCTCTTATGTATTTCGCGCACTATTGGGTACTATAAAATTAGTCCTGCGTAACTGGCCTGGTTTTATTGAAACTGGCCAACGCCACCTAAACCGATGTGGAAGTTTTTTTATTTATTATCATTACCAGCATTGGACATCCATACTTCCATACTAATATTATAAATGCGAAAGTGTAACTGTCTGTCTGTCCGTCTGTCTGTCTGTCTGTTACCTCTTCACGCCCAAACAGCTGAACCGATTTTGCTGAAATTTGGAAAGTTGGTGGTTGAAAGATACTTTGAGTCCCGGGAAAGGACATAGGATACTTTTTGTCCCAGGAAAATGTACGGTTCCAGCGCGATAAAAGAGTTTTGGCGCAACGGAGTTGCGGGCATCATCTAGTTGGACATAATTATTGAAATACTCGTTAGTCTAATTAAATTATTAATCTTATTATTGCAAACTAAAATTAGAATGCATTATATACATAATATTATTTTAATCAACTTACGGGTCATTTCAGATGCACAATTACTTCATCAATCTGATTAATTTGTAATCTGATTAAAATTACTAATTACTTTTTGCCCAACTCTGCACGTGATAAACTAATTATTTATACATTAACTAAATTGATTCAAAATCGGTTCAGCAGCTTAAACGCATATTAATAAAGTTTATTGCGTGAAAACCGAACATTTTCCATGATAAAAATAATCCTATGTCCTTCTCCAAAACCTAACGTAATATCTACAATCTACATGTACCTACTCAATATCGATATCATAAGCCAAATTCATTTTTGTTGACTGCGCATTTTCCGGGACAAAAAGTATCTAATGTCCATCTAATGTCGTTTAAATTGATTCAAAGTATCTGTATACAAATTTTTATCAAAATCGGTTCTGCGGTTTAAGCGCAAATCATTTTAGAAACATAGTACATAAATGCTATATACAAAACCTTACTTAGAGGAATAAGCATTAACCATTTTTGTACTCTAGAATATGCTACAGTGGGTTTTCAAAAAAATGGTTTTCACTGTCGTAAACCTTATGTTTTAAAGAATAAAACTGCATTATTAACTCAAAAACCGATTTTATGTGGAATGGAACACCAATGCTAAACAGCAGCCAAATAATCTATACATATACCTACATAATAATTACACAAAAAATATATTTTTTAAATTGACAAAGGAATTAAAATAATATCTACACTCAGAATTAAATAACACAAACTAAAATAAGAGAGCTATCGCCAACTATCGCAAATCACAATAATAAAATTTGAAGATTTCAAAATGAGTTTCACTGTCATGCATAAAATTTGAATTTCGAATTTAGAATGCTATTTTTTTCAGCCAGTCAGGTCAGTCAAAAGTCAAGACATAATTTACTCATCTATACATATAATAATAATTGTAGAAATGAAAATTCTGTACACTATAAATATTAAAAAAAATTATAAGCGGGGGTGTCACTACATTGCTATAGAAGCCAAAAATGTGGTTAGTTTTTGTCTGTCTGCCTGTCTGTCTGTATGTTTGTTGTATCACACGAAAACTACTGATCCCATTTGAATGCGGTTTTCGCAGATATATTTGTCTTCTTCCAACTTAACATCTGGTGTATAAAAAAAATTCCCCCCACCCCTCTAAGAGGACCAAAGAGGGGGTCAGATTTTGTATCAAACTTTTTTCTTTAATGGACTTACTTCATATTATTAACTATGTTTTCCAACTTAACATCTGGTGTATGAAATTTTCCCCCTCACCCCTTTTAGGGGATAAAAGAGGGGTAGGATTTTGTATCAACTGATGAAGTAGAAATGCTTTAAATGGCAAAACAACGTTTGCCGGGACAGCTAGTAAAATAATAATCTTATACAGAATGTAACAAAACTAAGTGATAATACGTTAGGATGTGTACGTGTTTCTCGTAGACGTTCACTGTGAAAGTAGCAGCGCTGAAAGACCAATTTTTTTTCACTTTTGTATGGGGGAAACTGGGGACGCTCGGGCCTTTGCCCATACAAAAGTGAAAAAAAAACCTCTTTCAGCGCTACTTTCACAGTGAACTCTCTACAAGGAACACGTACACACCCTAAAGTATTATCACCTAGTTTTGTTACACACTGTATATAAAATTCTCGTGTCACAATGTCAGTTACCGTAGGTACTCCTCCGAAACGGCTTCACTGGTTTTTATATTATATTATGCATAATATTCAGTAGGTCTGAGAATCGGCGAGAATCGGCTACTGCATAGACTAAGGAAATAGTATGTCTGGCCTCTGGGCTACTGACTACTTTTTATATTGATAAGTGTATTTGAATAAATAATAGTAAGTAAATTATTACAACTCGAGACTGTCGGCGACCATTGTTTGTGCGACGGGCTAGCGATGAACGTTACCATGGTGCCATACTTATTAATCACCTCAATATAATACTTTATATGGCAAAACAACGTTTGCCGGTACAGCAAGTACTATTATAGAACTTAATAATAACATTAATTTGATTTTTCGAAACATCCCTTCTTATATCGCACGTCTGCGTCATATGGAGAACACTTCCCCAAAATTTTCAGTCTCGATACGATCCGTGGTTTAGGTTTTATCGTAATTGCATTTTCATATCTATAGTCTGTCAAGAAAATCACGACAGGCGGGAATTTTTTTAAATAAATAAAAAATATGAGAACTTTGTTAATTAGAGATAAAAATGTGCAAGGTGACAATATTTAAAATGTAACTAGCTGTCCCGGCAAACGTTTCTTTGCCATATTATATTAAGTAAGTATATCGCCCGTATTATTTTATTGAATTAGTGACTAAAATATAAGTATATCACCATGGCAACGTCCATCGCTATCCCGTGACCCGCGTCGCATAAACAATGGTCGCTCTTTATAGACAAATAATTTGCAATAAAATAAAATTGCGACTATAATTTGAGATTTAAACTATCCTATCTCTCAAGTTGGATCGAACTGCACATGGTGTGCGAATTTTATTATAATCGGTTAAGTGGTTTAGGAGTCCATTGAGGACAAACATTGTGACACGAGATTTATATATATTAGATAAGCGTTCTCTGTGAAAATCAAAGAAAAAATACACCTTAAAAGCGTGATTACGTTTAGAAAAATTTCCCGCCTGTCATAACTTTCTTGACGGACTATAATAATTGTTTTAACCCTAGATTTCGCCTAAAACACTTATATCTCACCATGTAAATAATAATTATAATAATACTGAAAATTATTAAGTATTATGATTATTATATTATCATTCAAGACAAAGACTTTTATTGATAATATTATGATAATATGTATATATATATATATATATATATATATATGTATAAATTAAATAGATTTGTAAAAGTGTTAGTTCATTTCATATAAAAATATATATTTTTTAATTTTTGGCACTTAACATAATCTTATGTGCATAAAATTAAATCTCAACGAAAAAAAAACACTAATTGAACGTATAGGAATAATTAATTTTGAATTTCGAACGCCAAATATTTTTTTAACAATATTATGATGACAAAACAGAATGTTTAATATAAGCCCTCCATTCAAGACAATCTTTCTAAATTCTACAAAAGTATAAGAAATACAATAATATTATAATAACAATAAATCGTTACAAATTTATACTTAGTTAATATTTATATTTAACAACTAATTGATTACGATAATATTATTTTATTGTGACTCCTGCATGCAGGCTACGTGTAACAGCCATAACATACCCCGGTAACTTTTGCCACAGATTATGTCTCTTGTGGCAAAAAGCAATGATTGGCGTCTCTAATTCCCTGCGTCGCTGCAAACGTTATAAAGCGCTGTAAACTGTTCATGCTTTTTAACGAATTTTAAGCACAAATTTCAACAAACTATGAATTAAATCTTCCATAAAATACATCAAATAATAATGATGCGAATTTTCGAGCAGATCAGACTGAGGAATCGAGTTGTCCCATACTAACTTTATCCCCCCTTTTCACACCCTTAGGAGAGGAGTTTCTAAAAATCCCTTCTTATCGCACGCCTACGTCATACGAAGAATACTCCCTCTAAATTTCAAGTATCTACAATTACGTAGCGTGATTCCATTTTCATGTCATTCAGGACAAAGCATTTTATATAATGATATAGATTATAGTACATCAATAGTTATCTACTATCTATATGTACCTAATTACTACTTATTTTCTGCGATACTTAGGGCCTGTTTCACCGCTTCCTGATAAGGCTATCCACCACTTAACTTGACATATAGAGTATGAAGAATCTGTCAAATAAGCCTATCGGGCACCTTATCAGGAAGCGGTGAAACAGGCATTTAGGGCCTGTTTCACCGCTTCCTGATAAGGCTATCCACCACTTAGCTTGATACAGAGTATGGAGAATCTGTCAAATAAGCCTATCGGGCCACCTTATCAGGAAGCGGTGAAACAGGCCCTTAACTAATTATAAAATCTATTTGAATACGCTTTGCCAACCACCTCGAAGTCTCATTCAATATTTTCATAAAAAGTTTCTATTCATCTTGTGCCAGCGATGGTTTTAAAAAGATTTAAAAGTTTTATCTGAGCCTTTATTTGAAGCCTTTAAGCATACACTTTAAAACAATAGCGGACAAAGTCGGTAAATACTAAATATACAGCGTTATTTAAAATTTAGTTGCGGCCAGCGTAAAAACACAATGTTAAATTTGTCGGGCTAAAATAACTAGGAGTGTGAATTTTAAATTCCGAACGAAAATGTTGAGCAAGTTGTCAATTTATTTTCACTTGAGGTCAGCGTCTGCGGTCACAACATGACCTCTAAATTCATTTTCAGTCGGAATATTAAATATTATTTTGTATACCTAATTTATATTTGCAGATGGGGCTACATTCTTGGGACATCTTCTATAGATACTTAAAAGTAGATACTCCACTATAAATTGACACAAGATCAACCAAGTTAGCCGAGCACGCGCTATTTTACTTGGCCTCACTGCTATAGCCTGTTTATGGGACCAAAAATTATGCCAATTGGCTAGAATCCAGTGTGAGTTTGCTATGAAAATTACACGCAGATTTCAAGCCAAATGTGCTGTAATGAGAACATACAAGTCACATACATAAGAGCAAGCGCACACTATGTTCCAGTGCGTTACGGTGTGTGCGAAATGGAATAACGTATAGTATGACACATTGCTGCGTTGCGGCGACGCATGTTGACATGATACAAAAAGATGATAACGCAACGAAATTCTCTCACCAACCCTCCCACTTCATCTCTAATGTATAAATTTGGCGTATCATAAAAATATATGTACGTAAAACGCTGCCGCAACGACGAACCGCAACGCAATGAAGCAATGTGGATTCGCTATTAAAGTCTTTGTAGTACGCTGATCACTCGATTTAATTAAACTTCGAAAATCCTTGTACAAAATTTTAATTATAGGTTAAATTAAACCGATAGCGGAATATCAGCTGTGAAATACAGCGCCGGTGCAGGTGTTGGGGGAAAACTTGTGCCACAGTATATTATCATAATATTATAGTAGAGAACCCAGCCGTGTGATCGGAAAATGTAGCTGACGCCAAAGATAAATTTAATGCTCATACTGGACACTGGTAAGTACCAAAACTATGAAATAGCATGGTTTTCTGAAATCGTACTAGTTCCATTGCCAAAAAATGAGATTTAACTTTGGATTTAACTCATGCAATTTCAACAAATGATATTGGTATTTGTTGCGGCTGTTGTTACGCCTCGTCTTTATAAAGTTGTCTGAAATCACGCATAATTAGTGTGCAAGTGCCTGATTCAGGCGGTCTAGTGTGAGGTTGGTGTACTGTATATTATTCTTATTGTGCTATAGTCCTACGGGCTACGTGTTTGAAAAGTGAGAGACATGTAATTAAATTTGCCGTAAATTGCAAGCGCAGCTGCAGCTCCAAAATTTGCAAAAAATATATTAAAGGGGGGACACGCACGAACGACAAAAAACCCACAATTTTATGCTTCACTGTTTTGCATATTATGTCCTATTACTAAGGCTACGATTTCTCTGAAAAATTATGTTTATAAAGGATCAGTCACACATGGATGCAACGCTAACGTCAAAATGACTTGCATCTGAGGGAGGCTTTTAATTATCTCATTAGTCATTACGTAATTAAAATTAGATATAATGATGCTTTAATAGCGCATGCGGGTACAATTAATAATATATTTTGTTTGTAATAAATCAAAATAGGAGCATACATCAGCGGTGAGCTTAATGTATTGGTTTTCAGTGAGTTTTGTGTTGAAATGATTATGCGGGGTGATTATCGTTGACGCTAATGGCTGATGACACGAAATGAAAACAGTTTTATGGCCAGCGCAAACGGACGACCGCGATGATCAAAAATATCATCAGTCTACACATCATTTTCATCAGGTGAAGCTACTGTCTATACATGTACTATGTAGCGGGTGGCGATGTCTAAGGCTATGTCCACATTTGTATCAAGTAGTCGTATCGTATCGAGTGTGCGTAACCTAAGTGTGGACGCCTATTTTGACCATAGCGTATCTTTTATCGATTTTTATACGAAACGTATCAGATACGCGATTTATAGCGATCGGGGTGTATCATGATACGAAGTGTATCATGATCGCGATCATTTTGCGTCCACACCAGCGAACATGATACGCTTCGGTGCTACGCGATGGAGATCTGATACCTACGCGAAAATGATACAAATGTGGACAAAGTCTTAAATGTGTAGCGACAACGCGGTATATTTTGTCACTAGTTTGTGTTGACTGTCGACGTTGAATCAATAAAGTCGTAAATAATTACGGACATTAAAACGACAGAATTGATTTTACAGTTGCAATAATACCGGGATGTGCACCTGCATGCTGTTGTTAAAATTTTGCTGCCTTAAAGGTTTATAGAACTTTGGAATTTTATTTACTTTAACGTATTTTTCAATTGAAAAAAACTTTAAATAAAGTTATGAAGTACACTAATTTGCAATAATTGTAGACTATACTTGTCAGTGGAGGAGTTGGATTAGCATAATATCACTCTTCAAAATTATAGATAATATAAGGGAAACTAATTGAAATGGTATTGTAATTTGTAAGCCACTAATTATTAATAAATGGTAGTGGCTTACCATATCATACGAATACAAGTAAACTAATATTTCGCATTATATTGTTACTTTTACATGTAAGGATCAGTGCTGAATGTCTTTCTCAAACTTTACCGTAAGATGTAGAATAAGTGCAGCGTACGCTTAATGATCCATTCATTCTGTATGAAGCGCACAAAGTCACAAAACAAATGACGGCTTAACCGGCGAGCGCACCAGTAAAATGTTGACGACATACAGACTGCAGAATTATTTATAATAGTGATTTTCCGATCCTCGCATCAAGCGACCGATGCCGCCACTGCTTTGTAGTTGCGTAGAGCAAAAAGGAACTTTGGGTCCCTTTATACTAGCGCAGAGTTGAAGCGCATCGAAGTGAAATACCAAAACTGAACATAACAAATTCAACCTCAACCCCAGAGCGTATCGCACACATTATTTCTGAGATTTTGAAAAAACGCGCATTCTAGAACAGCATTTCTCAAAGTTGGCGATAATGCCCTTTGTGGGCGCTGAAGGTCTGAAGGCGCAGTGTGGGACCCATAAAAAAATTAGGGCGTTGTGTAGAGGCTTGGGGGTGATTTATTTCATCAGGATGCATTTTTAATTGAACTATGGGGGCGCTAAAATATAATTTGTTTTTAAAAAGCCGCCCACTTAGATAAAGATAAAATAAGTTTAGGAACCTCTGGTCTAGTATTAATTTTTTTTAATTTTATTTAACTCCTTATTGTACACAAGAAACACACTATAAAGATACAAATTAAGATTGAATTGAATTTGGTGTACAGTTTTTGGTAATTCACTTCGATGCGCTTCGACTCTGCGCTAGTATGAATTAATTGACCCTTAGACTGGATTTATACAGAGTGTAACAAAAACAAGTGATAATACTTTAGGGTGTGTACGTGTTCCCTGTAGAGAGTTCACTGTGAAGGTAGCAGCGCTGAAAGACCAAAAATTTTTTTTACTTTTGTATGGGGAAACTCGTGACGCTCAGGCCCTTGCCCATACGAAAGTGAAAAAAAAATGGTGGTCTTTCAGCGCTGCTACTTTCACAGTGAACTCTCTACAGGGAACACGTACATACCCTAAAGTATTATCACTTGTTTTTGTTACACCCTGTATACGGCAGTGCGAACGCGCGGTTTGGCCACTACACCGCAAAATCGCAAGCAAATATAATATATTTTTACGTTTTACATAAAAAGCGCCTTGTACTGCTTCTAATTTCGCGGTGTAGCTTTGTACATGCGCTTTATTTATTCGTAACTTATATTTTATACTTATCTTATATCTTTAAACGAGCAATTCTTGTATATATAAAAATATATAATTGGAATCTCGGAATCGGCTCCAACGATTTTCATGAAATTTAGTATATAGGGGGTTTCGGGGGCGATAAATCGATCTAGCTAAGAATCATTTTCATAAAATGT
Organism: Lysandra bellargus; assembly: GCA_905333045.1. Lineage (NCBI taxonomy): Eukaryota > Metazoa > Arthropoda > Insecta > Lepidoptera > Lycaenidae > Lysandra > Lysandra bellargus. Next base: position 3,123,018 of record HG995334.1, on the reverse strand, counting down.
CATTTTATGTGTGTTTTTTGAATTTTTTGAATACCTCATATAACTAGTTAACAAATAATAAAAGCTAAAAAAACTTCCTTGTATTTAATATACAAAGCTTAATAAATATTTAGAAAGTAATTCAGACAACTTCAAAATTTATCTATACAGTTTCGTATTGTTTTAAACATAGTATAAAGTAAAATGGCGCCAGTCAAGGTAACTGCCCTCGAAATGGCATAGACTATAGAGCTTAGAATTAGGGATTAGCGATTAGATTTATTACAGAACAGTCTACGAGATAAAACTACTCCGATTTTATAAGAGAGATTATTTAAATTAGCCTGTCCGATGAATACGAAAGAAAAGGTTATTACATTTTTATGATTTATGTATCCATCAAAAAAATTTAACGCCTCTGTGGTCTAGTGGTAAAGAGCGCGGCGATATAGAGGTCGTGGGTTCGATTTCCGCGTTGGAAACATGTTGTTTCCATATTTGGTTAGGAGTTAGGACAATGCAGGCTGATCACCTGATCGTCTGACAAGTAAGATGATCCATGCGTCGGGTGGGCATATAAAAAGTCAGTCTACGAAATTTTCTACGAGAATAAAAATAATTGTATGGCTGAAAGAAAACGTTTTTCAAACGGCTGATGCGTAAATGTTACTTTTATTTTAATAGCTAGTTGATTCTCTCGTACATTATAATATATTTTCTATTTTGAACAGCAGCTGTGTTTAAGCAAAAAAATATTTTAAACTCACACGGTTTGTTTTATACTTTTTTTCCCCGATACTTCTGCTTTTCTTCCAGTAGTCGTGGTCACGGTCTTGTGACATGTGTTTTTTGCCACCCATTGCCGAAGTCGTATTTTGTAAAGACTGTTTATTATAAATTATTATTTATTTGATGTCTGTCTATCTTCTGTCTGTTACGTTTTTACGCCCAAACCACTGAACCGATTTTGCTAAAATTTAGCATGGAGATATTTTGAGTCCTGGAAAAGAATATCTAAGGATACTTTTGTCTCGGAAACGAGCGACAAACGAGTTTCGCGCAACGGAGTTGTGGGCTTCACCTAGTTAATAATAACAAAAGCTTGATACTTTATTTAAGCGCTATACCAAAGCCGTGTCATGCAGCTTAATATCCCCACATCATGCACAAAGTAAGATCACAGCTCGGAACGTGCTGAAGCTATATTACCTAGCAGTAAATTACCTAAGGCCAGCCGGCGTGAGAGCCTTTCTGTGTTTACTCGGCCCCATCCATGGCCCATTGATCCCACAGATTGTGCTATTATTCAAAATTATTGCCGACGCGCTTCCATTGTTTATCGCTCGCTTCCCGACGATATGACAATATGTTGGTTTGTCATATTGCTGTCATAATGTCGGTAGATGGTCGGAAGCTTAAACCGAGAAAGTTTTACTCTAGCAATGCCGGGATAATTGGAATAAAACATAGGTAAGTATTGATCTTTTTTTTCCTTATGTCGGCTGATTCTGTGTGTTAAACATGCTAATATATAAATGTATCCCCACATCATATTCTGATCCAATGATTGTATTTTAACAATTATTTTTATTGGTTAGATATTTTTGGCAAACAAACCTTACACTGGCATGCCCATATTTGCAGTCTATATAATATACTAAACTGATCTAAAAATGTCTCCACGACAAGAGTTACAAAACGTCACATTAACTGTCAAAATTGTATAAAATTTGTGATTAAGCATGGTTCAACCATATCACCTTGGTATCAAATCATACTTTTTATATGCCATGATGTTCCCGCGTCAACCATTCTGATATTTGAGCAATTAATTGCATCACCAGGGACCCAATTAAGCTAATAAAATGGCCGCCATAAAGACGTCTACCCTTTTCATCTCGTGTCTAATGGGATTTTCGCCACTATACCTACTACATTTAATTATTTCTAATGGTTATGTAGCTCATAATATTATTTGAAACGTGAAAAATTTAAAAAGCTCGTTTTGTTTACTAGTTGTTGGCCGCAACTTCACTGTCCCGAAGTTCTTTCGGGCTGAAACCTATGGTTACATATCTTTTACTGAAAGTGTATCCGTGACTTTCAGTGAAGATGTATATCTAGATACCTTAAAAGGGTCTGAATGTTTATGTTATCTCGTACAGTCTCTTTAACAATATAAATACAAACACAACATACTACATATTACGCACTCTGAAAGTCAAGCCATTTGAGGAATTATGAAAGAAAGAAGGTACAATTCGGTGCAGTAGCCCTATGGGAAATATGCGTGAGAATAACCCATGTCTCTCCCGAAATTCCTCTGCAGTATGTTTTTGCACTTGTGAAAATGAAACATTGCTTTTCTCTCCCCTTGAAGAAGGTAAATTATATTCTGTTGTAGTTAATGGTGAGATAAGCCCTGCCTAGCGCGTGTATTATTTTATGAAGTTTTCTTGTGCAGACTTCGTAGTTCATCCCCTGCCGAAAATAATAAACTTCACATTGGAATCTTTTTCGTAACTCGATTTATAAAAAAACTTTATAGATGTAGCACGTAACTTCGTTGCGCTGAAATTCGTTTATCGCGCGGATTTGTAAAAATAAATGGGTAAAAGCCACAGATTAAGTATTATATAGTATACTAGCTTTTTGACCGAGCTTTGCGATAAAACATGCTTTATTCGATAAAACACGAATAAAATGACATTTTCTAATTTAAATTAGAGTGCAATGTAAAATAGAGATAAACTACGATAACATGGCGCGCCCATGTGTGTAGTCACATCCTTATGAAAGAGTTTGTATGTAGTGAGTATTCAACCAATCAACCAGCTGTACTCGTAATATTTCACTTAATGTCTCTTATCACACCAAGATTTGTTGGTCAACTAATCATAACTAGTCGACCGCGCAAGACAACTCACTTCAAACGTTTTGACAATGCACTTCAAATGTTTTGAATTTTGGACGGGCGCGCCATGTTATCGTAGTTTATCTCTACCTACTATTTTAAGTTATTTCGTAATTTGTTCGATTGTAATCCTTATGTTCTTGGAATAAAGGTTCTGTCAGAAATAAAATACCTCGGGAAGAATTGTGACAATTTGATATGTAGAGTTGTAATAATAATAATAATAATAATCTTTATTGTACACCACAAACATATACCTGTCTTTAAGAAAAAATTTTGTTTTATTATAAAAAAATATTAAACAGAAACAAAAAAAGGAGAGAGAAATCACAATATTAAATCGCTCAATCGAAAAGGGGAAGCGTGGTGTAAAGTTTTCGCGGAACCGGCTTTGATGTATTAATGGCCTGAAGCTTTAAATGCTAAAGGTGGACTGGTGTTAACCCCGAGGGGAGAGGAGGAGAGGGGGGGGATAGTTGAGGTAAAGGTCAGCCGTGCTCGGTGACCAACATAAAAACTTCTCAACACACAAAGTTTTTATAACAGCTTAACATATTACGAGAGGCCTTTGCCTCCCGTAATTCAAACCCTATTGGTGTGAACTCTGAAATAACAGTAATTATTCATATGTAACGAATGCTTACGCATAAAAGCTATAGAATTTAATACTACATTTAGAATTTTGATATATACTTAATATAGTATTGTAAAAGGCTTTATTAATAATATGTGAGAACTTTATTAATAAGTAAGGGCGTAGAACTTAGATTTAATTACCTATCGTTATAATTATTTCATTTTCAGGAGAAAATTAATGGTCGCAGGAATTCTCAGATCTTGTAGGTACTGGCATAGAGATCAACTACGATAACTTGGCGCGCCCCTCCAAATGTTTCAATGTGTGTAGTCACATCCTTATGAAAGAGTTTGTATGTAGTAAGTATTCAACCAATCACAGTATACGTAATATTTCACTTAATGTCACTCATTACCAAGATTTGTTGGTCAACCAATCATAACTAGCCTACCGCGCAAGACAACGCACTTCAAACGTTATGACAACGCACTTCAAAAGTTTTGAATTTTGGAGGGGCGCGCCGTGATATCGTAGTTGATCTCTAGCTGTTGGCTACCTTTAGCAATGCGCACATATAATTTTATTCAGACTATTTATATCTATAGGTACTACTAATTTGTATAATAATAATTAATGTGTCTGTTCACTCTGTTCGTGTGTCCGTTAAATCGGTATAGATTTTCACGTTATATATTAGGTATACCGTATACAGCTACTAGAGATACTTCGAGTCGCGAGGAATAATCGTCATTGCGAAAAATGTTCCGTGCGGATTCCGCGCAATACCTAAACGAGTTCTGAGTGTTGCGGAGCCTACTTTTATCTCTGAAATCTATTCCAAATCTGCCGGCTTTCGCGCTGTCTGCCGAAATCCGGGACGGATTGTGCTGCCTATCGGAATCCACGATTCCGCGTTGTCTATGGGCGCCGGCAGAAATTATTTCCAAGGGGTGCAGATTTTAGTTTTCTTTCTTTACTTTTCTTTTTACTTTTTACGAACAACAGTGACTGTCTATTTACGTAAACAGAATACATTGTGTCGAAAGTCGAAACATTACTATCTTTGTACGGCATGGTAATAGGGTTACAGTCTACAGACATGTTACAGACGGTTTTTTATTTCAATAATTCCTGTTGATCCCGAGATTCCCAAGGGGTGCAAGTGCACGACCTGGCATCCCCCTGCCGGCGCCCATGGCGTTGTCAGTTATAATTTGCTACGGATTTCATAAATGGATTTTCTTTGCGAGTCGACGAGGTGTGAATGAGAAAATCATAATATTATTTCAATTTCTCATGTACGAGTATTTATAATACTATATTATCTGAAATATGTTAGGCATAGTTGTACAGAACTGGCTTGAAGTTAACCTATTGGCTATAACCCACACTTGACTTTAACCCAAATCTGCCCAAATATTGCTAATACTATTGAAATTGATTTGAACTTGAACTTTATCAACTTTTTAAAAGCGTCAGTTTAAAACTAGCTCAATAGCAGCACTATCATAAAAAGTTAGTTGGTTGTAACGAGTACTGAATATAAATTACGGGCGGCAGCGCGTCCGGTACAGTGCGGCGCGGAAACCGCCCTGTATCCGCCACTCCGCCTAGCCGCTAACTTTCAGTCTCATTTTAATACTATAGAGTATAGTCTATATTAAGGGAGTGACAGACACGCGAGTAAGTACGCGGACTTATGGCTCGACGATCTTAATCGCCTGTGTGTCAGCATAGAGCCGCGAACCGCGAGCCGCGCGCCGCGAGTCGCGAGCCTGGGAGTTACTATGCCCCAGGCTCGCGGATCGCGGCGCGTGTGAGCGATTCTCGTGTGTCACCGACGCGAGCCGAGTAAGTTTGCGAACTTAAAACCCGCGTACTTTAAGTTCGTATGTGTGTCACCCCCTTTAGTAGGTGTAAAAGTGAGCTGTGGGAATGGAATGATCCAGATAGATATGGAGTCTTTACTTCGTTTCAAATAATGTTTAGATATACATAAATGTAAAACTTGAAACTCATCGACCGATGTATGACCGATATTAAGTGAAATCGTATTTTGTTATGGCGCGGGTAAAACTAAAATTAAAGTAAGTCATAAAATAATACCTTCAGGCGAAGTGGAAATTCTTTAGTGACTCTAAAAATAGATAAAAATTAAACTTAAGTCATTAACTAAAATATTGATTTTCTTTACAAATTACAAAACAATAATAAGGTGATGGAATTACTTAAATTATTATAATTAATTAAATATATGAGGTGGTCGATGCAATAACAATTTAAAATTTAAAAAATATTAGTTAAGTTAAATATGTAGTAACTTACAGTTAATACAGAGCTATCTACTATTTTATTATTCAAGAAAAACCGGGAAAACTTGCTTTTCGCTGGAAACTAAAAACTTTTCACTTCAAACCGACAATACCATCATTATAATCTAACGTAGTTGTGGTCATAGTTAAAAGTTCTGGGAATAGAGGGTTAAATACCATCACAATGTTCTGTCGGTTAAACTTTGAGTTATGACCCTAACGGCAGGGTCCTAGTTGTGGTTATTTAAAAGTTTTATTCAAACAAAGGGCTAATTAATATTATTTTCAGCTATGATAATATCATTTTAGGCTCTACAACTATAGCAAATGCTGTTGTAAAAGTAGGTAGATACTAAGTAAGAGCTGTAGATATTTTTTAAAATAGTTCTAATCTACTATCTACTGCTATACTGTAATAATAATATATGACCACTGCAAATAACTACTGGTTCGAAAACTCTAAATGCCGCTGAAAAGAAACGACGTATAGTCCGACAATATCTTGTGTCACGTGAAGACACTATCATGGGGTCGTTAGTGTCGAACTGAACTAAAACGAGTGCTTTTTGGCGTCGTCGACTTTTGGAACTAATGCCACCTTCTAAAGTGTCACTTTACAGACAACTGTTGCAGACAATGATGAGACACTCACGGTCAAGTTACATCACTGCCACAAAATCCTTGAAATGTTAAAGGACTGTACGTACTACGTAGTGAAATAGATACTAACATAACAAAAAGTTATTGAAACGTTTCAAACAAACGCAAGCAGGTAACTTTATCTATGGCCTCGTGGCTCCCTGACCGTGTAACACGCATCAGTGGCGTGTCACGCTCTACCAGACCCGACGTGATCTTATTAGAGCTGGAAACACTTGGCACACCCCACCCGACGTGACGCTCCGCCGACTCAATAAAGAAAATTGTGAGGGTTGTGCAAGGATCTTTTACAGTGCTTCCAATAAGATTATACAGGGAAATATTCGTAGTCTGTAAAATTGTTGAATGTAGTAAAATATTGTTTAATATGTATAAACCGGACTCAAACCGTTACTTTTCAAGAATTGAATAATAATCGAAACTCTAGAGTCAGTTTGAGTTTGAATAATATTCACACTCAAAACTGAAACAAAAAATTTTGTTTTATTACCAAAATTGACATTGTACAAGGGCAGATAAAGTCTATTAAGAGGCCGGGCTACCCTCGAAATTCTCATACATACGTAATACCAAAATCATTTTCTCATACGAAAATATTTAACATGTTTGAGTTATTTTTCAGCTTAAATTAGTAATTACCTAGGTTCCTGTACAAAAATTAACTTCAAAATATTTAAACACTAAAAAAAATTTTTTTGTGTATAAATTTTTTTTGCTAAATTTACTACTAAATATTTAAACACTAAAAAGTAGAGTAAAACACTAAAAAATATATAAATAAATAGTAAATTTACTACAAAATATTTATACTGTAAAAATATTTTTTAGTATTTAAATATTTTCGACGTCGTACGACGCCGTGTCGTGGTTTTTGTGTCCCGGCCCTTAGAGCCACGCTCACTGGGATGCCACGGCGACGTGGCCAGTGACGTTACCATGGCAACGTCTGGCGCCTCTACGTCGTCGCCACAAAGCGGTGTTTTTCTGAAAATCAGCGACTGATTGAGTAACGGAGATACAAAGACGTGCAAACAACTGGCAACGTCAACAGTCACCGCATGCGGAGCGGTTGACTCTGCAGGCTACGCTGGCTATTTGGCAACAACGCCAAGTAGCCAGCGTAGCCTGCAAAGTCAACCGGCGTGAAACAGCGCTTGCGCTGTGTTTCGCCGAGTGAGCGAGTTTACTGGAGGCCCAATCCTCTACCCTATTTCCTTCCCTACCCTACCATATTCCCATTGGTCAAACTCACGAATGTCATATTAGTACGAATTTAGACCAGTTGAATTGGTCTAAATTTGACATTCGTGAGTTTGACAGTTTTGACAATTCATTTTGTGAATTGATCGAGAGGAATTGCTATGTGACCATTTTAGCCCCGCTGAACCTATTAAAAGCTGATCCTAATCGTTTAAGGTGACGCCCCGTTAAAGTAAAAAACCGTGTTGGATACGTTTTAGATTGCTTGTTTTCTATGAGAGGCTGGCCCGGCCTCTCATAGAAAACAAGCAATAGAACAGCAAAAAATGGAAAGGGCGTAAGCGACAAAATGGTTTTTGTCGCATAATTTAAAAACCATAAATACATTTCATAATAAGCTATGTGCAAATTAAAGTGTACGCTTGAACCAATCTATGTACAAATTTTGGAAGCTTAAATCACTCTCCTCTGTTGGCAAAATAGGAATCCCTTTTTTACAGAGGTCTTTTTGATTGATTATTCTGTGTTATAAAAGTTGACCAATCATGTTATGCTATGGGTAATTCAAAGACAAAGCCATGATGAATACTGACAATGAACTTTAATTTCTTAGCTTTCACAAAGACAGAGATGTGAAGTGTTCACTCGGTAGCGTTGATACATTTTTCGTTTGTTAGAGGAATTAAATAGTATAGGAAATCTAGATGTCAGAACCGAAAATTAAATCCGGCAATCTTTGGATTTTTGTAAAAGGTATCAAATAAACAAATTTTTAAAGCATAGATTGTATTATTACTTTAGTTAGAACTGTTTAAAGTTCCTGAAAGATGTGACTTTGGTATTTTTTTTTCATCCAGTAGGAGTACATTATTTTATTATTTAAATTCGATAAGCTTTTCAAAATATAATAAAAAATCACATATTTTTTTTTTGTGCCAGTCAATGAAATAAATACGTCTAGAAAACTGCACAAAGATGTCGAATTGGCAGCTGTCTTCCCCTTAACGAGCGGTATGATATGATTTTACTTTTACTTGCGTCGGTAATTGCCTGGATCACGATCAGACATCAATTATTTTGCTATAACTATGCGTTCTGTTTTCATAAAGCTTATAATGTAATACCATTAACAAAATTTTCAACTGTCTACCAAAACCCAGAGGGAAGTTCTGAGAGGTCACGGATAAGTGCAATAGCTATATCGATACAAAATAATTACATAGCAATTACCTATATTTTGGAAGGGTCATGTCCCTTGTGACTGACATCACACGCACGTCGTTTTCCTCCTAAGTAGACCTAGGCATCCTCTAAGATAGGATTTTAAGGATAGGAAATTCTAAAGATGCGAAAACGATGTGTATTTAGAGAAGTAGATTCCTAGGCAGATGGCGGACGGCGGACCTACATAATTTGGTAGTTTACGTCAAACCAAGCCATCAGATCACGATTAGTATTGAATTGACATCATAACCTGAGTCCCAACCAAACGACGACGTAGGTCTGTCAACTGCCTAGGAATCAATTTCCTCGATATTACAAAGTTTGTACAGAACAGAATCTACTTTACGTTTTCATGAAAGCAAAAAGGGTTAAAATAAAACAAATCATCATAAAAATATTTTATACAGTGTATATCGCAAATTATATGCGGAACCCATCAGAAACCGAATATACATTGCGTTTTCACCATTCATCTGTTTATCACGTACGCGGGAGATATTTATCTCTACCCACATCCCAAAGGAAACAATACTTTTTTTGCCCAACTCAATATTTTTGATACACGAAATCTAATTTGGACCTACCCGTCAGATTATATGGAACTGGTACATTTACAGAGTATATCTTTCTTGTGGTACAGAAAAACATAGAGCAAGAAATATTAGACAGCTTAATGTGATTTCGGTTTGTGAAAGCGGTTTGGTCCGACTTCTATTTCAATGTTAATATATGTATAGGATGAAAGACATGTTATTTATAAAGGTAAGCCCCTTATGAATATTATAAGTTCAGAGTAAGAACTTGAAGATTTTCTTTACTTGTTTGTCCACATAATTATTAGTGTTATATATTTCCAATCCTGTATATTATGCCCCAAGTTGGGCCACGATGGATGGCTATGATTGTGCCAGCTGTGACAACAATCAAATAATATTATCATGGCCATTGAAGAATATTATGGCCCTCTATTCTTTCAAAATCCTCTGTATTTGTCCAAAGTTATGCGGCAGTGCTATTTTTTTAAAATCTGTGGAGCTACAGTGATAATTCCTCCGGTTAAAATTATCTCTACCGTTTGAAAAAAGATCCTTTAACGGATTCCAATCCGGTAGACGCGCAGTTTAACAAAATATTGCTTGAGTGCATTAATTATAAAACATTATACCTACCATCAAAAAAATTGATTCATTGGCAGTTGATGGACCTACAACTCGTTAATTGACATAATCTGACCAAATACGCACTCGTAGACTACGAGTGCGTATTTGGTCAGATTATGTCAATTAACGGCCGTTCCCAATATTTGATCTATCTCTGGTTTTGCCCTACTAGAGACAGGATAGCTCTCATTAGACATTAGAGACATATATTTTATGTCAATTCAATGTTAGCTGCGATCGGTCGTATGTCAAACCAGAGATAGATTGAATATTGGGAACGGCCGTTAATGTTAGTTTTGATCTGTAGACTGGGTTTGACTTAACCCGACCAATATACGTAGGTCCTCCATCTGCCTATGATTCAACTTCTCTGATAGTACACATAATAATATAATATAAAAAATAATTATACGTTATTCAGTACAACACAAAGCGTATATTAAACCCACAAATTAAAATACAGAAATAGAATAGATTAATATCGTTTCAAATCTATCTATTATTACACTAATGGCTAGTTTTCGATACAGATCATGAAATAACATTTGTTCTATGGAGTCGTGGACGCTTTTAGTACGTTTATTAGGATAATCGAATTGCTACGCCGGCCTCATCAATTCCATGTGTGGCTTTATAAATCACTTTTTAATGCTCGATTCGGTTATACAAACGAGCTGCTATACATGGACGTTTTTACGTGTCTTCCATACCATATCCTTGTATTGTGAATATGAGAGTGTGTGGGTGTGTATGTTTCTTATTTATCTACCCATTTGATCAAACCTAATCAAAGTAGTTTTATTAGAAACTAGATGACGCCCGCAACTCCGTTGCGCCAAAATTAGTTTTTCGCGTGTACTATTTTTTGGGATAAAAAGTATCCTATGTCCTTTCCCAGGACTCAAAGTATCTCTGTACCAAATTTCAGCCCAATCGGTTTAGCCGTTTAGGCGTGAAGACGTAACAGACAGACAGACAGACACACTTTCGCATTTATAATATTAGTATGGATATGGATATGGATTAGTATAGATTTCAAGTTCCTAGACAGAGATTGTTGCAGGCAAAATATAGTAATTTATAAGTGAGAGATTGTGAATAATAGAGTGTCTGCTTCTTATTTATCTACCCATTTGATCAAACCTAATCAAAGTAGGTTTATTAGATATTTCAAGTTCCTAGACAGAGATTGTTGCAGGCAAAATATAGTAATTTATAAGTGAGAGACGTTTCTTTTGTATATAAGTTTGGGTTTATCAGATCAACATTAACTCGTAAATCAATGATAACATAATATTATATCTGAATATTATGCTGACAATTAAAAATACTCACGGAAAAAACAGTTACGCACTAGAATATATTATGACCCCTAACAAGACGGCGGACGCTAGGTAAATGATAAAACAGTTCTTCAGTTCATAGAGCGTTTTGTTTTTCAATTAACCGTATCTATAGTTAGACAGTTTAATATTAGTAATACGTGGTAATAATAGATTAATATAAGCCGAAGTTTACGACTGTAATAACGCCGTCTGATTACATAAACTAAGCTATATTAAGCTATGGAATATCAAACTGAGCTTATTAACACTGCAGTGCGCGAGTGGGACTTATAATAATCGGTCAATATGTATCCCACCAAAAAACATTTTCATGTAAAAATGCTGCCAAGATGAGAACATAATAGTTCGAGGTGTCAAAAAGTAGTGAGATCTCATGTAGAGCCAAGTTTCAAACCTTACACACTCAGCCCTAAATCTAAAAACCTTAATTTTACACATAAATCGCGGCAAAGTACTTGATATAATGTGTCAGCCGCACGAGAAGAATCTAAAAACTCTACACATTAGTCAAAATCGGTGGTTTGGCCATTTTGTTGCGGTTAATAAAAAAGTTATTAAGTACAACAGAAGAGTAGTTCAAAGCTCATAGCATGACCAATAACAAAATGGCCAAGCCACCCATTTTGACTAATGTGTAGAGTTTTTAGATTCTTCTCGTGCGGCTGACACATTATATCAAGTATTTTGCCGCGATTTATGTGTAAAATTAAGGTTTTTAGATTTAGGGCTGAGTGTGTAAGGTTTGAAACTTGGCTCTACATGAGATCTCACTACTTTTTGACACCTCGAACTATTATGTTCTCATCTTGGCAGCATTTTTACATGATAATGTTTTTTGGTGGGATTTCATTTCTTTTTGTAAGTTTCACAACATACGTTTTTATGAAATTAAGGGGCATACGAGCATGTGCACTCGCATTATTAGAAAAGTTGCAAGTGCTTTGCCAGCCTTTAAGAGGGGATCGGTTGTATAATATAAAATTAGGGGACAAACGAGCAAACAGGTCACCTGATGGAAAGTACTACCGTCGCCGAGTTGCCATACTTTCAGACACAAAAGGCTATTAAGCCTCAATTATGAGGGAATAGGGAAAAGGGGTATCCCTATTCCCCTGTTCTCTTTCCCTTTTTTATGAAATTAGGGGGCAAGCAAGCAGACGGGTCACCCGACGGAAAGCAACTGCCATCGCCCATGGACACAGTAACATTAGAAGAGTTGCAAGTGCGTTTCCGGCCTTTTTATGAAGGAATAGGCTAAGGGAATAAGCAGAAGAGAATAGGGATAGGGAATAATGTATTGGTACAGAGTGCAGTCGGGTCTCCGCTAAACTCACTCACTAGACGAAACACGGCGCAAGTGCTGTTTCACGCCGGTTTTCTGTTAATCTGTGGTCTCTCAAGGATAACACGTATTTTTTAGGGTTCCGTAACCATAGGGTAAAAACGGGAACCTATTACTAAGACTTCGTTGTCTTTCCGTCTGTCCGTCTGTCTGTCTCTGTCTGTCTGTCTGTCTGTCTCCAGTTAATAATAGTAAGAATAATAGCTAAAGAGTTGAAATTTTCACAGATTATGTATATTTGTTGCCGCTATAACAACAAATACTAAAAACAAAATAAAATTAATATTTAAAGGGGGCTCCCATACAACAAACGTGTTTTTTTTTTTACCTATTTTGCTCTATATAAATAATGGCAACAGGTAGGTACTTGATTTTTTCTCAAAGTCCTCAATAATATCTCTACTTTAATATTTAATAATAATATTAAAATAAAATAAAAAAATAAGGGGGCTCCCATACAAAAACACAATTTTTTGCTTAATTTTGCTCTATAAGTGTACGGATATAGGTTAGGTTTGATTTGATAATTTTTTGTTGTTTCTGTACTAATAGTATGTTACACACCAAATTTCAGCATTCTCAGACTTCAGGAAGTACCCTAACAGTTTTGATGATAGGTTTAGTCAGTGCCAAAATTGTGGGTTTTTGGACACCTATAAAATCTAAAGTATAATAGCTACGATATTCAAACTTTGCGCATTTTATAACTTCACTCATGTCATTATATCCTAAAAATTTCAAGTATATGGCATTATCCAAACCAAAGTTACGAGGGTTCAAAAATACGACGATTCGTTTCGAGAAAAGGTAGGTAGTGCCCTTGCGCGCTTCGCTTAGCTCATCTTGGCGGGGGCACTCCCGTGCCCCCAGATATCCGTCTATGAAAAATAGACAATCAATTAAATATACATTTAAAAAACTGTAGTTGTAATCATGGGCGCCGGCAGAAATAATTTCCAAGGGGTGCAGATTTTAGTTTTTTCTTTTCTTTTCTTTTTAGTTTTTACGAACAACAGCTGCGACTATCTATACAATATACGTCAACAGAATACACATTTTAGTGCCGAAATATTACGAACTAGCTGTTGCCCGCGACTTCGTCCGCGTGGACTTCAGTTTATAGCGCGCGGTGTCAACGAAATTGATGTCTTTAAGCTTTTTAAAACCCTGGTAACCCTTAAATCAGGGGTTCTCAAACTGTGCGCCGCGGCGCCCTGGTGCGCCGTGGAAGGGCAAGAGGGGCGCCGTGAGTCGACCCTCCATCATTAGGTATCCGTAACCACAAATATAAAATACAATTATAATATTAATTATACATAGGCAGATGATTATTTAAATATATTTGTTTATTATTATTTACCTACTTAACCTAACTATAATACTAACTATACCCAAAAACAGCTGTGCAGTGCGCACATAATATTTCATTTTTTTAAATTATATTTTAGCCCCACATCACACAACTTTAGCTTTACCCATAAACTATTTACTATTTAGCATTGGTAGGTTTAAGGTTTCGTCACTCATCACTGCGTAAAGTACTGAGTACTAAGTAGTGAGTTCAGTGTTGTCGCATCTACCAACTTTATGGTAGATCTACCTATTTCACCTCCCTTCTAATCTAAAACTTCGGTATCAAATCTACCTATTTTTAACATAATAATTATAATTGTTCACGTACAAATAATAAACGTTACAGGCTGCTCGGATAGCATTTTGGTATATTGAGTCGTCTTGGTACAACATTTCCTTCAGCAATTATTATCATTAAAAAAAACGGACCGCTACTGCACGAGCTGCAGCTGTTCTGAGTCGTTTACTCACTTTCGAAACTCAGATTAGTCTGTGAACGGTCCGAAACGTAAAATTAATAGTTGATTAATAATTATTGATTCTCAAATAATTATTACTATTATTGTTATTGAAATTAAAGATATATTATAATTTATATGATCCTAAAGATGAAATAATATTTCAAGATAAAAATCTATCAGGATAGTCGGAATATCGTCGAGGAGACAAGTAGGTACTTGCACTTCCACATAGCAGTGCAATGTTGAGAGACTGTTCTCCTCTGCCAACAATTTAAAGATATGTCAGAGAAACTGACTCAGCACTGACACATTAGATTACAGTGGTCCTCAACCTTTTTTTCATGCGGGCCTTATACAAACTTTTGGTCTTGGTGACGCGGGCCGCAACAGAAAAATTTTAGAGTTAAAAACAACATTCTTCAAAATTAACGATTTTGAAGTGGAAACACGACTATCACGACGACATTACATAATTTATTCGGTGGGCGTGAATTTCAAAATGGTTTAAGGGCGTTCCCTCCGGAGATTCCGTAATTGACCGTATTTAAAACCTTATAAACTCATAATCTGAAAGCTACAAAGTTATAATAAAAATACAGCAATAATCTTCAGTATATCAACATTCCTTTACCCGTTTTAAAATTTCTATTTTTGTTTATTATACTCAAGATATCAGCTTCCAAAGTAATTCCAATTTATCAAAATTCAAGCATACATTTAGCATTTCCTTGGGATTTACAAATTGCTTTTATTTGAAACTCACGCTAATAGATCGACAATATCATAAACTACATAATCCCCGTTTTAAATTTTTTAAGGAAAAATAATAGGGTTTTGCCGCGATATCGGCAACGCGGCAAATGTATGGCCAAGGTCGTTTGCTCGGGGGACGGCCTTAACATCACGCGGGCCACAAATAAAGTCCCGGCGCGGCGGGAGGGCCGCATGCGGCCCGCGGGCCGTGGGTTGGGGATAGTGGCATTGGAAGGTTTGCTTCATACGTTGCTTTTCGTTCTTTGAAATGAACCTAATTTCAAAGAACGAAGAGCCGAGTGCTGACTGCTGAACATTTAAAATTATTCAATAAAAATATGTATAAACACTATCAATAAAACTCTCTCTATGGATAAAGTAGCATATTTTTTGTTCTAAAAAATGGTGGTAGATCTACCAACTTTTGGTTCTAACATCTACCTAATTCTACCAATTTTTGGCATGACGTCTACTGATTTTCTAAAATTTGGTGTGATAACTGAGTGAGTTATTCATTATCGACGTGCATAACAATCGCAAGGATCGAAACATACTACTCAGCTTGGTACCGCTTGTTATAGAAAGATGCATGAGCAAGCGATAACGCGATGTAGGAGACGCATGGCGCCATCTATTATTATTTTTTGGAACTAACATAATTTGAACAAATTTACGCATTTTCACCCCCTTACTACCCCTTTTTCCGGTTAAAAAGTAGCCTATGTCCTTTCTCAGGCCTTAGACTATCTGTGTACAAAATTTCATTACAATCGGTTCAGTCGTTTTGGCGTGAAAGCGAGACAGACAGACAGACAGACAGAGACACTTTCGCATTTATAATATTACTATAGATTATCTTTGTACGGCATAGTAATAGGGTTACAGACGGCTTTTTATTTCAATAATTCCTCTTGATCCCGAGATTCCCAGGGGGGCTTGCACGCCCTGGCACCCGCCTGCCGGCGCCCATGGTTGTAATGTTTAAAACACAGAAAACCGAAAGTTGAAAAATATTAAGTAAATTTGTTTTATAACAGCGTGTATGTTGTGCCAATATTATAACAAGTTAATTTATATGTAAATGATAAAAGCAGGGTAGCTATTACTGCTACTAATATAATTTTATTATGTCACGTGCTATTTACGAAATAAATTTTTCGTATTTGTCGCATTTGTTTGGTTAACGCGAAAGCTTAAATTATTAGCATTTCATTGATAATTAGAAACATAATATTATATAAGTTGAGGCGCTACGATGCGAAAAGTCAACGAACATACACTTTGTAGTCGGGTAAAAATATGGGTGAAGTAGCGTGGAAACGTAGATAAGTAGCGTACATATCAAGTGTAGCTAACTCCGAAACAAAGTTGAGCGCTCTAAAGAAGTGCTTTTAGCGTCAAGTTTACTATTTAGCGTTTTCATAACCTTCGGTATTCAGTTCCCTTTGTTTATTGATCGTATACATGACATAGTGAGCTCATGAGGCTGCCAAAAGCCTGAATATCAGTTTATGTAGCCGTTAGCCGCCACTGAGTTATTCTATTAACACGTAGCTTAAAACACTGTACTGAATGCAATACGCTGAAATTCACGTAGGCGTTGTAATTTACGTATGTAGCTTACAATTCTTACTAATATTAAAAATGCGAAAGTGTCTCTATCTGTCTGTCCGTCTATCTGTCGGTCTGTTTGTTACCTCTTCTCACCCAAACCGTTGAATCGATTGTGCTCAAATTGGGTATGGAGACACTTTGAGCTCCGGGAAAAGTCCTAGGATACTTTTTATCCTATAAAATGTACGGTTTCCCCGTGATAAACGAATTTTGGCACAACGGAGTTACGGGCGGCATTTAGTCAGTTAACACGTTGCTTAAAACACATGGCGCTGAAATGGCTTCGCGTCGCGAATGAATATGACGAAAAACAACATCAAAATGAAATTAAGAATAAATTGTCTTTGGGGTTTTAACTGTGTTGTGGGGCTAAATGAAAGCAATTACACATTATTGTACTTTAATAAACACTCAAAGTATAAAAGAAAAGCCACAGCGCGCGTTGTACGAATTTCTGAGTTACGTATTTTAATAATGTCCCGATTTTTTGGGACAATATTTGCATATTCCGACCTCGGAATTACTTTATAATACGATCTTTACAAAATTTTATTTTAATTACTTTTTAATCTGTCTCCTTACAATTTAATTAAATATTAATCGTGTTTTGTATACAAATTCGGGGCTGTATTTGAATGTTTGTTTGGTGCTCGACCTATTGATGGATTTTTCTTTAGTAAATTAAGATGAAGTCGGGCGGAAACGGAACTTACGCTTCCACGAATCACTTCTAAAGAGTAAAAATATTATGATGGCAAAAATCATGGCTGGTTTTATAAAGATTTTTGTTTAGAATTTTTCTATTATCTATTCTTTGACGATTTTGATTGACTAACGATTAAAATGTTAAGCTTAATTAACGTTAAACTTTCGTAAAAATACTTCAGAAACCGGGAATTAATCAATGATTCTGCCTATTGAACACGAATTACGTAATAGTATTAGGTTAAATAATTCAAAGAAAATAATTTAGACAAAGGAAATGATACGATAAATAAAGGAAAAACATGAAAGATCCACCAAATTCATAAGTAAATTGACGGTTTTATTTCTTAGATGTTTGAAATTGAATTTACCGATCACTTAGATTGAACAAAGACAATTTATTTCAAAGGGCTAAGGGATCTATTGCGACGCTATATTTGACAAGTTTTTTTTTTATGAACCTAATTTACTTTTATAAGCCCTTCATAAACACAAAAGCACACGCATTTTATACATTTTATACACAACACAACAAAAGTAAGATAATGATTTACTATAGTAGTTACAGTTACTATTATAGTTATTATAGTAGTAAACATCGAATGGCCTATTTAGATTATTATAGTCCAAGAGCTACAAGAGAATTGTGCTCCGTCTGAGTCTCAAAGCTATCTCCGTACTTATCGGCGATCTTGTCCGCATAGGCTCTTTATTATATTAAACTCTGTTCTATTTCAAGTTTCTCGTGCGGCTATCTTGTTGTTGTTTTATGTCAGTAGAAGTCTCTGAGTCATTTAATTTGTTTCATTACAAGTATTTTAACATAATATTATTGGTATTTGCTATCGGCTATTTGTTGCATTTGGTAAAATTATTGACGTATACACAAAGAAGCAAATAAAGGCAAATACGGCCTTCCACCCATTGATGTCAAATACCAAACTTTTACTTGATTTTGTTTACTTGCCTATTTGACTCTTTTGATGTGTGTCAAAAACCGACAAAGGTACGGATACGTGTATTTGGTATTGGTCATATTTGTCAAATAGGCAAACAAGGCCAATACTTTATCAAATATACCGTCTACACATGGTGATTATTTGGCGAATACATCAAGTACGCAAATACAAATAGCCATGTGAAGTGCCACCATGACCAATTAGTACGAATTGTGCGAAATAAGTACCTACTAGACATAATATTAATTGCAAGCAGAGTGACCATTTTGCGAGGAGTGCTAGGGCCTTAAGCTCGATTTACACGGGTGACTAACGGGGCGATTTTAGTCACCCGGCAAGTCACCAGTCGAGTCGCCTGTCCAAATCGAATCGCCACCCCATTTATACGGGTGACTAACGGGTCGATTTTAGTCACCCGGCAAGTCACCAGTCGAATCGCCTGTCCAAGTCGAAATCGCCTGTGACCTCAATGCCTGTGACTAGTTTATAATTATCGACACAATATGTCTAGTATATTGGCGAGTCAGTGCACTCGGCCAAGCACTCGGTATGTTTATCATCGACACCTACCGAGTAGAATAGCGAGACAGTACACTCGGCCAAGCACTCGGAATGTTTATTATAGACACCTACCGAGTAAAATAGCGTAACAGTACACTCGGTCAAGCACTCGGTACGTTTATCATGGACACCTACAGAGTAGAGTGGCGAGACAGTACACTCGGTCAAGCACTCGGTGTGTTTATTATCGACACCTACCGAGTAGAGTGGCGAGACAGTACACTCGGCCAAGCACTCGGTATGTTTATCATCGACACAATATTATGTCTAGTATATTGGCGAGTCAGTGCACTCGGCCAAGCACTCGGTATGTTTATCATCGACACCTACCGAGTAGAGTGGCGAGACAGTACACTCGGTCAAGCACTCCTACCGAGAAGAGAAGCGACTCGACACCTATCGAGTATATTGGCGAGTCAGTGCAAGAGTGGCGAGACAGTACACTCGGTCAAGCACTCGGTATGTTTATCATCGACACCCACCGAGTAGAATAGCGAGACAGTACACTCAGTCAAGCACTCGGTATGTTTATCATCGACACCTACCGAGTAGAGTGGCGAGACAGTACACTCGGTCAAGCACTCCTACCGAGAAGAGAAGCGACTCGACACCTATCGAGTATATTGGCGAGTCAGTGCAAGAGTGGCGAGACAGTACACTCGGTCAAGCACTCGGTATGTTTATCATCGACACCCACCGAGTAGAATAGCGAGACAGTACACTCAGTCAAGCACTCGGTATGTTTATCATCGACACCTACCGAGTAGAGTGGCGAGACAGTACACTCGGTCAAGCACTCCTACCGAGAAGAGAAGCGACTCGACACCTATCGAGTATATTGGCGAGTCAGTGCAAGAGTGGCGAGACAGTACACTCGGTCAAGCACTCGGTATGTTTATCATCGACACCCACCGAGTAGAATAACGAGACAGTACACTCAGTCAAGCACTCGGTATGTTTATCATCGACACCTACCGAGTAGAGTGGGGAGACAGTACACTCGGCCATACACTCGGTATGTTTATTATCGACACCTACCGAGAAGAATAGCGAGACAGTACACTCGGCCAAGCACTCGGTATGTTTATCATCGACATAATATGTTTAGTATATTGGCGAGTCAGTGCACTCGGCCAAATACTCGGTATGTTTATCATCGACTCCCACCGAGTAGAATAGCGAGACAGTCCACTCGGTTAAGCGCTCGGTATGTTTATCATCGACACCTACCAAGTAGAGTGGCGAGACAGTACATACACTCGGCCAAGCACTCAGTATGCTTATCATCGACACCTACCGAGTAGAATAGCGAGACAGTACACTCGGCCAAGCGCTCGTGCGACAAATTCTGCGTGAAAATGTCGCGTATGCGCTCGCCACAGTAGCATTCGCAACAAGCGATCGCTTGCGACTGAGCGCTTACACGGTCGATTTTAGTCACCAGCCGCATGCGATTTTAGTCACCAGACTTTGGGGCTTGCGACTTTAGCCGCTTGCGGCTTAGTCTACTTGCCATTTACACGGTCGATTTTCGAACGGGTGACTAAAATCGTGCGGCTTTAGTCACCCATGTAAATCGGCCATTACGAAAATTGAATGACCGATCCTAGTTTGACAACCAACTGAAAAGTGAAAACTATACGAAAGTTCCACGAAAAGCATACTGTATCTAAATTCTAGGTTTTCATTTAATGGATATATTTTTGTGGCTCAGTTACTCATAAATATTATAGTATTATTTGTAGCGATCATGATAATAATATATTTGACCGAAAGCAAAGATTTCGACGTTTGTTTTCTTCCAAAGGCTGAACTAAAGTCAGATACTAACTACTACAATTAAGAAAACTTAATTCTGTTAATACGTATTTGTCATTATTGTGCAAAACTTTCCTAAAACACCTACTAAATTAGCCATTAATTTGTCAATCACTTCAGTTTCCTTTAAAATTTACGACGAGCTGATATAAGATGTTAAGATCTTACCCCTTTTTTAATTTTCTCGCAAAATCCTAATTATTGATGGTTTTTATTTCATAATAACTTTTAAAGTATCAATTTTCACAATCACAATCTATTCTAATAAGTCATGAAAATAGTACTTCTATATGTGCTTAGTCATATTGTATTCGCTAATTTCAACAGTCAGCGCCAAGACACTTAGCAAAGTATTAGTCAAATCGCAAACATTTTTTAAATCTTACTTCTATAATCTAGCGAATGCAGTTCGACACAGTACTCAGTTCTTAGAGACTTAGGAACAAAAAGTAGAGAAACGTCTAAAGTACGTAAACCAGGTAAGACCATTATGATAACGCTATATAACGCCCGCAACGTTATTGCTATAAACTACGTACTTTTAGAACCTTTGAAAAACATACTATAATGTTCTGTTACTAATTAAGACCTGTGTAAAAATCCTCTCCTACCACTAAAGCGGGGAATTCACTACCGGGCTGCCCGCGGGCCGCCCGGTCTGGCACAAGTCTGTTGCTTGCCCCTATTGAACACACACAGAACAGACTAGTCAGTCGAATAGATAGAGGGCTGCAGCTCGGTCGTGGACTTATGGACTCGATATTCTTTTTAACAAATGATAGATCAGTATCGGCGTTGATTTTTTTGGATTTTTCAATAAGTTTGGTGTAAGCGGCTTTACGTTAATCGGTGTTTTGAATGTTATCCTTGCTTTTAACTTTCCACAAACAAGGATGCGACCGGTAAATGGAAATAAACGAATGTCAAAATTGTTGTTGTTGGTTTTTCTTATGTTTAGTGTTTGTATTGTTTACAATAATATGTTTTAAAATAATATTTTAAGTAGACTCCAGTCGCTCTCCAAGGCGCAAATGACGACGGGCCGCCCGTTGCGACCATTCATGTACAGACTTGCCCATGCCCGCGCGGGAAAAATGCGATCTCGTGGGCAGGCTGCCGGCACGGGCCGGCGGGCCCGTACCTAGGAATTGACGAGCAGACATGCGACAGATCTGCCCGTGACGGGCGCGGCGGCTCGTAGCGGGCGGCCCGGTAGTCAATTCCCTGCTTTAGACTCTGTTCAAGATAATTCAAAGGATGATGTTTCAATAGATCGTAATTCGTACTTAAGTAAATAAAAAGTATTCACCTTTAATCATTTATTTTTATTACAAAATAATTATTATAATGAAAAGATATAAAATTCGTTTAATTGTCGCAGATCAAAACTGTAAATCCATTAGCTGTTATGAGATCCCATTCGATAGAGTGCAGTGCTATCGAATGAGCTCATCTCTATTTGGAAACAGATATACATAATATTAAGGTACTCCAATCACATCAGTAACGGTCGCACTCAGACATTTTATTTATAACTAAACTAGCTGTTGCCCGCAACTTCGTCGACGTATCCACGTTAACATTTTTTTTTCAAAAAATATTTTTTTTAAATAAAAAGTATCATGTACTTATCCTATGTTACTTTTGATATCTCCAAAAGTACGTGCACAAAGCTTCATGATGATTCGTCAAGTACGAGTAATTTTTGCGTAGAAGTGTAACAAACATCCATGCTTTCACATTTATAATATTAGTAAAGATGACGCTCGTAATTTCGTTGCGCCAAAATTCGTTTATCGCGAGGGAATCGTACATTTTACTGTGATCAAAAGTAGTAATATCCTTTCCCGGGACACGGGGCATCTCCATACCGAAATACAGCATAATCGGTTTTAGGCGTGAAGAGGTAGCAGACACTTTTGCATTCATAATATTAGTATGGATGCTTAATATTTTGGATGCTCTTTTAATTGTATTTAAAGTAGAACGTTCTTAAGTTCAGTGTAGCGTATCAAACATTAACTTGAGTGAGTTGATATCAATAGACAATAACGTGTATTATTTATCATTAAATACCAATGATATTCTACTTATACAGATCTGTTACGTTCATACTATTTTCCGGCTTACATTTCTTCCGAATAATTTTCAAATTCAAAATAGGACTTTGACAGATAAGTGAAACAAAAGATACGAAATGCCATTTACATAAAAAAGACAGACTAAATGAAAGACGACCCAATTGGATCGTATAACGTATTTGAGTCTTCACAACGCGCGCGGCGGTAGTAACATAATATATTCTGCTTTAAGTTTTTTGTATAATATCATTGTTAAATACCATAAAGTGTCCACTTCTATTTTCGGTTGTAAAAGACGAACGTCTTACGAAGGTTCGATGTTTATAATTTTACATTAATATTCAAGTCCCACTGCCCCACTTTGTAATCAAATCGAAGTATTCATCTTTACAAAGCGAATGGTTATTGTAAATAATCCTATTAGAACGAGCATCAAAGGAATTCCAATGACAGTTATTACTCCAAGTGGTCACCACTCACCACAAATCTGAGACGACCTCCAGTCTATTAATATTACTGCCAACTGCGGTTGGTGCTAGAGGAGGCTTATGTTTTTCGGGTGAATAAATCCATACTAATACTGTAAATGCGAAAGTGTGTCTGTCAAACCGTTGAACCGATTTTATTGGGTAAGAAGATACTTGGAGTCCCGGTCAACTCAGATCATAACTAACATTGACTCAACATAATAAACATATTATAATCATTGAGATGTATGGAGTTGACACCGCAACGCAGTGCTTGGTCACATTCAAGATACGCTATATAGCCGCAGTGCACTTAGTCGGCCGCGAGCTCTTCTGCGCACTTGACGTATGACAATTATAAAAAAACAAAATAAAAGTCACAAAAATGCCTTGGTGTGTCTTAGGATATTGTAAAAATAATTCCAAAAACACTTCCAAATGCGACGGCATAACATTTCATCGGTCAGTATTCTTATTTAATTATTTTCAATTAAAATACGAACATTAAATTACTAGGCGAAGACGCACGCCATTTCGCATTGTCATAGAGTAGTAGATTCATAGGGGAATGTAGGCAGAAGATGACGATGAATGAAGTATTGACGTAGACGAGTTTGTATTTTGGTAATAATATAAATACGGTATCACGTACCTATACATTATGTACTTATATGCGTACATTAAAATTGTATTTATAAATGTATAAGTAATTTGAATTTAGTATGTAGTGGACTTTGGATCCATACTTATTATAATATAATTAATTTATTATAAATGCGAAAGTGTGTCTGTCTGTCTGTCTATCCGTCTGTCTGTCGGTTTGTCCGTCCATCTGTCTCCATACATTTCAATGATTATAATCATTGAGACTCTTAATTTGAAAGTGGATAAAATAAAGGAAATATTTTTACTAAACATTATTAAAAGCTTTTATTTAACTTGCTCTGTATATCATTATTTAGTTATTTACATTATTATGTAAGTTCGGGTGGAATTTTTGAACTCAATTTCGAAGTAAGTTTGTATGTACATATAATATTTTAACCGTTTGAGCTGAAATTTTGTATACACGTTTGGTTTGAATGACAATGCACGATACAGTATGTGACATCACTATAAATAAAATATAAAACGGCCGACCATCCAAGATAGCGGAATAGTTATTTTCTATGCCGTCCTATAATAACAGTATGGATATTAAATGAAAGAACTTTTTGAGAATAACTCGAAAACGAATGTAATGTCATTCTACAGACAGACATTATTTTTAAGTCCCAAAAACGTTGTCTCAGAGCCATGTTCGGTTTAAAAGTAACTGATAGCTGTGTCCCCTACTTTAAAACTTACAAACTCTTAACATTTCCCTGCTTATACATATTGGAAGTTGCAATATTTGTAAAAACTAATAAACATCTATTTACTTCTCTATCTGAAACTAGAACTCGCACAAATTGTTTGAGATCCAAATATAAACAGCTGTTGTGTACTGGGGGATACAAAACCTCTCTGCTAAAAAGATCATTCTTTGCATGGCACCAACTGTGTATAATAAAGTCCCCAGCAGTATAAAAGATAAACCAATTCATTTATTTAAAACAAAATCTAGTAGAATTGTTGACAGAAAAGTGTTATTACTCCATTCAAGAATTTATAAATGATTATTTTTGACTGTTTACGACTTATGAATATTGAATACTGTTTGTCTCTTTAATTATTACTCATGTGTTACTGTATTGTTATAATTATTACCTATATAAAATTAGAACTATTTAAATTGATACTTTTTTATATACTATATTATTATTATTATTTAATTTTTTTGACAATGATAGATAACATTATTTTATTGTGAGTTGTGACATTAGACTTTAATCTAACTAAATTGTTATAATATGAATACCTAACTTTAAATTTACTGATGCATTGATTTTATCAAATAGGTTTATTATTATCATTGATTAAGCTGCAGCAAAATATGAAATCCTGATTTAAAATTATATAATATTGGTCTCTTTTAATATAATGTATAATAATATTATAACTACCTACCTACTTACAGAACTTCACACACCATGCAAAATCATGGTAGAATATCAGAACTAAATATACTACTTACCTTACCACCTACATGATTGTAAAACTACATTCTGTGAATAAAGAATTTGTATTTGTACATCCAATATGGCGGCTCATCTAAAATAGGGGAATACAAACAAAGTTTCGTTTATTTCTGCATGACTAAAGAATTGGATTTCAGTTAAAAATTAGTTAAGTGAAATCCAACTTTTAAGTCAACTACAAGTCGCTAAATATAGGGACGGTTTTTTCACTAATCAACATCAAGTACGATTTCTCAAGGACATAGAAGTTAATTAGATTTTTTATCTATACTAATATTATAAAGCGGAAGAGTTTGTTTGTTTGTTTTAACGCGCTAATCTCAAGAACTACTGATCCGATTTTAAAAATTCTTTCAGTTTTATATAGCCCATTGATCGAGGAAGGCTATAAGCTATATTTTATCACGCTAAGACAAATAGAAGCGAAGAAATAGAGAAAAATGTGGAAAAAACGGAACGGAAATATATTTGAAAGGGCTTATTTGAATGCGCTAATCTCAGGAACTACTGGTCCGATTTGAAAAATTCTGTCAGTGTTAGATAGTTCATTTATCGAGAAAGGCTATAGGCTATATTTTTCTACTATACAACTAATAGGAGCGAAGAAAAAAGAAATATTTTTCTATTCTACAACTAATAGGAGCGAAGAAATAGTTGAAATTGTGGAAAAAACGGGAGGGAATTATTTGAAAGGGCTTATTTGAACGCGCTAATCTCAGGAACTACTGGTTCGATTTGAAAAATTCTTTCAGCGCTAGATATCCAATAGGCTATCTAGCGCTGAGAAAGGCTATAGGCTATATTCTATCACGCTAAACCTAATAGGAGCGAAGAAATAGAGGAAAATGTGAAAAAACGGGGGAAATTGTTTTATAGGGCTTATCTAACGATCCACTGGAGCAATTTTATGTTATTTGGCACACTTGGAGAATAGACCACGTGAAAGGACAAAAGTTTCTTTTTTGCGGAAAAATGTACGGCTTCCGTGACATTCTTAAATACGCGGGCGAAGCCGCGCGGATCATCTAGTACTAGCTGTCCCCCGTGACTTCGTCCGCGTTATCATAGTAGATCACATCCCAAGTATTATTTATTGTACAAAAATATTCAATGTACAGAATTGATTAATACTGAAAGATTTCTTCAAATCGGACCAGTAGTTCCTGAGATTAGCGCGTTCAAACTATTACTAATTAAGCATTTCATATAATTTTCCCCGTTTTTTCCACATTTTCCTCTATTTCTTCGCTCCTATTAGTCTTAGCGTGATAAAATATAGCCTATAGCCTTTCTCGATAAATGGGCTATCTAACACTGAAAGATTTCTTCAAATCGGACCAGTAGTTCCTGAGATAAGCGCGTTCAAACAAACAAACTAACTCTTCCGTTTTATAATACTAGTATAGATAAAATAACGGGGCAAACGGGTCACCTGATGGAAAGTAACAACCGTCGCCCATGGGCACTCGTAACGTCAGAAGAGCTGCAGATACGTGGGAATATGCTTTCTTCTTAAAATGCTTCTGGCGATAGTTCGTTCCACAGTTTTGCAGTGCGCGGAAGAAAATTACGCGAAAAATGCACAATGGAAGACCGCCACAAGGTGATGGGATGGTCCTCAGAGCACTCCCCGTGATACAACTGATAGAGGATGCATATAGCCAAACGTATTACCTCCTTTTTTGGAAGTCGGTCAAAAACCAAAGTATTACATACCAAAATTTTGCAGAGCCGTTACAGCGGCTTAGGCGTGAAGAGGTAACAGGCACAGAGAGAGACAGACAGATAGACGGACAAACCGACAGACGGACGGATAGACAGACATACAGAAATTCTTTCGCATTTATAATAATTATATTATAATAAGTATGCATCCAAAGTCCACTACATACTAAATTCAAATTACTTATATATTTATAAATAGAATTATAATGTACGCATGTATAATGTATACGTAATACCGTATTTATATTATTACCAAAATACAAACTCGTCTACGTGAATACTTCATTCATCGTCGTCTCATCATAGATATCTGTATTCTGCCTACATTCCCCTCTGAATCTACTACTCTATGACAATGCGAAATGGCGCGCTTCTTCGCCTAGTAATTGAATGTTCGTATTTTAATTGAAAATAATTAAATAAGAATACTAACCGATGAAATGTTATGCCGTCGCATTTGGAAGTGTTTTTGGAATTATTTTTACAATATCTTAAGACACACCAAGGCATTTTTGTGACTTTTATTTTGTTTTCTTATAATTGTCATACGTCAATTGCGCAGAAGAGCTCGCGGCCGACTAAGTGCACTGCGGCTATATAGCGTCTCTTGAATGCAGTGTTGTCACACCAAATTTTAGAAAATCAGTCGACGTCATGCCAAAAATTGGTTGAATTAGGTAGATGTTAGAATCAAAAGTTGGTAGATCTACCACCATTTTTTAGAATAAAAAATATGCTACTTTATCCATAGAGTTTTATTGATAGTGTTTATACATAGTTTTATTGAATAATTTTAAATGTTCAGCAGTCAGCACTCGGATCTTCGTTCTTTGAAATTAGGTTAATTTCAAAGAACGAAAAGCAACGTATGAAGCAAACCTTCCAATGCCACTATCCCCAACCCACGGCCCGCGCGTCCCGCCCCGCCGGGACTTTATTTGTGGCCCGCGTGATGTTAAGGCCGTCCCCCGAGCAAACGACCTTGGCCATACATTTGCCGCGTTGCGTATTGCGGCAAAACCCTATTATTTTTACTTATCTTAGTTGAAAATTGTCCTAAAAAAAATTAAAACGGGGATTATGTAGTTTATGATATTGTCGATCTATTAGCATGAGTTTCAAATAAAAGTAATTTGTAAATCCCAAGGAAATGCTGAATGAATGCTTGAAGTTTGATAAATTGGAATTACTTTGGAAGCTGATATCTTTAGTATAATAAACAAAAATAGAAATTTTAAAACGGGTAAAGGAATGTTGATATACTGAAGATTATTGCTGTATTTTTATTATAACTTTGTAGCCTTCAGATTATGAGTTTATAAGGTTAATACGGTCAATTACGGGATCTCCGGAGAGAACGCCCTTAAACCATTTTGAAATTCACGCCCACCGAAAAAATTATGTAAAGTCGTCGTGATAGTCGTGTTTCCACTAATGGACCTATTTATGCATACCGGACTCAACTCACACGATGACAGTTCTGAGAAAAAGCCGTTTTTATTAAAATTGTGTATTCTTTAAAACTGATTGTTATTTTAAGTAAAGTTAATTTACAATAGTATATTTGGTACTTTATTCTATGCGTACAAACATAAATCTTTTAAAAATTACTACTATTTCCAACAAAAATTAAACAAAAACAGGAGGGTTCCTTTTAGAAAAACTATATTAGTGTGGGATACATATAATCCAAAGCGAATCATCTCTTTAGATTTATTACACAAGTCAACAGGATTTTCGTGCATGAGATCTGTGCACCCGATTTGGATGTCTAACATCTATCTACAATTAGTTATAGAAACAACGATTTTAACTTATAAAATTTGCTTTTAAATAAACTGAGGCCTCATGAACTTTCAAATTTTGAAGAAAACCGGCATTTTTTTCTTTCGGTTATGTAGTAATAGAATTAAATATATATTCATTATTTTTTTAGTTTTTTATGCTTATATTCCCAAAAAAAAATTTAAATGAAAAAAATATGTAATTTAGATTCAAAACTTAATATTTTTTTGTATCTAGGTGAGCATATCCTAAATATATCTTGTTGTATGCTTCGGCAGTAAGTACCTACCTGATATAATGTGGCGCTCCTACTTTTTTCTGGTTTTTACAAGGACGTTTAAAACTAAATGATGCCTGCAACTCCGTTTCGCCAAACTCGTTTATCGTGCGGGAACCGTACATTTTCCGGGATGAATTGTCCTTTTCCGGTACTCAAAGTATCTGCATACCAAATTTCAGCAAAATCGGTTCAGTGGTTTGGGCGTGAAGAGATATCAAACAGACAGACAGATAGACAGACAGACGGACAGACAGACAGACAGACAGACACACTTTCGCATTAGTAGTTCAAGCAATGTTGCAAAAATCTTAATGTAAAAAATAATAATAATATAACAAAAAAAAATAGTAATGGAGTATCTTACATTGCCATTTTACAAAGTAATGAGCCACAATCGAACCTTCATTGTCCATTAAATGCAAATAATGTGTAATGTAAAATTTGTCCATTACATTACTGTAATAGACAAATTTTACATTATTCATTTAAAAGTATTGTAAGTATAGTAGAAGATTCGTCCTTGAAGTTTTGATGTCTCCGATTTAGTCCAGATTCGGGGAGGGGGTAGCCGAGGTATTGCCTTTGAGGTTGGAAGAAACCCCGTTCCTCTAGGCCTATTGGGAGCGGAGTTATGGCTACTTTTGTAAGACATTTGACAGTTGCCGAGCTGTCAATGTCAAAGTTTGAATGCTTGTAACTCGGCAACTATTTGTCCTGGATATGGGGTTCTTCGGCTTGTTCTTCCTGGATTTTTCTCCTCTATTCGATCCTGGCTTCAGAATTGAGACAAAATTTGATGTCTCCGATTTAGTTCAAATTCAGGGAGGGGGTAGCCGAAGTGTTACCTTTGATGTTAGAAGAAACCCCGTTCCTCTAGGCCTATTGGGAGCGGAGTTATGGCCGCTTTTGTTCGACGTTTGACAGTTACCGAGCTGTCAATGTCAAACTTTGGGTGCTTATAACTCGGCAACTGTTTGTCCTGGATATGGGGCTCTTCAGCTTGTTCTTCCTGGATTTTCCCCCTCTATACGATCGTGTCGTAACGGTCGTGTGTGCGCAATACACACAACTCTGGTTTCAATGAAACCAGGCCAGTTACGCAGGGGTAATTTTATAGTGCCCAAGTGTGTGCGCAATACACAAGAGCACTTTGGTTTTTTTTTTAAATGAAATAAGGGGGCAAACGAGCAAACGGGTCACCTGATGGAAAGCAACTTCCGTCGCCCATGGACACTCGCAGCATCAGAAGAACTGCAGGTGCGTTGCCGGCCTTTTAAGATGAAATAGGGTAATAGGAGAGGGTAGGGATGGGAAGGGAAGGGAATAGGGGAGGAAAGGGAATAGGGTAGGGGATTAGGCCTCCGGTTTCACGCCGGTTTTCTGTGAGAACGTGGTATTTCTCCGGTCGAGCAGGCCCATTCGTGCCGAAGCTCTCCCACGTATGAGTTTCAATAAAACCGGGCCAGTTAAGCAGAAGTAATTTTATAGTGCCCAAGTGTATGCGCAATACACAAGAGCATTATTCTTTACTCTCGTAACCTAACGGAGCGGAAGACCGACATGACTGGTGAGAGATCAGGTGCACGACCGACTTTTTACACGGGCACACACTTGGGCACTATAAAACTTTTTACTTCTTATTAATTTTGCTCTATAATGGTATGGAACCCATCGTGCGCGAGTTCAACTCACACTTGACCGATTTCTTTTTAAATGTACCTAAGTAAACAAAATATATTTTTTTTGGTTTTGTGTTTTTCTTTAGGCACGGTATGAAAATAATAATTTCTAAGTGTTAGCCACTGATATTGAATATCTAGTTCTATTACTTTAAAAAAGGCAGTTTTTGAAACAAACTTTATAATAATATTGCGTTTTTGTGTTTTGTCCAATAACTGGTACTGTCCAATCACTAGTCGTTTTACCCTTACTTGGATAACCATAACATAACGAAAAAAAGGGATATGTCCCTTTTGTGTCGGGCCTGTGTCACAATGAGTCTTTGTAAAATATTAAGAATTAAGCCTTTTTTAATATGCAAACAGCAACCAAGTCGCATGCTTCTATTTGCTTAATTAAAAAAAAATCGAGAGACCATGTACCTAGTTTGGATCTATGTAAAAAAAACAATACTCATTAATTTGTTACTTGGTAACTTTGTTGTGAAAATGTTTTGTTCTGAAAAAATTGTTAGATTAGTACGATCTTCATAGGGTCGATAAAAGGGCCATTTTGGAATACTTCTGCATTATTAACTCAATTTTGGCAATGGTGTGGATTGGACTCAATTTGCATAAATAGGGTCACTTCTAAATCGTTAGTTTTGAAGAATGTTGTTTTTAACTCTAAAATTTTTCTGTTGCGGCCCGCGTCGCCAAGACCAAAAGTTTGTACAAGGCCCGCATGAAAAAAAGGTTGAGGACCACTATAATCTAATGTGTCAGTGCTGAGTCAGTTTCTCTGACATGTCTTTAAATTGTTGGCAGAGGAGAACAGTCTCTCAACATTGCACTGCTATGTGGAAGTGCAAGTACCTACTTGTCTCCTCGACGATATTCAGACTATCCTGATAGATTTTTATCTTGAAATATTATTTCATCTTTAGGATCATATAAATTATAATATATCTTTAATTTCAATAATAATAATAGTAATAATTATTTGATAATCAATAATTATTAATCAACTATTAATTTTACGTTTCGGACCGTTCACAGACTAATCTGAGTTTCGAAAGTGAGTGAACGACTCAGAACAGCTGCAGCTCGTGTAGTAGCGGTCCGTTTTTTTTAATGATAATAATTGCTGAAGGAAATGTTGTACCAAGACGACTCAATATACCAAAATGCTATCCAAGCAGCCTGTAACGTTTATTATTTGTACGTGAACAATTATAATTATTATGTTGAAAAATAGGTAGATTTGATACCGAAGTTGGTAGATAGGTAGAAGGGAGGTGAAATAGGTAGATCTACCATAAAGTTGGTAGATGTGACAACACTGCTTGAATGTGACCAAGCACTGCGTTACGGTGTCAACTCCATACATCTCAATGATTATAATGCTACTTGCTGTCCTGGCAAACGTTGCTTTGCCATAATATAAAGCATTTCGCCCATATAATTTTATTGAAGTGACTAAATAAGTATGTCGCCATGGCAACGTCGATCGCTATCCCGTCGCACAAACAATGGTCGCCGTCAGTCTTAGGTTGTAATAATTTACTATTATGTATTCAACAAATGCACTTATCAATATAATATAAAGTACCCAGTAGCCGATTCTCAGACCTACTGAATATGCATATAAAATTTGGTAAAAATCAGTAAAGCCGTTTCGGAGGAGTTCGTGACTAACATTGTGACACGAGAATTATATATATAAGAGAAGATTAAATGATGTAATCAAATAACTAATATTCTATGGTAGCTTTACGTGTTCTCAGTGCTCACGCCTCGCCGTTTAATACGAAGTGTCATAATATTGTGTCTGTTAGTTCTAAAGCGGGCTCGACCACACTCGCGGCGCGAAAGCCCTCGAAGGCCGCGAACCGCGAGTGTGGAGGGTTTCGCTGCTTCGCGTTCGTGCTTCGCGGTTTTCCCCGTCCGGTGTCGGTTTTTTGGCCCGCGACAAAGGGCTCGAGAAGCGCAAACGCGAACATCATCCACACTCACTTTTATTCGCTGTCGTACACAATGTCAGAGCAGCAGCAACAGTGACTTCAACGTCCATTTTATTCAAATACGCCTACGTAAATGCGAAGATTGCGGCTAGAGGGCCGTATTTGTTCGCGTCGTGTTCACGGTGCGTTGCATCCGTGAATCGCGGCCGCAATTCTCGCCGCGAGTGTGGAGCCCGCATTAGGCTCGAATTATTTAATGCGACCGCACGAAAGAACAGTTTTACCGCTACACAGTACGCAACTAAATCACAAGCAATTGTATGTAAATTTAAATAAATCGTTACATACCTACAAAGTACAATTTGCTTGGTGTCTCGTTATGTAGCGGCCAAACCGCTTTGTCGCGAGGACGCATAATATTAAACAAGCCTTAGTTGTCACTTCTCGTAGCGCTTTTGCTTTAATTGTCAAAAATAACCCACCATAATAAATACTATTTCAAACTTCCCCCGAACTTAGATAAAATTCATTTGTTTTATCTTTTGTTCGACAGAATAAATAAGTGAGAAAGATCTAAAGATTCTGGCCGTAACTGTTTGGAACTTCGGTAGATTATCTAATAAGAAATATTGTTTCTTGATTGAGATGTCGAAAGTTAAAACTTTTATTTTTATTTCAAGTATAGTGCTTATCAAGGTTCCCTCTGAACCTACTTTGAACGAACTGGTTTAATCAGTTCTAACAGCAAAGTTAGAATTTTAAAAATGTGAGATTAAACTTAATATTGCTCAGTATGAACTTAGAGATAATTAATGACTGTTTAACTTTAATTGAATGATAAACTCTGACATGAACTCTACACATTTTCTGTCAAAAACTTATCTTCAAACGTTAAGTAATCATTAAAATAGATTAGGAATGAGTTTTGACAAATCCCATACTTATTTAATTCCTAAAGTTTACGATTGTAGTAAGGGCTCTGGGTCCCTCGACATCCATTTTGGTATCAAGATTTTCTGTACTGCTTTTGATAACTGGGTCAAGCCGTAAATGAGC
The DNA here is from genome assembly GCA_905333045.1 of Lysandra bellargus. Classification (NCBI taxonomy): domain Eukaryota; kingdom Metazoa; phylum Arthropoda; class Insecta; order Lepidoptera; family Lycaenidae; genus Lysandra; species Lysandra bellargus. The sequence goes on along the minus strand of HG995334.1, from coordinate 3,088,944 downwards.
TTTCAACGCAATGGACCTAGATCAGCCAGAATGGGTACAATGATACGTATCTATACTGTACTCGGCGAAACAAGGCGGTAGCGCGGTCATTGACTCCCTGACAAAAACTTGTCATTTTCTATATAAACCACGATTGACAATGAAGTGTCAGATGTTGTCAATCGCGGCTTTGTCCCATGTCCTTTCCCGGGACTCAAAGTATCTCTTTACCGAATTTCAGCAAAATCGGTTCAGCCGTTTGGATGTGAAGAGGTGACAGAGAGACAGACAGACACACTTTGGCACTTATAATATCAGTATCTATACTGATGGATGAGTATGGGTGTAAGTAAATCTTAATATCATAAACGCACTCTAAGAGACCATTCAGCTCTTTATAGTCGTATATAAAGCGATCGCTTTGGATGTCACAGGCGTTGGCAAACACGGCCCAATGTGAAAATTACTCCCTCGAGCGTTGTTCTATGAAGTAGACATAATCGCTGGCAGTCTATGCCACTTTGTCTATTCCCTACTTAGCACTAACTACTTATAGAGCGGGTGCTGGGTAGAGTTGAGAATGCAAAATATGTGAACCGTATTCTGTGAATAGCATTCAACTCAGAAGATCATTCATAATCTGCATGATTCTGTTATAAATAGACCAATACAACTCCTAGCGACAAAACAATCGTATTAGTCCAGTTTTTTTACGAAACCAATACAATAATTAAGGCTGCTCTTTCGAAAAAAGCGTGCAGATGAAACAACTTTTCATCGGCATTAACACAGAAATTATACCTATCTGAAAAAAATAATTAGTAATCTACATGATATGGTACGTAATTTGGTTTTGCCATATTTTTTCTATCGGTATCACATAATAAAGAAATAATTATTATTTTTTAACAAAAAATTGAACCCGACTTCCAAGGAAAAAAACAAAATTCTTAAAATGGCCTAAAAAGTATGAAATAATTCTTATTCTTCATTAGTGCCTTTTTCAAAATTCGACTAAATAGCAACGAATTCTGTTCTCAATTTTCATTCGTTTGAAGTCGGTATCAGCCCAGAACTGAGATACTTGACATAAAACTTAGCCAGCACCGACTTCAAAAGAATGAAAATTGAGTACAGAATTCGTTGCTATTTAGTCGAATTTTGAAAAAGGCACTAATGAAGAATAAAAATCATTTCATACTTTTTAGGCCATTTTAAGAATTTTGTTTTTTTCCTTGGAAGTCGGGTTCAATTTTTTGTTAAAAAATAATAATTTCACTCTTTTTAGTTACATACAAGACAAGGCATTATGCGTAGATAACCACTACGAATACTAAGTATCCTTAATATTATAATACTGTAAGTGAAATTGTGGTAAATGCTTGCAGTTATCTAAGCGATGCTGCAATTTCCAAACTTTTATCTTTAAAGGTTCATGAGTTCTGTTCATTGTCTTTGGACCAAGAGGCACCTTCGTATGAAATTTCTCTTATTCGTAACTTAAGTGTAAGTTACTAGAAACAACATTTTAACCACTATGAGTGTTTTGATAAATTTCAAGGATTTCCCTCGATTGCTCATAGATCCCATCATCAGTTCACCACTTTCATAATTGTTATACGAAATTAAGATTATATTATCCTATACAAAAACACGAGAATTTTGAAAATCGGTCCACAAACAGCGAAACAATCATCAAAAACATCTGCTTAGATGCAAAATCTCATGAAAAGTACCAATAATTGGGTCATAATGTGATGACCCATGGTATAATTATACTTGTGATGATGATGATCAATCAAATTGATGTGTTGGCTTATGCTTTCAGTTGTTTAAACAACGGCGAAATCCCCGAACCTGTATCTATAAGAATTCAAAAGTTCTGTTCGGTACCTTCGGATCCAGGGTATAATCTGGTGCAAAGTTTTACTTTTTGGTAGCATTTACCTCGAACGCTTCAGAAAAAATCAAAATCACTATAAGTTTCCATACAAATTTCAAGGTGTCCCCTCGATTCCTCATGGATCCCATCATCAGGTCACCAAATTCGGATTCAACCCTGTACAACAACAAAAGAATCATGAAAATCGGTCCACAAACGGCGAAGTTATGGTTGAACATACAAAAAAAATTATACAGACGAACATATAACCTCCTCCTTTTTGGAAGTCGGTTAAAAAACCAAATCGTTGAATGAAACCACTTTACTCCTTCATTATTTATCAAAAGAATATATAAAAAATATCTACTGCTTTGCAATACCTAAGTTAATAATTTGGTTTTTTTACTTTTTTGAAATATGTATTAATGTATTATATTAAGCCTTAAAAAGGTTTTTTCTCCTATTGCGCCCTATCATGGACGCGGCGAGCGTCGTAACCGCCACCGTACAAGGCGCGCTGTTATGAATATTATTTTAATGTAATTTACGTCGATATTCGCACTGACAGACAATCGACCTGCTAATTTAGGGGAGAGAGGGCCCTTAAACAACTCGAAGCGAAGCCAATTGGAAAGCTTCTAGCATATCCCTCCTAGCGCCTCCTTAGGCTCTAGGAAGGATATGCCATGACCATTAATTACCTTTATAGGTTTGATATCAACAAATGATACATTTCAATAAAAAATATTATCAATAGATTAGTAATGATGCCGTAGGTAACAAAGGTTATTTGTTTCTTAAAAAATCCTATAGTAGTCGAGCTACAGTTTTTAAGTCTTATTTGGTTTGTTTGCAATATTTATGTGCTGTGGTTACTCTGACTTGATCTTTTGATAATACTTTTACCGTCAGTGTTTATAGCATCAACTGCCATAAAACATTTTTCGTCCAGACAACATTTAAGCAAAATATAATAAAAAAAATCATAAAATTCTGAGTGCCAAAGGATACCTATAACCATGGTACCCTTTGGCACTCAAAATTATAGTAACAGTTTAAAATCTCGATACAACATTATGCTCCAGTGATTATAACTGAGCTTGAAAACTGTTACAACAAATTGTAACAAATCTTATAACATTTTTAATAAAAAAAAAAAATTTTTTTGACGTCCAGTCGGCACTTATCGGCACGTTGACAATTTAATCTCTTAAAAAGATGCATGTGTAAGTGTATACGTACACATATTTTTACACACATAATAATATTATGTAAGTAAATCAATTTCGGTTTCGTTTGACAGCTCGAGAGTCGAGATTGTTGCTCTATTCCGCTAGGTATATTAACTTTATGGTTTTGACACAATAGACATAACTACCAGTACTTCGACTACTAAGAGACGGACGAGTATTAAGGGTCCGTATACGAAAGGTGAATGCCCAAAAAAAACCCATAGTCGATTAAAATAATTTATATACAGCAAAGTAGACCATTAATAGTAGATTGTAAATATGTAAATCATTTTATTCAAAACCATAACCGAAACGGATAATTTGAAAAAAATAAATCTGAGATTTTGAGACAGCGCTTTGAATCAATTATGTAGTTTCTTCCTTTGTTTTTGTGTTTTCCTCGTAAAAATGATGGTGTTACGTATAAGAATATACAATTTAGAGAAAATAAAATCAATACTGGCCAAGTGCCACGCGCAATATAAGGTTCCGTAGTTAGTAGTACCGCTAGTTTATGATATTTTTTGAATTTTTTGAATGTACATTCATTACATATTTTATAACGTGTTATACATTACTAACAACATCATCTCAGTTTCGTTTTTAAAGGAATTTAAATCATAAGTTCCTTTAATACCTACTTCTCCAAATAGTTTCATTTTTTTTAGTTGATCGACTATTACTCAATAACTTATAAAGTCTTCTTAGCCGTGATAGTTTTCTTTTAAATTCAGCATATTTCCTACTCCCGTGAATATTTTTCAAAAAGCAACCGTTTAGCTGGTAGAAGGGGGGACACTGCAAGACTCAAAATATTTATTTTTTTCCACTTGAAAACTTCATATTTCACATCTCTAAATCGGAAAATGGTATGTTATACTCGTAATATTTTTTAAAAACCTATCCAACGACACCTCACAAGGTGGGGTGGACGCGAAAAAACAAACATCCTCGCTAAAATCGTGTAGGGGAGGTACTTACCTTAAACATTTTTTTAAAGATCTTATATACCATTTTGTCGGCATCATTAATTTGTGCATTCATGCCGAATTACAGCTTTGTAGGTCTCTGAGCAAAACCGCGGACAGACAGACGAACAGACAGACGGGCGGACGGACAGACGGACGGACAGACTGAAATTATAAGAGTTCCTTGTTGACTACGGAACCCTAAAAAGAGATGTCACCGTACATTTTTCGGAAGAAAGCGTATTCCCTCTTAAACGCACCTGTAGCTCTACTAATGTTGCGAGTGTCCATGAGTGACGGTAATTGCTATCTATCAGGTGACCCGTTTTCTCGTTTGCCCTTCTATTTTCGAAAAGACGTAGATAGTTAACTGATATCATGTAGGTAATAATTGTTAAAAATACATGTACAGATTATACCATTTCTATACCAAACTGACATTTTATATACTTTCAGATATAAAAGTGATAAATATTTTAATATTAAATACATGAATACAAGAATCAGTAGACAAATATAAATGTTTTACTACGTACTAATCGTCACAATATCGTTTGTAGCATCATGTCTACTATATACACTATCATAGATTCCTATAAGAAAAGTCAATTGGTTACGATCGTTTTTAAAGTACTTGGTGATTGTTTAATCCAAAAAGGACATTGTATTTAGGATACCGTAGATGTAGTATGCTATGCCCCATATAAATGGTTTTAATCGATTACGGGTTTTTGGTCCATACATTTTTGGGCATCCACCTTTGCCGATTTCGCTGATTTTACAGACGTGATTTAACAGTTAAAATACAGTAATTCTATAAGCTTTAATGCACAACATGTAAGATCATTTCAATTATAATCTAATGTTGGAGCTAGATTTTTTATTTTTTTAAGTATTTTTAAATACTTAATCCAACTCAAACCCGCGACAGTTTTGTGATTTTTGCTGTAAAAGGTTCAGAATATCACCTGCTTATGGATTGTATTGACGTCTTAACGGTATGAAAAAAATACAATGTACTGTTGAGAAAGTCGTCTATAAAATGTTGGAATTACTTTTTACCACTTTAATATGAAATAGTTGAGTAAAAAAATATGTAACTCGGCAAAATTTTAGAGAAAATGGGCAAAGAATTGCTGTTAATTTCGGCAACTTGGAGCTGTAATTCATAAAAAGAAAGCGACAGAAATAATATATAGATAAAATTCTATCCAATTCGAGAAAAAAAAAAAATATATATATATATATATATATATATATATATATATATATATATATATATATATATATATATATATATATATATATATATATATATATATATATATATATATATATATATATATATATATATATATATATATATATATATATATATATATATATATTAGTCTAATAAGGGGAAAAAACCTAATAATATATCTGTAGCGAACCTTTGCAATTTCGGCAAAATCGGCAAAATTTCGTATACGGACTCTTAACATCTGTCATTTCTTTCGGGTTTCGCCAGGATAAGTTTAAAGGCTGGCGCGCTGGCTGGTATAATTTATTTTTAAAAGTAAGATTTTGAAATGTAATTCTGACAGTTTTCTTTGCATGTACCAAAATATAAACAACAACTTAATTTGTAGGTAACGTAACAGTTTGTCATAATACGTCAAACTTAAAAAAAATTACATCAGTTCTATGTCGGCATACTCTATCATTCTGTCTACTCTGGTTTTGACATTATTAGTTACCCACTTCACTCACTTCTACTTGTTAAACTAATATGTATTCTGTGCTTCTACGCTGAAAGTGGCTGTGGTACGAGCTCTATTTCTTACTTCGATTGAAATTCACCGTTTAGAGAATACGAAATGCTATCCAGTGTTCACTTAATTTCTCTATCGAGTTAGGAATCGATAGAGGAATTAAGTGAACACTGGATAACATTTCGTATTATCTTTGGGGACTGAATTCGTAGAAACTAGGGTTTCTACGAGTTCAGTCCCCAAAGATAATACTTTAATACATATTTTCTTTGATAAAAAATAGAACAATTTACTGTTAAAAAACATCGATACTTATATGTGATTTTAATTCTAATATAATAATCAAAATGGCTTTAGGTGACATTATAATCCATACTTACTAATCTGCCTCTCTGTTACTTCTTCACGCTTAGACCGCTTAACCGATTTTCACTAAATTTGGTATGGAGGTGGAGGAGGCTTTGAGTCTTGGGATTTTTTCTGAAAAATGTAAGGTTCCCGGCGCAGTAAACTGATTTCGACGCAACAATGTTGCAGGCGTTATCTAGTGTATAAACGTCTGTTTACTCCATTATTTTATAAACAGTTCCTTCCTAATCAGAAAATGACGTACAGTTGTACGTCTGTGTGTGCATTTTTTTTTAAACGGGCTTTGGCCCACCACACATTCCCACCACTGTATCTCCTGTGTCGCCAGGATCGACAGCGGTATCCAACCACGAAAACCCTTTGATATGATCTCAGGGAGCCCGAGGGACATGCTAAATCTGTCTTGGGACCCGCAACGAAATTAATCAGAAGAAAATAGGAGGAGTAGGAAGATTCCAATTGTCTGTGTGTGCATGTGTAAACATTTTAGGAGCCCTCGATAACATTTTTGGAAACACTGTAATTGTGAGTTCGAAATGGCCAATAAATTATGATCAACAACAGCTATAATGCCGTAAACACAGACTAATGGCGCGCGCTTCGCTACAACGAAACCGATCATTTGTCTACGTTTCTAAATAATATTACTTCCCAAACTCAATTTATATACGCAGCAAATAAATCTTTTAGTTTAGTGGGTCACATAATATATCAGAGAAATCGTAGAGTTTTCTAGAGAAAAAATAATTTTCTGACAAAAAAATCCAAACACATATTTCTGTGAATTGAAGAAATAAAGTCAGAAAATTATCGGTCAAGATTTAGATACAGAAAAGGAGGCACTGAGGTAACGACCCCCAGTCAGTACAGTGGCCACAAGGCCGCGGAAGTCCGGCCTGTGGCTTTACAGTGCTTTCCAAAATGTTACAATAGGAATTTTGGCATCCAGCTGGGCAATGTAATGTTTAATAGTAGGGGAGGCCAGAGAGCTATTCGTGTGGGCTTGCGTGTAGTGAAGACGAAGCTAAGCTATAGTTTGTTAAGTTTGCATACTTAATACTTTGTCTGACACGCTCGCGAATCAAAGGATCAGTGACATTTTTTCATCGAAGGTCATGAAGTAATTTACTATTACTACTACTACTAGTCATCTGGTTTAATCTACGATTCGATTGAATAACTAGGGCATTCATTGAATGACAACATTCAATTGAATGACTAAAGGACGTCAAATTATGAATAAAAATTATTTTCTTTCGAAGGAATTAGAGAATGATCTTAATCGTATTACGATTACGCTTATGATTAAATCTTAAGGGTCCTCTCTCCCTAAATTAACAGGTCGATTGTCTGTCAGTGCGAATATCGACGTAAATGATATTAAAATAACATTCATAACAGCGCAGTGCGCACCTTGTACGGTGGCGGTTACGACGCTCGCCACGTCCATGATAGGGTGAAATAGGAGAAAAAATCTTTTTAAGGCTTAATATAATACATAAGTATTTCAAAAAGGTAAAAAAACCAAATTATTAACTTATGTATTGCAAAGCAGTAGATATTTTTTATATAATATTCTTTTGATAAATAATGAAGGAGTAAAGTGGTTTCATTCAACGATTTGGAGGTGATTTGGTTTTTATTTCTTTATTATGTGATACCGATAGAAAAAATATGGCAAAACCATATTACGTATCATATCATGTAGATTACTAATTATTTTTTTCAGATATAATTTCTCTGTTAATGCCGATGAAAAGTTGTTTCATCTGCACGCTTTTTTCGAAAGAGCAGCCTTAAGCATACATACAATCTGGATTAATCTGAATGAAATGTACCAAAATAGTATTTTTTTTGTAACAATAATTTAAAAAATCCGCGGCTTTTGCCGAGACGCCCCTCCTCTCCCCAACGTGAGATTAGATGAAATTTTACTCGACTCCCTCCCCCCCTTAAACACCTCACGTAATTTGTGGACGCCTCCGAAGATCTAAAAAAAGTAGATGGCATAGGCTAACTAATGCAGTCACTACTTAGTAATTTATTCTAGGTAGGTACTGAATTTAGTTAATATAGTTGTGATTCATATAATATACGAAAATCAAACAGCAGCGTAGTTACAAAGGAATTCGGGATTTCAGAGTAAAGAATAACATCTCATTTATTAGTTAGTCAACTTTCTTGTGACGCCATTTTTTTATTCATAGAACTCAGATTCTGAGAGAAAACTTGCCACGCACATTTATTCAAAAGAAAAGAACGTTCTTAATTTGTAAGTTGAAATTGACATTTCGAATAAACACACCAACTGTTGAACGTTTGTGAACACTTTACATACATTTTTAATAATATTTGCGCCGTGAAAACGTTTTTTTGTAGCACGGGTATTTACATTGCTGTCGTGTTTAGTTTATATTACGTAATATATTGTTAGGCCCTGTACATTACATAGTAAATAGTAAGTTTTCTAATTGTTTATCAGGTGTTTTATTCTCCCCAAAATTTGAGAGCAGTAGATTTTTTTTTTCATATTATTATTGACTAAAGACCGTACCCTACGGCCTTTAGTCAATAATGTTATTATAAGATTATACAGAATGTAACAAAACTGTGATAATGGTGCGTACGTGTTGCTTGTAAAGAGTTCACTGTGGAAGTAGCAGTGCCCAAAAATAACTTTTTTTTTAATCTTTTGTATGGGAAAACTCATGACGGTTGGGCCTCTCTCGGCTAGGACCCTAAAGTATTATCACTAAGTTTTGTTACAACCTGTATATAATCTAATTAGACTATATACAAATACGGTTACATTAAGACGCTGACAACTGCCAATGACCTTGATCTCGCATCACTCTCGCACCACTGTCGATTTTCATGCTAGAGAGACAGAGACGTGAAGTGTTCACTCAGTAGCTGCGTTGATACATTTTTCGTTTGTTAGAGGAAAAAATAAATATTATGGAAAATCTAGATGTCAGAACCGAAAATTAAATCTGGCAATCTTTGGATTTTTGTAAAAGGTATCAAATAAACAAATTTTTAAAGCATAGATTGTATTATTACTTTAGTTAGAACTGTTTAAAGTTCCTGAAAGATGTGACTTTGGTATTTTTTTTCATCCATTAGGAGTACATTATTTGATTATTTAAATTAGACAAGCTTTTCCAAATATAATAAAAAATCACATATATTTTTGTGCCAATCAATGAAATACATACGTCTAGAAAACTGCACAAAGATGTCGAGCAGCTGTCTTCGCCTTAACTAGACGCATGACGTCATTATGGAGCTCGCATGTTATTGCATTCCATCGATGCGTCAAGTTAATGTGACCGTGTTGTATATAACTTTCACAAAAACAATTTACTCCAATGAATAACTGAGACTGACACGTTTAAGCCGCTGAACAGATTGAGATGAAAATTGGCATGAAGACACTTTCAGGGCTGGGAAAAGAAATATGATAGTTTTAATCGCGGCAAAATATACGGTTCCCGTGTAAAAAAACATTTATGTGAAACGGATTATATTCACAATCCTAGAAACCAATCGCATTATAAATCGTTCACTCTTCACCGGCATTTCCTCGCTGATTTTCCTGTTTTCTCAATTGTAAAATAAAAATAAATAAAACGATTTTGTTTAGACTAAATATCAGATAATTGGTTGATTCATTGCTTTGTGATTTGATTTATGAATGGCAAATTAATTTTTTTGGTAAATAGCGAATTCGGGTATTCTCGTCTTCGATTTTATCGAATATTTTTGAACATTAATCACATTTTGCTCGCGACGAAAGATACATTTAAACATGAGTGAGTGATGGAGTTTATCACTCGATGTTCGTACTTCTTAAAAAAAAGTCCGATTTTCATGCGGTTTTGATGGATGTTTTGATTGCAAATAGTATTGACGTTTCATATGTTCCGATGTAAACATTATAATATCATAGGTACTAATATTATTTTCGAAGTGTCTAGTCGTCCGATTACCGGATGAATAAAATAAATCTTGGCTGTTGCTCTGCTGTTGCTAGTCGTCCGGTAAACAAAGATAATCTATTCGTCCGATAATCGGACTAAGACTTATCAAACTGTCTAGTCGTCAGATTACCGGATGAATTAAAAAAAATCGTTCGATTATTATCGGACAAATAGATTATATCTTTTTAAGTTGCTAGTCGTCTGGTAATCGGACGACTAAGATTTATTTTATTCATCCGTTTGCCGGACGATCAGCAACAGTCTATTATTTTATATTATTTTGGGAAAATATCACAATTTATTATAGCTATACAGATTCTCTTATGGTAATTTACATCTTATTTAGTCCCATAAATTAATTTAATAAAGTCTAGAAGTAGTAGAAAATTTTGTTTTTCGGGGTTTTAAGTATAAATATAAGGTTTTTTTTTCAAAGTAATATGCACAAAGCTCAAAGCTACGACATGTACTCAAGTAGACTTTAGGCCGTTCATACATGATTAGCTTTTAAAGTTGCCAATCGATTGGATCTGCAAAGTTCTGGGGAGGGAAAGAGGGAAGTTTTCACACAAAGGCGGGCGTTTGCATAACGAATTACAGGTGAGCTTAGCTTGAACACATTATAGGGGTATGTGTGTATAACTATGTGTAATGGAACTTTTCTACTTTTATCTTTATCTCTTTATGTAGTTTTCCAATTTTTTTCTTATATACTTCAATCATAAAAAATATATTTATACTAGCTGTTGCCCGCGACTTCGTCCGCGTTAGCATAATATAATAACGGGTTTCATGTTCCTTAAACTTAAGAAATGATGGACTTTCATTCAAACTTTCAACCCCTATTTCACTCCCTCCGGGGTAAAATTTTCAAAATTCCTTTCTTAGTGGGTTATCTACTTAATAAAACAATCTACTCACAAAATTTCGTGGCTGCAACTTTAATAGTTTTTGCACAGCGATGATGAATCAGTCAGTCAGTCAGTCAGGACATGTAATTTTCAAGTATAGAATATATTGTAACAAAAACAAATCGTTGATTTCCCAACAACCAACAACTTAACTCAAGCGCGTTCGTGGGTCCGTTTTCCGTATGTCCCGTGGGTTTTTTGTGGGTGGGTGTTGGCGCTAACGGTGAGCGAACGTTCAGCGTAAAACTAATAGTTGACTGGCCGCATAAATACTTTTTGCGTATTCGATTTCTTAATGTGGAACTACGATTTGGAATTCCGTGAGACTAGCGTATACGTTCGTTTAAACGCGCGAACACGCCGCCTAGCATTTCGTACGTGCGGAATTCGTTTCGTTCGGAAAAAGCGAACATGTGCGCCATATTCTCTACGGATTTCCGAATGCGGAAAACGATTTCGGAAATCGAATAAGGAAAACGTGTATATGCGGCCAGCGTAATGTAGAGATTAGGAATAATAAAACCAAATAGTGTAAGCATTAGTCCATTTCGATACTATAACGTACAGCTATGTGATGCCCATCACGTGTCTACTGTCTACTTATATTTACGACCTGCCTCTCGGGCGGCCCTTCTAATCAATTTGAAGAGCACCAGCATTCCTAAACAAATTATCTCTTTGACTAATCTAAGTGCAATCCACGATCCCGGCGGCCGGTCTCAAGAGTTTGTTCGGGATGGACTTGCGAGTATAGGCATCCATTAGACGGTAGGTTTTGCTGTCAGTTTTACCACAGTCATAGCACACCGTGTAAGAATAATAAATAAATAAATAAAAATTGTTTTATTTCCGAATAGATTTGCAACAAATACTTTCAGAACGTTGATACTACTGGTGCCTACCACCGGTTCGGGAACTATCCCGGCGAGAAGAACCGGCGTAAGAAACTCGCACGGGGTCCCACTTTTTACCAAAAAAGTGAGAAAAAAATTAATCTTTTTAAAATAAAATTTACAATTGTAACTTAAAAATTATTATACAATGTCAACATCCATACATGATTATTGTAAGTCATATTATAATGATGTAGAAGTAGCCTTGCAAGCAGCCATCCTACTCCCAAGATGTGCCGTCGTTTATGAAATCATTGGCCTTATAATAGGCTTTGGCACACAAACGTTCTTTCACTACTTTTTTAAATTTATCAATCGAAAGATTTTGAACGTTTTCTGTAATTTTATTGTACAGGCGTATACACTGACCTTTAAAAGATTTACTAACTTTACTAAGTTTGATCATCGGCAAATCCAGCTTGTGCTTATTTCTGGTGTTCCTACAGTGAATGTCACTTTTAGCTTTAAATTTACTTATATTTTTTCACATATATTACATTATCCAAAATGTATTGAGAAGCAACAATTAGAATACCAATTTCTTTAAATTTATCTCTCAGAGATTCAAAAGAAGACATTTTATAAATAGAGCGTATGGCTCGTTTCTGCAGCACAAATATTGTATTAATGTCGGCAGCGCTTCCCCATAAAAGGATTCCATATGACATTCTACTATGAAAATAACTAAAATATACTAATCGTGCCGTGTCTTCATCAGAAATTTCTCTAATTTTTCTGACTGTATATGCCGCAGAACTGAGCCTACCTGCAAGATTAACAATATGAGGACCCCACTGTAATTTACTATCAAGTGTTATACCTAAGAATACAGTGGTGTCTACCAAATTCATCTTCTCATCATTCAATAGTACATTGGTTTGGACTTGCCTAACATTGGGCAAAGTGAACCTTACACATTTAGTTTTACTGGAATTTAAAAGTAAGTTATTAGCATTAAACCAATGTACTATTTTTAGAGCGTGACTGACGGTTGCATGAAGCTGATTGATGAAAATCTGGATATTTTGATTTTTACTTCATGCAATCAATCACGAATTTTGAGTGAGTTTTGTCACATCTGACAAAATTGGAAAAAAATAGAAACGTATACCTTTGAAAATGTTGGCTTTGACTGACATAAAACTGAAGAGAATTGAGTGACCGTCTAATACCATTCGTCGGCCCATCAGTCACCATCAGTCAAACATAATTCATGACTGACGGAATTGACTGACGCTTGCATGCCCGTGTAATGGATGCCGATGTTGCTTCAATTCTAATTCTACTCAATATCGTCGGCTGACACAAGTACCTATAGACAGTGAGATTTACTTTGGTTATACTACATAGGCCGCTCACAAGTTCAAGAGAAACTGAAGGGGCGGCATTACGTATAAAAAACAATAATTATTTATTTATTTATTTATTTATTTATTTATTTATTTATTTATTTATTTATTTATTTATTTATTTATAAAACTTACAGCTATTTAACAGGAAAATTTTACTATTCTAATTACTGTAAGCCATTAAAAAGTTTCCGCCAATACAACACTAAAATACTTATGAAGCTAACGAATAATAAATATCAATACTATTGTAAACCTTAAGGAATATAGTTACGACAAATATATGTACCAACTACCAATAATAGCTGATTTTACAAAATGTTTGTGCTAATTAGAAATAACTAGTGTTAATGCTAAATTAAGGAGATTTAATATAATATTAGATAATACTAGACAATACTTAAGTTTATGCTGCGACTTTCACAGTGCAAGCCTAGAGAATGTAACAGTAAGATAATATATTATTAAGTATCATAATTATAACGATTGTGATCTACCAATACCGTAGCACCTCCATGATCCATCGTGGGTATCGTAGACACAATAAATTTTCAATTGTTATGCGGCAGCTTGGGGATTGATGGGTTAATTTATCATTATTCTACTAATAACTTGCCACCATATTGTTAGTGTATCTGCACATTATTCGTCAATCGTCCCTAAAAACCTAAAAATCATTCACTGCGTACAGCGTAATCTATACTAATATTATAAATGCGAAAGTCTGTCTGTCCGCCTGTCTGTCTTTCTGTCTGTTACCTTTTCACGCCCAAACCACTAAACCGATTTTGTTGATATTTGATATGGAGATACTTCGAGTACCAGGAAAGGACATAAGATACTTTTTATCCCGGAAAAATGAACGTTTCCCGCGCGATAAACGAGATTTGGCGCAAAGAAGTTGCGGGCATTATCTAGTCCTTAATAAAGTGCTGAGTGGCCTTAAAGTTTTAAGCCAATCAGAACTAAGAAAATGTTTTGATACATTTGACACGTTCACAAACTTATAACAATTCAAATACAGAGTAGGTCGAACACTTTCCATACACTAAATAATTTAAAAACTAATCATAACAATAGATTACCCAATAAAATAATCAGAATACTCAGAATTCACAGCATTCCTATTCGTTTATAACATGAAAACAGAGCTATTAGTCAGTGGTACATTCTTGGCACTCCAGCATTTAACAGATTAACTGATTAAATATTCGAATGTCAGTTCTATAACAACATAATTTTAAAATATTATACTCTACGCAAGTAATGTCTGTGAAAGATAAAAATAAGTTTCAAAATACAGCTGTTGGTGGTAAATTTTGAAATAAAACCAAAATTATTTTTTTCAAATTTTGTCTTTACTATTATGAAGTCTTGAGACTTGTTTCGCTGTTCAGAGCATAGTTATAAACACAACCATCCAGACTAATATTATTATAAATGCAAAGAGTACTGCCTTTTTTATCCCGGAAAAATATACGGCTTTTGCACAACGGAGTTGCTGTCATCAACTATCGACGGAGAGCTGGCGATCAAATCGGTCATGTGGCTTTAGGTGTATTAAAACTCCGTTAGCTACTTCCCTGAACAACCTTTAAAGGAAGTACAGAGCAACTGTTTATAAAAAAAGTCGCTGAACCTACTTTTTTTTTTCCTTTTTTTTCCTACCCACTGTATCCACACCCACCGCCCACAGCCTACCAGCACGCAGATTATCAGAAAAGGTTGTTCAGGGAAGTAGCTAACGGAGTTTTAATACAGCTGAAGCCACATGACCGATTTGGTCGTCAGTCGACTAGTATTGTTACGTTGGGCAGTTTTAAAACCGTGCACTGCATTTTGCTTTGTTACTACTCTACTGTACACTTTCTACATCGTCTGTCATTAATCCCATAGTGAAACTGAGATTTTTGAGCAGCATTAACAAAATAGTTTTATTGTATGTATAAAGATTAGACAAAGTTTTAACTCGAACAAATCCGTAGTCCGTAAAGCTTTTCCAGCTTAGAACGAGATAGTAAAAATGCAGTTGTTTTCGATAATACAACTCTGCGATGTGCAATTGTGTCTGTCTGTCTGTCAGCTACCTAACCTTTAAGCTGCTGAATCCATTTTGTGAATTCTAGTTTGGTAAAGAGATATTTTGAGTTCCGGAAAAAAACATGATAGTTTTAATCACTGTTAAATTGGCGCAACTAAAGCGGTTCTGTCTGACGGTTTTATTGTTAAACCTCTGATTCCTGAAATAGTTTTGTCACAACAAACATAGGACAGCTTTTACCGCAGAAAATGTTCGGATACCGCACAATAAACGCAATAGCATAGCAACGAAGCATCAAATTTCAAAATGAATTGAGGTGGCATTAGCGTTCATTGACCTTTACAGTTTAGGAGCTATGCAAAATGCTTGCATTGTATTAACATAAGAAAAAAATTAACTCCTATTGTGACACTGACTATTGGTGTCTAAACACACCATGCCGAAGCTCCGCAGCGGAAGTTCGGCATGATTATGACAGCAATGTCAAACGCATACAATATAACGCGACCTAATAGTCCATTGAAATGTTACATTTGCTTTGCATTTATTAGAGGACGCAATTTTATTTTGGGAATATGTTGGGAGGCTCAATAGAAGCTTAATCTCAAGTTTGTGGGGTCGCCACTCTTGTCCTCCGGCCGCCATCTTGAAAAAAAGGGGGACAACACTATTTTCGTGATATCTCAGAATCTGTACGTCTTACAAAAAATTTGTAAGAACATAATTTGTTGCAAATTATTTTGCCTACAAATATGTTTATATAACTTTTTACCCTAAATTAAAAATTTAAAAAGTTATAAGCAAAAAAGTGATTTTTTTTTAGAAGGTTTATTATCACTTTTTAACTTTGTTTAACACATTTTACAAAAAAATACCTTAGACCAACCTTGTAGATGATCTTTTGAGAAAAAGATCCCCCGGTCCCATGAAATTAATTTTCTGCAGAAACAAAGGAAACTGTGGAACCATGTGTGGCTGCAGAAAAGCAGGCCTGAAATGCTTTATAGTATAGTAGGCATGTGCAGACTAGTATAGTAGGCATACTATGATATAGTTTGCAATTTGCATATATTTATGTAGTGTAGTAGGCATACTGCAGACTGTGGCTGCAGAAAAGCAGGTCTGAAAAGCTTTACAGAATAGTAGGCATACTGTAGAGCATTTTAGGTCTGCTTTTCTGCAGGCACGCATGCCTTCACAGTTTCCTTTGCATCTGCAGACAATTAATTTCATGAGATCGGGGGGGGGGGGGGGGATCTTTTTCTCAAAAGATCATTAACAAGGTTGTTCTAAGGTAATTTTTTGGAAAAATGTATTAAACAAAGTTAAGGAGCGATAATAAACCTTTCAAAAAAATTAACACTTTTTCTTATAACTTTTTAAATTTTTAATTTAGGGTAAAAAATTATATAAACACATTTATAGGCAAAATAATTTGCAACAAATTATGTTCTTAAAATTTTCTGTAAGACTTATAGTTTCCGAAATATCACGAAAATAGTGTTGTCACCGCTTTTTTCAAGATGGCGGCCGGGGGACAAAGGCGGCGACCCCACTTTGAGGCGAACTTGAGGTTAAGCTTCTATTGAACCCCCCAACATATTCCGAAAATAAAATTGCGTCCTCTAATAATTAATGCAATATTCGGTCCGAAAATTGTAACATTTCAATGGACTTATTTCATCATGGTGTGTCATCGGTAATTTAAAATGTATTGTAGGTGGAATCATGCCGAACTTCCGCCGCGGAACTTCGGCATGGTATGTTTAGGCACTTAAAGATGAATCGGAAACCTTTTGGAAAGTCTCAGAATGGATAATCCTTAACTTTGAAGTGATATACTTCTCACTCTACGGAATAGAATTAATATCTGTCACTTCACACACAAGTCTTTTAACAGGGGACAGGGGTTCACTGACCTCTGCAGTCTGGCTACGGCGTGTGCCGTATAGTTTTGGGCAACGTCTAGTTGTCAATACAGATTGTACATGCAGACAGAACAGCAGATGTACTGTAACTTTTCCAATTTTAGGAGAATACGAAATGAATGTATCCGATATTGTACAGACTCCGACCGCGTCCCACGCGAACTTGTGCAATATTTTAGCTTAAAATGCAGTTGTCGTTGTAAATCAAATAGAAAGCCTTCGCTCTGGTTGTGTAGCACCGAAATACCGCCTACCGCATAAATAATAATAAATAATATAATATAATTTATTATACTTCAAAAGGGGTGAAGGTATTTTAACAATTAAACGCGCTTTAAACATATTATGTTACATTTTCTAAAACAATGTTACAATTTGAAGTACTCTACAGTCTACATACTCACTTACGCGTTGTAAATGCATTTTAGATTTTCTGAAATATTTAACATTATTTAGTTATAATTTAATTTGTAGTATGTACTTTGCACTTACTTCTATTCTGTAATCTTACTACTTACTTTTAATCTTTTGTCCTCTCTTTGTAGCTTATTCTATCATTAAAATGGATTTAAAGGATAAAATTTAAATCTAGCTGGCACTAGCTGAAATGAACTTGTAATTTAGTATTTACATCGACTGTATAAAATATAAGTGTCGCGTCATCGCGTGTAACAGGTAGGAACATAAAAAATGGAAGACACTAAAAACATTCATAAAGAAGCAGACAATATTATGAGCAAGATTAATGTGTCCGTGACGTTCCTAAAATATGAAACTGTAATATGCTATTTCCTACTTCTTATTGTTATACCCGCGTCTTTATGGTCATTTCGTTAAGTAGAGAGCAGGTTTTAAAATCGCCATTATTACAACAAAACTCATTTTCAGAAGGTATAGAAGGTATCTAAGCCTTTGATTCTCACGAGAGAAAGAGAGAGAGATTACGTCGTCAGGAAACTCGGTCCCAGACGTATTGACCAGTACATTCTCCAAGCCAGCCACATTGCCAGAAAATTGTATGTGCTTGGACAGTCGCACGGACATATTATTTTAAGGAGCCCGTCCCAGGCAGCAAAAGTAACCAAAATATAAATACATACTGTATTTGTATAATGGTTACTATTGGTTGGAGAGTACTGTATAAATCAACCACAAAAGTCTTATTTTTAATTATATTGATTTATACCTAACATAGAAAAGCAATTTAAAAACTTATAAGACAAAACATTTGGATAACGTTCTCCTTGTCTAATGTTGCTTTAGCGTACGAGCGTAAAACTTGAAATGTTTTACTCTGTATAATTTGTTTCGGAATTCAATACAAACACGTCGAAGGCTGTCGGCATTCGCTAATCGACCCGACGTTTGTAATTTCACCATTTTAATGTAGATTGACGTTTTGGTCGTGTACCCGCATGTTAAATAATTGATAGCGGCAGGTGTCGTCACGCGGGTGACCAGTGGCTGCGTTAACTCTATTATGCTGCTGTTTACGGTCAATGCGAGAGTTTACGTATGAAAATGTGATTTAATGAGATTATTGTTATCGACATATTTTATAAAATAAATAATATTATAGACAAATCCCCAAACCGAGGCACGAATGAAGCGTTTCCCTTCAAATCAGCCTATATTCGTCCACTTTCGGACATAGGCCTCTCTCAATAAACGCCAAGATGGCCGATCTCCGGCGTGAAGCGCCTGAACGCATGAAGCGTTTCCCTTGCGTAATCAAAATAAGTAATGCTTAAAACATTTTTAGCTGCTGACTTACTGAGAGACGTGAAAAAAGAACACCCGTCGTTTATAAAGTGATTAAACCCCTTAAAATTTCATGATAAGGACTTGCCTACTGTAGATCTACCAGAATCTAATGGCAAAAAGTGAGAAAATAAATTGACTCTAGCAATACCGGGGTAATTGGAATAAAACATTTTAATCCTTTTATTCCTTATAGCGACTGATTCTGTGTGTGATGCAAATATATAAATTTATCCAATGATCAAGGATATTTTTTGAAAATCTGTCGTCAAAATTTGCCATCAGATTCTGATAGACGTAGGTATAAAAACTTTCCCAAGTTACCTACCTACCTACCGATTTTCACTACTCTTAAGTGATTAAAAAATAAATGTAGGAAAATTGAATTTAATTCATTGTAATCGAAATCGTAACTAAATTTACAAGAATATGTTAGTATCTATTCTAATGAGAGTTAATTATTATTTAATTAGAACCCCGAATTCCGAGCTTAACTGAGAGTCGCTTGCAGATTACACTGCAGGTACATGACCCTAATTACTTTAATCTGGATCGGCTAGACAATGTTCATTAACCTAAGCCAAATTAACAATCATACAGCGTCGCTTGCTTAGTCTAAAATTGTAATTGAATTATTTTTTAACAAAAAATTGAACCCGACTTCCAACGAAAAAAACAAAATTCTTAAAATGGCCTAAAAAGTATGAAATAATTCTTATTTTTCATTAGTGCCTTTTTCAAAATTCAACTAAATAGGAACGAATTCTGTACTCAATTTTCATTCGTTTGAAGTCGGTACCAGCCCAGAACTGAGATACTTGACATAAAACTTAGCCAGTACCGACTTCAAAAGAATGAAAGTTGAGTACAGAATTCGTTGGTATTTAGTCGAATTTTGAAAAAGGCACTAATGAAGAATAAGAATTATTTCATACTTTTTAGCCCATTTTAAGAATTTTGTTTTTTTCCTTGGAAGTCGGGTTAAATAATAATTTCACTCTTTTTAGTTATATACAAGACAAGGCTTTATGCGTAGATAACCACTACGAATACTAAGTATCCTTAATATTATAATACTGTAAGTGAAATTGTGGTAAATGCTTGCAGTAAATGCTTGTGGTAAATGTAAGCGATGCTGCAATTTCCAAACTTTTATCATTAAAGGTTCATGAGTTCTGTTCAGTCTCTTTGGACCAAGAGGCACATTCGTATGAAATTTCTCTTATTCGTAACTGAAGTGTAAGTTACTAGAAACAACATTTTAACCACTATGAGTGTTTTGATAAATTTCAAGGTTTTCCCTCGATTGCTCATAGATCCCATCATCAGTTCACCTCTTTCATAATTGTTATACGAAATTAAGATTATATTATCCTATACAAAAACACGAGAATTTTGAAAATCGGTCCACAAACAGCGAAACAATCATTAAAAACATCTGCTTAGATGCAAAATATCATGAAAAGTACTAATAATTGGGTCATAATGTGATGACCCATGGTATAATTATACTTGTGATGATGATGATCAATCAAATTGATGTGTTGGCTTATGCTTTCAGTTGTTTAAACAACGGCGAAATCCCCGAACCTGTATCTATAAGGATTCAAAAGTTCTGTTCGGTACCTTCGGATCCAGGGTATAACCTAGTGCAAAGTTTTACTTTTTGGTAGCATTTACCTCGAACGCTTTAGAAAAAAATTAAAATCACTATAAGTTTCCATACAAATTTCAAGGTGTCCCCCAGATTCCTCATGGATCCCATCATCAGGTCACCACTTTTGTGAACATGGTACCAAATTAAGATTCAACCCTGTACAACAACAAAAGAATCATGAAAATCGGTCCACAAACGGCGAAGTTATGGTTGAACATACAAAAAAAAATATACAGACGAACATATAACCTCCTTCTTCTTGGAAATCGGTTAAAAAGTAATCACCCATACTAACTAAATTGGAAAAGTAAGCCTGCTGAATTCAGTTGATTAATTGATTGGTTGATTATGATGAAATTGTTTGACTTTGACTCTTGGTATTATGATATATATACTATCGTTTTTTATTGCGAAAATATGTACAGATCTCGTGCAATAAACGAATTGGAACGAAGGGTTCCCTGCCCTTATAGAGAAACATGTCTGGAGGCAAACAGATGGACAGACGAACAGACAGACGGATAGACGGACAAAATAATAATAATAATATCTATGGACGCTTCACACCACGTCAGTCTGGCCCCGTGCTAAGTACTAAAGGACTTGTGTTACAGGTACCAGACAACGGAAATATATTTAATACTTTTATACTATACATATTATATTTAAGATTTTTATTATATCATACACATTTAATACACATCCAGACCCGGGAACATTGAAAACTTTTTGTTCCGTCGGCGGGATTCGAACCCGCGACCCCGGCTTGAGCTACCAACGCGCTCACCACTGAGCCACAGAGGCCACAAAAGGATGGACTTTGGTCACAGAACCCTAAAAATAATTCAAGTTTGAAGGCTTCTCAAGGTATACTGATTTCTAGTTCGCAAATCCATGCCAATGTCATAAAAAATGCATTACGTAGATAGACAATAAAGTGGGCCTAATGTTTAGCCAGATTACAAAAAAGGAACGAATTCACATTACGTTAGAACATTTACGCTTTTCCGATACTTTAACAGTCGCTTAGCGGAAAGAGTCCTTGAAAAAGTTGAAACACAACACAGTTTAGTTGTTAATGCTCAAACGAGCTTCAAGCGCTTACATTGTGTAGCTTAACTTCGTGTTTAGGTTTACAATTATGAGAAATGTCTATTCATTTGTGAAAAACATGAATTTATTTATGAGAAATGAAAATTTGATTACAGAAAAATGTCATTTCTTAACCGCCTATTTACGTTCATGATGTTCACGCATTTATCAGGAAGGTTAAAATAAATACGCAGCTGACAATGCTTAGTTTAAAATATTCGTGTTTGTTAAATTTCAAAACAAATCCGATCGTTTTAATCTGCAATGATCTATCACGATGAAAAATTCTGAAATAGTAATGCATTTTATAACAAACTCTTGGAAGGACTGACTGTTTACTTGTTGCCTATTCTTTTAAAGCTACGAAGATTCGAAAACATAGCATGTATTTCATTGTTGTAAATATATGTTAAAAACATGTTAAGTCAAAAGACACTAGAACACAATGAAAATTTTCCAAGCCTTTCGCTATCCAATTTTACGTCTTTCGCTAAAAAACTTATACGCCATGTAGCAAATGTTTGATTCGTAGACGTGGAATCAAAAAAATCACGCCTGACTGGAAGGGTCAAGTTGATTCCTTACATTTTTGTGCTCCACTCGACCGTAAGAGCGTCCTCTTAAAGTGCCACGTTTGGTGACTTATGTTCGTTGAGAGGTTTTTTATTTTTGATTTGCAACGGAATTGGAAAACGAGCAATATTTTGATGGCGTTGTAGGATTGGATTTCATTAGTTAGTAAGGGATTCGCTGTCACTGGAAATTTTAATAGGGGTTCGTGGAGCCAAAAGTTTGAAAAAGCCTGGCCTCCGACGAAACCTGAGATATCAATATCACAATATGTATTGAGCCACCTACCAACATTTTTTGGCTATATCTATAGAATTTCATACGGTCTGAGAAATTAGGTATTGAGAATAAAATAAAATACTAGCTATTTGACTTTGATTTTGATTCCTAGCTAGATCGATTTATCGCCCCCGAAAACCCCCATATACTAAATTTCATGAAAATTTATGAAAATTATATATATATATATATATATATATATATATATATATATATATATATACTGAAAATTATATATATATATATATATATAATTTTCAGTATATTATATATATATAATGAGTAATAAGAGTACCTATAATGAGTAAATGAGTAAGAGTTTAGTCTAACTGAGCTATATATTCACTCGTTTTAAACGTTCACTATAATAATAATATAATATCCATGGACGTTTCACACCACGTCAGTCTGGCCCCGTGCTAAGTACCTGAAGGACTTGTGTTACAGGTACCAGACAACGGAAATATATTTAATACTTTATAAACTATATGTACATATATTTAAGATTTTTATTATATTATACACATATTTAATACATATCCAGACCCGGGAACATTGAAAAACTTTTTGTTCCGCCGGCGGGATTCGAGCCCGCGACCCCCGGCTTGAGCCACATACTCAACCAATTGAGCCACAGAGGTCGTCAATTTGTCTCTAAAAAGTTAACTGACTACTATAATTATTAATATAACTATGCTATCTCAAATCGCGCCAGGAACTTTAGATAACATCTTATAAACTGCAGCTGCAATTAAAGCTGTTAGCTTGAAGTTTAAAGTAGTTGGGGGCGCCATTTTTCTTTTTCTTTCTGAAGTTAATTTAGCTTGTTCGGCTCGCCATTAGCTTGTGAAGGCTGCTGTTGTTTTAATTACCAGCTTCATATTACACACTTATCGTCCACAAGTCTTGGAACTTATTGTTTAAAAAGCTCGTGTTGACTTAAAGAAAGAAATGCAATGTTATGTTTTATTAACTAAAATAAAATATAACGGCCTTTCTTCATGCTGAGTTATCATGATTGTGAAGCTGTCTGACATCGATCATGGGTAATCATAAACGAATATGACTTTCTGGATAGGTATTCGTGGTTTTGATCCATCAAGGTTCATGGGCCAACGTTTAGAGGGCGCATAACAGTTAAAAATGCGTACCTTCATAGTTTTTTCGTGCTAAAATTGCATGCGTTTTGCATTTACTGAAATATTTTATAATACCTCAAAAGGCGTGTTTTCGATTATAATGGAAAAAACAATATGGCGGCCCTAAATCCATTTGGGGTCCTGTAATCCGAATTAGGGGAGCACTGTCCTTTTGTAGAGCTCGGTCTTACTGACGGACCGCTAATTATTTAACATGCCACCAGGTTTCATTTAAAAGAGACATTTTGAGCTCTTTGAAATCATGGTGAGCCACACATTAAAATTGACCTCAGTATGGTGGTTGGCGTGATAAATATAATTATCCTATATCCTTTCCCGGAGCCCAAAGTATTTGCATACCTTTAGTCATGAAGAGGTAACGAACAGACAGATAGACGCACTTACGCATTAATAATATTAGTATAGATAACTAAGATAAACCTAAAGAAAAGAAATCAAAAAATCCAAGTGTTGTCATTAGTAAGAAAACTCCAGTGTTAATTAGAAGTGTAGAGATTGTACATGGTCGTTACGGAAATAGCCGTGTATGTTAGCCCATAACATATTATGTTAACATAATGTTCTTACTCCACACACTACTGTGAACACTACGCCTCCATTATAGTTTATACAAGTATAATGCTTGACTTATAAATGATACCCAACTGTTTTTTGTGCCTATTTGAAGCAGAATCAGCGCCCCCAACCCCCCCCCCCCCCCTGCGGGGAAGAGAACTAAATCTGACGTAACTTGCAAATGGCCGCTTAGTCGCTATTGGTTGTAGAAACTAGTAAGTATTAGTTCCAAGTACTCCCACTACTGCTATCAGCGCCAATATGGCGACTTTCAAACGCCATTTTTAAGGCGCTATATTGAAAAAACTGTCCTTTTTGACGTAATACTGGTAATAAGATATACATAATATCTTCATAGCCTTATCTAGGTTTGAGAAGAACTAGAAACACGATTAATGTATTTTGCCTCGATACATTTAATTTTCGAAATGACCTCTTAAAAATACGAAATTAGAAAATTATTTATAGATGTATTGTAGGAAATTAGTCTAATTGATAGACACCTTTGCAACTCAAAATCGTATAGAAGCATTTTGCTTAAATGCTCCTAGTTATTTTTTAAATGATTATAAATACGTTTTTTCGCATGTTTTCCGAGCGAGCCGATAGCTTCTGGCCGCAGCGTATTCACGACTTTATAGTCATACAAATTAAGTATAAAATTGCCCTTGCGGTAAAATTACTTTCGATATAGCGCCTTAAGTCAGATTTAGTTCTCTTCCCCCGTATTGAGGGCGCTGATTCCGCTTCAAATAGTCACAACAAATAGCTGTCATTTCAAAGGGTATCATAAGTCCAGCGTACTTGTATAATGGAAGTCAGTGTCTGCGATGTTCTTGAATATTATGATTGTTATATTTTGTTAATGACACTTCCCTAAGCGAAAAGTGATCATTTCAAATAGTTTTGTTTGAACTCAGTTAAAGCTTTATATTTTATTGCAATTGCTTAAATTAAAATTTTAAAATCTAAATTCTAAAAAATTAAAAGCTTAAAATCCAGTTTTTCTTTTTTCTATCTTCTGTTAAAAGTTCTAAACCAATCTGAAATCTAAAATATGTTAAAAGGGTGACCAACTCAAAAAATCAAACATCACCCTTCTCTCTTCACACACGCCCGTCTGTCATATAATGCCAGGTGAAAAAAGACGACGCGGATTCATCGCCAAATTAGTTTTTTCTCAATAACTCAATAAATATACAACGTTTTTAAAATCCGCTAGGTCGGTTTCTCAATGATAGAATTTTACACACTGTGTTAAAATTAAAATACTAACTTAGTAAACTAAGTTGCCCGATGCACGGTTATGGCAATAAATGAAAAATTCGTGAAGATTAGATGCATTTTTGTGATTTTTTCTATAGAGAAAATTCTAAGATATCGTGTTTTTGCTCAGATCGAATTCTTGGAAATATAATGTAGTATCTTATTTTAGAAAATGAAACAATTCAGTGCTTATCTAATCTATATCTAAATAATTATATAAAACTCAAAGGTGACTGACTGACATGGTGATCTATCAACGCACAGCCCAAACCACTGGACGGATCGGGCTGAAATTTGGCATGCAGGTAGATGATATGACGTAGGCATCCGCTAAGAAAGGATTTTGATCAAATCCACCACCAAGGGGTTAAAATAGAGGATGAAAGTTTGTATATAATAATACTTCTTAACGCGAGCGAAGCCGCGGGCAATAGCTCGTTTCAAGTATAAAAATGAATTATAAAATCGAAAATTTTGTGTTAGTCGCCCCCTTGAGTATGGAAATTGGCTACTAATAAATACTATAATTATGGTTATGGCATAAAACTATTTTAATACTACATAATATATTTTATGTCTTATTGACCTACACAAAAAAAGACTAATAACAAACCAGTCAATATATTATTTAAAATTAACTCATTATTATAACAGACGTGTATTCGAAGATAAATACTTAAAATAACTAAAAAGTAAGTAAAAAAACAAACAAAAACTGTTAACATTTAGCTAAAAAAAGCATCTCTTACCAATTTCCACGAACTAACTCAGAGGTTACTTCGTGGGAACTGAAGTTCTCAGAAGAACATTGACCAGTTGATTAGTCTGGTCATGCAGAGGCTATTAAATAATGCACTTGCCTGGGTCTATAATAAAATTATTGTTCTCCGAGAATAAGGCACGACACAAAGAGTCGACTATAACAATCCTAAACAGAAGTGTGCAATCCTGCGACAAAAATGTTTTACACAAAATGTGATAAAGTATTTCACCATGGCATTGAGATGTATGGAGTTGCTATTCCCAACAAAAAACATGTCGCACTTGAGGAATGCGCGGGGAGGGAGGCGGGGCGTTAATTGCTATAGATTAGTACCGCAGAAGTGACACAGTTTTGTGCCTACACTCGAATGAATGCAGAATCTATTTGAGTAAATGGATGAAATAAAAATAAAAAATACTATTTTATAAAATTTATATAATTAAGTTTGGATCTACAGTCCACTATAGCGAACTACTTTATTTAAAGTATTTAAATATTTTCAATTACAATAATAAAATTATTATAATGTTTGCATGTATAATGTACGTAATATTTTAAATATTACCAAAATACAAACTCGTCTACGTGAGTACTTCATTCATCGTCGTCTTATCATAGATCAGTATTCTGCCTACATTCCACTCTGAATCTACTACTCTATGACAATGCAAATGGCGCGCGTCTTCGCCTAGTAATTTAATGTTCGTATTTTAATTGAAAATAATTAAATAAGAATGCTAATACCGATGAAATGTTATTCCGTTATTTTGAAGTGTTACTGAAATAATTTTTGCAATGTCTTAACCCATAACTAGGCATTTTTGTGACTTTTTTGTGTTTGTTTGATAATGTTGTACGTCTGGCGTGCAGAAGAGCTCGCGTGCGACTAAGTGCACTGCGGCTTTATAGCTTATGTTGAATGTGACCAAACATTGCGTTGCGGTGTCAACTCCATACATCTCAATGCACCATAGCAACGTCCAACGTAATCCCGTCGCAAAAACAATGGTCGCCGTCAGTCTCGAGTTATTCTTCTTCTTTAATGGCAATTTCGAGGGTTGCCGAGTTGTAATGATTTACTATTATTTATTCAACAACTACCTACACTTATCAATATTATAAGAAGTAGCCAGTAGCCGATTCTCCGACATACTGAATATGCATATAAAATTTGGTAAAAATCAGTAAAGCCGTTTCGGAGGAGTACGGTATCAGCTGACATTGTGACACGAGAAATTTATACATATAAGAAGATAATACAAGTTCTATTTACTTTCTACAGAACCATAAAAACTATGCAGCGAGTCAGCAACGGTCCAAGTCCTGCGGCAAAGATTCTTTACGAAATTGACAGACGATGGATAAAAAGCAACGAGTTATATATTACGAGTATGTATAAAACTCGGGCCTTTTGCATCCGTTGAATGGTTGATACAGTATTATCCGACCGAAATAACCACTCAGCCCTCTTTAAATTCTGTAGTGCCTGGGGCAAGATTATAAATGTCCTTATGGTTGCCCAAGCGCATACGGCATTCTCACTACATAGTCACAGTTGGTCATGATTGGTCCCATATTATCATTATTAGCTGTCCCGGCAAACGGTGTTTTGCCATCATAGTATTTCTACTTCTTCAAATCTTACTCCCTCTTTTGTCCCCTAAGAAGGGTGGGGGGAAAAATTTTATACACCAGATGTTAAGTTGGAAAAACAGTTAATAATATGAAGTAAGTCCATTAAAGAAAAAAGTTTGATAGAAAATCTGACCCCCTCTTTGGTTCCTTAGAGGGTGGGGGGGAGGGGTTTATACACCAAATGTTGGGGTGGAAGAAGGCAAATATATCTGCGAAAACCGTATGCAAATCGGTTCAGTAGTTTTCATGTTAAAGCAAAAGTCTTATACAAAATCTAACCCCCTCTTTCGTCCCTTTAGAGAGGTGGGAAGAAAAAAATTTATGCACCAGATGTTAAGTTGGAAGAAGAAAAATATATCTGCGAAAACCGCATTCAAATCGGATCAGTAGTTTTCGTGTGATAGTGGAACAAACATACAGACAGACAGACAGTCAAAAAAAATGACCACATTTTTGGCTTCTATTGCGATGTAAAAAATAATAAGCGGGGGGTGTCACACCCCCCGCTTATTATTTTTTGAATATCTTTAATGTACAGAATCTTCATTTCTGCAGTTTTATCATAATTATGTATAGATGTGCGGGTTTCTTTACGATGTTTTCCTTCACCGAACCTACTTACTGCATGCATAATAATATAGCTGCATATAGAACTCGTTGCTTTTAATCCAAGGCAACGAATTGGTCGTACCTACTGTATAAAAATATATATTTGGCTGCCTGCTTTGTAGAGAATTTCTTTTGTACATTCTATAAATGTCACGTGGACAGTTTTTGAGCTCGGCAGCTAGCGGTTGCGTCTTGTTATTCGACGGTCGGGTCGGGTCTTTTCAAAACATTTTTTTCAATTTAAAGGCTGAAATTATTTTTCAAACGCCGAATTAGGGCACAACAAAATATATATTTTGTATTTAAAAATTCATTTGTATGCAATTCCACAGAACAGGGGCACACCCCGTTCATAAAGTTAATATACCTAGCGGAATAGAGCAACAATCTCGAGCTGTCAAACGGAACCGAAATTGATTTACGTGTGTGTGAAAATATGTGTACTTATACACAAGCATTTTCTATGAGATTAAATTGTCACGTGCCGATAAGTGCCGACTGGACGTCAAAAAAAGAGTTCTGCTGTCATGACCACATATCTCTGTTTACCACGCAGTGTTACTGATAGTGACATCTCGCTTGCTCAGGCCTTTGTTTCTCTATTCCGCTAGGTATATTAAATTTATGGCCCCGTTATAGTATCGGTCGCTCGTCTGCGCATTCCGATCTCCCTTCACTCGCACCGGATGTGACGTCACAGATTGGCGGAGCTACTTTGATGAATTACAGAATATTAACTGATTGAACTCTCCTATCGTCTTTTTGAAGTATGGAGGAAGTCTGTTGACGTTACGACTCCTAAATTAATGATTACGCGACGCTCTAAAAGTGTGCGAGAATGGTGTAGAAATAACTGTGACTGGAATGGAATAGTAGCACTTTGTAGCGGATTTTTCATGACACTATAATAAAATAGCATAGACTGAGTGCTTTTAGTGAGTAGGTGTAGATGTTTCGACTGTTCTAACTTTACCAAAATTTTACGGAAAAATTCGCCAATATTTAGTTTTTAAAATAAAACATTGCTTAATTAATAGCCGTATAGATTCAGCTTCCTTGTACTTTGTGCAAATCAGAAGTAAGTATATTATAAGTTACTATATTTTTTAAGAAACGTAACTATATCATAATAATCTATTTAATATACTCTTTCGAGGCTTTTTATTTCGCGACATAATACATGGAATACACTAAAAGTTTTGCACTTCTAGCTAACTGGAACTATTTGAGTTTTGAATGTTATATTTTTTTAAACGGTGCAACCTTCTTAGTAATATAGAAATAATTGGCGGGAAATCATTTGTCAATTATTTTTTATCACGTATACGTTCTACGTACGCAACGAAATTAAGTCGAAAAGATTTTAGAGCGAAGATTTTTTATGATTTTAAAAGTTCTCTCTCTCCGCAAGACTATGCTGCTCGTCTTTAAAATGGTTTTGGGAGAGAAGCACCTTGTTTGAGCACCGTGAGGAGATGGTATTCTGAATTTGAAAGAGGTCGAGTTTTTTTACATGACGAATTTCGTGAAGGACTGTAATGTGGCTACTGTTAAGCGGCTAATTGAAGAAAACCCTCGGATTACCTATGAGACGAATAGAGGACTATCGGGGATTGGTATGAGTCAAATTTAAAAAAAATTACACGAAGAATTGCGAGTTCGGAGACTTTGTTGTCGTTGGATCCCTCATAAACTGACAGCGGAGCAGAAGCAGGCTCGCATTGAATGGTGCTCACATATGCTGATGAAGCACGACCATGGACATTCCAATACTGTTTATGACATTGTCATAGGAGACGAAACGTGGATTTGTTGTTTTGAACCCGATAAAAAACAGCAATCTTGTGAGTGGGTGTTTGAAAATGAGAACAGGCCAACAAAAATGTGGCAGGCGAGAAAACGTCGGTAAGAAAATGATCGCGTTTTTTCCTGAGCTACGGATCCCATCTGTACAATTCTACTTGCAGATCAAAAGAGTGTTAATGCTGAGTGGTATTACACCATTTGTTTACCCAGGATATTAGAAAAGGTTCGCGAAAGACGACCGAGAAGCCGCATTTTCCTACATCATGACAACGCCTTTTCACACACGGTCAACGAAACAAAGTCATAAAAAAGCTAAAAGCTTTCGAAAAAGCGCAACTCGTCACCCATCATGCTTTTAGCCCTGACCTAGCACCTTGTGATTTCTGTATTTTCACCAAAATTAAAGATTTAATGAGAGGTTTCACTTTTATCACCTCTGAAGAGGCAGCGATAGCATTCAATCAGCGCGTAAAAACGTGCCTTCAGATATGTGATCCTCCTGTTTTAAAAAATGGTTCGATAACATAAAAGAATATTTAGAATGTAAAGGAGAGTATTTTGAAAAGCAATAAACATAATATTTTAGTTATAACATGTCGGTTTTTTAAGTTACGCAAAACTAGTGTGACCTACGTATCTTATACCACCAAAATTATGATATCTTTAAACATCCCAACAGGTAGAGTAAATAAACAATTAATATAATTGAATGCCATGCTTGAATATATCCATGGGCGTACCCAGGAATTCAGCTAGGGGGCTAGGGGGGGGCAGCATGAGCTTTCAACCCCCCCCCCCCCCCCGTCTGTCTGTCTGTTATCTCTTTGAATTTTGGCATGGAGATACTTTGAGTCCCGGGAAAGGACGTATGATACTTTTTATCCCGAAAAAATGTACGGTTCCCGGGCGATAAACGAGTTTTGGCGCAACGAAATTGCGGGCGTCATCTAGTTAATTATATTTCAATTCATATATAGTACCGATATCAAAAACAAAATTAAAATGAGCCAAAATATTATATAAATCAATATATGGGTTACGAATTACGAAAAACGTTATTGTCGAAAGTCTCGCAGCTTGTATAAAACGTATTTGTCGCCACATCTATTATATCTCTTCGTCCGCCGAGTAAACAAAAGCGAAACGCCTTTAACCTAATTGTGTCGTTTGTGCCTCAATAAATCACGCTGATAAGTTTTTTATTCGCACACAAAAACAATAGCGATAGAAATCACATACGAG
Source organism: Lysandra bellargus (assembly GCA_905333045.1). NCBI lineage: Eukaryota > Metazoa > Arthropoda > Insecta > Lepidoptera > Lycaenidae > Lysandra > Lysandra bellargus. The sequence continues at coordinate 3,057,260 of HG995334.1, read as the reverse complement.
TATCTGTTTTATCGCACATGGAAGCGTCAAACAATAAAAACAACCGATTACATTTCGGGAGTACCGCCAGAAGTAAAATTAGGATCAAGTAGTCTTTTTGCCGTGCATTTTATGGATGAGGGGGGGATAATTATAACTTCACAATTTCTTAAGTCATTGCTTCACAATAATATACGATCAATATACAAACGTCTGAAATTTCACACATGTGCGCTTGTCACATGGGAAACTTTTTTTTTAAATTTTACAGTGGCAAATGGCACGGCATTTTGTGGCAAAGCTGCGGCATAAAGTAAATACCGTACCGTAAGCAGGAAGTCCTCAAATAAATTCGGAATTTCGCGAAAGTTAAGTCCTCTAACATAAAGTGGTTAGTCTTGGAATAACTATCTCAATACGAAATTGAGGACAGAAGTTTCTGAGTGGAGTACAATAGTGGTGATTGCGCGGATATCGCTTCCCCGTTCTATCACAACTTCGGTCTGTCTTCGGATTAGTTTTGTGAAGGACTGGAGCTCAACACGCCGATAAGATTAAAATTTTGCAGTAAGTATAGATAAGTTAGTAAAAAATAACTAATTGCCATAATAAGTACTTACAGTATATTTTATTTACTTATTTATTTACAGTACACGTACAAGTATTATAAATTTAAAAGTTTGTCTGTCTGTTACCTCTTCAATCTTTAACAGTTTCGATTTGTGAGTAAAGGACATAGGATAGTTTTGGCCCAAAAAATATATTATGCCTTCCGTTATATAACAATTTATTATTGACGCATTTAAAAGCAAAGTTAAACCGGTGCTATTGCGTTTTTAGGGTTACATACCCAAAGGGTAAAAACTGGACCCTATTACTAAGACTTCATTGTCTGTCACAGATTGTGTATATTTATTGCCGCTATAACAACAAATACTAAAAAACAAAATAAAGTTAATATTTAAGGGGGGCTCCCATACAAGAATGTGATTTTTTGGCCTTATTTGCTCGTATTAACGACAACAGTTAGGCACTTGAAACTTTCACAAAATCCATAATTATATTTGTACAATTATTAATAAAATTAAATAAATATTTAAGTGGGGTAATACAAAACATATTTTTCGCCAATTTTCGCTCTATAACGGTACGGAACTTCGACTTCGCACTTGGCTGATTTTTCCAAATAGTACGTAAGTATACCTAATGCCTTTTTTTATGAAATATGGGGGCAAACGAGCAAACGGGTCACCTGAAGAAAAGCTACTTCCGTCGCCCATGGACACTCGCAGCATCAGAAGAGCTGCAGGTGCGTTGCCGGCCTTTTAAGAGGGAATATTGTAATAGGGGAGGGTAGGGATGGGAAAGGAAGGGAATAGGGGAGGGAAGGGAAGGGGATTGGGCCTCCGATAAACTCACTCACTCGGCGAAACACGCCGGTTTTCTGAGAGAACGTGGTATTTCTCCGGTCGAGCCGACCCATTCGTGCCGTAGCATGGCTCTCCCACGTATAGCCTAAAAATTTATCATATTATTGTGTTTACATATTTTTTAAATTAAATCTTTGCGGTCAGGCTCATTCTAAAACTATCTAAAAGCCGAGCTTTGTGAGGTCTCTCGTCGTCACACCTTTACTGATTGATGATTCTGTGCTGATGATGACACATCTACATATTATAAAAAAACTTTGACTGACTAATGATAACACATCTACTATAAATACAAATTACTATGATAAAGCACAAATCAATAGTCGTGAACGTGATAGTTTTTCCGTAAAGTGTACCACAAAATGTACACGTTGTGGGATATACAATAGGGCTCGCTTCGCTCGCTATGATTATTTTAAAAGCCTAGCGCCTATCATACAAAAAATATATATGTTACCGTTGAATGCAGAATGCGTTAACGTGACTAGGTAATCTGCATATTGCCAGATGACATCCGTAAAGTGTGAAAATATAGCTTTTATTTGCAGTTTACTTTGTCAATTTGCGTACACTTCCGTTATAAAAGTCCTTAAAACTTTGACTTAAGCTTGTCAACCTAAGACTGTTGTTGTTTTGATTGGTTTTATCTAGTTGATATTAGGATCTGTTATAAAATTTTATTGGTGGTACATTTTACTTAAAATTCAATAATTTATTCCTTTGTTTATGTCCAAAAAATATATTAAATAATTCTCTACAACTAAATAATATGTTTAATGCAAACAAGAATGTCTTTTAATGTGAATAGAATAGACTTTTCGCACTTTAACTGACTCGCCCAGATAATCTGCAGAATACCTTGTTAATCTGCAGTCTAACTGATTTACGCACATTAACGGTAACATAATATACAAATAATAAAATGAATGTGATATGAAACTAAATTTGTGTTAAAAAATAATAAAAAGAATATTTATATGAAACGAAACTAGTGTATAATGCTATACTGTGACGTGTTGTTGACGCGCGATAGACACATTTTATGCTTTACTTTTTGTTTTCAATTGAAGTTTGAAACTGAAAGGTTTTTTGCAAATGCATATTTATTTATCGTCTTTGTATGTGAACAGCCGAATGCATTTTTGCATTTGTATTCGATGTTTTTATTTCATTTAAATACGAAACCGTCCGTCTGTTATTAATTACTTTATAATTTATTCTTTCAGTGATTATTTTCGCATTAAAATTATTATAAAAGTGGGATTGCGATATAATTTAGTCGAGACTCGATGTTGCCTGCAACTTCGCTTATTGTGTGAAAAACGTACATTTTTCAACAGTAAAAACTATTCTAAGTTTTTAATGTTAATCTAACGGAGTATCCCTAAATTTCATCAAACTCTCTGCTGTGCTTACGCTTAAACAAGCGTTAAAAGATCAAACACACTTTCGCATTTATAACATACTCTATACTATAGACCCGCTATCCCCAATCCGCGGCCCTGTGGCCACTTTATTTGTGGCCCGCGTGATGTTAAACAATTTTGAAATTCACGCCCACTGGCTAAATAACGTAAAGTGTACGTGATAGTCGTAAAAAATTTTCCACTTTTAAATCGTTAATTTTGAAGAATGTTATTTTTGAACCCTAAAAAAATTTTATTGCGGCCCGCAACACCAAGACCAAAACATGTCTGTGGCCTGCGGGCCACAGAAAAAAAGGTTGGGACCACTGCTATAGAGTATAGACTATACAGGGTGTAACAAAACTGAGGGATAATACTTTAGAATGTGTCCCTTCTATACATAGAGTTTACTGTAAAAGTAGGAGCGCTGAAAGAGCAAATTTGTTTTTGTGATTTGTACGGGCAAGCGCTCCAGCGTCATACAGGGTGCAATTAAACCTTCCTGACAAATTTCGATATATTGATCCTTGTTAAAAATAAAAATAAGTACACATATTTTTTCTTTTATGGTCACTCAGTACTAAAATGTTGAGAAATAGCTTCCGAAAGTTATCCTAAAAACACTACAATTAATGGACCCGATGCGTCGGCCGCGCGCGATATGCCCCCGCGAGCGCGCCTCGTCCCGCGCACCCCTTCTCATACCACCGCTCCGCGAGTGACCTTTCTGCAACGATTTTAAATAGGATAAAATATGTTATTGAAAAAAAAATAACACCCAATTTTTTTTTTTAAATGGACTCTCCTAATGAAACCTAAGCCCTGGCAAAATTTGGCAGGAAGGTTTAATTGCACCCTGTATAAAGCCCATACAAAATTTAAAAAATCTTACTCTTTCAGCGCCACTACTTTTACAGTGAACTCAATATAGGGGGCTTATACACATCTTAAAGTATTATCACTTGGTTTTGTTACACCTTGTATATGCTTGTGGGGCGCCAGCTTTACTGGCTCAAATATACCTACTCCTAATGGCGCTAAAACAAAAGAAACTTGAAAGTGTGCGAATCAAAAACCGTAGAGCACGCGTTAGGGGCTGGGGCCGTTGGGGGCTCTTATTGATCAATCGACACCGACGAGTGGATTTTACACCGGATCATTACACGGGGAGAAAAATGGATTCCGAAAGTAATATGAAACGCCAAATTCAATGGATCATGGACCCGAATTAATCTTCACCCCTTAATACAGGCCGTATACTATTATATACTGTATACGACAGTATAACGATTTGTATATTGAAATGGAGATTTACTGCTTAATTCAACGTGGAATAATTTTTTACGTGCAAACTTTACGTTGGCCTGTAAGAATAACTGCATCTGCCTATACTCTGTTCCGTTATCATAATGAATAAATAAATAAATAAAAGTTTATTTGACTAAATAGGACAACATAACAATACAACACGAATTTAACCGGACACTTACAGTGAGAAACAACAATAAATAGAACTTTAAATAAAGCAGTAAGTACTTGTATTACAGTTGTATTAATACATGTGAATGGTAGGTAATGCAATGCCTTATGTGCCAAAAAGGACACTACTCAGGACACTACAGCGCCTGGTGTTCTATGGCTCCTATATCCCAATAATGTATCGCGGAGAGCCTATACGTCTGTATAAAGCTACGTCGCATCGTCGCTTTAAAAAAATACAATGCTAAAGTAACTAAAGAATATTATGACATACAAACATAGTAATTATTGTTTTGATGGGGTGTTTTTAAACACCCCGGAAACAAAAGGCAACTTTTGATGAAATTTTGCCTGCTAGTCGGATGAATCTAAGAACTGGTCAACGTCTATTTTTAGTGTTCCGTTAGTCAACGAGGAACCCTTATAGTTTCGGTCTGTCCGTCCGTCTGTCTGTCTGTCCGCAGTTTTGCTCATAGACATATTATGCTCATTAATGATGCCGACAAAACGGTACATAATTTTTTTTTATTTTTTTTTGTGGTACCTTCCCTAATCCCTACACATCAAACGGGGATAAATTTTTTTTCGCGTCCACCCCAACGTGTGGGGTGTCGTTGGATAGGTTTTTTAAAAAATATATAAGTATTCACAGATAATTTTCCGATTTAGGGATCCGTTTGTGAATTATTAAGTTTTAAAGTGGAAAAAATCGTTAGAGTCCAGTGTCCCCCCTTCTACCAGCTAAACGGTTGCTTCTGGAAATGTGAAAAAATTCACGGGAGTATGCTATATGCTATATGCTGAATTTAAAAGGAAAACTATCACGGCTAAGAAGACTTCATAAGTTATTGAGTAATAGTCGATCAACTAAAAAAAATGTATTCGGCGAAGTATAAAGGAACTTTTCGTTCAAATTCCTTTGAAAGTAACTGAGATGATGTTGTTAGTAGTGTAAAACGTAAAACGTTATATTATATTATGTACATTCATTGAATATACAAAAATTTAAAAAAACTAGCGATACTACGGAACCCTATATTGCGCGTGGCCCAACACGCACTTGGCCGGTTTTTATACCTGCAGTTATACATTTATATTAAAACTAGGCAAAATATTAAAACTCTAAAAGTATCAAAAGTACACTACTAATTCTAGGGATATAGTTACGTTATAATTATCATTGTGACTTAAAAATACTGTATTATAATTATTATAATACAAGGCATACGACGAGTTTCAAAATCGCTGCACCTTAAAATAATATGCATTATAGGATTTTCCAAATCCGAAAAGTTTATGGTAGCAAAATATGCTTTTAGGATTAACTCTAAGCTTTTTCTGGGGTAAAACATGAACGTAGAAAAAAAGGCGGACGGAGTCTTGTCATATACAAAACTGTGTCTTCACTTTTCTTCAGAGTCAGCCACGCACACATTCTGACGCCTGTCAAATGGTATGGACTAGCGCAAGAATGTGTGCGTGCGGACCGTGTACATACAGCCAGCTGGCCGACTCTGAACGACACAGTTTTGTGTATGGTGGGACTCCGTCCGTCTTTTTTTATACGTCCATGGGGTAAAAGGTAAAAAGATATTATACAAATAATACTGCTTTAAATCACTATTAAATTTTTAATAGCATCTATACTAATATTATAAAGTGGAAGAGTTTGTTAGTTTGTTTGTTTGTTTGAACGCGCTAATCTCAGAAACTGCTGGTCCGATTTGAAAAACTATTTCAGTGTTAGATAGTCCATTTATCGAGGAAGGCTATAGGACAAGGGTTCCCAATCTTTTTCAGCCTGCAGCGTACTTACAAGACAATATTTCGTCACGGCGCCCTACTCTACCTAGCTATTACAAAAATATACATAAGCACCTTTAATCATTATTATAGTTAGGTTAAGCAAGTAAATAATAATAAACAAAAGCACATAATTATTTTTGAAGCTGATTGAAAATAAAAATAGGTTATAGTATACTTACGCTATATTTTATCACGCTAAGAAATAGAGGCAAATGTGGAAAAAACGGGAGAAATTATTTGAAAGGGCTTATTAATTGAATGCGCTAATCTCAGCAACTACTGGTACGATTTGGAAAATTATTTCAGTGTTAGATAGCCCATTTATCGAGGAAGGCAGGCTATATTTTATCACGCTAAAGCGGAGCGAAGAAATAGAGGAAAATGTGGAAAAGACAGGGGAAATTATTTAAAAGAGCTTATCTCACGAAGTACTAGAGCAATTTTTCTGTTATTTGGGTCAGATAAGAAGTAGACCACGTGAAGGATCATAATTCATAGGCTATTTTTTGTGGACTAATTTGTCTGAAATATCTAATTTACGCAGGCGAAGCCGCGCGGAACCTCTAGTAACAATATAATAATGACTACTATGTGTAGTGTCTATCTTCGTGCGTAGTTTTATAATAGACAATAATTATTGTTATGTAGCTGACACAATTAGCTCGTCATTTAAGCATTTGACCCCTTTGTAATAAAAGTGAATTACTATGTTTTTTCTTTGTCTAGGATTTCGGAAAAGAAACCTGATGGATAAGGACAAAACATTGATAGCGTTTACACTGTGCAACAATTTTTTTGGTAAGGTGGTTAAAAATATAGAAAATGCACAACGTACTCCCTCATTACTCAAATTCTGTGGATTGTTGGCAATAAACATATTTAAATTATTTTGTACACGTGACTTTAGGTTTATAAGTCTGAAAAACAGATTTGCAAAAAAAAAAACATAATCAATGATGGTTCATTAATTGTTATTAATATTATTTAATTAGGTGCTGATTTTTTTGTATATTGGTAGGTTAATAGTTATATAATTTAAGAGTAATATTGTCCTATAAATAGAACAATCCGTATTTTAGAACCATCAAATCAAAGTATGAAATCCTTTCTATCTCTGTTAGCTACCACTTTCAAAAATTTTTGCAGATAAAAATGTTGTTTGTCTTATCAAAATGAAGCTACTCACAGAAAAATTCGCTTGTTAGTAATCACAAAAAAAATTGTTCTAGGGCTCTCTCACTATATGTATTATTTACAAAAAAAAAAACATGAAACAAAACAATTTCACACGAATGTAATAATATTATGTAAATTACAGAATAAATATTATGTAGTTAAGTCTCAGAACATTATAGTACCTACTATAAGTACCTACATAATTTGTCATTAGTCATTACTCATTAATATTAATATTTCTCGCAATTCAACTTCACCTAGTGAAAATTAATGAAGCTAAATTTAGTCCTACAAATCCTCGAGAATATATTAAATTAATTGCACATGACGTATTGATCTATTTGCATTTTTAATTGATATTATTAACTCATTTAAATTTAAAGAAACTGCACTTTTTAGCACTTAGGTACAATTGCTAATAGTTATTGGATGTAAAAGACAATATTTCGACAATTTTTCCGAAAAATTATTAGTGTTCAAGCAAGTTATTTCATATTTTACTGGCTAGTATTGTAGAGTTTTTTGTATTTTTCAAAGCAAACTTATTTAATTAGCTTTACTTACCCCTACACTTACCCTGTTTATATTAATTTGGTGTTCAGTCTAGACACAATATTAAATCTAGCTTTTGGAATTTTTCGGCTAATTATACACGTATTGTTATGAACGAGCTCTATTTTAACGGGTCACAAAATAGTACCTTTTACTCCTCGTCTCATTTTAAAAAGTATTATTTTTAATTCACAAAAATGCGAGTTGATTTTTATACACAAAACACATGTTTAAAATAATTTAAAATGCGCTTAACTTTCCACAACTTTTATCACTTACTTGTTTTTCCTTATCACCGCAACACAAACGTACCTGTCAAGTCAGTGCATCCTATTTCACTATCACACTTTGTTTACCGGCCGCGTAGTACGCGCGATACTCTGTACTCGGTAGGCGGGCGGAGCGCGCGCGGCCCGCGTTCAACAGATACCACGGCTGGGCTCGGGGTGCGCGCGCCGCCCCCGCCTCTGACGTCACACGCTCTCACGGGTGATCGTTGTACACCGTTCGCGCTTATTCAACCTGTAATAGGACCTCTAAGACAATAGCATAAGGAAGGAAACTCAAGGCAAAATAACTGTGAACTTGAAATTTTAATCAAAAGGATGACATTCATTATTACAATCACATCTCATTTTCGTCAGTGATTTGCTAATGACTCGTTACAATGATTCTTTTATCTTATGAAAAGATAAACACGTAGCTTAGTTAAGAATGAGGTTTTTTATTGCTCCTTGGACCAAACATGTATGAATTTAAATATTAGAGAATTACAAATTGAATTCAATCTAAGTATTTAATCATTAGATATCGGATTATATGCATATTTGCAAATGCATATATTATTATTGTCACTTTTTAGGCCATAGTGCATATGTTGGCAATTTTTAGGGTTCCGTACCTCAAAAGGAAAAAACGGAACCCTTATAGGATCACTTTGTTGTCCGTCTGTCCGTCCGTCCGTCTGTCAAGACCCTTTTTCTCAGGAACGCGTGGAGGTATGAAGCTGAAATTTATATCAATTACTCAGGTCTACTGTCCCTTGAAGCTGTGAAAAAATCAAACTTCTAAGCCAACGCAATCAAAAGATACAGCCGTTTATGCCGCAAATTTTCGACACTTGCAAGGGAATCAAAACCTACAGGGTGCTTCCCGTGAACTCAGAATCTTGAAATTTGGTACGAAGCAACGTCTTATAGCATAGATAAAGGAAAAATTACGAAAACCATAAATTTTTAGTTACATCACATAATATATATTTTTTTAATAATTTTAAACTTACTACCCATTTCGTCATAAACGCGTAGAGGTATTAAATTGAAATTCATACCAAATACTCAGGTCTATAATACCTTTAAGCTGAAACAAAATCAAACTTCTATGTCAACGCAATCAAAAGAAACAGCAATTTAAGCTGCATATTTTGAAACTCGCAAGTACTCGCAAGGGAATCAAAACCTAAAGGGTACTTCCAGTCGACCTAGAATCTTGAAATTTGGCATGAAGCAACGTTTTATAGCACACATAAAGGAAAAATTCCGAAAACCTTAAATTTTTAGTTACATTACAAAATATATAAACGATAAAGAGATCTTTGTCTTAAATTTATGCTCCTCCATCTTTCCCCATTGTAATGTTATGAATTTCATTTTGCAATAAAAATACCATAGTTATGACTCGATTGTCGTAATGAACGAACTTTGTAAACCTTGCAGGTTTGTACGGAACCCTCGGTGCGCGAGTCCGACTCGCACTTGGCCGGTTTTTTATTTTTTTTATACGTCATAAAATATGGTAAACCTTAATTTAACTTTCATTAAATCAACTAAAATATAAAAATAAATCAAAAACCTTTTCATTTTATAGAAATAAACCTTATTGCTGCTGCGGAACCCTTCAGTGGCGAATCCAACTCGCACTTGGCCGGTTTTTATTTAAGACTTCCGCAATACACCCGATATGTACAATATCTTCCTAGAAACAAAATATTTCTTTGTACTTGGTAACATTAGAAAAAAATGGAATAAATTAGGTACCTAATGAACTTCCATGAGCACTAAGATTGCAATCGGAAAGAAGGAAAAAATCCTGGATTTGATGTAATTATGGATATTATTGTAGTGCATTTATTATGGGAACCACTGAAAACTCTCCCAAAAATAAGAAATTTTGATAATAAGTGACTTTTGATTGTGCATATTATTTTGTGCATATTTCGGCCACTTTTCGTGCATATAATCCGCGCGATGTCTATTGATCATCCATATATTACAGTTTATTTAAACGTAACATTAACAAAGATATTATACAGCGTGTAACAAAAATAAGTGATAATACTTTAGGGTACGTATGTGCGTGTTCCTTGTAGAGAGTTCATTGTGAAAGTATCAGCGCTGAAAGACGAAAAAAATTTTTCACTTTTGTATGGGCAAGGGCCCGAGCGTCACGAGTTTCCCCATACAAAAGTGAAAAAAATTTTGGTCTTTCAGCGCTGCTACTTTCACAGTTAACTCTCTACAAGGAACACGTACAGACCCTAAAGTATTATCACTTACTTTTGTTACACCCTGTATAAACATAATATAGTACGAAGTACGAACTATTTCTATTAATGTAAATCCTGAATACCTAATGCCTGTATAAGATGCCTTCTATTATAATATGAACGTCAACCATCTCGGCTTATCGCACAAGTGGTATCTGTTGATTAATTGTGAATTAATATTATATACGACGAAGCCAATCTCGCCCCGACCCTTCGCGGCTCATCCCAAATTGGCTTAAACTAAAATCGAAAAACGCGGTTACACTTAATTATGTGCGAAGCTTACCCCACTTACAGAGCTTTACAATCAACTATTTATGTGTAAAATACAACATAAATTAATCAAATCCCCTAGCCAAGACGTTTCCATTATCGCTTCTTAAGAGCCCGGGCTACCCTCGAAATTCTCATACATACGTAATACCAAAATCATTTTGTCATACGAAAATATTTAACATGTTTGAGTTATTTTTCAGCTTAAAAAAAAGTAATTACCTAGGTTCCTGCACAAAAATTAACTTCAAAATATTTAAACACTAAAAAAATTTTTTGTGTAAGTATAATTTTTTTTAATAAATTTACTACTAAATATTTAAACACTAAAAAATAGAGTAAAACACTAAAAAAATATAAATAAATAGTAAATTTACTACTAAATATTTTAACTCTAAAAAATATTTTTTAGTATTTAAATATTTTGTAGTAAATTTACTATTTATTTATATATTTTTTAGTGTTTTACTCTATTTTTTAGTGTTTAAATATTTTGATGTTAATTTTTGTATAGGAACTTAGGTAATTACTATTTTAAGCTGAAAAATAACTCAAACATGTTAAATATTTTCGTATGAGAAAATGATTTTGGTATTACGTATGTATGAGAATTTCGAGGGTAACCCGGCCCCTTAATAGAATCGCCAATCGAAATGTATAAAATAGACATTTAATATTATCTAGATTCTAGACGTTCGACGAAATAAAATCGACTCATGTTATGACAACTCCATTTATTTTGATTGGGGATTTTTAGATACAGAATTGATAAATAAAACGTCTTGGCAAGGGTCTTAGTTATGCGAAAGTGTGTCTGTCTGTCTGTCACCACTTCATGCTTAAACCGCTAAACTGATTTTTGAGAAATTAGTATGCAGATACTTTGAGTCCCGGGAATGGACATAATATTATGATAGTTTTTGTTTTGAAAATATGTAACGGCCTACATTTTTAACCGACTTCCAAAAAACGAGGAGGTTATATGTTCGGCTGTGGTTTTTTTGTATGTTCAACGATTACTCCGCCGTTTGTGAACCGATTTTCGAAATTTTTGTTTTGTTGTATTAGGTTTCACTCCAATTTGGTACCATGTTCACAAAAGTGGTGACCTGATGATGGAATCCATGAGTAATCGAGGGAACTCCTCGAAATTTATATGGAAACATATGGTGATTTTGGTTTTATGAGAAGCATCCTAAACATAATATGCTACCAAAGCGCAAGATTCTGCACCGAGGTATACTATGGTTCCGAAGATACTAAGAGAACTCCGGATTCCTTATAGATACAAGTTTGGGGGCTGAGGCGCTGTTTTAAGAACTGAAAGCATATGCTACTATACAAATTACATTCATCATCATCATTGCCACGTCAGGGTCACCAATGTCACCAAAATTAAACATAACAAAATATTCAACCTTATCTCCAGAGCGTAAGGCACACATTTGACATTACTTTTGAGAAGTAAGTTGCTTCGACAATACAAGTAACATGCTAGAGTGCACAGCTGTCACACTTACCAATCGCGGCCACGGGCGGCCGTAGACTTCACAAGCGATACTATGTATTACAATAATAAAGATAAAGTTTAAAATCATATGACACTGAAAGCCTCACCGCTGCTAAAATTCCGGTTTGGCGCGGCCCTAGCACGTGTCCACTTCGATTTTTTTAAATGTATTGTTTTAAATTATCTGCAGCTGATATTATATTTTGACTGTTAACAAATTGTAATAAGATACGTAGAATAGTATACAGGTGTATTAAGGCCGATTCAAACTGGAATGGCGGAGGCGAGGCGAGCAGTTTCAGTGTCATATGATTTTAAACTTTATCTATCGCTTGAGAAATCTACGGCCGCCTGTGGACGCTCGTGGCCTCTTGCGGCCGCCGGCGGCGTCGATTTCTCAAGCGATACTATATATTACAATAATGAAGATAAAGCTTAAAATCATATAATACTGAAACTGCTCGCCTCACCTCTACCATTCGGTGTGAATCGGCCCTAATCTACGTATAGCACGTGATGATTTTACTAGGTAACTAAAAAGAGTGAAATTATTATTTTTAATAAAAAATTAAAACCGACTTCCAAGGTAAAAACAATAATAACATCCTTATAATATGAACTAAAAAGCATTAAATAATTATTCCTATCTCATGGTGCCTCTTTCCGAATTCGGCTAAAACTCGGTGCCAGTTACAAATGTTTCAAATATTCTGGCATCAGTATTCAGCTATATCTGGTACCGACTTCAAAATTATGAAGATTTAGTACAGAAATAGTTGAGTTTTAGCCGAATTCGGAAAAAGGCACCATGAGATAGGAAAAATTATTTAATACTTTTTAGTTCATATTATAAGGATGTTATTATTGTTTTTACCTTGGAAATCGGTTTTAATTTTTTGTTAAAAATAATTTAATTCGTTATTAACGAATTTTGGCGCAACGTGTCATGGAGGGTGTGCCAAAATGTTTTCGTTTTCACTTCGTTATAGAATCGCCGATGAAAATGTATGGAATTGACATAAGCGTTAATATGACGTTGACATTCGACTCGTCTTATGTCAATTCCATACATTTTGATCGGCGATTCTATAACGAAGCGAAAACGAAAAAGTTTCGGCTAAATGCCCTGGTATTTAATAATAAACTAGCTATATGACCGAGCTTCGCTCGGTATGCAAAAAATTCAAAAACACACATAAAATGACATTTTATGAAAATTATTCCTACATACTAAATTTCATGAAAATCGTTGAAGCCGATTCCGAGATTCCAATTATATATATATATATATATATATATATATATATATATATATATATATATATATATATATATATACAAGAATTGCTCGTTTAAAGATATAAGATAGCCCACAAGAGATAGTAGGCTGTAGGAGGAATGGTCGACTCTCAAGTCTCAACAAATCGAGCTAGGGAGCTCGGTTTGTAAGAAAATATAATATTTTATTTTTCTTGTACCGATTCCGATTTCCGAGGTATTGGTGGACAATGATGTTCGTAGGCCTATAAGTTTTACACTTACAAAGATACTTTAAATAAAGGTCTCTAACTAAGAAACAAATCCTCATTATATAATGTTTTAGTTATACCGTTTTTTTCCTTGTCCGATACGTTAGTAAAGTGGCTTCAAAGATATTACTAAATATGATGAAAAATGAGGACTTTTTCATCAGTGAGGAAGTAATAAGTTAAAAAGATTATTGCGATCAAAGAAAAAATATACAAAATCTAGTAAACTTTACCTAATTAAAATTTTTGCCATTTTAATGCATCATGCATGGAATCTCTCTACGTGATAGTACCCACTTCTGTGAGAAAGGTACCGTTAAATTCATCTAATTATTATTGCAATTTAATTCGGTATTTTTATTTAATAATTATTGCAAACTAAAACTAGTTTCGTATATTTAAGAACACTCGCATTTTCGTTATTACATTACACTAATACAAACACAAATTTTACGAATTTTGTCCTGAGATCTTCGCAAAATATCCAAAGTTAATTTGCATCTAAATGAAACCAAATATTTATTCATAATAATCCTTATGAGCAAGAATACATTTTTAAAATTAAATTTGGGCAACAGGAAAATAGCAGAAAAGCTAATAAAATCCTCCTCTCTCGTCACTGTGGAATTACATTTTAGGAAATTCTTTAAAATGGGTTCGCGGGAATTCTTTAAAATATATTTTACATTTCAGTTTTAATTAAATAACATAATATTAAGCGTCTCTGCCTGTCGATGGTCTGTCGTTAGGTTACATGACTTACATCGACTCGAGGCTGATTTACAAAGTTTATTATACCGTACTCTAGCGACCCGCCCCGGCTTCGCATCGGCGCATCGGGTATAAAATATATTATAGCCACTAAAAAATGATTAAAATCGATTCAGCAGTTTTGACTTGTATTCATTATTACTACCCGTAGCCCGCATTGGTCGGTACCGCCGCAAAAGCTACTTCCCGCAATTTTCTGTAATAATATATTATCTTCGAAAAAAATTCGTTATCTTCGACTGTACTAAGCGTGTGAGGAATATTTGAAAACTCATTGAAAAATATCGATAGTTATTGGTATATTTTGATAATAATTAATCGGACGCAACCTTACTGTATCCTTGGTGAAGCAGCCGACCGTATAATAATCGGCCAAGTGCGAGTCGGACTCGCCCACGAAGGGTTCCAAAATTAGGCCAAAATTTGTGTTTTTTGTATGGGAGCCCTTAATTTTTTATTTTATTTTAATATTATTATTTAATATACACATAAAACTAAGGATTGTGTGAAAAATGTAAGTACCTACCTTTTGGCATTATTTATATATAGCAAAAAAAGGCCAAAAAAATGACGTTTGTTTTATGGGAACCCCACTTTTTTGTTTTTAGTATTTGTTGTTATAGCGGAAACAGATATACACAATCTGCATCTTGCAATCTTGAGTTACAGCCTGGAGACATACAGACGGACAGACGGACAGATGGACAGACTATACAGATATACAGATAGTAATAGGGTACCGTTTTTACCCTTTGGGTACGGAACCCTAAAAACTGCTACAAGAATTTCCATTTGTGCCAGCCGTGTGCGGCCAGATCTGGGGGCACGGGAGTGCCCCCGCCAAGATGAGCCAAGCGAAGCGCGCAAGGGCACTACCTACCTTTTCTCGAAACGTTTCGTCGTATTTTTGAACCCTCGTAACTTTGGTTTGGATAAAGCCAGATACTTGAAATTTCTAGGATATAATGACATGAGTAAAATAATAAAATGCGCAAAGTTTGAATATCGTAGCTATTATACTTTAAATTTTATAGGTGTCCAAAAACCCACAATTTTGGCACTGACTCAACCTATCATCAAAACTGTTAGGGTACTTCCTGAAGTCTGAGAATGCTGAAATTTGGTGTGTAATATACTATTAGTACAGAAACAACAAAAAAAATATCAAATCCAACCTAACCTATATCTGTATACTTATAGAGCAAAATTAGGCCAAAAATTGTGTTTTTTTGTATGGGAGCCCTTACTTTTTTATTTTATTATAATATTATTATTAAATATTAAAGTAGACATATGATTGAGGACTTTGAGAAAAAATCAAGTACCTACTTGTTGCCATTATTGATATAGAGCAAAATAGGCCAAAAAATCACGTTTGTTGTATGGGAGCCCCCTTTAAATATTAATTTTATTTTGTTTTTAGTATTTGTTGTTATAGCGGCAACAAATAAACATAATCTGTGAAAATTTCAACTCTCTAGCTATTATTCTTGAGTTACAGAGTGGAGACAGACAGACAGACAGACGGACAGACGGAAAGACAACGAAGTCTTAGTAATAGGTTCCCGTTTTTAACCTATGGTTACGGATCCCTAAAAATATGTGTTATCCTTGAGAGACCACAGACTCACAGAAAACCGGCGTGAAACAGCGCTTGCGCTGTGTTTCGTCTAGCGAGTGAGTTTAGCGGAGGCCCAACTGCACTCTATACCAATACATTATTCCCTATCCATAGTCTCTTCTGCTTATTCCCTTAGCCTATTCCTTCATAAAAAGGCCGGAAACGCACTTGCAGCTCTTCTAATGTTACTGTGTCCATGGGCGATGGCAGTTGCTTTCCGTCAGGTGACCCGTCTGCTTCCTTGCCCCCTAATTTCATAAAAAAGGGAAAGAGAACAGGGGAATAGGGATACCCCTTTTCCCTGTTCCCTTAATTAAGCCTTTTCTGTCTGAAAGTATGACAACTCGGAGACGGTAGTACTTTCCATCAGGTGACCTGTTTGCTCATTTGTCCCCTAATTTTATATTATATAACCGATCCCCGAGGCTGGCAAAGCACTTGCAACTTTTCTAATAATGCGAGTGCACATGCTCGTATGCCCCTTAATTTCATAAAAACGTGTGTTGTAAAACTTACAAAAAGAAATGAAATCCCACCAAAAAACATTTTCATGTAAAAATGCTGCCAAGATGAGAACATAATAGTTAGAGGTGAGAGAGATTTAGGGCTGAGTGTGTAAGGTTTGAAACTTGGCTCTACATGAGATCTCACTACTTTTTGACACCTCTAACTATTATGTTCTCATCTTGGCAGCATTTTTACATGAAAATGTTTTTTGGTGGGATTTATTTTACTTCTACAGTCAGGACAATTTAGGGTGGCACCAGCGGTCATTGACCTTTCTAGTCTAGGAGCTATGTGAAAAATACTCGCACTGCAATCTGTTAACATAAGAATAAAATTAAATTAATGTAAAGAAACGGACTATTATAGTTTCATAGGAAAACATCTTGGTTACCTATTCGTATGATAATCTCCGACTATTCATGAATTTGAAGTTGAAGTTTGAAGAATCCATACTGCGGGACTATAATGGTCGCTTTGGAAAATCATATTATTGTGATTCATTTTCTAAAAATCGCAAAATGGTCACTCTGCCTGCAATTCATGTCTCAGTATTTCGTACTAGTTTGACATTCGTCAGCTTGACTGTTTTGACGATTAAGTTTCTGAAATGTTTCTGAATTTATTTTAGAGGAATTGCAAAATGCGACCATTTTAGCCCCAGTTCACATCGTGTATTGCAAAACACAATATTACCGACTAGAAACATCTGTCACTTCATTGTCAATCGCGGTTTGTATAGAAATTACAAGTTTATTGACTGGGAGTCAATGACCGGTACAGACAGAATTCCGCGATTTGAGTTAATATAGTTCGACCTTTATGCTGACGACATAAAGATCAATTTAAAGGGAAAAAAGAACTTGCTAAGATTATTTTAAGTAAAAAAACTCATATTCAACTGTAATGAGTATTTATTGTACTTACAGAGGTTTCACGTAGTTTATGTTGCCTTTTAAATAAAGTAAACTGTTATTTACTAAAAGCGAAACGCATGATCTACAAAGACCGTTATCGGAGTAGCATAAAAGATCTCTGACTCTGACCCTCATTTCTACTCGTATAGCATAGAGTATGGACTTAAAGAATACATAATATAAGGATGAATTCCTAGCTACAATTTCTTCAGATCATTTTAAAGGAAACCAAGTGCCTTTCTATTACAGTATTGTTGGAGAATGCATATTGTATTTATATAAGCAACTAGGAAGTAGGAACAGAGTCGTAAAATGATAAAAATAATAGGGAAGTACTTATTATTATAAATTATAATCAATAATTATGGTATATTTATGTATATGTCATTGACCTGCCAAATAAAGAAAACATTTTTATTGAAATGAAAAATGTTATATCGTTTATAAACGTAACAGTTTGTAAAGTTTAAAAAACGATAATTTTTATGGCATCTAAAAAGTATCCCGTAAAAGTCATATACTTAGTTTAGAAAAGTTTAACTTATTTGTTGCTCATAAACAATTCATACGCTATCTTTGAATAAGATTTTTTAAAATAGAATTTATAACTTCGTATTAAAATAAAACGTTTTTCTCGGGACAGTGAAAATATGAAATTAAATATTTCTTTTTAAGAAATATTTTCTATATTTTTAAATTTTTAATTTTTAATTTTGAAAATGATTTGAAAATTTTTAATTTTCTTATAAATTTTCTTTGCCTCTCTGAAATCTGAGTAGTACGTATTTAAAAAAACGGTCAAGTGCGTGTCGGGCCATGCGCAATATAGGGTTCCGTAGTACCGATTTTTGATATTTTTGTAAGGTTAATGAATGTGCTTTTATAACAATATTTACAATATGTTTTACACTACTAACAACATCACTTCAGTTACAGTTAAAAGGAATTTGAACGAGAAGTTCCTTTATACTTCACCGATTTTATTTAAATGATTGACTCAATAACTTATGAAGTTTTCTTAGCCGTGATAATTATCCTTTCAAATTCAGCATATTATTTCCCACTCCCGTGTTTTTTTTTTCAGCTGGTAGAAGGGGGACACACTGAACTCTAACGATTTTTTTCGCTTTGAAACTTTATATTACACAAATGGATTCCTAAATCGGAAAATGATCTGTGAATACTCATAATATTTTTTAAAAACCTATCCAACAACGACACCCCATATGGTGGGGTGGACGCGAAAAAAATAAAATCATCCCCGCTTGATGTGTAAGATTTTATAATATACCATTTCGTCGAAATCATTAATATGTGCATTCATGCGAATTTACAGCTTTAAAGGTCCTATAATCTCTAAGTAAAACCGCGGACAGACAGACGGACAGTTTGTGTTTTTTTTTTTAGTTCATAAAGCCTACGTATATATAATATATATATATATATATATATATATATATATATATATATATATATATATATATATATATATATATATATATATATATATAATATTATTAAAATATAATACACACAAGTTAGCTTTTATTAAATTAATAAACACAAATAACGCATAAAACGCGTGTAAGCTGTCACACATACAAATAACAAAATAAATTATTGTGGAGTTATGCCGTCAGAGATACAATTTCGTGCCAGTTACATGCCCCGTTACTGTTAAAGGAATTATCTGTAAATCAATTATTAAGGCGAAAAATGTTTTCGCAAGCTTACAGAAGAAGTTTTAAAAAGGTTTATTAAGTATATCGAGAAGTGTTCGTGGCCCCCCTTTGTTGTCTTATCACTGTTCGTGTACGTCACACGCAGTCATTTTTGACAGTTTCCACTTGCCATGATGCATTATTTGCTATATCGATCAGTTGTTGTAAATAATAATTATTATTTTCACTGTGGCAAGTCTACAGAAATAGCGATTGTAATTTTACATCATCTCTAAAGAGTTCCTAGGTTCGTGTTCCTTTAATTTGTAATTTAATAAGATGCAATCGTACCTATTGGGTATCTGAAAATGTATTAATTAGCAGTAAATTACCAAGATTAAGCAATTACTTACATACTCTGAACAATAAGCCAAGAAATATTCGTTAATGACACCTCGTTTATCCGGACAAAGAACATCACTCCGCCCATCCCTTTAACATCAAGCAATCAAGCAACAAAGCGCGTGTGTTCACCGTTTTTGTTGTGGACCGGACAGAGCACAATGTCTCATTGTGAAACATTCAATCCACTTTGGGAGTTTGTGTGTGTCCGAAACTCTCGTTTTTTCTCTTGTGCCTGTATTATAGAGATGTGGAGTAACTTGAAACTTTATATCCATCGTATAAGGTCTTAAACTCAGATTTGTCGGCGGCAATACGCAGCATATAAAATCTCGTTACATTTATAAGTTTTTTTTTTTATTATAGCTCCCGCGCCAGATTTTCTCTCCACAATTTACTCGACGGTCGTTTCCCAAGATTTGTATTGTTCGAGTTATTATAACTTTTTATTCTAGGACAAAGTAGTAACTTTTATACCATCCACCACCTCGAGAAATCGTATTTCTCTTGTGACCACAAGCACTTCTAACTTTGCTGGCTTACTAGCCTAAAGTTAGGGTTATCCTTATCGCAGACCAAAAAAATTGTGAAGATCTGTCTTAATTTTGAAGTGAAAACTTCTTTAGCGGCGTTGAGCACTTTTGTGGGATGGGTAAAAACTGTGAAACTCGCGTCGGGAAAATGAGTTGTTTAGCAGAAATGTACAGTCGGGGAAAATTGTGCTAAGCAGAAATGTACAGTCGGGGAAATGAGTTGTTTAGCAGAAATGTACAGTCGGGGAAAATTGTGCTAAGCAGAAATGTACAGTCGGGGAAATGAGTTGCTTAGCAGAAATGTACAGTCGGGGAAAATTGTGCTAAGCAGAAATGTACAGTCGGGGAAATGAGTTGTTTAGCAGAAATTTACAGTCGAGGAAAATTATTGTGCTAAGCAGAAATCTACAGTCGGGGAAATGAGTTGTTTAGCAGAAATATACAGACGGGGAAATGAGTTGTTTAGCAGAAATGTACAGTCAGGGAAATGAGTTATTTAGCAGACGCGCTGATTAAGGCTGCGTTTCCACCTGCAAGTCAACTGTCGCGAGAAGTTTCTGACAGTCTGTCTGACAGCAGCTTTTTTTTTTTTCGATTGTCGATATTTTTTTTTTCGATTGTAAGGGTTTCGATTAATTAATTAAAACGATCGTTTTTTATTATTATTTTTTAAATCGTTTTCACAAAATATGGGTTAAAAAAATAATGCACAAGGCTAATAATCAAGTTTTCACTTTTACCGGCACTCCCGGAGTGCAACCCGTCTTTTTTTTCCAGCCTAATTTTGTCATAAATTATTATTTTTAACAAAAAATTAAAACCGACTTCCAAGGTAAAACAATAATAACATCCTTATAATATGAACTAAAAAGTATTAAATAATTATTCCTATCTAATAGTGCCTTTTTCCGAATTCGGCTAAAACTCAACTATTTCTGTACTCAATCTTCATCATTTTGAAGTCGGTACCAGATGAATCTTCTGTTCTCTGACAGAATATTTGAAACTTTTGGAACTGGCACCGACTTCAAAATTATGAAGATTGAGTACAGAAATAGTTGAGTTTTAGCCGAATTCGGAAAAAGGCACTATTAGATAGGAATAATTATTTAATACTTATTAGTTCATATTATAAGGATGTTATTATTGTTTTACCTTGGAAGTCGGTTTTAATTTTTTGTTAAAAATAATAATTTCACTCTTTTTAGTTACCAGAGTAAACCATCGCGTACTATAAGTAGAATAATACACCTGTATAATATTATTCTGCGTATCTTATTACAGTCACACTTACAAAATATAATATCAGCTGCAGCCTGCAGATAATTTTAAACAATACATTTTGAAAAAATCGAAGTGAACACGTGACGTGACGTGCTAAGTAGCCGGTCACCGGACTAGTTTCAACTTTCAATAGTACTGCTACTGGCACTCGCTCGACTTGTCGCACGTGACGCGGACGCAGCGCACATAGTCCCTACCCGGCCCGCGCCGCCGCGCCGCCCGCGCCCGCTTGACAGCCCTGCGGCCCTGGCAGATTGAAGTGAGACTGCAGATAGTGTTATTGTATTATGAACGCTAAACGCAATGCAAAAGGTTGAAATTAGGTTGTTTTCCAGAATATCTCGGCGAAGTGAGACAGAATGTTACATTATCGAAGCAGCTTTAACTTCTTAGAAGTAATGTCAAATGTGTGCCTTATGCTCTGGAGATAAGGTTGAATTTGGTGACATTGGTGACCCTGACATGGTAATGATGATGATGATGATGATGAATGTAATTTGCATAGTAGCATATGCTTTCAGTTCTTAAAACAGCGCCTAAACTCCCAAACTTGTATCTATAAGGAATCCAGAGTTCTCTTAGTAGCTTCGGAACCATAGCTCGCTGCAAAATCTTGCGTTTTGGTAGCATATGCTTAGGATACTTCTCATAAAACCAAAATCACCATATGTTTCCATATAAATTTCGAGGAGTTCCCTCGATTACTCATGGATCCCTTTATCAGGTCACCACTTTTGTGAACATGGTACCAAATTGGAGTGAAACCTAATACAACACAACAAAAATTTCGAAAATCGGTTCACAAACGGCGGAGTAATCGTTGAACATACAAAAAAAAATAAAAAAATATCCACAGCCGAACATATAACCTCCTCGTTTTTTGGAAGTCGGTTAAAAAGCAAAAGCACATTCAGTTTATTATATCTGTCATATTGTGTGACCATCTGTGATGCATAGCTACAACTGACAATTACAAGGTCTACATAATCGTATGTAACTGCGGTAGTGGAGAAAGCTTTCTTGAACTTAAAATGTGCGACAGTTTCTCACCGGGCTAGTGGCAGAACCGCGCACGTGTCGGCGGCAGTCGGCGGCAGTCAATGGCAGTCGACGGCAACCGACGGCAGCCATTGATAGTTTATGACGCTTGCAGGGGGCCTACCACGACCTTTCCTAAAACGATCATATTTCCAGAACACTCTGTTATAATTTTACTAAAAAGCAGTAAAAAATGCAAAACATTGTTAAATCCGCTGTAATATAACATTTTTTTTTAAATCGCTAGCCTTAACGTTAAAGTAATAAATGATTATCTGTCAAACGGTGTCGCTTAGTAGAGGTGGTGGTAGGCCCCCAGTTCTGACGTACCGCCTAAAGGTAAGCGTCCACAGGTCGGTATCGTACGCAACGGACGTCTAGCATCAAACGGATAATTTTTTCACAGTACGTTCGCTGAATCGGCAGCGTACGGATACTTTTTAGCATACTCGGTAGAGTAGCCTAGTAAATGAAAGCTCAAAAACGGGGTGTGAATGGAAAAGTCGAAAGCAGAAAGACGAACACCCAAAAAAGCCCAAGCTCTGGCGCAAAAGTAAGGTAACTCAGTTTTTTTGTATATTTTATTAGTAAAAGAAATGACTTAGGAACTTTATTTGTTTCGACGGCTGCCGTCGACTGCCGCTGACACGTACCGCCGACTGCCGCCGACGCGTGCCGCCGACACGAGCCGTTCGTCTGTAAGCGCTCTAACCGTCACTATACTGTACTCGGCGAAACATGGCGGTAGCGGTCATTGACTTCTTGTCAGAAACTTGCCATTTTCTTTATAAACCGCGATTGTCAATGAAGTGTCAGATGTTGTTAATCACGGTTTTGTATAGAAAATGACAAGTTTGTGACAGCGAGTCAATGACCGCTCCCGCCATGTTTCGCCGAGTACAGTATAGACGTTTAAAAAATTTCAGAAGTCTAGCTATAGCGGTTTTTGAGATACAGCCTGAATACAGACAGACAGACGGACAAACATCGAAGTCGAACAGGGTCCTGTTTTTACCATTTGAGAACGGAACTCTTAAAATCACATTTTAATAAAAGCGTGTAATTTCATGCAACAAACGTCCCAAAAGCAAATTTTGACAACTTGTTTTATAATCTTACCTTCCTCTGTCCTCCCTAATGTGTGTCATGATCTAATTGGGGGTAGCGAATAGCGATTGATGGCTTCATTTAAATTAGGTTAATTGTCCTCTCGCGCGGCTTTTATCACCAGCTGCTGTTACCCAACTTCTGCACTCGTTTCACCACTTAGAACCTATTGTAAGACAATCCGTAAATCCATTTCTTTAGATGAAATTTGACATTGTTTAAAGTTGTTTCCATTGATAAGACTCCAAAAGTACAAGATGAAAAAACGAAGATCTCTAAATTCTGCTCAATCTCTAAATCTCAATAGCTTTGTCCTCACTGTGCCTTCTTCTGTTCGTCAAGGGCATGCGTCGCGGGCATGCCTCTCGTTCGCTGTTGACAGTGCTATAACGCATGCCCTTGACGAACAGAAAAAGGCACAGTGTGGACAAAGCTAATAGACTATACAGGTTGTTACACAACAAAGCTCACATATCGGCGCCGAGAGATTTATTTTAATTTTTGTAAGGGAAAATTCTTGACGCTGGGGCAAATACAAATCATTAAAAAAAACGGGCCAAGTGCGAGTTGGACTCGCCTATGAAGGGTTCCGCAGCAGCAATAAGGTTTATTAATAAGGAAATTAAAAGGTTCTTGATTTATTTTTATATTTCAGTTGATTTAATGAAAGTTAAATTAAGGTTTACTATTTATGACGTATAAAAAATACTACTCGCTATATCTCCTTCAAACCAATTTTCGTTGGTAGTTTTTATAGTAATTGTAGATCATATATTTTTTTTAGAATTATCATGCTGCTTTAGAAGTTAGAGGGGGGGGGGGGACACACATTTTACCACTTTGGAAAAGTCTCTCTCGCAAACTATTCAGGTTAGAAAAAAATGATGTTAGAAACATCAATATGATTTTGAAAGACCTATCCATAAATACCCCACACGTATGGGTAAGATGAAAAAAAAATATATTTTTGTTTCAGTTGTACCTATGGGGACCCCTAAAATTTTCAATATTTTTTCCATTTTTTGTATCAAAATCTTAATGCGGTTTACAGACTACATCTACTTACCAAGTTTCAATAGTATAGCTCTTATAGTTTCGGAGAAAAGTGGCTGTGACTACGGACGGACAGACAGACAGACATGACGAATCTATAAGGGTTCCGTTTTTTGCCATTGGCTACGAAACCCAAAAAATGCCTTTTCAGCGCTGCTACAGTGATACAGTAAACTCTACAAGAGGGACACATACACACCATAAATTAACACTTCGTTTTGTTATAACATGCAGATAATCAACTACTTTAGGTATTTTACCAACCACTTAATAATAATAATAATTCAACACTGCGTACATAGATTTGCATAGAGCAGAATGTGCGTATTTAGCTTTTGGTCAACACACAACTATACCATTTTTACAGTATAAGCTAACAGAAAGTTTTTTAAACCGTCGATTATATTTCTATGATTTATAAATTATTGCCCATATAAGGCATAAAATAATTTCCGAGCTACAATAACATTTACAAGGCCGCTAGAATGTTACTTACGGCTGTACTGAAATTAATGTGTAATAACAAACTTTATAACGATTTCCACTTAACAAATTATTTTCGAGTAAAACGAACTCCAACAATGCTTATGTAAGTGATAGATAATTATGCTTTTACAGTTTACAAACTTCGTAAACGTTTAATTAATTTTCGATGAAACCGGCAAAGTAATAACTTGCCGAATTCAGAATATTACAGGCACTTAGACACAAGTTAAATATGGTAAAAATATCAATATTGGTAATATTGGTCAATATTGGTTTTAGGAGTGTTTTACGTTTAGTATATTTTTTTGCCGAACCGCAGAAATGCAAAATGTTTTTAATTCAGTGAAAATACCATTGAAACACAGCAGGTACTATATTATTTTCATAATAAAATGTTGCCTACAGCTCGACAAGGCTTTAAATGAACGTGGCGAAAAAAGGAACTATCGCTGCCATCATACAAAAATGTCATTTTTGACAGTTCTCCTTTACCAGCAGCGCTCCCGCCCACGTTCATTTAAAGCCTTGTCGCACTCTATATTGATGGGAGCTTTAAATTACATAACCCATTAGGTTCTGGAGGGTTCCGTGAACGAGTAACATTAAACATCAACTCATATTAATTATTCAGTTGGATTATTACATATTTCACATTACAATTAATTTTGACACATACACTAATAAAAAAAATATTAATCTTGCCAAAATGAAAGTGCCTTTGTACAGGATGTACTTAACAGAACAAAGTGATAATTTTTGAGGGTGTCTATGTGTCGCTTATATTATAGAGTTCAGTGTAAAAGTAGCGTGCAATTTGTATGAGCAAGCGCCCCATCGTCCTGAATTTAGTATTTACCAATATAAAAGTTTAAAAAGTATCTCTTTTAGCGCTGCACTTTCACAGTGAACTGTACACAGGGGGAACTCATGCAAACCCACGTATGTGAAGCTAGCATGACAAAGTTAGCAAAATAACTCAGGATTGCGTTATTAATTAGGTGCTAATTGAGTGCTATTTTGGTACAAAAACCGCGAATTTAGTAAATCCACTCCACTCCACTAAATTCGGAATAAAATCTAATACCTTCACGCGAAGCTAGCAGTGTACATAACCAAAAACCTTAAAAATGATGATATAGCTTCGTAATAAATACTTAGCTAATAAGTGCTCATTAAATGCTCTTTCAGTGCACAAACTGCGAATTTAGTGCTCTTCAAAATTTGCGATAAATGCGAATACTGCTACCTTCACGTGAAGCTAGCAGTGTAAAACACCAAAAACCTTAATTATGATTATCTGAGTCCTGGATAAGTACTTTATTAATAAGTGCTCATTAGGTGCTGGCAATAAACATGAAAAAAATTTTTAAAAATGCATTTTTTTATTTTTTTATACCGTATAGTTATACTGCTAACTTCACGGTACCAGCGATGCTCCTCTTGATTCGAGTACTTTGACTAATTCCACACTCATAAATGATACACAGGAATTAAGTGCTCATTAAGTGCTAGCAATAGGCGGTGAAAACAAAAGAAAATATGCATTTTATTATTTTACCATTTGTGAGTGTGGAATTCGTCAAAATAAGTAAATCAAGAGGAGCGTCTCGCTGGTACCGTGAAGTTAGCATTATACGGAATAAAGATTTAAAAAATGCATATTTTAACATTTTTTTCTGCTTATCGCTAGCACTTAATGAGCACTTAATTCCTATGTACCATTTATGAGTGTAGAATTCGTCAAAGTACTCGAATCAAGAGGAGCATCTCGCTGGTACCGTGAAGTGAGCAGTATACGGTATAAAGATTTAAAAAATGCATATTTTCTTTTGTTTTCGCCGCCTATCGCTAGCACTCAATGAGCACTAAATTTCTATGTATCATTTATGACTGTGAAATTCGTCAAAGTACTCGAATCAAGAGGAGCATCTCGCTGGTACCGTGAAGTTAGCAGTATACGGAATAAAGATTTAAAAAATGCATATTTTAACATTTTTTCCTCTGCTTATCGCTAGCACTTAATGAGCACTTAATTCCTTTGTACCATTTATGAGTGTGGAATTCGTCAAAGTACTCGAATCAAGAGGAGCATCTGCTGGTACCGTGAAGTGAGCAGTATACGGTATAAAGATTTAAAAAATGCATACTTCTTTTGTTTCCGCCACCTGTCGCTAGCACTTAATGAGCACTTAATTCCTATGTATCATTTATGAGTGTGAAATTCTTCAAAGTACTCGAATCAAGAGGAGCATCTCGCTGGTATCGTGAAGTTAGCAGTATACGGAATAAAGATTTAAAAAATGCAAATTTTAATATTTTTTTCTCTGCCTATCGCTAACACTTAATGAGCACTTAATTCCTATGTACCATTTATGAGTGTGGAATTCGTCAAAGTACTCGAATCAAGAGGAGTATCTCGCTGGTACCGTGAAGTTAGCAGTATACGGAATAAAGATTTAAAAAATGCACATTTTAATATTTTTTTCTCTGCCTATCGCTAGCACTTAATGAGCACTTAATTCCTATGTACCATTTATGAGTGTGGAATTCGTCAAAGCACTTAAATCAAGAGGAGTATCTCGCTGGTACCGTGAAGTTAGCAGTATACGGTATAAAAATAAAAAAATGCATATTTTCTTTTGTTTTCGCTGCCTATCGCTAGCACCTAATGAGCACTTAATTCTTATGTATCATTTATAAGTGTGGAATTCGTCAAAGTACTCGAATCAAGAGGAGCATCTCGCTGGTACCGTGAAGTGAGCAGTATACTGTATTAAGTTTTAAAAAATGCATTTTTTCTTTTTTTTCGCCGCCCTTCGCTAGCACTTAATGAGCACTTAATTCCTATGTATCATTTATGAGTGTGGAATTCGTCAAAGTACTCGAATCAAGAGGAGCATCTCGCTGGTACCGTGAAGTGAGCAGTATACGGTATAGAGATTTAAAAAATGCATATTTTCTTTTGTTTTCGCCGCCTATCGCTAGCACTCAATGAGCACTAAATTTCTATGTATCATTTATGAGTGTGAAATTCGTCAAAGTACTTAAATCAAGAGGAGTATCTCGCTGGTACCGTGAAGTTAGCAGTATACGTAATAAAAATAAAAAAACGCATATTTTCTTTTGTTTTCGCCGCCTATCGCTAGCACTTAATGAGCACTTAATTCCTATGTATCATTTATGAGTGTGGAATTCGTCAAAGTACTCGAATCAAGAGGAGCATCTCACTGGTACCGTGAAGTGAGCAGTATACTGTATTAAGTTTTAAAAAATGCATATTTTCTTTTTTTTCGCCGCCCATCGCTAGCACTTAATGAGCACTTAATTCCTATGTATCATTTATGAGTGTGGAATTCGTCAAAGTACTCGAATCAAGAGGAGCATCTCACTGGTACCGTGAAGTGAGCAGTATACGGTATAAAGATTTAAAAAATGCATATTTTCTTTTGTTTTCACCGCCTATCGCTAGCACTCAATGAGCACCAAATTTCTATGTATCATTTATGAGTGTGAAATTCGTAAAAGTACTCGAATCAAGAGGAGCATCTCGCTGGTATCGTGAAGTTAGCAGTATACGGAATAAAGATTTAAAAAATGCATATTTTAACATTTTTCCTCTGCTTATCGCTAGCACTTAATGAGCACTTAATTCCTATGTACCATTTATGAGTGTGGAATTCGTCAAAGTATTCGAATCAAGAGGAGCATCTTGCTGGTACCGTGAAGTTAGCAGTATACGGAATAAAGATTTAAAAAATGCATATTTTAATATTTTTTCTCTGCCTATCGCTAGCACTTAATGAGCACTTAATTCCTATGTACCATTTATGAGTGTGGGATTCGTCAAAGTACTTAAATCAAGAGGAGCATCTCGCTGGTACCGTGAAGTTAGCAGTATACGGTATAAAATAATAAAATGCATATTTTCTTTTGTTTTCGCCGCCTATTGCTAGCACTTATTGAGCACTTAATTCCAATGTATCATTTATGAGTGTGGAATTCGTCAAAGTTCTCGAATCAAGAGGAGCATCTCTCTGGTACCGTGAAGTTAGCAGTATACGGAATAAAGATTTAAAAAATGCATATTTAAAATTTTTTTCTCTGCCTATCGCTAGCACTTAATGAGCACTTAATTCCTATGTATCATTTAAGAGTGTGGAATTCGTCAAAGTACTCAAATCAAGAGAAGCATCTTGCTGGTACCGTGAAGTTAGCAGTATAACTATACGGTATAAATAAATAAAAAAATGCATTTTTAAAAATTTTTTTCACGTTTATTGCCAGCACCTAATGAGCACTTATTAATAAAGTACTTATCAAGGACTCAGATAATCATAATTAAGGTTTTTGGTTTTTTACACTGCTAGCTTCACGTGAAGGTAGCAGTATTCGCATTTATCGCAAATTTTGAAGAGCACTAAATTCGCAGTTTGTGCACTGAAAGAGCACTTAATGAGCACTTATTAGCTAAGTATTTATTACGAAGCTATATCATCATTTTAAAGGTTTTTGGTTATGTACACTGCTAGCTTCACGTGAAGGTAGCAGTATTAGCTTTTATTCCGAATTTAGTGGAGCACTAAATTCGCGGTTTTTGCACCAAAATAGCACTCAATTAGCACCTAATTCATAACGCAATCCCGAGTTATTTTGCTAACTTTGTCATGCTAGCTTCACATACGTTGCAAACCCTAAAGTTTTGTCACTTTGTTTTATTACACCATGTATATCATCATCATATTATAATAAGTATACTATTATAGCTGACCCGACAAAAGTTGTTTTGCCATATAAATTATTTCAAGTATCAATATAAAAAGTAGCTAGTAGCCTAGTCTTTTCTAGCGTTCGATACGTGTCCACTGCTAATCCGCCAGGTCCTCTAAACCTCATTTCCTCCCCACGTAGACAGATTATCCTAATTAATTCTAAACATTGGAAGTGATTCTATTTGCTACGCTCTACGTGAGTCCAGGGGATAATGGTTTCCACTGTACCTAGTACAGATCGATAGTACCAGCTCTTAGTGGTGTGAGGTTAGGTTTATTTTTTCCTATATTTTTCTGCTTTACTTACTTTGTTACATTTACAAAGTTATCCAAAGTTATTAAACCAGTTACTATCCCTTCCTATAAGAGCTAGACTTTGTCAATGTTATCTGTTAGCAATTTTACGTCTATATCTAAGGCCACCTAACGCGCAAATTCCTAAAATTGGGAATGCAGAATTTTTAAATTTCAAAAATTTTGTTTGTTATATTTGATTTCTTATATGAATATAAGTTTAGATTAAATGTTGTCTGTATGTTCTGCAGTAAGAATCCTTAGTAACGTCGAATTCCAGACCAAATCATCTAGAAAGTCTGATATTTCTGTCTTGATTACTTTGTAATAACGAGCAGAAATATTATATCAGAGATCGATATTGGACATAATATTCCCATTTATCTCGTACGAGATATTGGCGATAGATGAGTCGATAGACTAGACATTATCTGTGCCTCAATCCTCGTGTCAGCGCGATAGAAAAAGGTCTCAAAATGTAAGCCTTATGAAATTGCTTTTAGAGCCAATGTAGGTAATTACTTTTTCAATCTGTTTCATTTTATAAAAATACATCAATGTTTATTACAGCGATCTAATAATAATTTATAGCAGTAAGTTGATGATTGCAACAAAGATTCGTTAACAAAATATAGAATAAGCATTAATATTATACTTACCTATGCAGGAAATGTTTAATGTACCTACAATACACACAATGTAAGCTGAGGTAAATAATAATATTATCATGGTAATATATGGTTTTATAATGCTCCCATACAAAAAACACATTTTTTGCCTATTTTTGCTCTATAACGGTACGGAACCCTTCATGCGCGAGTCCGACTCGCACTTGGCTGATTCATTTAAACTTTAGTATTGGAAAATTCATGACGAAACCTTTTCTACTGTAGCGATTGGGAAAAACACGCAGAAAACGCGCACGTCTGATCGCACCCTAAGCAACACTTTGTTTTGTTACATTGTAAATTATGTCGCAGGGAAAAGAGGATATCAAGGATTTCACGATATCCCTAGGCATATCACAAACTCCCGGTAGATGCCGAATATTCTTGTTTGTTACGTCTTCTTACTAAAAATATCTAGTGATATGTCATTTCACTAAACTAAATCTAGTGAAATGCCAGAAACGCGGATACCGCCGAATAAAAATCGAGCCACTCATTTCTCTCGCTCGCTCTAGTTCCCACACGTGACACGGGCACTAGTGGGAGTGAAACAAATGCGTCGCTCAAGCTGGCGCGGCTCGTCTAGCCTGGAGGCAGACAGACAGACTGACCCTTTGGGTATGGAACCGTAAAAACTAGGATAATCGAAGAGCTAGAGTACCTGTAGTACCTGTGCCTGTCCAAGAGCCTAACCAAACTAGAGATCGACATGCCACCCTTACAAAAAATATTCAACTTGGTCGGCCGCTTCATTTGACGTCAAAAATCAAAGGTCTGAAGTATCTGATGAAGAACCCTCAGTTGGTTTCAACAGTATGATTCAGAGATATGGTGATGCCCCTGTCAGATCTGCTATAGTTGCATTACACGTGTGATAATAATAATAATAACTCCCACTCTGGTTTTGGTGACAATGGCCGGTTTCATTGGAACCAGGCCAAGAGTAATTTTATAGTGCCCAAGTGTGTGCGCAGTACACAAGTGCAATCTCTATATTCCTTTACTCTCATAACCCGGTGGGACGGAAGACTGACACGACCGGGGAGAGATCAGGCGCAGGGCCGACTTTTTATATGCCCATCCGACACATGGATCATCTAACATCTTACTTGTCAGATTCAGATGTTAGATGATCCTATCAAAGTACCCGTGTGTATACTAGAGCAAGCGAGAGAAATGCGTGGCTTGATTTTTTTCGGCGGTGTCCACTTTTCTGACGTTTCTCTAGGTTTAATTTAGTGAAATGACATATCACTAGATATTTTTAGTAAGAAGACGTAACAAACAAGAATATTCGGCATCTACCGGGAGTTCGTGATATCCCTAGGGATATCGTGAAATCCCTGATATCCTCTTTTCCCTGCGATATATGCACTATACAGCCGAACATACAACCTCCCCCTTTTTGGGAGTCGGTTAAAAAATAGGCAACTAAAACCATCATGTGTGACCATCTGTGATGCATAGCTACAACTGACAATTACAAGGTCTACATAATCGTATGTAACTGCGGTAGTGGAGAAAGCTTTCTTGAACTTATTAAAATGTGCGACAGTTTCTCACCGGGCTAGTGGCAGAACCGCGCACGTGTCGGCGGCAGTCGGCGGCAGTCAATGGCAGTCGACGGCAACCGACGGCAGCCATTGATAGTTTATGACGCTTGCAGGGGGCCTACCACGACCTTTCCTAAAACTATCATATTTCCAGAACACTCTGTTATAATTTTACTAAAAAGCAGTAAAAAATGCAAAACATTGTTAAATCCGCTGTAATATAACAATTTTTTTTAAATCGCTAGCCTTAACGTTAAAGTAATAAATGATTATCTGTCAAACGGTATCGCTTAGTAGGTGGTGGTAGGCCCCCAGTTCTGACGTACCGCCTAAAGGTAAGCGTCCACAGGTCGGTATCGTACGCAACGGACGTCTAGCATCAAACGGATAATTTTTTCACAGTACGTTCGCTGAATCGGCAGCGTACGGATACTTTTTAGCATACTCGGTAGAGTAGCCTAGTAAATGAATGCTCAAAAAGGGGGTGTGAATGGAAAAGTCGAAAGCAGAAAGACGAACACCCAAAAAAGCCCAAGCTCTGGCGCAAAAGTAAGGTATCTCAGTTTTTTTGTATATTTTATTAGTAAAAGAAATGACTTAGGAACTTTATTTGTTTCGACGGCTGCCGTCGACTGCCGCTGACACGTACCGCCGACTGCCGCCGACGCGTGCCGCCGACACGAGCCGTTCGTCTGTAAGCGCTCTAAGCGTCACTATACTGTACTCGGCGAAACATGGCGGTAGCGGTCATTGACTTCTTGTCAGAAACTTGCCATTTTCTTTATAAACCGCGATTGTCAATGAAGTGTCAGATATTGTTAATCACGGTTTTGTATAGAAAATGACAAGTTTGTGACAGGGAGTCAATGACCGCTCCCGCCATGTTTCGCCGAGTACAGTATAGACGTTTAAAAATTTCAGAAGTCTAGCTATAGCGGTTTTTGAGATACAGCCTGAATACAGACAGACAGACGGACAAACATCGAAGTCGAACAGGGTCCTGTTTTTACCATTTGAGAACGGAACTCTTAAAATCACATTTTAATAAAAGCGTGTAATTTCATGCAACAAACGTCCCAAAAGCAAATTTTGACAACTTGTTTTATAATCTTACCTTCCTCTGTCCTCCCTAATGTGTGTCATGATCTAATTGGGGGTAGCGAATAGCGATTGATGGCTTCATTTAAATTAGGTTAATTGTCCTCTCGCGCGGCTTTTATCACCAGCCGCTGTTACCCAACTTCTGCACTCGTTTCACCACTTAGAACCTATTGTAAGACAATCCGTAAATCCATTTCTTTAGATGAAATTTGACATTGTTTAAAGTTGTTTCCATTGATAAGACTCCAAAAGTACAAGATGAAAAAACGAAGATCTCTAAATTCTGCTCAATCTCTAAATCTCAATAGCTTTGTCCTCACTGTGCCTTCTTCTGTTCGTCAAGGGCATGCGTCGCGGGCATGCCTCTCGTTCGCTGTTGACAGTGCTATAACGCATGCCCTTGACGAACAGAAAAAGGCACAGTGTGGACAAAGCTAATAGACTATACAGGTTGTTACACAACAAAGCTCACATATCGGCGCCGAGAGATTTATTTTAATTTTTGTAAGGGAAAATTCTTGACGCTGGGGCAAATACAAATCATTAAAAAAAACCGGCCAAGTGCGAGTTGGACTCGCCTATGAAGGGTTCCGCAGCAGCAATAAGGTTTATTAATAAGGAAATTAAAAGGTTCTTGATTTATTTTTATATTTCAGTTGATTTAATGAAAGTTAAATTAAGGTTTACTATTTATGACATATAAAAAATACTACTCGCTAGATCTCCTTCAAACCAATTTTCGTTGGTAGTTTTTATAGTAATTGTAGATCATATATTTTTTTTAGAATAATCATGCTGCTTTAGAAGTTAGGGGGGGGGGGGGGGACACACATTTTACCACTTTGGAAAAGTCTCTCTCGCAAACTATTCAGGTTAGAAAAAAATTATGTTAGAAACATCAATATGATTTTGAAAGACCTATCCATAAATACCCCACACGTATGGGTAAGATGAAAAAAAAATATATTTTTGTTTCAGTTGTACCTATGGGGACCCCTAAAATTGTCAATATTTTTTCCATTTTTGTATCAAAATCTTAATGCGGTTTACAGACTACATCTACTTACCAAGTTTTAATAGTATAGCTCTTATAGTTTCGGAGAAAAGTGGCTGTGACTACGGACGGACAGACAGACAGACATGACGAATCTATAAGGGTTCCGTTTTTTGCCATTGGCTACGAAACCCAAAAAATGCCTTTTCAGCGCTGCTACAGTGATACAGTAAACTCTACAAGAGGGACACATACACACCATAAATTAACACTTCGTTTTGTTATAACCTGCAGATAATCAACTACTTTAGGTATTTTACCAACCACTTAATAATAATAATAATACAACACTGCGTACATAGATTTGCATAGAGCAGAATGTGCGTATTTAGCTTTTGGTCAACACACAACTATACCATTTTTACAGTATAAGCTAACAGAAAGTTTTTTAAACCGTCGATTATATTTCTATGATTTATAAATTATTGCCCATATAAGGCATAAAATAATTTCCGAGCTACAATAACATTTACAAGGCCGCTAGAATGTTACTTACGGCTGTACTGAAATTAATGTGTAATAACAAACTTTATAACGATTTCCACTTAACAAATTATTTTCGAGTAAAACGAACTCCAACAATGCTTATGTAAGTGATAGATAATTATGCTTTTACAGTTTACAAACTTCGTAAAAGTTTAATTAATTTTCGATGAAACCGGCAAAGTAATAACTTGCCGAATTCAGAATATTACAGGCACTTAGACACAAGTTAAATATGGTAAAAATATCAATATTGGTAATATTGGTCAATATTGGTTTTAGGAGTGTTTTACGTTTAGTATATTTTTTTGCCGAACCGCAGAAATGCAAAATGTTTTTAATTCAGTGAAAATACCATTGAAACACAGTAGGTACTATATTATTTTCATAATAAAATGTTGCCTACAGCTCGACAAGGCTTTAAATGAACGTGGCGAAAAAAGGAACTATCGCTGCCATCATACAAAAATGTCATTTTTGACAGTTCTCCTTTACCAGCAGCGCTCCCGCCCACGTTCATTTAAAGCCTTGTCGCACGCTATATTGATGGGAGCTTTAAATTATATAACCCATTAGGTTCTGGAGGGTTCCGTGAACGAGTAACATTAAACATCAACTCATATTAATTATTCAGTTGGATTATTACATATTTCACATTACAATTAATTTTGACACACACACTAATAAAAAAAAACATTAATCTTGCCAAAATGAAAATGCCTTTGTACAGGATGTACTTAACAGAACAAATATATAATTTTTGAGGGTATCTATGTGTCGCTTATATTATAGAGTTCAGTGTAAAAGTAGCGTGCATTTTGTATGAGCAAGCGCCCCATCGTCATGAATTTAGTATTTACCAATATAAAAGTTTGAAAAGTATCTCTTTTAGCGCTGCACTTTCACAGTGAACTGTACACAGAGGGAAGTCATGCAAACCCACGTATGTGAAGCTAGCATGACAAAGTTAGCAAAATAACTCGGGATTGCGTTATTAATTAGGTGCTAATTGAGTGCTATTTTGGTGCAAAAACCGCGAATTTAGTGCTCCACTAAATTCGGAATAAAAGCTAATACTGCTACCTTCACGCGAAGCTAGCAGTGTACATAATCAAAAACCTTTAAAATGATGATATAGCTTCGTAATAAATACTTAGCTAATAAGTGCTCATTAAGTGCCCTTTAGTGCACAAACTGCGAATTTAGTGCTCTTCAAAATTTGCGATAAATGCGAATACTGCTAGCTTCACGTGAAGCTGGCAGTGTAAAAAACCAAAAACCTTAATTATGATTATCTGAGTCCTTGATAAGTACTTTATTAATAAGTGCTCATTAGGTGCTGGCAATAAACGTGAAAACAATTTAAAAAATGCATTTTTTTATTTTTTTATACCGTATATTGCTAACTTCACGGTACCAGTAAGATGCTTCTCTTGATTTGAGTACTTTGACGTATTCCACACTCATAAATGATACATAGGAATTAAGTGCTCATTAAGTGCTAGCGACAGGCGGCGAAAACAAAAGAAAATATGCATTTTTTAAATCTTTATACGGTATAAATTTCTATATTCTTATTATTATTTTAATATTCTTTTTGCCGCCTATTGCTAGCACTTAATGAGCACTTAATTCCCATGTACCATTTATGAGTGTGGAATTCGTCAAAGTACTTAAATCAAGAGGAGCATCTCGCTGGTACCGTGAAGTGAGCAGTATACGGTATAAAGATTTAAAAAATGCACATTTTCTTTTGTTTTCGCCACCTATCGCTAGCACTCAATGAGCACTAAATTCCCATGTACCATTTATGAGTGTGGAATTCGTCAAAGTACTTAAATCAAGAGGAGCATCTCGCTGGTACCGTGAAGTGAGCAGTATACGGTATAAAGATTTAAAAAATGCATATTTTCTTTTGTTTTCGCCACCTATCGCTAGCACTCAATAAGCACTAAATTTCTATGTATCATTTATGAGTGTGAAATTCGTCAAAGTACTCGAATCAAGGGGAGCATCTCGTTGGTACCCTGAAGTGAGCAGTATACGGTATAAAGATTTAAAAAATGCATATTTTCTTTTGTTTTCGCCGCCTATCGCTAGCACTTAATGAGCACTTAATTCTCATGTACCATTTATGAGTGTGGAATTCGTCAAAGTACTTAAATCAAGAGGAGCATCTCGCTGGTACCGTGAAGTGAGCAGTATACGGTATAAAGATTTAAAAAATGCATATTTTCTTTTGTTTTCGCCGCCTATCGCTAGCACTCAATAAGCACTAAATTTCTATGTATCATTTATGAGTGTGAAATTCGTCAAAGTACTCGAATCAAGGGGAGCATCTCGTTGGTACCGTGAAGTGAGCAGTATACGGTATAAAGATTTAAAAAATGCATATTTTCTTTTGTTTTCGCCGCCTATCGCTAGCACTTAATGAGCACTTAATTCTCATGTACCATTTATGAGTGTGGAATTCGTCAAAGTACTTAAATCAAGAGGAGCATCTCGCTGGTACCGTGAAGTGAGCAGTATACGGTATAAAGATTTAAAAAATGCATATTTTCTTTTGTTTTCGCCGCCTATCGCTAGCACTTAATGAGCACTTAATTCCTGTGTATCATTTATGAGTGTGGAATTCGTCAAAGTACTCGAATCAAGAGGAGCATCTCGCTGGTATTGTGAAGTTAGCAGTATACGGTATAAAATGATAAAATGCATATTTTCTTTTATTTTCGCCGCCTATTGCTAGCATTTAATGAGCACTTAATTCCTATGTATCATTTAAGAGTGTGGAATTCGTCAAAGTACTCAAATCAAGAGAAGCATCTTGCTGGTACCTTGAAGTTAGCAGTATAACTAATAATAATACCGTATAAAAAAACTAAAAAATGAATTTTTTAATTTTTTTTCACGTTTATTGCCAGCACCTAATGAGCACTTATTAATAAAGTACTTATCAAGGACTCAGATAATCATAATTAAGGTTTTTGGTTTTTTACACTGTCAGCTTCACGTGAGCACTAAATTCGCAGTTTGTGCACTGAAAGAGCACTTAATGAGCACTTATTAGCTAAGTATTTATTACGAAGCTATATCATCATTTTAAAGGTTTTTGATTATGTACACTGCTAGCTACGCGTGAAGGTAGCAGTATTAGCTTTTATTCCGAATTTAGTGGAGCACTAAATTCGCGGTTTTTGCACCAAAATAGCACTCAATTAGCACCTAATTCATAACGCAATCCCGAGTTATTTTGCTAACTTTGTCATGCTAGCTTCACATACGTTGCAAACCCTAAAGTTTTGTCACTTTGTTTTATTATACCGTGTATATCATCATCATATTATGATAAGTATACTATTACAGCTGACCCGACTAAAGTTGTTTTGCCATATAAATTATTTCAAGTATCAATATAAAAAGTAGCTAGTAGCCTAGTCTTTTCTAGCGTTCGATACGTGTCCACTGCTAATCCGCCAGGTCCTCTAAACCTCATTTCCTCCCCACGTAGACAGATTATCCTAATTAATTCTAAACATTGGAAGTGATTCTATTTGCTACGCTCTACGTGAGTCCAGGGGATAATGGTTTCCACTGTACCTAGTACAGATCGATAGTACCAGCTCTTAGTGGTGTGAGGTTAGGTTAATTTTTTTCTATATTTTTCTGCTTTACTTACTTTGTTACATTTACAAAGTTATCCAAAGTTATTAAACCAGTTACTATCCCTTCCTATAAGAGCTAGACTTTGTCAATGTTATCTGTTAGCAATTTTACGTCTATATCTAAGGCCACCTAACGCGCAAATTCCTAAAATTGGGAATGCAGAATTTTTAAATTTCAAAAATTTTGTTTGTTATATTTGATTTCTTATATGAATATAAGTTTAGATTAAATGTTGTCTGTATGTTCTGCAGTAAGAATCCTTAGTAACGTCGAATTCCAGACCAAATCATCTAGAAAGTCTGATATTTCTGTCTTGATTACTTTGTAATAACGAGCAGAAATATTATATCAGAGATCGATATTGGACATAATATTCCCATTTATCTCGTACGAGATATTGGCGATAGATGAGTCGATAGACTAGACATTATCTGTGCCTCAATCCTCGTGTCAGCGCGATAGAAAAAGGTCTCAAAATGTAAGCCTTATGAAATTGCTTTTAGAGCCAATGTAGGTAATTACTTTTTCAATCTGTTTCATTTTATAAAAATACATCAATGTTTATTACAGCGATCTAATAATAATTTATAGCAGTAAGTTGATGATTGCAACAAAGATTCGTTAACAAAATATAGAATAAGCATTAATATTATACTTACCTATGCAGGAAATGTTTAATGTACCTACAATACACACAATGTAAACTGAGGTAAATAATAATATTATCATGGTAATATATGGTTTTATAATGCTCCCATACAAAAAACACATTTTTTGCCTATTTTTGCTCTATAACGGTACGGAACCCTTCATGCGCGAGTCCGACTCGCACTTGGCTGATTCATTTAAACTTTAGTATTGGAAAATTCATGACGAAACCTTTTCTGCTGTAGCGATTGGGAAAAACACGCAGAAAACGCGCACGTCTGATCGCACCCTAAGCAACACTTTGTTTTGTTACATTGTAAATTATGTCGCAGGGAAAAGAGGATATCAAGGATTTCACGATATCCCTAGGCATATCACAAACTCCCGGTAGATGCCGAATATTCTTGTTTGTTACGTCTTCTTACTAAAAATATCTAGTGATATGTCATTTCACTAAACTAAATCTAGTGAAATGCCAGAAACGCGGATACCGCCGAATAAAAATCGAGCCACTCATTTCTCTCGCTCGCTCTAGTTCCCACACGTGACACGGGCACTAGTGGGAGTGAAACAAATGCGTCGCTCAAGCTGGCGCGGCTCGTCTAGCCTGGAGACAGACAGACAGACTGACCCTTTGGGTATGGAACCGTAAAAACTAGGATAATCGAAGAACTAGAGTACCTGTAGTACCTGTGCCTGTACAAGAGCCTAACCAAACTAGAGATCGACATGCCACCCTTACAAAAAATATTCAACTTGGTCGGCCGCTTCATTTGACGTCAAAAATCAAAGGTCTGAAGTATCTGATGAAGAACCCTCAGTTGGTTTCAACAGTATGATTCAGAGATATGGTGATGCCCCTGTCAGATCTGCTATAGTTGCATTACACGTGTGATAATAATAATAATAACTCCCACTCTGGTTTTGGTGACAATGGCCGGTTTCATTGGAACCAGGCCAAGAGTAATTTTATAGTGCCCAAGTGTGTGCGCAGTACACAAGTGCAATCTCTATATTCCTTTACTCTCATAACCCGGTGGGACGGAAGACTGACACGACCGGGGAGAGATCAGGCGCAGGGCCGACTTTTTATATGCCCATCCGACACATGGATCATCTAACATCTTACTTGTCAGATTCAGATGTTAGATGATCCTATCAAAGTACCCGTGTGTATACTAGAGCAAGCGAGAGAAATGCGTGGCTTGATTTTTTTCGGCGGTGTCCACTTTTCTGACGTTTCTCTAGGTTTAATTTAGTGAAATGACATATCACTAGATATTTTTAGTAAGAAGACGTAACAAACAAGAATATTCGGCATCTACCGGGAGTTCGTGATATCCCTAGGGATATCGTGAAATCCCTGATATCCTCTTTTCCCTGCGATATATGCACTATACAGCCGAACATACAACCTCCCCCTTTTTGGGAGTCGGTTAAAAAATAGGCAACTAAAATTATTGCATGCACACGTTAGGGTCTTTTCAGCTTACAATTTTAGTCTGGCTATGTTCACATGTAGTATGTTATAGGTTAGCCGTTAGTTATCTAGGTAAGCCAGTGTTTGCTCACCGCGAGCCTTTACTGCTGTTTAACTGTTCCATTAACTAAACACGTTGTTACTGCTGCGGTTAACTGTTGTCTAAATATATTGAGCCTAAATGCATTATCAGTCGGACGTTTGCACAATGCATATAATTGATTATGATGCGTTATTACCAAGTGACATTTAATAGTGTTTTTATATTTATTAGCATGATCAATATCTGTATTCAAAATAAATTAAAAGGAGCTAAGTTATTACACACAAGTTATATCTATACACTTCCTAAGAGTAACAATAAACTTCTAAAAAGAATGATAAAACTAACATTTTTCTAATACTTTGATAATTTTAATACTTTGGTTTTAATAATTGCAATTAACTATTTTTAATTTTTTTTGATTTTTGATATTACGCCTTTATTGCCCCGGGCAATAAAGGCGTAATATCAAAAATCGTTTTGTTCAGGAGAGACAAAATAAGCTAATTTGTTTATAGTGCAGCGTACAGTGGTCCAAAACAAGCGTTTGAAGTGTCATAAGGAAGCTAATTTTTTTACCAATCTAACCATATAAAAATAATTGTAATAGTGTAAATATTCATTGAAATAATTGAAAAAATGTATAATACAAATAATAATCGATATTATTTCAATTGCAACATTGTTCATGACTTTATTCACACACCAAACCTCCGAGTTTCACGACTGTAAGAATATAATACGACGTATTTTTCACTTTAAATTTCGAGCGTACCGGCCGATTACCACCTTCTTCTAGGAAATCTTACAGCCAAAGCTTAGCTGTATTATCCTCTAATCGCATAATTTTAGAATCCTATCAATGAATCATATTTTTATGTAATCATTGTAATGGACTGAGTTTATAATGTGATTTTTAACG
The DNA here is from genome assembly GCA_905333045.1 of Lysandra bellargus. NCBI lineage: Eukaryota > Metazoa > Arthropoda > Insecta > Lepidoptera > Lycaenidae > Lysandra > Lysandra bellargus. The sequence continues at coordinate 3,015,520 of HG995334.1, read as the reverse complement.
ATTTTGGACGAAAGTCTATGAAATTAATACGTATCTTTATGTGTTTTACCAATTTTTTGTTAAATTAAATTTTTTATGATGATCACCTAAAAAAACCTATGAAATGACATACTTTTTATTAAATATTAAAATTTGGGGAACCACACAATCCCTGAGCTCGACTACGTCTTATCACGTAGTAATGTGAATATTTCTGTTCCTTATAATAATATTATGTAATTGCCATTTAAAAAATATATAATATGACTGCTACCAAGTCTAAACTAAAAATTAAATTTATTTAACAATTTTTTTTTACAGAAAGCCTTGTAAAGGCGCGCCCAGATGCAGATGGCATTGCCAACAACGAATAGTGCTCTACTGCACAAAATTTGTATGGAAATAACCTAAGATATTATTACTATTATCATTTTTAAATTTACTGAAGTTATAGAAAATAAGAAGAATTTAGTAGCATTTACTCCTTAACAAAAAGAATGGCCCACCCACTTTATCAAGAAGATTTCTCTATGGCCCAATTTTCAATCGTCATTAAAATAGTAGGATAATATTATTTGGCTTAACGATTATTATAAGATTAAACTAATAAATAACTCAACTATTTAAAATAAATATAATTTGAATCTCTCTAGTATAAAATATTGGCACGTTGATTTTTGTCAGCAAAGGCGGCACCGGTTTCGCAAACACCTTTTTTGTATCTTTATAATATTGTTATAAACAAATATTATATTATAACTTTAAAGCAGCAAGTTTATCCTTCTCACTGTTATCATTTTATTCATTCCGAAACTGTAACAATTTTTTTTTAATGTTAGGTGTTTTGTTCACAAATTACCGATTTTTAGCTACTGGGTTAGGCTCATTTTTAATGATCTACTTTTGCCATTTACACTGTTAAATCGCTTTTTAAAATCATTTACACATCTACAAAGATAAACAAGACTTATTTAGGATGACAGATTTCGTGTTAAAATCTAATTTTATATTGATATCTGCTTGAATACGCGCGCCTTCAGATTTCTTCTGACTTGGCGTAGATGGGTGTTCAAAAAATTTTTCCTAACAAAGCAATCTACAAAAACCGTGGGTTTTAAGATAGGAATGGTTCCATATGTGGTATAAGTTACACGCTTATAAGTTACGTAGAAGTATGTCAGGGAGAAATTTTTCAAACAGCCCTCGTATATAGTAGACGTTCCACGTGGCTCCGCCCACGTAAATTAGGAATTAACGGGAATCTTACATTTTCCTGCAAAAAAAATTCCTATGTCCCTCATCGTGGTCTACTCCATAGCTGTGCCAAATATTTTGAAAAATCATCCAGTAGTTCGTGAGATAAGCACTTTCAAATATTTTTCCCATTTTTTTCCACATTTTCCTCCGATTCCTCGCTATTAATGGTCGCAGCGTGATTTTATATAGCTTCAAGCCTTCCTCAATAAAGAGACTATCCAACGCAGAAATATTTCTTGATTTTTAGAACAAAAAACATAAACAAATTCTTCTACTTCATAGATTTTCCCAAACTTTAAACCCACTATTTATAATGAATGGTAAGTCGTATAAATAGAAGTGATATAATTTTTTATAGAGTTTTTAATGATCTACAATCTTGCCGTACATTATTTTCTTATACGATTTACCTTTTGAAAAAACGGAACAGAGCCTCATTTTCGTACATTTGACATTAAATATTTTTTTAGATTTTTTAGATCACAGGGGACTTTTGAGGTTTTATTTATAATGGTAAGTATACCATGATGTTCAGTAGAACATCACCATAAATTTTCAGATCAATACGAAATATTCCTAGGTCGAAAGTTTGAATTTCCTGTGCTAATAAGTTTACGTAATCGATACTAGGAAGCATGCGTAGGAGTGAAAGTGATGCAGGCACTCAGCGTAACATGACAGTAAGGCGCCGGGATTACAAAAAAAATCCGGGAAGAAAGGCGTAATAGCTAGTACGGCGTAATATGTTGTAATACGTTTGTTACCCAAAAACGTGGTTAAATTCAATACTCTTATTCTTTGCTAAGATATGTAGTGTTAAGATATTCACTGGTTTTTTGTGTTATGTTTCATAGAGTTATGTATGAATACATTTTTAATTTTCAGATAATTTTCCGTTAAATAAAGCTTTCATTGTCATGTATTATAACTAAATATTAATTTAAAAATATGATAAAATTTGGGATGATAGACCGATACTCAGAGAAGCCAAAAATCGAATAACATTAAAAAGGGCGTAACCGGCGTTTACCACTTTATTGCCCGGGGCCAGCGAAATGTCCCTGTCAAAACCCTTTCGTACGAGAGTCCAACCCACACTTGGCTCATCTATCTACAACAATGTACCAATAAAACGAGAAGACAGAACTGTTGAACACTCGTGTTGAGTGTATCAATTACCGAAAATGATACAGAGTACCGTACACGGTGCAATAAAAATACATCACTATTGGGCTCCGGAAATAAGCCGAATAAATCAGACTGTCAGCGATTTGTATCTCCCGGCTAACGGCGGTATTACCATAAATATTACAACGCTCTATCGAGTCGCCCCGACATACCTATTGGCACTCATCACCTATCATTATTTTCATTAAAATATAATGATATTAGTTATTATCACTTTCAGAATTGTTACAGTTTTTAAAAGAAGATATTAATACACAATGTTTTCAAATTAGACAGCACCAGCATCAACACCAGATAAATAATCTGTAAATATTTACTGTATGTGCTAATAGCACCCTCTGCATCGACATTTGCGTAACCTATTGACTTTGAACACAAATTAAGTATTATAATATAGAAGTATATAAATAGAGTCTCAGTCCATCATCGCGTGGCCATTTTGTGCTTATTTTCTTATTTACTAATTGAAGTCAATTTTCATGATTTTATGTTTCAATATACCAGCTGGCCGCCTGGAAATCATAGATCCCAATCCCATGAACTTAATATTATTAAAAACTATGATGTAGGCGTTGCGATTTAATAATAAAGTCGTAGACTATCAAATATTTGTACTCACTAATCATTATTCAGACCTAAAGAGGCCATAATATTAAAGTAAAAGCTATAAATAACTTAAATAATAAATAGCGCTCCTATCCGTGGAGAGCATTTCGACCAAAATATACATCTGTATTACGCATAGAGTGTAGAAGATAATGCACTGAACAATATGCTTAAGCGGTTTTCAGACTATAATGCGTAATAGCTTACAAAATAATATTATTGCTTATAGCATAACAATGTCACTCATTATGAAAACACTGAAAACACTCAGTGCTAGGCTGGACAGCCACCTTCTGAAGCATTAGGTCCATGCACACGTGCATGCCCCGGTGCGCTAGAGGGTGGCAAATATTTAAATTAATATATTTCCTTCTATGTTAAGAATTTTTTATGGGTTGTTTCTTACCTGAATTAAACGTATTTTATTTTATTTATTTATTACGTAACATATATACATATCATCATACTGTATTATACTATGCAGGGTGTATACAAAATACTATTATTGAGTTACTATAACGATATATTATGGTGTGCGATATAAGTATAGGTCTACCAGAATCTGATGGCAATTTTTGACAGCAGATTTTTAAAAAATATCCTTGATCATTGGATTTATTTTTATATTTGCATGTTTAACACACATAATCAGCCAATATTTAGAAAAAAAGGATCAAAATGTTATATTCCAATTACCCCGGTATAGCTAGAGTCAATTTAATTTCTCACTTTTTGCCATCAGATTCTGGTAGACCCTACGAATAATATAACCTAAAGAAACGTAACTCCCATACTAATACAGTTTTAAATTTGGTTCCGTTCGAACTGTCATATAACGTCAGCCTTTATACCGCTCAAGGTCACCTAAATATTGCAAATGTATGAAAAGTGAACCTAAGGTAGAGATCAACTACGATAACATGGCGCGCCCCTCCAAATGACTGTTTCAATGTGTGTAGTGACATCCTTATGAAAGAATTTGTATGTAGTAAGTATTCAACCAATCACAGTACACGTAATATTTCAGTTAATGTCACTTATTACCAAGATTTGTTGGTCAACCAATCATAACTAGCCTACCGCGCAAGACAACGCACTTCAAACGTTTTGAATTTTGGAGGGGCGCACCATATTATCGTAGTTGATGTCTACACTTTTTTGACAAGTATTTTGGAGCATGTTTTTTGACGGAGTTACTCTTCCTTAGATTTTATTATTCGTAGGGTAGACCTTTAATTGTTGTGTACTCGGGGAATTGAGACAGCAGCGCGCAGCGGTCAAATTGAGTCTCTGTCAAAAAACTTGTCATTTTCTAAATAAACCGCGATTGACAAATGACAATGAAGTGTCAGATGTTCCTAGTCGTGCGATATCGTATTTTGCATGCTCGATGTGAAATGAATATGAAGCATAAGTAGTGTGTTTTCGCGGATTCTGGATCACGATTCGTTCCACCCCACCCCCCGCTCGCAGCTCGCAAGCTTTCTCGATCACTTTTTGTCGGTTCGAGCGGCGACATCGCCTAAAAAAATAAAAAATAATAATACAATTAAAGCTAAGGTTAAAATAAAACTTTGGTTTACTTTCAAATAAATTATTTATTTCGTATTGTTCATAAAACAAGATTCAAACATTTTATTCAAAAACATATCATTTTTAAGTGTGTCACTACCAAATTCAGTCTGAAACTCTGAATGACTTGTTATGAAACTTGTATAACAAGTACATTAAACAGTACTCTCCACACACAGAAGTCCAATCATTTTGTAGCCTGATAGTATTATAACGCCATTTTCTTGCATTTCTATTCAAAAACATCCCGTAGGGAATCAAAATATTCACCGATGCCATGTTTGTCTATGTGAATAGCTACCCAGTGAGATCCTGGTTTTGAGTCCGAGTCCAAATTGCTTATAAGATAATATGTAAGAGTCGTTATATGCATTGGCAATCGATTCGCGACATATACGCTATTTTTTAGACTAGGATGAATCTTTTTTAAGTATGATTTTAGTCGTAAAGTATCCATAGTCCGTTAAAAAAAGACTTATTCATTCACTCTATCATACGATTCACACGCAAGTGAAATAAATAAGATAAGACATTCTTATTTAACATGCAATTGACTGGGATTTTTAATAAAAATGAAAGCACAACTTTACAATAATCATTTATTTGCACATCAAAAACATATTACAGATTAAGAACTTAATAATACTTAGATACATATGGTCGCTTCCCTACGGAATGTTTTTGAATAGAAATGCAAGAAAATGGCGTTATAATACTATCAGGCTACAAAATGATTGGACTTCTGTGTGTGGAGAGTACTGTTTTGTACTTGTTATACAAGTTTCATAACAAGTCATTGTCAGAGTTTCAGACTGAATTTGGTAGTGACACACTTAAAAATGATATGTTTTTAACTAAAATGTTTGAATCTTGTTCTATGAACAATACGAAATAAATAATTTATTTGAAAGTAAACCAAAGTCTTATTTTAACCTTAGCTTTACTTGTATTATTTAAAAAAATCTTTGGAATGTTGTTTACGAGGATTGCAACACAGCAAAATGTTATTAGCAGGAATGCATTGTCAATATTTACTAGATACCGAGGGGAACTATATTATATGAATAGTGATTCACAATGCACGAAGACATACTACTATGAGAGTTATTATTATTACATGTTTTAATTAAATAAAAGAACTGTAATGAAAAATTTATCAATTTTTATTTACTTATTTAAAATCTTGTAAGAAATTGAGGTGACGTAAGCGATAAGCCCAGGTAGTCATTACGAACAATAGGACACCGAGGCGAGCATAACAATGCAATAAGTAGCGATTGTAATTATGAAGGAACAATGGAGCGTGGTGATAGTAGATAATGAGGGTTAAGCACAAAAGCTAACTTTGAAACTAGTGCAAATACGCAGAAACGGATCGCATAAATCGAACGGGCATGGTTCAAAACCCCTATTTTGACACCAAACTCTTTTTTTTAGGTGATGTCGCCGCTCGAACCGACAAAAAGTGATCGAGAAAGTTTGCGAGCTGCGAGCGGGGGGTGGGGTGGACCCAGAATCGTGATCCAGAACCCGCGAAAACACACTACTAGCATATCATTTCGAACTCATAAAAAGTTATAGATTATCATTCTAAGAGTTACCAAGAGTGACAGAGATAAGTGCACGTCAGTAATCACCACTTTTTAATTTAAGATGGCAAAGTGTTGATCAGCACTCTCTCAGCAATTTGAGAATCCCTTGGTCTATGGTATAACGTAGTCCTGTAATGGCCGTCGCTGTTAAATTTTCTAAGACATCCGACAAAATATTTATTGGCCAACTCCAAACGGGCTTAAAAGCTATTATAATATTAATATTTCCACGAAATGAATGCTGCGAGAAACTAAATTATTCATGCTAATAACCGCTTATTACAGAAATGGATGATGTAGATTCCACTGCTGTAACTTGTAACAATAATAAATATAATCAACATATTTTAGTAATAATAAATAATAATAATAGGGAATGTTACGCTAATGTCAGAGCAGAGGGGTGGCCCGTATTCACTTTCATTAGTAATAAGTGCAAGTGATTAGGGCAGGTGATTAGTTATTAGGAAAAAGTAAGTGTGGACAGCGACTGTTTAGTGCAAGTGATTAGCCGGCTGCGTAGTAACGTGATTAGTTCTGTATTCACTTTGATTAGTGATTAAGTGCAGGTGACTAGTACAGGTGATGAGTGATTAGTAGAAAGTAAGTGTGGACAGCGACTGATTAGTGCAAGTGACTAGTCGGCTGCGTAGTAACGTGATTAAAAGCGTGTTCTATTTTTTGCGAGTGCAAGTGTGTGACAGATGAAAACCAATTTTGGTTTCGTTTGACAGCTCGAGATTGTTACTATTATTCCGCTAGGTATATAAACTTTATGGGCCAGACTGACGTGGTGTGCCGTGTGAAGCGTCCATAGATATAGTATATCATTATTATATATACCTATTAAAAGTACAAAAGGACACCCTTTCAATTACTTCCATGCTAATCCATACTCATTACTTACTAATATACTAATAATATTATAAATGCGAATGTGTGTCTGTCTGTCTGTTACCTCTTCACGTTTATACCTCAGACGTCAGAACCGATTTTGCTGAAATTTGGCATGTATTTACTTTGAGTCCTGGGAAAGGACATATAAAAATACTTCATGGTCAAATAGTTTTTAATAAAACCAATATTTAAAATGAAGGACATGTCAAAATGGCAGTTTTATTTTTGAAACTTGGACGCTCGTGTTGACAGCTATACTGAATTTACTAAATTAAATTACTAAAGAGCCACTAAGCAAGAATTGGACACTACTTGCACTACACACCTGCACTCCACTGCCTCAATTACTAGTCACTTGCACTTGCACTAATCAAAGTGAATACAGGCCATAACACATAATAAAAAAAGATGATCAAAATCCGATAACTATGTTGCACACGTCATATCCGAATATTGACAGAAACGTTGTCAAACGTCGAACAAAACCTTTGTTTACAAATTACAACAGCCTTTTCCAAAGTGGGCGGTAACGCCCCCTTGTAGGCGCTAAGGGCCTAAAGGGAGGCGGTGTGAGATCCACAAAAAATCGATCAAGTGCGAGTTGGATTCGCCCACGAAGGGTTCCGTAAATAGTGCAAAACTCGCCAAAAATTGTGTTTTTGAATAATTATGGAAGCCCGTCTTAATTATTTATTTTTGGAGGCGACTTCTTAGAAGTCGGTGGCAATGGTAAAAAATATTATATTATGGGTTGGTAACGACTAATTTAACATTTTGTATTTATTTTTATAACATTTGTGGCAAAAGCCCCTTAATTTAAATAAAAATAAGAAAGTTAGTGAAACAATATTTGATGCTAAAATAGTTTGTTCTCAAAGTGAGCAGTAGACAATACAAGTTTGGGAACCCCTGGTTTACAGTATTCAGGGTGTAACAAAACTAAGTGATAATACTTTAAGGCATGTATGTTTTCCTTGTAGAGAGTTCACTGTGAAAGTAGCAGCGCTGGAAGACGCCCTAGCGTCACGAGTTTCCACATACAAAAGTGAAAAAAAAAATTGGTCTTTCTCTACGTGTAACACGTACACACCCTAAATTATATCACTTGTTTTGTTACACCTTGTATTATGCTGGGATACCTCTTCCGTGAAAACATTGCATTATAATAATATGACCTATTGACAATAGATTCATTTTAAAATAATTTTCAATAACTTTACGAATGCTAAGACTACAGGGGGGTGTGCCAAAATGTATTCGTTTTCGCTTCGGCCATTTAGCCGAAACCTTTTTTGTTTTCGCTTCGTTTTAAATCGCCGATAAAAATGTATGGAATTGACATAAGACGAATCGAACGTCAAGGTCATATTAACCAACGCGCTTATGTCAATTCCATATATTTTCATCGGTGATTCTCAGGTGATTCTATAACGAAGCGAAAACGAAAACATTTTGGCACACCCCCCTGGAACGTTTAGCATAAGATATAAATATTACGAGTACAAAGCGTATAATATACTGATCGGTTATAAATTAATTTGCAGAGGATTTTTGGGTGTCGCGGACATTGATTGAACAGCTGTGCGAGCGCTGTTTTTGGAAAATAAGCCAATTTATTGGTTTTCTGTCAGCGTATGATAAAATATGTTTATATTACAATATTTTTGATACCTTTATTACATTAATAAATTATCGTTGCTTTATCTATACGATAATACGAATAAAAAAGATACTTGGCTCGAAACACAAAAGTCAAAAAGTCTGTCAATAAGTATTTTTTAGTAATAAAATCAAAATCTTGTTTTAGCCGGCGTCCATTTTTTTATTTTTTATAAAATTAGGGGCTCGAGCAAACGGATCACTTGATAAAAGGACCGTCGCCTATAGACACTGGCAACATCAGAAGAGTTGCAGTTGCACTTGGCAAAAATGAGGGGCAAAATGCATTGTTCGATTACGAGGTCCATATATATTATAGAGGGTCAAGAGTTATTGGTACATACCCCTCCTCAAAGTCTATTGACTCCTCCAGTTTTTAACTGACTTCCAAAAAGAGGAGGTTATATTATGTTCGGCTATGAATTTTTTATTTCCGTGCAGTTTTAGAATTTTGCGTGACCCATACGTCTTATTACTTAAATATTTTACTACTCGTAATACACAGCTATGACTAATATTATAACATATTATTAGACGACCTGGTGAACTTCGTATCAATTCCTGCTAATATAAACCTTCCCTGGACTTCCGCGAATATTTCGATACTAAAATCGGTTTAGCCGTTTTCGATTTTAAGCGAGACTAATAATACATATTTAAAATTTATTTTTATTCATATAGATAGTTCCTAATGCATATGCATAGCTTTATTGTTACGAAAAGTTCTCAAAATTAATTTAAGAGGTATTCAAAGTTCCGCTCGTACATGCAAAGTAGGAAGTAAGTTGGGGAGTTGTTAAGAGTGCTCGTGCTATAATGTTGGGAGTTATATATTATGTGCATTTCATTCAAGTTTTCGGAGAATTTCGAGGTAGAATGTAGACCTAATTGTACGTTTTGTCCATTTCTTAGAGCTAATCATCTGACATTTACAGCCCTCAGCTTCTGAGTCCTGAGGATAAAGTTTATTTCAATATCAACTAGATGAACTTAAATTTCTTTTTACCCTGCTCCTAAATACTAATATAAACCTTTCCTGGACTTCCACCAAAATTAACCGAATCGCATAATTTTAAATTAATCTAGATAGATTTATAAGTAGGTATTACTATTTGCACACAATTTAATGTGGATGTTAATAATTTAACCCATCTGCAATACCCAAGCGGCAGCCGGCTGCCGCATAGCAATTAAAAACTATTGTGTCTGCGATACCCATGATGGAGGTGTTAAATCATTACGGTGTTAACATTTTCAAACCAAAAATATAAATCAAAAATATAATTCTACAAATATATAAAATCGAGTATTTCATAATGATTTATCAACTTATATTTCTGCAAATATTCGAGCCGCTGTTCGTTGGTTCTCATTAATTCGTAATAACATTAAGTACGCCATTATCATCCAGTTTGCGAACGAAACCGATCCCGGCGGAATTGTTAAGCGCAATTAAATATGGAGGCCGCGGTTGCCGCTATAAGTGTGTTTGTACACAATGTAATGTGAAAGTTAACTTTGTTTGGTGTAAAGCGACCAACACCCAGGCAACAAACGCACGACAGTTACAGCGCTTTCCTGTTACGTGTTGTCACCCGCGCGCGGGTCCGCATGCGGGTGACAACTGTCCCGGCCGCACACATTTTACCCGCAATCGGACGATGACGCATGGCAGAAAAAGCGCCCTTAGTTGGAGTTATTATATCGGTAATCTACACTATCGAAGAAATTGATTAATGACGGTATTCATATTAATATTCACTAGCTATATGACCGAGCTTCGCTCGGTATTCAAAAAATTCAAAAAGCACACATAAAATTCTTGTATATATATATATATATATATATATATATATATATATATATATATATATATATATATATATATATATATATATATATACAAGAATTGCTCGTTTAAAGATACAAGATAAGCAAATGGCGGACCAATGACGTTATTTGGTCGCGTTAAGTACTGTCAAACTGAATGATAACAATCTATTTAACTTGAAATAATCCGTCCAAATAACGGATGTCCACAATTAATTTCTTTATTGGTATTGTATATAGTCACTAGTCGCTGAGCCTTCGACTGAACTCTGCTACGAGTTTCGTAGACGCTACGAACTCGTACACACGAGTTCGTAGACGTAGGCTCAAATGCCAAAATCATAATGATTATTTTTCAAAGTGCTTACCAGCTTTATTATTACAATAATTCACTGACAATAATACTTATAATTGTAGTAATGATCACGTAGCACGAAACGGGCCTAATGGTTAAAGATAAGCGTTATGAATATCTGATTCAAGGTGTGTGGAATACATAGTATTAATATTTGATTTATTACATAAAAGTATTTTAGATTATACAGAATAGAACCTACTAATACAAAATAACTGTTTGTAATATTGTACCATAGGTAAAATAAATGATTGAGAAAATATTCGTTCCAATTAAAAAACGGAAATGCATTTTTGACTTCTACGTTGTCGAGCATGTGTTGCGCATGGTAATCGCTTTTTATCAGGCTATATACTTGCTCATTTTTCTTTTTTTTTGAAAAAAAAATTGGATTTCTTAACTTTGTTATGCATTAGCAGCTTAATGGTATTAATCTTTTTGTTTTCCCCGTAGCTCGGGGAGTACCCGAAACTTTTATTCCCTCTCATTGTTTCCGCATCCTAAAAGTTGCAGAACAACGTCTACTTCTAAAACTACTTAAGTACTATGAAAAAGAAGAAGTATTATTTGTAATATTAGATGTAAATTGTCGTTCAGGAAAAACTCGATAAGTACCTATTAATCTGATACCATATACGATTGTTCCAAAAAAATAGGCTGGGTATTATTTACAAATAAGACTTAAAGGAGAATTAGTCTGTCTATTACTCCTCACGCTTTTACTGATTTTTATTTGAACCCGATTTAGATTAAATTTCATGGAGATACCTTAAGTTCCGTGAAACTACATAAAGCCCGTCACAGACCTAGCTATAATATATATTAATATGTTTATAGCTAGGCACATTAATACATATTTTCTATACTAATTTTCGCGTGACCACACACTCAGCTATAATATATATTTCTGGGACATGTGGATTTAGTATAGAATAATATGCCTTGCTATAAATATATTAATATATATTATAGCTAAGTCTGTGACGGGCTTTATATTCGGATATTATGAAACATAGTCGTGACTCGTGAGCATCTAGCTTAGAATAAAATAATATTTAATTTCTTTCAGACCTTTTTTCACTCCTACATCATATTGAATGCTCATAACTTTCCTATTGCCGAAAATAAATCAATCTAAAAGCCCTCAAAAAACTCCAATAATAGTAAACGTTAAAAGCAATATTTCACAAGCGGGCGTCACCTTTTGTCGTAGTCAATAGAGGCGAGATTTCGGCCACAGTCCTTCGATTATTCCATTTATTCTTCTGCTGAATATATTGCATAATTTAAAGATATTGTAAATTAAAATTTATTAAATTTTTGTGAGATATTGCATTATAATAATCAATATTATGATAGCTTTTTCAAGATTCAATATGAACTTTATAGCATTTATGTCATCTTCTTATCTGTCTGTTACCTATTCACGTCCAAACTGCTAAAACGATTTTGCTGAAATTTGGTATGGAGATACTTGTCCCATGACAGGACTTTTTTTCCCAAAAAAATAGACGGATCCCGCGCGATAGACGTATTTTGGCGCAACGGAGTTGCAAGCTTCACTTAGTAGACGAAAATTATTTTAATTTTATAGATATGTGTGTGTTCGAATGATTAACTTGCCCCTACGGCCTACTCAATATCCGAAACAATGACATACCAAGAGTCTCTCGAGGAAGTTGCGAGTGCCTTTTACTTATACGTCTTTTAAAAATCTTCACTGAAATAGCAAGCTAAAAACGCGTAAATTTGTCTGTAACCTCTTCATACTTAAACCGATCTAGACCCTTAGAAAGGGCTTAAAATAGTTTTTATACCGGTAAAATTTAGGGCCTTCGGCATAAAAAACTTGCGTGCAATTTTGCGATGCCTCAAGCCAAATCCCATACATATTTGATTGCTAACTTTGTCATTAGGATTATCGAATGGTACTTGTCTGATTATCTAAGTTTCCCGCTAAGCAGAGGCGGCGCAAGGTGTGGGCGGCCCACGGCCTCGCGGTCTAAGGGGCCTCGCGCCCTTTGGACCACGAGGTTTTTTTAAAGGTTTTACGAGTTGTGATACTCAAATATTGATAAATAAAAAATTTTATAAATAAATCTTTGAGTATCAAAAATTATTTCTCTCAACAAATCCGTTCTTTAGCGTCATCCATCAGGGGACCTCGCAAAATATATTTTAGGGGGCCTCACAAGATATATCTTGCCCACATCAAATTTAGGTCTTGCCCCGCCACTGCCGCTAAGACAGTGTTATATAGAATGTATTATAATATAGAACCAATATGTAAATGTTGACGAAACGTGATAAGTCGCAGCGCGAACGTACAGACAGTACTGATGAACCGATATCAATATTAGCACAGGAGCTCTCTAAATTGCTAATGTCAGATTTGCTTTGTTAGCTGCCAAGTATGTACGTTATAATATTATTATACATAATATACGTAGTTGAGAATTGTGCTTATACGTTATTATATTACTAGATGACGCCCGCAACTCCGTCGCCCCAAAATTCGTTAATCACGCGGGAACCGTACATTTTTGGGGATAAAAAGTATCCTATACCTTTACCCGGGGCTCGATGCATCTCCATACCGAATTTCAGCACAATCGGTTAAGCGGTTTGGGCGTGAAGAGGTAACAGACAGATAAACAGATAGACAGACAAATACACTTTCGCATGGACTTCTGATATAACGCTGATACGAATAGTATAAATTGTTCTATATCAGTGGACAAGTTTATATTCGTATGTTTAACTAATGTTTAAATAATCTGGTGGACTGTAAAGTTAATCAGGTAACGTGCTTGAATAGAGTATATATTTCAGAGGATACAAACATAGGCTACTTTTCAGTGCATTAACACCTTCACTGCGGATCAGGCCGAAACCGAAACTATGTTTTCTCACTCGGTGCGGAACGATTATCTCAGACTGTTTGTAAAGGTACGATAGAGACAAATACATATTTGAGATTGTCTTCGAAATTATATTTAGGTATTCCCTTAGATAAAAACATCACGGTAGGTCTTTATCGGCCTACCACGTACTGACGGTGTCAAAAATCAACTCGGTGCGGCAGTGGGCCTATTGCGGCCCGCCGTCCAAGTAGGCGGTTGGCAACCCGATACTGCACCGAGCGCCCGTCTCCCCAGTTAGTGTTGTGCAATCTATCGTAACTGACGCACGTCGCGTTTTTTAACCGACTTCAAAAAAAAGGAGGTTATCAATTCGACCTGTATGTATGTCTTATTTCCAGAACCGCCCTGTTTTGGTATGGTCTTTATCTATGGCAAAATTGTGCAGGGTGGTAGCAAAAAACTGCGGGAAACCATGAGGAGTGTCGAAGCAAAAAAAAAATAAAAAAAAATTCAAACATACTGCAGAATGTTCAAACAAAATCTTTGTGCTTAGACAGGCATTTAAATATTATATATGTTACCGGAAATGTATGAAATCCAGGAATTGTATACAAATCCTAGGAAATTTATACAATTCCGAAACTGTTTAGGAAATGTATAAAATATTGTATAAAAAATTATTTAATACATAAATGTCCTAGGAAATATAAACAATTCCTAGGAATTGTATACAATTCCAGTATCGTATTAGGAAATGTATAAAGACAATGCTTTCTGTAATGAAACACGTTGTTACAATGAGAATATTCATTTATATTAAAGCACTGAGGCATGTTTTGTGACGGTCGCCGGCTGCTGCCGCAGCAGTTTTGGCGGGGAGCGCATGCGCCCCCCGAGCCCCCCTTTTGAGCATTGGGGGGGGGGGGGGGGCTGCGACCCCCCGTCCCCCCGCTTCGGTATCCGTGTTTAAGTAGACCTTCTGTTAAGTCTTTTCATTAATAATGAAATGAAATAAAAATGATGCGCTTGATACAGCGCCGCGCGCCGTTTCGTCAACGTAAGTAAGTAACACATAAACACCAGAAAACAGATGACCTTATCTCAAGATTACGAAAATTTCAAATGTAAATTTCTTGTAAATTACATTTCCTATTACTATTTAGGAAATGTACAGATTTTCTAGGAAATGTGTCTAATATCATTAATTTCACACATATCCGTACGATTTTAGGAATTGTATACATTTCCTAGGAATTGTATACAATGACGGATTACATACATTTCCGGTAACATATACATAAAAAATATGTTTTCGATATCCCCTTATTTTTGTCTCTCCCATCACTAGGTACTAAAAACACTTTCTAGTGCGGTTCAGGTCGATATTGACCCGCCACTTTCCCTGGTTTATATCTCATTTCCTATTTGGCAGATCCCGGTTCGAATCAAATCTAAAGAAGTTGGGTTCAAGGTTATTCCAACAGTCCAAAAACTGTACGTAGACACCTACATTATGTTTTCGAAAAGTATATATTGTAGTTACTTAATCTAACCTTGTGCTGGTAGGTCGAGAAAGGCCTGCCACGCACTGGTGGAAAAAGCACTTTGGCCGCGCGCCGCCGCACCAGACGAAAGTTTAAGATTTTACTTGCCGCAGTGAAGGTTCATTCACTTCATTTCGATATTAGAGTAAACAAATATTGTAGTCGTGTGCGTACAAGACAAAAAAAACGAGGAAACGGCTTTTGCTGAACCAAAGATTTCCTTTGGTAGGATTGATCTTTATATCCCTAAGATAGGTTTACGATGTGGAGCCACCTGAATATTTCATGCAGGTGGGGGAGGGGGTTTTTTTTAGCTTTAACAAAGTATGAGGTCAATAACTGCGTGAGATTTAGGTATATAGTCGAGTTTGGTATCATTTTCGATTGAATCGAATGTTTAAATGCCAATTTTTGAATAATATTTAGATAAACGATAGTAAAATAATTAATATAAAGAGGCTGATAGCAGCATTATTCAGCATGCCAAAGACATGGTGATGAATGGAGCAATAAACATATTATTAATACTAGACGTTCCGCGCGACTTCGTCCGTGTAAATCTGAAATTTCACGGAAACCGTATATTTTTCACAAATTAATAACCCATGTCTCACGTAGTCTACTATATATTCGTGTCAAATAACATAAAAATTGCTCTAGTAGTCTGTGAGATATTAGGCCTTTTCAAATAATTTTCCCCGTTTTTTTACATTTTCCTCTGTATCTTTGCTCTTATTAGTCTTAGTGTGATAAAATATAGCTCATAGGCTTCCCCGATAAATAGTCTATCAAACACTGAAAGATTTTTTCAAATCGGGCCAGTAGTTCTTGAGATTAGTGCGTTCAAACAAACTAACTAACCAACAAACTTTTCAGCTTTATTTTCACATTTTCCTCTGTAACTTTACTCCTATTGGTCTTAGCGTGATAAAATAGCCTTTCACGATAAATAGGCTATTAAACACTGAAAGATTCTTTCAAATCGGATGAGTAGCTCCTGAGATTAGCGCGTTCAAACTCTTCAGCTTTATAATATTACTAGACGTTCCGCGCTGCTTCGCCAGCGTAAATTAGATATTTCACAGACAAATTAGTCCACAATAAATAGCCTATAATCCTTCACGTTCCTACTTTTTGTCTGTGCCAAATAACAGAAAAATTACTCCAGAAGTTCGCTAAATAAGCCCTTTCAAATAATATCCCCCATTTTTTCCACATTTTCCTCTATTTCTTCGCATTAGCGTAATAAAATATAGCCTATAGCCTTCCTTGATAAATGGGCTATCTAACACTGAAAGAATTTTTCAAATCGGACCAGTAATTACTGACTCATACTAAGATTAGCGCGTTTAAATAATGCTTCTTCTTCTTCTTTTTACGTTGTTTAACATCTTTATCGTGCAAATATGAGTCCTAAAATGAATTAAGCATTCTTAAGTCATCCGAATTTGGTACCGAACTTAGAATATTACCATAATTAATGCCTATATACAGATTGAGACTCTATTTTCCTCCAGAGCAGAAGTTGCTAAAATAAAATAAAAAATACATCAAAAATCGCGGTGGCTTTACATCTTAAATCCATCCTTGGGCCATAAAGACCAATCCTACCAAAAGAAATCTTTGGTTCAGCAATATCCGTATAATTTACCGTACACACGCAACTATTGCAACTCGGCTAAGTGAATGTACCTTAATATTATTTTAATTATTGCATAGTCAATATGTATTAAGTAATTATTTAAATTGGAAGCATAGCTTCGGTATCCATTGATAATGCACTGTACTTATACATAATTTTCAGTAAATTCTGTAACACAATATACCAATTGAAATTATTTATTGGTTTTTGACCACATTTCAATGGCTTTTCCTGCAAATATTATTGTGGCCTGCAATTACAGCCATTTTCAAATAAGCTCCAGGTAGATAATTGTCCATAAATTAATTATGCTTTTACTAAATAACGAAATTACGCACAATATTGCAAATGGCGGCCACTTAAGGTGTTCGTATAGAAAATTACGGAGACGTAGGCACATAACTTACGGGCCACGAAGTCCTGCGGTGTTAGTAGTGGCGGTGTGTCGCGTCGATGGTATTTTTATTTTTTATTTTTTTACGTTCATTAGAATTAATTTGTTTGGGGTATTCCAAAATATCTCGTTATGAATTTCAAATATAAATAGAGTACTTATTTAATAAGAGTACCTATTATATGGAATTAGCTTATAATTGTAAAAGATGTGTATATTATGCAGTACTAGATCATCATCAATCCTACATGGAATATTATGAACCTCATTTTTCAATGTTATCTTTTAACTTACCAGAGGAAGTAACTTTTTTTTGCAATTGCAAGTACCGATTGACCTTAAGGCCATCCCCCGAGCAAACGACCTTGACCATACATTTGCCGCGTCGCCGAGATCGCACCAAAACCCTATTTTTTTACTTATCTTAGTTCGAAATTGACCTAAAAATTTAAAACGTGGAATATGTAGTTTATGATATTGTCGATCTATTGGCGTGTGTTTCAAATAACAGTAATAGAAAATTTAAAACGTGGAAAGGAATGTTGATATGCTGAAGATTATTACTGTATTTTTATTATAGCTTTGTAGCTTTCAAATTATGAGTTTATAGGCTCCTAAATACGGTAAATTACGGAATCTCCGTCCCTTAACTTGAAAAACCAGTTCACGCTAATCCCTTCGGCATCGCCGACGCGCGACGCACAATTTCATGGCCTCCGTGAAAGTCCATTAGGTGGTTCGAGCCCGCGCGAATACCAGAGGTTACCCAATGAAATGTAATGCCTGAGTTACCTAACAGGGATACCTACCTACCTCTCTATACAATTTGAAACACGATCTTTAAATCGATATTACTAGATGACGCCCGCAACTCCGTTGCGCTAAAATTCGTTTACCGTCTGGGAACCGTACATTTTTTCGGGATAAAAATTATATCATATTTTAAGCCCGGGACAGGACTCGCGGGGCTTCAAGTATCTTCGTACCAAATTTCAGCAAAATCGGTTTACCGGTTTGGGCGTGAAGAGGTAACAGACAGAAAGACACACACTTTCGCATTTATAATATTAGTATGGATTTACTCGGCCTAAAAAATATAGGTAGTTCCTCTAAAAAAACCTCGGAGATTAGAAAACAATACTCAAATAGTTAATACGTTTATGCTTATAGGCGGCGCTAATATTGTACTCTCGGAGCCTTTGTCTAGTGATGCTATATATTTGTACTAGTTAGTTAAAGTTTGGTTTAGATGTAAGAAATTGTTAAATTGTAATTTTGTAGCCTTACGAGGACGACATGGTCGCCTCTGTTTGTTAACCAAGTCCTAAATAAAGATAAAAAAAAAATACTCAAATAGTTGCAATATTCTAATACCTTCATGATATCAAAATAAGTATTATCAAAGCGCACGGAAGTGCGCAGGCCTAGTTCCAGCAGGCCGCGCGCATGTCGTGCACTATTTACACGAACCGTTTCGACGCACTTTTGACCCCCCTGTAGCTCAGTACCTATTGCGAGTGCAAAGATAAAATTATACCCACGTAATTATGTACTAGTACTTAAGCAGTATACCCAATTTCATAGATATAGGTTCGGTAGATCCTGAAATATGTCCCTGTAAAAATAGCTAATTTTGGCACTCACTCACTCACTCACTGACCGGTAATCAAAACTTCTAGGCCACTTCCAATTGTCCTAGCGTTATGAAATTTGGCACACAGATCGTGTGTTATATGTAGATTAACGAAAAATTAAGAAATTGTAGAAAATGGTCAAGCGTGAGTCGGTTCATCTACGAACTTCAGAGGCCACTTCCAATTGTCCTAGCGTTATGAAAATTGGCACACAGGTCGTGTGTTATATATTATATTATATGTGGATTAACAAAAAAAAAAGAAATTTTAAAAATCGGTCAAGCGTGAGTCGGCCTATCTACGAACTTTAGAGGCTACTTCCAAATGTCCTAGCGTTACGAAATTTGGCACACAGGTCGTATGTGTTATATGTAGATTAACGAAAAATGAAGAAAGTTAAGGTATCGGTCAAGCGTGAGTTGGCTCATCTACGAACTTTAGATAAAAATTCTTATCTACCAGTGATACAATGAGGCATCTATTGAAGGTATTGTTTATATCGGGCGTGGTACAAAAAGAAAAATAGGCATGATTTCCTGAAAAAAAGTATTGAAATCCCACCAAAAACATACCTGTTAAAATAGGGCCTAGTTTCTATAGGCTAATTATTATTGTTGGTCTAAAAAAAAGAGTTGAAATCCAATCCAATTCCAAGTTCAGATGCACTTCATCGATCATAATCATCTTCATCAACAGCCTTATCCATAATACTTCTAAATTTGAACTTAGCAGGTTTTTGTGTTATACGTTACACTTGATTAATTATATAATTGGATAATATTTATAGAATTTAATTAACCTGCCAATTTCAAATTTTAAGTATTATGGATCAGGCTGTTGTTGAAGATGATTATGATCGATGAAGTGCATCTGAACTTGGCATTGGATTGGATTTCAACTCTTTTTTTAGACCAACAATTAGCCTATAGGAACTAGGCCCTATTTTAACAGGTATGTTTTTGGTGGGATTCCCATTTTCTTCCTCAATAATACGATCGGAGCAAATGATATTTTCTCAGAACGAAATCCATAAAATTATTTACACAAGCTTCGCAGAAGAGTGGTCTTGATATCTCGAGAAATTGACATAAACACTAATTATAGTATTAAAGATAATAATATACAGATAGAGATTAATAAACAAAGTTTAGGGTTATCAGGGAAGCCTCATATATTTGCAAGAAATGTAATTCTGCAGCATTCACAGTTTTAACTCCTGTACCGTTAGCTGTCTATAATTATTCAAGTAAGTTTTACTTTTTTTATATTTTAAGACTAAAAATAGGATATTTTAGCGTAACTTATTAAAAAAGAACGTAAGACTTCTTTAATATTATAGTTAATAAATTAGAATTCCCAAATAATTGAAAGAAATGGAATATTTAAAATTAGTGTATTAATAATTATAAGTAAAAAGTTTTCGTTTGTACTTTACAGTATTGTGCTATTTTCGCTTGCTCAGTCCCAAATAAATTTAAAATACTTAACAAACTCATGGGTCATAGCCAGTTAAAGAAAATTTTCTTCAATCCTACTTAATTGTTTTGTTTTAATTTAATAATAATTACCAAAATTTTAAAAAGTCAGTTGATACTTGATTCATATCCCTATTCCTATTCCCTTTTAATTTTAGCTCGGTATTCCTTTCGTAAACTTCGCCCTACTATGCAGTTTTGCTATCACTTTCATAGATAGTAGATATTAGAGACATAATATTATCTATATCTATACTTATTATAAAACAAATTTGCTTTTTTCCCTCATGTCCCTTTAGAGGAAAATGTGGAAAAACGGGGAAAATTATTTGAAAGGGCTAACTTGAACGCGCTAATCTCAGTAACTACTAGTCCGATTTTAAAAATTATTTCAGTGTTATATAGCCCAATTATTGAGGAAGGCTATATTTTATCACGCTAAGACTAAAAGGAGAACGTGGAAGAAACGGGGGAAATTAATTGAAAGGGCTTATCTCGCGAACTACTACAGCAATTTTTATGTTATTTGGCACAGATAAGAAGTAGACCACGTGAAGGATTATAGGCTATCGATTTTAATAATTTTTTCAGTGGCTATAATATATTTTTTACCCGTGCGACGCCGGGGCGGGTCGCTAATAGTTACTATAGGTCTACCCTACGAATAATAAAATTTAGGTCTACCAGAATCTGATGGCAAATTTTGATGGCAGGTTTTGACGGCAGTTGGTTTTCGAGAAGGGTTTTCGTGGTTGGATACCGCTGTCGATCCTGGCGACACAGGAGATATAGCGGTGGGAATGTGTGGTGGGCCAAAGCCCGTTAAAAAAAAAAAAAAGGTTTTGACGGCAAACCGAAACAATAGGGGTTCCTTGTTGACTACGGAACCCTAAAAAGGAGCTTACCTCTCTTATAGCCTTTCATATTGTAATTAATAATATAAACCCTGCAGTGATTGTAGTTATAGTTTAGTAGGTACAGTATTTTGACGTGATTGAAAAACTTTATAAACTCTTCCCAATGCAAAATAGAAACAACTGAAAATTGAAGTATTAACGATGTTTACGATTGGAGTGTATCTGAAAGCTTTGAGCGCTGAACGTTCCGTTGATGTTTTATTTATATTTAGGCCATTAGGGGCTTAGAAGTTAGGAACGACAATTTATAGCTCTTTGTTTTGCCATTACTCCATTCTACATAATTTAAAATTCGCTTGCGCAGAAAACGCGCACGTCTGAACACTCTTTCAGCGCTGCTACTTTCACAGTGGACTCTATAGAAGGGACACATACACACCCGAAAGTATTATCACTCTGTTACACAATTACTAGCTGTCCTGGCAAACGATGCTTTGCCATAATAATATTAAGTATTTCGAGCATATTATTATTTTATTAAAGTGACTAAATAAGTATGTTACCATGGTAACGTCCCGTCCCGTCCCGTCGCACAAACAATGGTCGCCGTCAGTCTCGAGTTGTAATCATTTACTATTATTTATTCAACGAATGCACTTATCAATATAAAAAGTACCCAGTAGCCGATTCTCAGACCCACTAAATATGCATATAAAATTTGGTTAAAATCATTAATGCCGTTTCGGAGGAGTGCGCGGCCTAACATTGTGACACGAGAATTTTATATATAAGATATTACATCCTGTTGAAATTTTTAGCAAAATGCTTACATAATATTTTGTTTACACTTTACCTCTCTCTGACCCGTGTGAATGTTTAATTTTATTTGTCGTAGATAAGCACGCTGTTATCATTAGCATTTGCATGGAAACATTTCTCTCTTGAATGATATACTTATTATTTGCAAATATTGTACAGTTTTTAAATGAACTTGTATTGTAGTCTTAATCCATATCCATACTTCCATACTAATATTATAAATGCGAAAGTGTGTCTGTCTGTCTGTTACCTCTTCACGTTCGAACCGCTGAACCGATTTTGCTGAAATTTGGCATGGAGATTCTTTGAGTCCCGAGAAAGGACATAGGATAGTTTTTATCCCGGAAAAATGTGCGGTTTACGCGCGATAAACGAATTTTGGCGCAACGGAGTTGCGGGCATCATCTAGTATAAAATAAATACTAGAAATTGTCAGCAGAAAATTGTTGCGCCGAAACCCGTTTTTCGCATAAGTTTTTTTTTTAATTATTTCTCATCCCCCTAACGTTGTCAGGGCTTGTTGTTAACATTACATTATAAACATTCCTGGACATTATAAATATTCTTATAAAATAATTCCAATTAAACTAACTACGACTAACGATTAACAATTCAAATACTTAATTAAAATTCCGATTAAAATAATTATAAATGTCAAAATTAAAAACAATAAACAAGCTACCCTAATATCACAGCTAAAGAATCACAATAACATAATCAAATTTCTCTTTTTGTTTCACACACTATTTTTTTACAGAAAGAGAGAAACAAATCCCTCTTCTTCTCCCCCAGGATGGCAGGCAGATTCTCACCCGTCATCGATGTGCCCAATCTTTGCTCAATATCATATCTATTACTAGCAAAAATTGGACACTCGAGTAACAGGTGAGGAACCGTCTCCTCAACTCCTGGCTGACATAGGATAGGGGACTGCGGGAACTGTACACTTTTATAGGATAAAAAAATTGTCGTTTCCTTGGATTCAATCCGGGGTCTAATATTCCTGTACCAAGTTTATCAAAATCGGTTTAGCGATGGATATGAAAAGCGAAATTCAAAGTAGCAAAGTTCCAACACTAAGGGCCTGTGTCAGAGCCTGATAAGTGCCGGATAGGCTTTCCAAAACTTATCTGACAGATACTCTATGTGTCAGATAAATTGTGGATAGCCTATCTGGAACTTATCAGGAAGTGGTGAAACAGGCTCTTAATCTACCAAATATTCCAGCTTCCACTATGAGAGCGGTATTAGTACTAGCGTTTCTGGCGTGCGCCGTGGCCCTGGTGTACGGGGACTTCGTCTGCGGCCGGAGCTACTGCAAGGACCACCCGTGTGACAAGCCCATAGCGTCGTCGTCCTGTCGCTCACCGAGCCAGTACCGCGCCAACCACGCCGGCAAGTGCGCCTGCTGCCCCGCCTGCGTTACTCTGCTGTGTAAGTATAAGATTACAGGGCTCCCGCTACCATATGTGCAATGTGTGCAATGCACACGGGCGTCATCCTCTAGGGGCCCCAAATCGCCATTTTTAGGGGCGCCAAAACCAAGGACCCAAAAAATTTGCCTAAAGGGGCGCCAAAATCCTGTTTTTGCACACAGGCACCAGTAGCCTTTACGGGGCCCTGTATATGAAGTAGTACCTAATCCAAGTATAAGTAGTAGTAACTACCTAAAAAGTTTAAAATCGATCCATCCGTTCGGATGCTCCGATACTTCGGACAGGCAGAGACTTCAAACTTATAATACCCCTCTTTTTAGGGTTCCGTAGTCAACAAGGAACCCTTATAGTTTCATCTGTCCTTCCGTCGCGTCAGTCTGTCCGTCTGTCTGTCTGTCCGCGGTTTTGCTCAGAGACTATAGGACCTACAAAGCTGTAATCTGGCATGAATGCACATATTCGTGATGGCAACAAAATGGTACATGAAATCTTAAAAAAAAAATTTATGGTACCTTCCATACACATCAAGCGGGGATGAAATTTTTTTCGCGTCCACCCCATCGTGTGGGGTGTCGTTGCATAGGTTTTTTAAAACTATTATGAGTATTCATAGATCATTTTCCGATTTAGGGATCCGTTTGTGAAATATGAAGTTTTAAAGTGGAAAAAATCGTTAGTCCAGTGTCCCCCCCCCCCCTTCTACCAGCTAAATGGTTGCTTCTGGAAATGTGAAAAAAATCACGGGAGTAGGAAATATGATGAATTTAAAAGGAAAACTATCACGGCTAAGAAGACTTCATAAATGATGAAAATGAAAATTGAGTAATAGTCGATCAACTAACTGAAATGATGTTGTTAGTAGTGTAAAACACGTTATAAATGTACATTCATTGGCTGAACAAAATTTAAAAAAAGACTAGCGGTATTACGGAACCCTATACTGCGCGTGGCCCGACACGCAATTGGCCGGTTTTATTTATCAGATATTAATAAAATATGTTTTTTGTTATAATTTTAACCATAGTACCGTGTAGGGGTCGCGGATGTCGTGATTTTTCCTAAGCCTCGACAAAATGATATTATCGGAGTAAGTTAAGATTGCGTATAATATTTGATATTATCTATCGCAGCGAGTCCTATAACTCCTACAGGTATAGGGAGTACCTGTAGGAGTTATAGTACATTTCATTATGTAAAAAAACTTAAATAGAATGATCAATTAAATAAATAAAATAAAAAGCATAAATAAAAGCATATCTTCGAGTTTAAATTAAAAAGTATAGTTACATTAAATTAGCTGATGGAAAAGAACGAAAATTTAAATGTAAAATTACATTTCCTAACTAACTGAACTTATCTCCAGTTTCATGTTTAATTGGTGATCCTTTGAAAATATGATGTTTTAAAAAAAGCCCTGAATATCTAAGTTGAGCCGACTAGTTCGGTTGTGAATGTAAATTTAGTTCAAAGCTGAAGCAATTTCGTGGGCCAAAATTGCAGAGCGCGAACTTCATAATCTAGCCGAATATTTAGTTTCGTAGCAGCAAGCCAAAATGTTATTCAACAATCAACATGTGGAAATTTAGTTAGAACATTCGTAATAAACATATTTCATGTAATAAATTAATGTTACTAATTAACTTCACGAGCAAATATGAATGGAGAGCGGAGACAAATAAAATCTTTTTTGTTCTTTCATTATACGAGGAGCGTTATCGAAAAATTGCTCGGTAGTATCGCGGGGCTTTACAAAATGTAATAAATTTAATTGGAATTTCCAGCGGAAGGACAAGCCTGCAAGACGTACAGCAAGGAGCTGGGCGAGACCCCCTCCGCCGTCTGCCGAGAGCCCCTCAAGTGCCTCAAAGGAGTCTGCACCAACGTCCCGCCCCGGAAATAATTATTTTGTACCGCTCATAAAATCGAATAAAAACTACACCCACGCTTACATATTTCTTATTTAAACTTTGAGGTTGGGTTGCACCATAGGCGTTGTTATATTTACAGTTAGTTTTAGCAATAACTATAACAATAACCACAGAACTTGACAAATGTCCAAGTGGCATTAATTATTTATAAATTAATGGGATTGAGAGTATAAAATTCGAATTATCCATACAATACAGGAAAAAATAATTTGTTACGACAACGCTGTAGTAGGCCTTATGCCAAATTTAACATTAGCTAAATAACTGACCAAAATTGAGAGGTTACAGGTTTCGTCAATTATGGCGCCCATCATTGGTTTTAACCAGAGATTTGACGGTTGATTTGACATTTTGTTATAGTTATAGTTAAAGTAAGATGGTGCGACCCACTCTAAGGCTGCGTTTCCACCAGAGATGTGTTGCGAGGAATGAGTTTTTAAGATCCAATAGAATCGCTGCGCTGAGCGAGGTCACATCAACGAAGCGATTCTATTGGTTCTCAAAAACACATTCCTCGCAACACGTTTATGGTGGAAACGCAGTTTAATACTGCGATGGTGGCGCCCGCCAATCCCGAAACGAAAAAGGTTTAAACTTTAATAAATCCTTGCTCCGGTGTAAGCACAAACGTTATGAAATGTGTACGTAAATGCACTCGCTCAGTGAATTTCTGCTATGTAGGGAATATTCCGTGGAGCTTAAACGAGCATTTTCTGTATCAGACGAATGGATTTTTAAGTAACTAACGATCGGTGCTCTGCGTCTAATAATGGCATGGATTTTTCAAACATTTTCCGACGTAGGTAATTCTACATTTTGCACGCTTCTTTTGCACAGAAATGGGACTAGAGTAAACCTAACTTACCCCCTTGTTTGGGACTCCATACCAAATTTCACTGCAATCAGTTAAGCAGATTAAGTGTATAGAGAACAGACAAACAACATTTCGCATTAAATTATATTAGTGTGGATTAAAAACGAGTCAGTTTCCATGATGTCAACATCGAAAACGTCTGAATCCATTTAATTATAGAAAATTGTAACCTCAATATCTGGAAACAAGACGGTATCAACCTCGTATCAACAATGCTTGTTCGGTCTCCGCTATATTGGCTGGCCCTTAAGCCAAGATATTTTTTTATCGCTTCTTTATAGAATCGCCGATCGAATGTATGAAATTGACAAGCGTTCTATAATATCATAAAGTTAATGTACCTAGCGGAATAGAGAAACAAATGGCCTAAACCAGCGAGATGTCACTATTAGTAACACTGCGTAGTAAAAAGAAACGTGTGATAGATACAATATGACAGCAGAACTCTTTTTTTGACGTCCAGTCGGCACTTATCGGCACGTTGACAATTTAATCCCATAGAAAGATGCTTGTGTAAGTATATGAGGGAGAGGGGGGCTAGAATTAACAGGGGTAAGTATTAACAAGCCTATAGCTACTAAATTAAATGACGATACGGTAAGACGTTCAATGTTATAAGTTCGGGCAACGTCGGCGAACGATTTGCGACAAGTGTGTTGCCCACCGGCCGTCGCGTTGTGAAGTTATTGTACGTCGGTGTAAAAATAGGTAAGCGAACATTTTTACGTATCGAATTTTTTGATTCATGCTTTAATTATATGGTTTTGCGATTGCAGATTTTATATAATTAATGGTTATTTAGTTGTTAATTTCATTTCCGTGTTATTTTATTAAATATACCTATAGTTTTTTAATAATAATTAGTTATATCCAAAAAGGTCCTCGGGGGCTAGTTTTAACAAAAAGAACGGGGTGAGTATTAATCCGTATTATTTGTTTCTGTAAGCAAGTTGGAGCTATCACATCTGCTAAGGGGGTACGCCGAACACTCTGGCAGCACTCTAGCAACACCATGTCCACCGATTTTCATATATCGGAGGATCAGATTCAATTTTTGTTGCAAGTGGAATCCATAGGGGCTGAAACAGCTCAGGGTGGATGACATAAAAGGAAATTAATGTTATTTCACAGAAGTTATTATTGTTCTTTAACATTTGTATGTCAAAAAATAAATAAATTGTCATCTTAATATTGTTATGTTTTTTACTTCCATGGTTCAATGAAATTCTAATAAGTATAACTACTACCGTTAATACTTACCCCGTCACTGTTAATATTTGCCCCCGAAACGGGGCAAGTTTTAACCGCTGACTTTTTTTTTTAAATGCGTCTTCCTTCGAATCCAAGCAATTTAGATGAATTTTCAGCTTAGTAACTATATGCAAGCCATATAAATTTCCGTTACTCGGGTATAAAAATAATAACATAAAGTTTTCAAATTAAGAAGATAAATGACAATATTCAAAATCTGTTAGAACTAGCCCCCCTATCCCCTACACATATTTTTAGACACATAATATGTAAATCAATTTTGGTTTAGCTTGACAGCTCGAGATTGTTGCTCTATTCCGCTAGGTATATTAACTTTATGCATAAAATAAAGCCGTCATTCGTCTCACGCTATGTCAATTCCATACATTTGGATCGGCTATTCTATATAGAAGCGATAAAGATAAACGTCTCGGATAGGGGCCCTGGCCATTTAGCCGAAACTTTTTCGTTTTCGCTTCGTTATAGAATCGCCGATGAAAATATATGGAATTGACATAAGACGAGTCGAACGTCAACGTCATATTAACGAACGCTTATGTCAATTCCATACATTTTCATCGGCGATTCTATAACGAAGCGAAAACGAAAACATTTTGGCACACCCCCCCGGCCATTTAGCCGAAACTTTTTCGTTTTCGCTTCGATGTAGAATCGCCAGTCAAAACGTATGGAATTGACACAAGATGAGTCGAACGTCAACGTCATATTAACGAACGCTTATGTCAATTCCATACACTTTTCTTCGGCGATTCTATAACCAAGCGATAACGAAAAGATTTTGGCACACCCCTGGCTTCACATTTCATGTACAGCGACATGCTAATCTTCCAATTTGGTATCTGTGAATTCTGCAGCTGCTACACTGTTGCTTGCTCGTATAAACCGTTCAATTTATACAGGACTGTATATTAACTTGGAATATTACGTTCATTTATGTGGTTAACGTCACGTAACACCTGATGTTTTCTTCCTAATGCTATCGACTTTATTTTGATAAGTATAACTTTTAATTTTACTTCTATTATAAAATATGCGAAAGTTTATCGAATGAACACATTATTCCATGCAAAAAACTTTTACACCTATCCATACATCCATCCATCCATCCATCAGTATGGATGTACGGACGCATGTGTTTTGCTCGTTTATGTGAATTCTACATAACTAATGTTAAAAAAAATAACATTAGGGTCGATTCAGACTGCAACGCGACGCGTAGATATGCATTTCTATTTTCTAAAGTTCTGAATTGACAGCTTTCAAATATTATGTGAGACGCCTTGCAAATCCATAAAAAATAGAAATCTACGCGTTGCGTTGCGGTCTGAATTGACTCTGAAGTTATTTTATAACTCCTGAATAATTGTCAAATATTAAGCTATTGCACAATTGGTTTTGTCTTTTAAAAAAATTCCATAAATGATCCTGAAATAAGACTGCCTGACAAAAACACTTTAACGCCTGCTTGACGATCATAGCAACATACAACAGAATGAACAAGATTTAATAAGTAGATAATAAGTATTTTTTCTTTAATCCTTCAGGCCCCGCGCGAGCACCGGTGATCGCGACAACAATAGAATACAATAGTAATTCCTGGAAATTCCGACTGAAGTATTAATATTTTACTAGGAAATCACCATGCCAATATTGTTATAACCTATAATAAACCCAACTATCTCCGTGTGCAAGTATTCAGTAACTTCTTTCAAGAGGGAAATTTTGAGGGAGTTTTCCCATGATAATATGATCTACAGCGTCCAGTTATAATTCAGTTGATTTTAAGACATTGATTTGTTTAATTCAACGACTAAAACTTTTCCACTTTCACACCTTAGAACCGAATCCTAAATTATAACAAATTATATATTTTATCAAGTATCAAGTTTCACTTCTAGTAGCGGAATGTTGAGATAGTGACGTACCGGAAATAACAATCGTACGAAATAATATTAAAAGCCAGTTCACACTTCGGTAATCAGTCACGTAATGTGTGAACTCAAGACTCCGCGTTCACAGGCGGGTCACAGGCCTACCTAGGGCGGCACATTTTAGGGGCGGCGGCGGCCCCATTTTAAGCTATTGCAAATTGCAATAGAGCTAGAGAATTGCATATCTTTTATCACAGGCTTTGAGCGCGGCGACCTAATCAAGAAGTTCCGTAACGAAAATAAACCTAACACTCCCCATTTCGAGCGGAGCCGGCAGCGGTGCGGCGTTGCCGTGCGTCGTCTAACGTCGATTCAGTTCGACAAACTTCGGTACGGACTACGGTGTTTTGTGCGCGCGACTAGACGTATGCGAATTATAATTGCATAAGTTGACCGCGGCAGTCCCGAGTGTGTGGCACTCGGGACTGCCGCGGTCAAACATTTTTTATTTAAGAGCCCGTCCTCTCTTTTCTACTGCTCTCTTCACACGCACGCCCGTCTTTCATATGCCAGGTGAAAAAGGACGATCGCCAAGTTAGCGGGCAGATAGAGGTTTTCTGTTTTTAAAGGGTTTTTTTTTTATATTGAAGTGGTAAAAAGTAATTCCAACACTTTATAGACGACTTTCTCAACAGTACATTGTATTTTTTTCATACCGTTAAGACGTCAATACAATCCATAAAAAGGTGATATTCTAAACCTTTTACAGCAAAAATCACAAAACTGTCGCGGGTTTGAGTTGGATTATTTAAAGATACTTAAAAAAAAACTAGCTCCAACACTATATTATAATTGAAATGATCTTCCATGTTGTGCATTAAAACTTATAGAAATACTTTATTTTAACTGTTAAATCACGTCTGTTAAATGAGCGAAATCGGCAAAATTTCGTAATAACGGACTCTTAATAAGTAATATTAAAGAAAAATAATACTTATTATCTACTTATTAAATCTTGTTCCTTAAATTTCCAAACGTCTGTTGTATGTTGCTATGATCGTCAAGCAGGCGTTAGAGCGACCGCAGACTTACAATTTTAAGTTGCTCAACTAAGTCGCACAGTATACCAATTACAGCTATAGCGACTTATGAGAGCTCGCACATTTTTGCAACTAAATTCGATTCCTTTCCGATTACCTACAATTTAAAAGTTGTCCAATTAAATTGCGATATTATTGCGTAGGTATTTTTTTTTTTCTTAAAAATGTATCACATAGACAAAGAAACAACAAGAAAAGACGACAAATATAACACAAATCATAAAGTTGCAATTTCAGATTATAATATTAAGTATGTTTAATCGTGCACTAAACTAAATATTTTATAGAGTAGATACTGAATTTCAAGGGCTTGTAGTGGCGCGGGCGGCCAAATTGTAATAGCTTACTTGCTTCAAATTTTTTGATCCACCATATTTTGCACTGCTGCAGTTCATTTTCGACAGGCGGTATCTTTAGTTTTATACATCTTCATGATCTAAAATTTATTCTACGCTACCTGTAAGTTGTAAGTCTAGGCCACAGCTAGGCGCAGAATACATATTAGTGCCTAGAATTATATTTGTAGATCAATTTCCTGTCATCAAACACCACCTGAGTTTAAACTATTATAATAAATTGTACGCAAAATTTATTCGGCATTTCGATGTATTTAATTAAAGCGCTTTAATAATAAATATAATGTGAGATACATTTATCATTTATCATTAAAAAATGCAAAAACGATTAGCATCTTTGTAACATTGCAAAACTAATTTTTATCAATATTAATTTGATATGTCGTAATTTAGGAAAGAGTGTGATAAGTGGATCAGAAGTTATTAGCAGGTATAATACTGCTTATGATTTCACGTTATCGGCCGAAGACGTTGATCGCCTCCGAAAATAAACAAAATGCGAGTTTCCCGGTGCACACCTGTGATAAGTTAGACCCGTGTACAAAGGTTAGTTCATATTGACACAAAAAACAATAAACAAAAATTCCAAGAGTTTTTGCTGCAATGGGTGGTTTACATTCCAATCCAGCGCTGAGTAGGATAACTAGATTGGAATAAATTATTATAAACCGAATTGTCGACGAATACCTTCTTTCTACCACATTACGCTGGACTCTTAATCCTAGAATTAATTGGTTTTATTTTATAAACAATCGGCCAAGTTCGAGTTGGACTCGGCCATGAAGTTGTACCTGTGGGGATTGGGGACCCCTAAACTTTTTAATAATTTTTCCATTTTTGTATCAGAATGATTTACAGACTACATCTACTCTACTTACCAACTTTCAATAGTATATAGCTCTTATGGTTTCGGAGAAAAGTGACTATGACATACGGACGGATAGACAGACAGACAGACATGACAAATCTATAAGGGTTCCGTTTTTTGCCGTTTGGCTACGGAACCTAAATATTAAAACAAGTTACGAAAACAAGCACAACATTACGCAAATCTAAAAAATGAAAATCCTACCTAATAAGTCATGGGTAATAAAACAAAAAACACAAGAATATTTAATATATTTTATTCATCTTATATCGCACTTTTTCTCGAAAAAGGCAGCCCTGACGACCACTTTATTGCCAGATAAAGAACGAAAAAATACAACAAACATTTTACAGAATAATTTTATAGTCGTCTATTGTTGCCAGTATAAAAATTCAACAAGACACAATAAATAATAATGAAATTTTTACAAAAGTATAAGAATTACCTAACCCTTCGATTGTCCATCTTTTTGGAAATATTATTTTATTACTAATAATAATTATATTTCTTCGCTTCATTCTTCGATATATAATTATTAACCAGTAGTAGTACCTCTGTATCTGCTAGGCAATCGCGTTTTTTCAGACGTATGTGGGTAGTTGAAAAACTACCGCACGCTCGGTCTGGAGTCTGGACGTTCCGGCATGTCTCATTCTTTGTTAACGCGAGGCAACGCGAGCACGAATACTTAGTAACCATGCCAAAGTGCTGCAGCTGGTTATAATTATTATTAAAATGATTGAGTCAGTGTTGGAAGTAACTAAAGTCAGTGTTATTAAATAAAAAATAAACGTTTATTTAAATACTTAAATAAACGGCAGGCACTACCGAGGCCTAGACGAGTCAAGTATATTCAATACTAACCGGCTTGTACTGCGACCGCGAGTCAATAAACGTACAATGTGTTGGTACTGCGAGTCTTTATACACGATCTATAATATTATGTATGCTTTATCTGTTCTATAAAATATAGAATTATATAACTATATGATTGCCGGATTGGGGGAAATAACTGCAGGAGATTACTGCAATTATTTTAACTAACCGGCACGTACTGCGACTGTGAGTCAATAAGTACAGTGTGTTTGGACCGTGAGTCCTTTTACACAATCTATATTCTATAATATGCATCGGAATTGATTGCGGATCTCTGACGATGTTTTACCTATTCTATAAATAGAACTATATGTTTATCCGATTGGGGGAAATAACTGCAAGTTAATTACTGCAAGTTTAATTATATATTAAGTTATTTTATAAACCGCCATAATGTGTGGATTGACTACGGGTCTCTAAGCACAATTTATATGCATCGGAATTGACTGCGAGTCTCTGACGATGCTTTATCTGTTCTATAAATAGAACTATACGTTGGCCGGTTTGGGGGTTAACAGCGAGTTATTTTATAAACCGCTATAATGTGTGGATTGACTGCGAGTCTCTAAACACAATCCTTATGCATCGGAATTGACCGCGGGTCTCTAACGATGTTTTATCTAAAAATAGAAGTACAATACTATGTTGGCTGGTTTGAGGGGATTAACTGTGAGTTAATTACAATTTAAAATATGTTGATATTTTTCAAATCAACATTATGTATGGATTGACTACGAGTCTCCGACAATGCTTAAAAATAAAAAATTTGCAACTACCGCGCGTTTTTCCCGCGCTCTTTGTTCTATAAATATAGCTACATAATTATTATT
Organism: Lysandra bellargus; assembly: GCA_905333045.1. Classification (NCBI taxonomy): domain Eukaryota; kingdom Metazoa; phylum Arthropoda; class Insecta; order Lepidoptera; family Lycaenidae; genus Lysandra; species Lysandra bellargus. The sequence continues at coordinate 2,981,945 of HG995334.1, read as the reverse complement.
ATTATTATATTAATATATTTGCCGTTTTATAGAGAATAGCTATTTCGAGCTAATAACTAGATAGACTGCGAGTCTCATCAGTTAACAACCAATGCGTGTCCCGCGCGATCCTTGTGTTCTAAATATAGAACTACGATTATGATTTACTATGTCTGCCGGTATATAATTATTGTTGAATAAATCTTGCACCAATTTTGGGACTCGGAATACACCGCGAGTGTACATAACGAAACTTACTTAATATCTGTGTAACGTTATAGTTACTACCCTCAATATTTTTTGCAACATATTTTATCGACAAATAAGTCGATTATAACGAGCTACCCCAATATTTATTTTTTTAGGTCACTAAGACCAGACAATCGGGAAAATATCACTAAAAGCGACCAATATAGGTACGGGACGATCAGGTTACGAATGAATCCGAAGCCTTCCCGAGTACCGGCACTGATAGAACCGGACCAGATCCGGATAGATCCAGGGCTCCTACTGACGCTAGGTGCACCCTCGTTGGATTCGCCAGATTATTGTTTTAAATGATCCCAAAAACGAATTAGTTAAGCTACTGCTTATAAAACATTCCTGATGATAAGTGTTGCAGATCGATTCCATTTCGATCGATTATAATCATTATAGATCTCACCTAACAAAGTCTCGATATGATCAGACTTATCAACAGTATCTGATTTATCTCGATATAAATTATTATCAAACTTATCAGATAATATATTATCAGAAAAGACAACTTCGTAACGGAAACCTATAACACTCAGACTCGATAAGTCTTGTCTCATTATTAGACCGAGATTATTATTGTTTCGCTAGTTCGAAGAGCGTTGAGGCGACTAAACGCTCAACACCGCAGCCGTAGTGCTGACAGTTAAATTTATATATATTTTATAGATGTTACTATTATAATTATTATTGTGGGCTTTACACAGGTATCCCCAACCGGCAGCCCGCGGGCCGCAAGCGGGCCACCGGGACCTTATTTGTAGCCCGCGTGATGTTAAACCATTTTGAAATTCACGCCCATGGGCAAAATATTATACAGTCAACGTGAAAGTCTTTTTTCACTTGTAAATCGTTAATTTTAAATTAAGTTATTTTTAAACCTAAAAATGTTTGTTGCGGCCCGCGACACCAAGACCAAAAATGTTTGCGGCCCGCATGAAAAAAAAATTAGGGAAGTTCGTTCCAAAAACAAAAACAGGTTGGGGACCACTGGCTTAATTTAATACATCATGACATCAATAAACTATTAGAATTTAAAACTATATCTTCGTGTACCCTTATCGAAGGTTACCTTATTTCAAAGATTTTCTTTTCCCCAAACAAAGCGGCGGAAAATATTGTATTATATTTTAAATACAATTATTGAATTATTTTAAATTTGAAACCACTACATAAGTTTATTTCAAAATTACATGTTAATTTGGAAAATTAACTTTTAAGGCTTTCAAAAGTGGATATCTAGCAAAAATAGATTTAAGAGCCTACTACTTGTTTTCTATTAACTCACTAGTCGATCGAAAGATTTTAATTAACGGATTAAGAGCCGTAAGTCTTGACATACAGACTATCAGATGCGCTTACATTTAATTTTTTTTTCACAAAAAATATAAAGAAGGAAACTAGACCAGGCGTAGGCTTTATCTAGACTAGACTTACGACGCTTTAACAATATCAGTATTCTAGGCGACAATTCTGCAGCCTCAGGCGCCCCCTTTTTGTTAACGTTTTATTGTTAATAGTGCCATGGGTGAATTAAGCCCACAAAAATATGTGAATATTTAAGTCTTGACGTTTATAATATATATTATTATAGCATAAATAGCTGTCCCGGCAAACGTTGTTTTGCCATATAAAGTATTTCGCCCATAATATTATTATTTTATTGAAGTGACTATACCTACTAAAGAGTATGTCACCATGGCAAAGTTCATGATTGCTATCCCGTCGCACAAACAATAGTCGCCGTCAGTCTCGAGTTGTAACAATTTACTATTATTTATTCAACAAATGAATACACTTATTAATATAAAGATAAAAGAGTAGATGTTGCCCGATTCTCAACCCTAGCTCGCTAAAATTCACGAAAGTTGGTCGAGCCGTTTCAGAGTAGTTCAACCACGCACACCGTGACGTGAGAATTTTATATATAAGATATATTATATAATAATATTATATACCTGTGGCGGTACCCACAATTCGCCTAACATTCCTGCATCGCGCTATCGAAGTTTTCTAAGCGCGTTGGTATATATACGACAGCTGAAATGTATTACGTGGGCTTCGGCCTGACCGGGCATACCACCTCGCTCGGTCGGAAGATCTTCCTTTGGCCGCCACGCATTTATATCCCTCATTGGTGACCCCGACAGACTACGCCTCCTTCATCATTATCACTCCCCACCCCTCCGCGCCGCGCCAGCCAGCATCGACTCATTGGGTACATCGTCCACTAGCCGCAATGTACCGCGGCCTGGGCGACTCCACATCGGCATCATCGGGCTTTCTCACTACACCGACCGGTCAGCAAGCAGAGCACATCTCTCCTGGTCAGCACGTAGCATCGGCCACGCACGGCAGCTTATCCGACTCACTGGATCCCGTGCAGCAGCTTACAGTTCCGACCCACTGGGACTCACTGCAACAGTTCCGACTCACTGGAACTCACTGGCACTGGCGACTCAATCGACAAGACTTCAAGATTTGACCTCCGGTCTTCGGGGGGGAGTGATGTGGCGGTACCCACAATTCGCCTAACATTCCTGCATCGCGCTATCGAAGTTTTCTAAGCGCGTCGGTATATATACGACAGCTGAAATGTATTACGTGGGCTTCGGCCTGACCGGGCATACCACCTCGCTCAGTCGGAAGATCTTCCTTTGGCCTCTACACATTATTCCCACATACCTATTAAAAACGAAATAATATAGAACAGTTAAATCAATGTACTCGTGAACTATCTCAACTGATAGATATTTTGACATCTTCATATCCTGATTCCTGATCCCCGCCGCGGAATGCAACTAGTTTTAAGCGATTAAAATATTTAATACTAAATAAAATATGCAATGATAAATACGATAACAGAATCACACTTATTCTTGAATAATAATTGTTAAAATATTCAGCCTGGTGGACCGAGAACACAATATTCTCGACTTTTAATCGTATTAATATGCAATAATCACATTATCGACGACCACAGAGCTGGACCCAGTTAAAGCAGTAGACTCCTTAAAATTTATTCTAAAATACTTTACTTCGACTTAGATTTTAGATAAATACTCTGTTTAATCTTATTAACTAAATAGACTTATTACAGAGATCTTCGTCCGCTCCATCGGAACCTTAGCCAAACAATTTGACAATGGCTGTAATACGAATCACGATATTATCTTCTACAGCCATCACTGTGCACTGTCATTGTTTATGAACAATGTTGACTTTATTGGTTGGTGACAATGGCTCAGATGAATGTGTGAAGACTGAAGCGTCTTTCGAAAGAAGCTTTCCGGTAAAAATACCTGCATAATAAATACATACCTGAGTAGTATAGTACCCGGGATCCGCTTATAAATTATTTCTTTTTTCTTGCACTCTGTACCAACTGAATACTGGTCATTGACTTAAAACTTTCTGCCTAATAAAACTCGGCAAAATAAAAAATTACGGTTTTAAATAGCGGTATCGAAATTAATATTACAAAGACATCAACTCCCGGGCAGATTGGATCGGTGATGTTATAAATTTATGTAATTCTTTTTTATTGAAAAAGAAGTTTCAAGTTATATTTAAGTTATTACGCCGTGCGATGGTTATTCAAGATTATATTAAATAGGATAAATCAGTGCTGTGCGAGATCGGCGCAACGTCAACACGAGCGTCGATACGAGCGTAGACACGGGGACTGAAACTGGACACGATTAATGACGATTAGTAAGACGACAGTCGAAAGGCAGGACTAGCGACTCCAAATTCCAATACTTTCGATATTTTCCTTAGCCATAATTTTATTGACGAACAAAGTTTCGCTGAATCAGCTATAATATTATGTATAATCATAATGATCCCAGTATGTTATCATTTAAATCACAAACCATAGAGGTCTCTTACGTTTCGTTTCTGACTATTATTATTATTTATTGTTAATCCTTCAGGCCCCGCGCGAGCACCGGTGATCGCGACAACAATAGAATACAATAGCAATTCCTGGAAATTCCAACTAATTATATATCGAAGAATGAAGCGAAGAAATATAATAAATTATCAAATGAACTTACCAAGTGAAGTTCAATCATTATTATATGAGTCGCTCCATTCGAAGATATAATCTCCCTCCCACCCAGTCTGCACGAAACTATGTTTGCTGCAGTACCCAAAGAAAGAAAGAAATATTTTTTGCATTACTTCTCTCTAAACATATGAGACATGCCGGAACGTCCAGACCGAGCGTGCGGTAGTTTTTCAACTACCCACATACGTCTTTGAAAAAACGCGATTGCCTAGCAGATACAGAGGTACTACTGGTTAATAATTATATATCTTCGAATGAAGCGACTCATATAATAATTATCGAACTTCACTTGGTAAGTTCGTTTGATCATTTATAATATAACAAAATAACATTTCCAATAATAAATAAAAATAATAAGCAGCTTGTTCACAATCATAACGATAACTTGGGTACGTCGTATCGCTAGTTTAGTAGTCTGGGGCGATTGTGATAGTCAATTAATTGTTCGTGGACAGTGGACATATACGTGATAAATTATTCTAATAAACACAGTACTTTTATATTAAAATAGTGAACAGAAATAAGAAATGTAAGTTTATATTGATTTTTTTCCCCTTTGAAATTCATGTTCACTAGATTTCATGATTTACTTCTGAGATTCGTGACGGTAGATCGAAAATTTTAGTTGTAAACAGAAGTGTTTTTGTGTGTCGCCGAAAATAAAAGTAAACTTTTATTAAAATGTAGAATTGTGGTAAAAGTGTAATTTTGGCGTAATTTCAGTAAAAATTTGGTACCTAATCGAAATGAAAGAAACTTGAAATACTTGTGGGAACTTAGAGACAGCGGCAGAGATCATGAATGTTTTAAATTGTTCAAAAATAAATTGAAAATATACAGCAACATTGTTGTGATGTTTTTAAACTTAGTTATCGACAGTCAGAGGTTAGTTGATAATAATTCACTTCTCTGGCATCGATAAGGACCATTTGAATGAGTTTTGTTTTCCGCTTTCGAGATCTTAAAGTCTTACTTGTTAGACCCACCTGGATCTGAGACATCTTAAGCTAATATCTATCAAGCCACTCTTCGAGATACAAAAATACTCATAGTTGTGCGTGATGTAAGTATCATTGGTAGTACCTATATGTATAAACAGTTAACCAGGAATTGTTTAAAGTAGACCAATAAAATTAAGAAAAATGGGTAAGGAAAAACTACTATTACTACTGCAGTAGGTACTATAGCTACATAGCGTATCTTTGACATATAATATGGGTATTGTAAAGGTATAATATTTTTTCTTTACTTTTGCGTTTGTGTGCTGAATTCTAATTTTTTTATCTTTTTATCAAATAATAAAGATATCATCACTTAGGTTTTTTTTTTCATATTTTAAACATTCATTAGTTAATTTACAGTCATTAGCAAGCTTCGAGTAATTTTGCAATCCTATTAGTTACCAAAACGTTAAAGTTAAAAGCTTATCGTATGTGTTAGAATGTTCAACTTTGGTCTGAAGTCTGAACAGTTCCGAGTTCCAAGTTCGGTACTCCGCACGTTGTAACAGATTAGGCACACTGATTTAACAACATTAATTTGCCTAACAAAACCCAGAAATTGTAATCCCACCAAAACATGAAATGTAAAATGAGCCAAGCAAAATATTGCATAGCTATTCAATTCAATACTTCTGTCGTAAAAAGTTTTCAGATCACATTCAAGCCAAGCCGTCAACTTATTTTGTAATTGAAATCAACATTCATATTCATATAAATCAACATTCATATAAATTTTATATATTATCTATTAATATATATATTATTATATATTAATATATTATATTTGGTATAGTACTTAATACATTATATTGTATGTATTTGTATTTTGTATTATGTGTAGTATATTATTATTGGTATAATATTTATTATAATATATAGAATTTATTTGTTTAGATAGGTTTATAAATTATAATTGTCATGTTAGGTGTTTTGTAATTTTGTAGTTTTTACGTTATGTAATTAGTTGTAGTTTGTTTTTGCACATTGCCTATTTGTTTTTTATATAAAATAATTTCCTGCTTTTCGGTTGCTTGGAAGAAATTGCTGCATAGCAATAAAGTCGCCATTTGTGTTTATTTAGTTCTTAGTACTAAGTTTGAAATTTGAATTTCTATGTGTGTGTGTAAATGCAATAAAGAATATTCATACATTCATTCATTCAGTAAATGTATCAATAGATTTCTTTATTTTATAATTATTATAGTGGCTTGGCAATGAGCACTAGGGAAATAATCAGCTACTAATTGAATGTATTGGGTACCATCAGCCACATACGTCGTTACATATTAAAACACTTTACGCTTGCCGTCTGTGTAACAGTGGCGAAGCGTCCATATAACCCGATTCCCATCGGCTTCCCTTAGGGCTTAGAAAAATCGAATATATGGGCCAACGACATATTTATCTAATAAATATTTTACATACCTACTTAAAAAACTTTGAATTCACAATGTTATATGCAATAAATTTTTCTCTCACTTGAAATACATAGTTTGAATTAATAACTATCGCCTACAAATTTTAAAAGGCAATGCAATGTGCGGGCGCAGAGAATCAAATAAGCCGCAGGATTAGCGGCTTATTTCTCCATACAACGACAGTTCATAGTAAGCATCTGTCCTTTTCATTCCTGTGAACTGGTCGTCATGTTCTGTCTCGTTCTAGCACGCGCGATATATACTTGGAAATAACTCGATGCCCGACGAGTTATTACGGAGAAAGGTTAATTAGCAACGCACAAGTGCAAGCGAGATAGATGAGTCATGAAGTAAAATTGTTATGATTCGAATTTAAGAATGAATGTAGCGACATTATACTTTTACTGGCGCGTAATACATTTTATTTTGGTAGGATTTTTTGTAATACGACTTTATTAAGAATGCCTTTAGCGGTACTAAATATGACAGGCGCGTAATACATTTTTATTTTGCTGGTTTTTAGATTGACATATTAATATGGCGGATAGTGTGTTTGTAAACAACATGTCGTTTGTTTTGTTTTGTCGAATTTAAATTTTGTTTTAGCGTTAGAACTTAGAAGAGTGTCGTGAATTAAATTAATTTATATTGTGACTTGTGAATTGTGAGTCGTACGACGTAATCGTGTAGTTCGGAAAATATGGCATTAATTCAGAAAGACTGTTGTCTGACAGATTATATTTTGCTGTCGAAGGAAACTTTGTTTTCCAAACTTAGTTTTGAAAATTAAAAGCATGTCATTCAATTATAAATTACCAAAATTGGTAAGTAGATTTTTTACTTCGGCTTCCCTTCTCAAAATATTCACCCCTCGCCACTGCTGTGTAAGTATGAATTCCTCCCAATATGTAGTTTTATATTTCTTTCTATTGTGCTCATTACCAAGCCACTATAATAATTATAAAATAAAGAAATCTATTGATACATTTACTGAATGTTGATTTCAATTACAAAATAAGTTGAAGGCTTGGCTTGAATGTGATCTGAAAACTTTTTACGACAGAAGTATTGAATTGAATAGCTATGCAATATTTTGCTTGGCTCCTTTTCTGTACTTAGCTTAGCACCCATTCCCTATCTCCTTTATATTTTTTCTTTGAGGCTTCGTTAGTTCTATATGTGGACAACGTAACGTAAATACTTCTGAGTTCTGAGTTCATAATATGTAATTGACTCATAAGCTAATACTTAAAGGTGGTCATTTTTAGCATTACCGTTGAATACATAGCAGCACTGTTGTAAGCGTCTTGACGTTCTTCGCAGAAAGGAGCACACCTTATTTCATGCGATAACTTAAAACTCCCATATTATATCGAGTAACTAAGGAGTACCTCAGTACTGATTACTGATTAGATTCATAATATTTAAATTGAATTTAATTATTGTTTAATTATTAACGTTGTTAATATTATTTTTTATTTAATTAATACCATTTCATTAAGTTCTTAACTAACTTAAAGCCTTTTGTACGTCAAACAAATATGCAGTCGAAACTCATACTGTTCTTGAAAATTTTATTTAATACTTCAGTCGGAATTTCCAGGAATTGCTATTGTATTCTATTGTTGTCGCGATCACCGGTGCTCGCGCGGGGCCTGAAGGATCAATACTTAAAGTATTATACTATTATTTTTCAATTTCAGTTTTTAGGTTTCCCTGCCCAAAGGATGAAAACGAGGCCCTATTATTAATAAGTCTTCGCTGTCTGTCCGTCGTACATCCGTATGTCACTAGGCTGGATCTCGAGAACCGCAATAGCTAGATAGTTGCGATTTTCACAAATTATGTATTTCTGGTGTCGTTATAAAAGCTAATAGTCTAATAAAAATAAAATAAATGATTAAAGGGCCCTTTGACAACAAACACGATTTTTTTTCCCTATTTCTGCTCTATGTCCATAATGATAAGACTAAGGTTTTTTGGAAATTTCAGGAAACCCTCAATTTTATGTTAACTTTAATAATTAATAATAAAAAATAAATAAACTTATTATTAAAGGGGGGCTCCCATACAAATTTACGGTACCGAACCCTATGTACGCCAGTCTGACTCGCACTTGGCCGGTTTCATAATTTTTCCTTTCATTGTGAATAAAGACCTATCCGGGTACCAAATTTCAAAGTTCTAAGTCTGCTAGAAGTACCTTAGAATTTTGATGATCTATATAGATCATCAAAATTTTAATACGAACTTTGACCATCCGTAACTATTAAACTATTTATTGAAATTTCATGTTATTTGGAGGTTAAGCTAGTTTTAATACTTGCTCCTAGTGACTAAAATTAGAAAACCTTTCTTAACATCGAAGATAAAGGGGGTGTGAAATAGCCGCGAACCGCTTCGAGAAAAGTATGGTACGACAGTGCCTTTGCTAAAAAGCTTGGCTGGGGCACTGCCGTGCCCCCAGATTAGAAGTGGTCTAAATTGAATGAACCTTTTAAGGACTCAGTGTCCGCAGGAAACTTTAAAATACCTAAGGGATAATAGAAATTGAAAATTAATTGAGATTACTCTACGTCTTTAACGTCTTTAACAAAAATAGATATTCTTGTTAAAATTGACGTACTAAATTCTCAACCAAGAGAGAATAGAACAAAAGGAGGTTTATTTAAAATTTCATTAAGATGTTTAGTCTTATCTTCTCTCTCTTATATATAAAATGGATTTTCAAATGTGTTAGTCGCGCTAAAACTCGAAAACGGCTGAACGGATTGGGCTGATTTTAGTCTTAAAATATTCGTAGAAGTCCAGGGAAGGTTTTAAAGTGACACGAAGTTCACCGGGACAGCTAGTATCAAGATAAAAATATACCTCAAATAGTAACGTGGCACGACTGCTATATCGGCTATCATACTCAAATTGATAATAATTTAATTGACCGGAAAATAAATCAGTAATAGTTCCTAAAAGATAAAAATGGTATTGTACTTGGTAGGTACATATTTTCTTGCGTCGCGACTGTAGCAACTGTGTAAGGGTTGATTCAGACCGCAACGCGACGCGTAGAAATGCATCTACGCGTCGCGTTGCGGTCTGAATCAACCCTAACATCACATCACATATGGAATGAAGCTCGATAGACCTGAGACCCATCATTCAATACAAGTGCGCTTTATAGTTACATCCATATTATAATATAAAATATGCGAAAGTATGTCGGTCTGTCTATCTGTTACCTTTTCACGCCCAAACCGCTGAACTGATTTTGCTGAAATTTGGCATGGAGATACTTTGAGTCCCGACAGAAAAGGACTTATTATTATGATACTTTTTATCCCGCAAAAATGTACGGTTTAGCTTACCTATAAACTACCTAATTTTGGCGCAATGGAGTTGAAGGCGTCATTTAGTACCTAAGTACGTAATAATATCAACTAAATTACTACTAAAAAGTTCAAAATGTATAAATCCAAAAATACAAATACACAACCAGCAAAGAATGCAAACGAATCTGTATCAAAAAAAAAAGACGGGTTACACTCCGGGAGTGCCGGCAGAAGTGAAAACTTGATTATTAACGTTGTGCATTTTAAGCCCATTTTTTATGAAAATCGATTATTAAAAAATCGATTTTTTTAATTAATTGAAACCCTTACAATCGATTAAATTCTTAACCCATTTTTATGGATATCGATTTTTAAAAATTCGATTTTTTTGATTAATCGAAACCCTTACAATCAATTCGAGTTCGACTTCGAGTTCGAGTTCGACACAAAACAATACTCTCCAACCGTCTTACGGTTTTTTCAAGGTTTTTCGATCAGCGCGAGAATCTGACGCGAGTTTCACAGTTTTTACCCATCCCACAAAAGTGCTCAACGCCGCTTAAGAAGTTTTCACTTCAAAAAATACTACCATTCCAAATGTGATTAATCTATTCAGTAGTTTGCCTAGAGAAGTCCCACTCTTAAAATTTTGCATTCATAATATAAGTGTAAACCGAAATGAAATTCAAATATCTAAATCTGCAACTCGGTCAGCTGTAAAAGAGCCAAATCAGTAACTTGTTATCTTCCTTTTCGATGGCACAGATTACAGGGTTAAAGTCCTCGGCTAATTACAAAATGACTGACTTCAGAATACCGTTACTTTCCTAATTATTTAGTTACTTTTTAATTAACACATTACATTAATTATCTCGTTGCCTAATTTTATTCATTTTCTTTGACTACACGCAAAATAGTTTCCAGACTTCAATTAAAAAGTAGAATCACAATATTATGTTTGTTCACCTCGGCTTCGCCTCGGCCAACAATTACATGTGATCTGAGACATTTCTCATTTTCCTGCCATAGGTGCGTAATGTACTGTTACATAGTCGTTTATTCCCACTAAGTATTATCCATTTACTTTTTAGGGTTCCGTAGCCAAAATTGCAAAAAACGGAACCCTTATAGATTCGTCATGTCTGTCTGTCTGTCTGTCTATCTGTCTGCCTGTCTCTCTGTCTGTCTGTCCGTCCGTATGTCACAGCCACTTTTCTCCGAAACTACGAACTCCGAAAGCTATACTATTGAAACTTGGTAAGTAGATGTAGTCTGTAAACCGCATTAAGATTTTGATACAAAAATGGAAAAATTATTAAAAATTTTAGGGGTCATAGATACAAATGAAAGAAAAAAAATTTTTTTTCATCTGGCCTATGCGTGTGGGGTATCTATGGATAGGTCTTTAAAAATCATATTGAGCTGTTTCTAATATCATTTTTTTCTAACCTGAATAGTTTTCGAGAGAGACTCTTCTAAAGTGGCAAAATGTGTGTCCGTCCCCCCCCCCCCTCTAATTTCTAAAGTAGGGCATGATAATTCTAAAAAAAATATATGATGTACATTACTATAAAAACTACCAACGAAAATTGGTTTGAACGAGATCTAGCCAGTAGTTTTTTTTTTATACGTCATAAATGATAAGCCTTAATTTAACTTTCATTATATCAAAAATGAAATATTAAAATAAATTCAAAAACATTATAATACTTAATAATTCTTATTGCTGCTGCGGAATCCTTCTTGGGCGAGTACAACTCGCACTTGGCCGGTTTTTATTAAAGGCAAGTTGGCAAATCTTCATCTGGCTCTTTGACTAGGTACACGCAATTTTTTTTTCAGAAAACGCGATGACCGTGCGTCGACGCGCTGCAGGCGGCGCGCTGCAGAACGGAGTTATCACAGAGGGAGAGAAGGCGAAAGACCCAGAATTCGCCATTCGCGAGTCCCCTCTCACAGTCCTCATAGAACACTCCTTACACATCAGAGCAATATACCACATATTTGTGGTCATCCTGCTCCTTCTGCTATGCGACACGGTCGTGTACGATCTCGTCGAGCGAGGAAAGCAAGTAAAATTATTATTACTATTTTATTTCCTTGTTTATTGTGAACTTTATCACCCGCGACCCGTGAATGTCAATTTCCTTTATTGCATCATGAAACTGAATAAAAGGGGTATATTATACGTTAATATAAAAAATATTAAAACCTACACGATAAAATGTGGCTCTAACCAGTAGTAATTTCGGTAAAGTCTAGTCGCCGGATAGAAAGAAACTCGGCTATTGACCTCACATAACTTCGAAATTTTCGTGCGCTTTTGAACGAGCTAGACAGCTAGGCCGAATTTCTCTCTATCCGGCCACTGGACTTTGGTACGACTTTGTTTACATAATTTATTGATCTCAGCACAAAGTATAACCATTCATTTAACCTCAGAGACGATCCACTAAACTGCACTTTCTTCTCCATTTTTTTTATGTGTATCTACAGTCAAGCCCCGCCATATTATCACGCAAAGGTCCGAGCACTGAATTGAAATAACCCGACCAAATATTCAGCTATCTATGAATCATTTCTACGACGCCACAATTAAGTAACCACTAAACATTCTCTTGCAGAATAAACATAGGAGTAACGACGGTGGTGAAAGGTTTCCGTGACATCGGTCGGAGTATAACCCTGTGGCTGTTCGAGCTGGCCGTGGCCGTGTCGTTCTACCCCGGATTACACTTGTACGCCGCTGGACGGAAGTTGATGAAGAAAAGTCCAGGTAATTCGCTAGCAGTAATGCCAGAAGAGATGAGCATAGGTATTTTTTTTATGAAATAAGTGGGCAAACGAGCAAACGGGTCACCTGATGGAAAGCAACTTCCGTCGCTCATGGACACTCGCAGCCTCAGAGGAACTGCGTTGCCGGCCTTTTAAGAGGGAATAGGGTATTAGGGGAGGGTAGGGATGGGAAGGGAAGGGAATAGGGGAGGGTAGGGAAGGGAATAGTGTAGGGGATTGGGCCTCCGATAAACTCACTCACTCGGCGAAACACAGCGCAAACGCTGTTTCACGCCGATTTTCTGTGAGAACGTGGTATTATCCGGTCGAGCCGGCCCATTCGTGACGAAGCATGGCTCTCCCACGTATTTCATAAATAGCTACTTCATCGTAATGTTATCAAATCATGATCAACATCATCGACATGTAGTCTATGCTGAAACTAGTCGCCCCAATGACCAATCCATCCTGATCTCAAACAGCCAATGCCTGAACCTTCTTCAAATCCTCGGTCCTTTAAGACTCCCTGAATCTTGACGGAGAGCCAAAAGCGAATTAAACGTGATCGAAAAACAATACAATGTCGTAGTAAAAAAACTATGAATGTTTCATCAAAACAGTTAATGCGTCCGAGCTCCACCGGTTTTATACGGAAACAAATACATAATAAAGGAAAAAATATTGAGACATCCGTTACCTACGTGGTAGGTAGATAATTTTACCTCAGACTTTCTATAATGACCTTACCGCAGTTGACATTAAAGCTCTGTCAGAGGTAAAACATATCGGGATGGACTGTACCTTAAGCAGAGTAACGACCAAATAAAATACACACTGTAAAGTTTTACTACGAATAAAATTGTGTTTATTTTCATGGCGTATGCCACCTGCGGCTTTAACACCCCAAACGGCAGCTTGGGGTGTAAAAGGTGAGCCCTACATGTTTTGTATAGTTAAATTACAATAACATCGAATTCAGTTCCATCATATCAATTATCTACCAAGTGCCATGTATAAGGGACAACATAGGTAACTGTTTTACTAATAGCTATAGGTCTACCAGAATCTGATGGCAATTTTTGACAGCAGATTTTCAAAAAATATCCTTGATCTTTGGATAATTTTTTATATTTGCATTTTTAACACACAGAATCAGCCGCTATAAGAATAAAAAGGGATCAAAATGTTTTATTCCAATTACCCTGGTATTGCTAGAGTCAATTTATTTTCTCACTTTTTGCCATCAGATTTTGGTACACCTATACCTATATAGTCCGTGCAATCCACGAAGACGCGCCACACTATTTCTCCAAATTGTTTATTGTATATGTGTGCAAGCTTTCGCCAATGTTGAGTGTTGTCGGTACGCACTAATTACCTATCAATACTCGCTCAGACTAATAAATAGACCAATTAAGAAAAAGCGTCACGAACAAAGTTAAAGATGTTCACCCAAAAAGCGGTAGGGCGCGTCTTCGTGGATTGCACGGACTATGCAAATATTTTATCTAGGGATATATTATCATACTAGCGACACGCCTCGGCGTCGCACGGGTATAAAATATATAGCCACTGAAAAAAATATTAAAATCGATAGCCTATGATCCTTCACTTCTTATCTGTGCCAAATAATATAAAAATTTCTCCAGTACTTCACGAGATAAGCCCTTTCAAATAATTTCCCCCGTTTTTTCCACATTTTCCTATTAGTCTTAGCGTGATAAATGGGCTATCAATGGATTTCAATAAATGGGCTATGTCTAACACTGAAATAATTTTTCAAATCGGACCAGCAGTTCCTGAGATTAGCGCGTTCAAGTTAGCCCTTTTTTCCACGTTTTCCTCTATTTCCGCTCCTATTAGTCTTAGCGTGATAAAAAATAGCTTATAACCATCCTCGATAAATGGGCTATCTAACACTGAAAGAATCATCAAAATCCGTTGCGTAGTTTTAAAGATTAAAGGGAACAAAGGGACATGAGGGAAAAAAGCGACTTTGTTTTATAATAATATGTATAGATGTATATTATAGAATAACATAACGCATACAGTTATGCTGCTGGCTGTAACACAACAAAGTGATTAATAATCAATGATAATGATGCTGGGGCCGCCCATACAAATCACGAAAAAATAATTGGCCAAGTGCGAGTTGGACTCGCACACAAAGGGATACCGTAATAGAGCAAAAGTAGGCAAAAATTGTGTTTTTGTATGAGATTTATTTAGTTACTTAGTTTATTTTAATTTTACTATTAATCATTAAATTATAAATACAACAGAGTATTTTGTGAACATTTCAAGTGCCTATATGTTGTCATTATTGAGATCGAGCATAAAAAAGCAAAAAAAATCACGTTTGTTGTATAAGAAATTATTAAATAATATTTATTTTCTTTTTAGTATTTGTTGTTATAGCGGCGACAGATACACACAATCTGTGAAAATTCCAAAAGTCTAGCTATAGCGGTTCTTGGGATATAGCCTGGAGACAGACAGGCGGACAGACAGACAGACATCGAAGTCTTAATAATAGGGTCCCGTTCTTACCTTAAAAATAACTTTACTACACCCTAAACACTAAAATATAACCACTTTGTTTGGTTACATCTGTAGATTTCAATACGAATAATAAAAACTAAAGAAACTAACTCCCATACTATTACCTGCATAGATCAACTACCGTTTTTTGGTTCCTTTCGAACTGTCATGTGTCAGCCTGACCGCTGAACCTTTGCAAATGTATTGAAAATGTGTACCTGTAGACCTAGTGTCTTTGACCTAGGTAGTAGGTACACATGCAGTGCCGTAAATAGGGCAGTGCCACCGGTGCCCAGGCACAGGGCATAGACTCAGGGGGGCGCAAGAATGGCCAGACAGCAGGACTATTATTTTTTCCGTTTGCTCTCGATAAGTTCCCGTTGCGCCCCTAGTGCTCGATTCCAACAATACGTTATACCTATATGCCAGTAAAATCAAAAACCTCTATTAAATTATAGAAAACATTTTAAAAAAAGTTTTTTTTTTACCAAAATGTTAGTACATATAATATTATTATTGGTCTACTAACACCCAGTTTTATTTGATCACCCTGAAAGAAATAAAATAGGCCTATACTATACTGTATACATAGTATTGCTGTGGGCACCTATACATAATATAATAACTAAAAAAACAAGGACGCAGTTATGAAGCTCTGACAGGGCGCAAAAAGGCACTGTACACATGTATTGTAGAACATTTTTTGACGGAGTTACTTTTCCGTTTTTAGGGTTCCGTAGTCAACAAGGAACTCTTAAAGTTTCGGTCTGTCCGTCCGTCTGTCTGTCTGTCCGCAGTTTTACTCAGAGACTATAGGACCTATAAAGCTGCAATTTGACATGAATACACAATATATTAATGATGCCGACAAAATGGTACATAAAATATTTAAAATATATATTTTTTATGGTACCAGCGGGGTTGAATTTTTCTTTCACGTCCACCCCATCGTGTGGGGTGTCGTTGGATAGGTTTTTCAAAATATTATGAGTATTCTTAGATCATTTTCTGATTTAGGGATCCATTTGTGAAGTATTAAGTTTTAAATTAGAAAATATCGTTAGGGTCCAGTGTCCCCCTCTTCTACCAGCTAAACGGTTGCTTCTAGAAATGTGTAAAAATTCACGGGAGTAGGAAATATGCTTAATTTAAAAGGAAACTATCACGGCTAAGAAGACTTCATAAGTTATTGAGTAATAGTCGATCAACTAAAAAAAATGTATTCGGCGAAGTATTTAAAGGAACTTTTCATTAAAATTTCTTTGAAAGTAAGTAATTGAGATGATGTTGTTGGTAGTGTAAAACATGTTATAAAAGTACATTCATTGACCATACAAAAATTTTCAAAAACTAGCGGTAAGTACTACGGAACCCTATATTGCGCGGAACCCTCCACGCACTTGGCCAGTTTTTTTATTATTCATAGATGTACTCGTATAATACGAAATAAATCATAGAATTTATATTAAATTACTTCTTCCCAGCGCTATGCAAGATATGGAGCTATATCGGCTTCCTCGGAGTGGTGGCGTTGGAGTTGACACTGATCTTGATGACCATTTACCAGCTGGTGCACAAGTACCACGCGCTGGCATCCACTGTGGCCGTTACTTGTGAGATGGTAAGTACAATTTTACGTTGCCATCATACCAGAATTCGTTTATCGCGGGAATTGTGCGTTTTCCTGGAATGACAACATATCGTATGTCCATTCGGCACCCAAAGTATCTGCATACGAAATCTCGTCAAAATTGGTTCCGAGGATTAAGCGTGAAGCTAGTAGCACATTAATTGTCAGCACTGCACCGTAAGTGTACGCGCACCGCATAGTACAGTGCTCCCAAAGTGATAATGCGCATAGTTGTAATTTTTCGGCAACGCGACGGTCGTATTTCCCGAGCGCGAGCGTCGGAAGACGTCGCTGCAAGCGCTGTTTTAAACTTAACTTTAAGAAAAACAGCGCTTTGCAGCGACGTAGAGGCGCCTGACGTTGCTTGGAAGTTACCATGGTAACGCCGCGATGGCTTCCCGGTGAGTTATAAGCACTTATGCCCGGGACACACGAGGCTAGTTTTTCAAGCTAGGATAGCAAGCTAGTGTTTGTAAGCTAGCAAGCTAGTACTTCTAGCTTCGTGTAGACAAAACTATCTCCATTTGTAAAACAGAACTAACATGCTCCAAGCTAGGTCAGCAAGCCAGGACAGTTTGGTAAAAAACTAGCTTGCTATCCTAGCTTCAAGCTTGAAAAACTAGCCTCGTGTGTCCCGGGCATTATTGACGGACCGGCGACAGCGGGCAGGACTGGCTATATGATATTTACCTCTATTTCCTTTGAACAAGGTGGAAAATGCAAGTGCATTGTTTGGGGCTTTTCCGTTTCATAGATTCGGGTGTTTTCGTAATTACGACAATTAGCGAAGATTTCCATGCGCGTTATACTGTACACGTAATGCGGCGCGTACGGTGCGGTCCGTGCGGACTGTGCTAGGTTTCACATCGTTTCATGGGAATGTCGCAGTCATCTGGTTTAATGTGCGATTCGATTGAATGACTAGCGCGTTCATTAAATGACACCATTCAATTGAATAACTCGGCCGAAAACAAATATGGCGTCAAACAGCTCACACAGCTGATAGCACTGTGGTGATATTTTTTCGATTAAATTTACTTTTAACGTACGTTACTTGTAATAAGTAATATGATAGCGTGAATTTACTCATTATTACGCCGCCAACGGCTACTTAAAAAGATTTATAAAATCCCATTTAACGACTTCACTGTCTTGTCTTTTAGTCAAGATGTTAAACGTCACAGTCAACGTTTTGACGAGTTGTCCTTTAGTCATTCAATTGAACGGAGTCATTTAATGAATGCGCTAGTCATTCAATCGAATCGCAGATTGAGCTAGATGACTGCGACAGCTGAATACAACGAATTCTGAAATGCGGCGCGTCGGCGCGTGTTTGCTGATAAATGTGCGATCACCTCCAATAGGTGACGTCGTCTTTCAAACATTTTGACGATTGAAAAAAGCTTAAGCGACGTATTTGAAGCGAATACAAACTTAAAGTTCATCGATAGTTGCGCTGTAAAGGCATCAATCTGAATTAAACGCGAGTCGCGACAAAGATTCTTAGGAAGTTGGAGATGGAATCAGAACTTAACTAATTTAAAACTCATTCATCAACCTTTTATGAGCCTTTTATACTCAATACTCATTGACTTAGACTTTAAGTTGAGTCCTTCAATAGGGTTTAAGTTTTAAGTCATTATAACCTAATAAATGTTGCCAGCAACTAGGTTTGCGCAGAATTTCATGTACTGCGAAAGTACTGTACGTTAGTACTAATAAATACCCTGTAGTACCTATATTATATCCTTGGAATTTTCCCCGGAACTAAAAGTATATCCACACCGATTTTTATCTAAATCGGTTAAGGCCGTCCCCCGAGCAAACGACCTTGGCCATACATTTGCCGCGTAGCCGAGATCGCACCAAAACCCTTTTTTTTAATCTTAATTCAAAATTGTCCTAAATATATATATATATATATATATATATACATATATTGTCGATCTATTGGCGTGTGTTTCAAATAAAAGTAATTTGTAAATCCTAAGGAGATGCTGAATGTATGCTTAAATTTTAATAAATCGGTTTTACTTTGGAAGCTGATATCATAAGTATAATAAACAAAAATAGAAAATTTAAAACGGGGAAAGGAATGTTGATATACTGAAGATTATTACTGTATTTTTATTATAACTTTGTAGCCTTCAAATTATGAGTTTATAAGGCTTGAATTACGGTAAATTACGGAATCTCCGTAATGAACGCCCTTAACGGTTAAAGCTAGAAGAGGTTTAAATGAGTTAAGTGTTAACGCGAAAATGCGAACATCCGCAACATCCGTAAAAAAATTCAGTATGAAAAAGTATTTATTGTCCCGGGGCAAAGTGTCTTCATTATAAATTAAATAAATGTATTTCAACAAAATTGATTTATCTGTTAAATCGGTAACAGACAAACACACTTATAATATTTTATAATATTAGTAAGATATTTTAAATTATATTTTTTGTGCCCATTAAGGTCATTAATTACGTCTTGTCCCTACTGGGTGTGTTATCTAACGCCAGTACTCGTGCACCGAGGTTTACCCTACTTGATTATCAGTTTCGATTTGATGCCACTATAGTGCATCTGTTACGCATGCGCATCCGTATAAGGTCAAAGATATTAGATAAAACATACTCAACGATCTAATCCATTTGTTTCATCACAATAACATGTAATCCTTTGGTACTAATTCCGAGTCTATGTCTGTCATGGGATGGGACTTTCCAATATGCCAAAGACAAGCAAATCTTTCATAGTTTATCTCTGTAAAATAACACAATATTTTTATTAGTAGGGGGAAACACAGTAAAAGTTACTGTTACTTCTAGGTTCTAATTTAAAGCACCTGTTCGATTATGTCAGTTTCCTTTTAGGGTCTAGACAGACGGACTGCATTTCAACTGCAATTGAACTGCAAATTGCAGTTCAAGTGCAGTTTGAATGCAGTTGACACAACTGCAATACGACTGCAATAGAACTGCAAACCAAACGCGCAGTCGGATTGCAGATCAGTTGCAGTCGGCGTGCAGTCGTGTGAACTGTTTGGTTTGCAGTTCTATTGCAGTCGTATTGCAGTCATGTCAACTGGATTCAAACTGCACTTGAACTGCAATTAGCAGTTGGATTGCAGTTGAAATGCAGTCCGTCTGTGTAGACCCAACTACAAAATTAAAATTCTCATGATAATAATATTATCTCAAACTAGAGAGATTAACATTTCACATTCCATTCTCATTAATTTTGTAGTTTGTTTGGATCGAACAAGGATCAATTTTGCATTAGTCGTAGCCTCGTAGGTTAGACGATGATCAATCCATCAATCCGTGGGTTAGACGATCAAATTTTCGTAAATTTTTACCGGATTGATGGAGCAGATTGATGAAAATTTGACCGTGTAACCGGCGACTATGAATTTTTTATAACCATCAATATTACGTCAGATTTATGAAAATTTGACCGTGTAACCTGTGACTGTTATGAACTTTTTATAACCATCAATATTCCGTCAATCAGCTTGATGAAAAATTGATCGTCTAACCTACGTATTAGAACAATTGGATTGATGTATTGCCACTTTTGAAGTTTGTAGGCAACACTCCGCTAGAAAATGAACGTAATGCATATTTTCACATTTTCTTATAGGTCGAGATCCCGGTCAGTCATTGATACTCTTAATGATAAAACGATATTGTTTTATCTGTATGTGCGTGGTATATTTATGTCATGTATTATAATGGCATGTAATAATGTATATCCACTAGTTTATGATAAATCGACTGCTTTCGTCATGTTTGGTGTAAAAAGCTTTGACTAAGGAAAGACTTCGGACTTCGGTGCCCAACCAAAACTTAAAATAAAACAACTTTGGCATAGCCCATATTAGGCCAAATGTAACAAATATAGAATAGTATGTAGATCCCCTAAGTGGCCCACTTACTGGCTACTGGCTTACAAACTAGTGAGTATTGGCCAATGGGTCTGTACATTTTATAAGTATAATAATAACTGCCACACCGGTTTCGGTGACGGTGGCCGGTTTCATTGCAACAAGGTTACGCAGGAGCAATTTTATAGTGCCCAAGAGTGTGCGCTGTGCAAAAGAGCACTCTCTATTCCTTTACTCTCATAACCCTGTGGGACGGAAGACCGACACGACTGGTCACTGGTGAGAGATCAGGCGCAGGACCGACTTTTCACATGCCCATCTGATGACGCATGGATTATCTTACTTGTCAGACAATCAGGTGATCAGCCTGAACTGTCCTAGCCAAACTTTGAAATAACATGTTTCCAACGCAGGAATCGAATCCACGACCTCCGAGTCACGAGCCACGCTCTAAACTACTAAACCACGGAGGCGTTATAAGTGATAGTATATTACGGGTGTCTAGGTACTTCTAGCTATCCTGGGATCTCGATCTACAGAACCGTTCATCATCGGAGACGTTTGACATTCAATCCGCAGCCGCATTCCAATTTTAAAATAGAATAAAAGGGAAAAATGCTCCGTGAAAATTAAATCTGGGGGCACGGCAGTGCCCCAGCCAAGCTTTTTAGCAAAGGCACGGCCGTACCATACTTTTCTCGAAGTGGTTCGCGGCTATTTCACACCCCCTTTATCTTCGATGTTAACAAAGCTAGGGATTTAAAATTTCGGTCACTAGGAGCAAGTATTAAAACTAGCTTAACCTCCAAATAACATGAAATTTCGATAAATAGTTTAGTAGTTACGGATGGTCAAAGTTACTGCATTTTGTCACTGACTGACAGATCATCAAAATTCTAAGCTACTCCTAGCAGAGTTAGAACCTTGAAATTTGGTACCCGGGTAGGTCTTTATTCACAATGAAAGGAAAAATTATAAAACCGGCCAAGTGCGAGTCAGACTGGCGTACATAGGGTTCCGTACCGTAAATTTGTATGGGAGCCCCCCTTTAATAATAAGTTTATTTAACTTTTATTATTAATTATTAAAGTTAACATAAAATTGAGCGTTTCCTAAAATTTTCAAAAACCTTTGTCTTACCATTATGGACATAGAGCAAAAATAGGGAAAAAATCGTGTTTGTTGTCAAAGGGCCCTTTAATAATTTATTTTATTTTGATTAGACTATTAGTTTTTATAACGACAC
Source organism: Lysandra bellargus (assembly GCA_905333045.1). Taxonomy (NCBI): domain Eukaryota; kingdom Metazoa; phylum Arthropoda; class Insecta; order Lepidoptera; family Lycaenidae; genus Lysandra; species Lysandra bellargus. Next base: position 2,959,825 of record HG995334.1, on the reverse strand, counting down.
TAGAAATACAAAATTTGTGAAAATCGCAACTATCTAGCTATTGCGGTTCTCGAGATCCAGTCTAGTGACATACGGATGTACGACGGACAGACAGCGAAAACTTATTAATAATAGGGCCCCGTTTTTATCCTTTAGGCAGGGAAACCTAAAAACTGAAATTGAAAAATAATAATATAATACTTTAAGTATTAAATAAAATGAAAGATTTTTATGCTTGTAACTTTGCAAGAACAGTATGAGTTTCGACTGCATATTTGTTTGACGTAAAAAGGCTATAAGTTAGTTATGAATTTAATGAAATTATATTAATTAAATAAAATCTTATATTATTTAATTAATAATTTTAATAATTAAACAATAAAATTATATCGATTTAAATATTATAAATCTAATCACTAATCAGTACTGAGATATACACTCCTTACTTGCTCGATATGATATGGGAGTTTTAAGTTATCGCATGAAATAAGGTGTGCTTGGATCCTTTCCTGCGAAGAACGTCGAGACGCTTACAACAGTGCTGCTATGTATTCAACGGTAATCCTAAAAATTACCACCTTCAAGTATTAGCTTAAGAGTAAATTATATATTATGAACATAATAATTGGCTCAGAACTCAGAAGTATATTTACGTTACGTTGTCCACCTATAGAGCTAACGAAGCCTCAAAGAAAAATATATTAAAGGAGATAGGGAATGGGTGCTAAGCTAAGTACAGAAAAGTTATGACGTGACCTAAAAAAAAAGAAAAAAAAACCGTCAAAAAAGATATGAAATCCCACCAAAACATGAAATGTAATAAAAATAATAATAATAATATGCGTCGTTACATATTAAAACACTTCACGCTTTCCGTCTGTGTAAGTATGAACTCCTCCCAATATGCAATTTTATATTTGTTTCTATTGTGCTCATTGCCAAGCCTAATAATTATAAAATAAAGAAATCTATTGATACATTTACTGAATGTTTATTTAAATTACAAAATAAGTTGAAGGCTTGGCTTGAATGTGATCTGAAAACTTTTTACGACAGAAGTATTGAATAGCTATGCAGTATTTTGCTTGGCTCCTTTTACATTTCATGTTTTGGTGGGATTTTATGTTCAAAGGATTTCGCGCTCCTTGGAACAGGGATTTCAAAAACTTAGGATATGACACGAGCCACGGAACAATTTTATACAATGCTTTGTGCCCCGATGAGCCATGCTCTTACTGCTACAGTAGATCGATTACGGCGCTAAAGACCTGCCTTCGGAGTTCGGACCTGGAACCAGCTAGTGTAGCGTGTTCATTAATTTCAGGAACTTAATATTTGCACATCGCCTCCATTACTTACCGGTCTGCATGTCTCGCACCAAAAAACCTACAACTAACATAAGAAATAAGTGGCAAAACACCGATGAAAGTGAAAAGCAACATAAATCAGGCGACCCTTGTCAGCGCTGAGTAACGGCCACCGCCGCGTCGCCGCTCGCCGGCTGTGACTGACCCAGCCCTCTTACCACAGTCTTCTGTGCTATGATGACTGAAATTATACTATATATTATATAATAATATTAGCTACATAAAATATTCAACTTTCATGTTCAGTTTAGGCATTTTGGCCGTTTTAAGGCATTGCTTATTTTATCGCGAGGACTTTAAGAGCGGCGACCGAATCAAAAGATTCCGTAACGATAGACACCTTGCATTCGTCAAACGTCGTTTCAGTTCAGCAGACTTCGGCACGGTGTTTGTGCGCATGCGACTAGACGTTACACGTTACGTGCAAATTATAATAAGTTAGTTGATTAAAAGTTACCACGGCAGTCCCCGAGTGTCACACGTATTATTTTTTTCAGAAAATGTTATGTTATGTCTCTCTTGAGTCTTGAATCAAGACATAAGCGTTTTCACTAACGCATGTGTGTCCATTAAGGTCACGCCGCGTAGACGAAAAAAGTTATTTTTATAAATTTTCCCTTACCCACCCACCACTTACGAGGGGACTAATTCTCATACTTTAATTTTAATTACATTTTCACGCTTTCCCGTTTCACACTAAACACCGAGACGAAAACCTAGATATTAATATTATAATATAAATTAATATAACTTAATAAATATAATAATTAATTGCTCCACCGTCCACTTAAACCACCAGTTACCCCGTAGCCATAAATCAAACAAAACTTAAAATTAATTGCTGAGATGATGTTACATTTTGGAGCACGAAGGTAGTTAAGAATATAAACAGAGCAAGTTTTTACGAGGCGCAAAGCCTGCGAAGCAATTTAGATCGCAAACAATAGTTCCAAAACTGAAATTAGTTTAGCAAAGTCGTATTATGTCAAAATATAAGCAAGGAGCTCTCCCCTGATTGGGTACACTCGCGAAGAATTGTAATTAACTTTCGCGTGCCACCTCATGGTGGTTTGGACGAGAAACCCAATAATATCTAATTTGTAAAAGTTTTTAGGCAGGTAAAGTTCTATTGCGAGGATTAGTAAAATATTCCTAGAACTCTAGCTTATTTAAACATACCCTGATTTCGTAATTTTAGTCCAACATTAAAACAGCTTCGATTTAATCCATCTCTGCATTAAAAAACTGGACCAAGTTTTTTAAACTTATGAAATGTGAAACCAACATCAAAAGCGTTCTGATCAATCAAATTTACAAAAATCGTTCGTTTGGCTTTTGTTTGACGTAAGTAATAGTACATTACGCCCCAAGGGAGGAAAGTATGACATTTCAACACGCGCGATACGATTCACATTCGCCTACGGCTCGGGTGACAAAAGCGTCGGTTGAAGTGCCATACTACCCTCCCGTGGCGCGTATAGAACTTTTCATCATACAAGGGACCGAAAGTTTAATAACAATTGACATCGTACTATGATATTCTATTATAAAAAATGTACATCGTATATAAGACAAACGAATGTGGTTTAAATCATCCCGTTACGGGGTCCGGGGCGCAGCCCCGGTGGGGAGTTGGGGGGGCGAAGCGACGAAATAAAACAACAAATTAATAGATTTTAATTGAACAATGTTGTTTTTAAAGTATCATTTTGTGTAGTAGTTTGTACTAATTGTAGTTGCTTGTAGTGCTTTATTTGAAGTGACTTAACAGGTATGGCACCATGGCAACGCTCATTGCTGTCTCGACTCAAAGATAAGGTACAGTGAAACCTGCTTAAGCGGGACCTGGCCAAATGAAAAACCTCTATTATTGACTGTTGCAATGATGGCCCGGCACTATTTCGCTAAATTACCTCTGTTAATGGATTTTTAGAAACTGTCTAAATGAGATTTGAATTCTAACTTTTTCGATATTTAACTCTATAATTGAGACTCTGTAGCTCATTAACCTCTATAAGCGGAACAAATTATGATATTTGTAACCAGTTTTGACGTGTTTGTTTACATACATTATATTGTGCATGTTTTTTGTTAGTTATCTCAGTTTTAGAACTAAAACCAACGGAATAAAAGCATAAAAAATGTCCAAACGTAAATATAAAACGTAATCAGTATCTGAAAATTTTAAATTTCCATCAGATTATGATAGTAGAATGTCGCGTGATGAATAATTGAATAGGGAGAATAACACACCAAAGTCAACCCTGTGTAGAGTTATTGAATAACAAGGAAATTCGGTCTCAGTATATTGGTGGAAAAGAAAAAAAATAAACGAATAAAAGATGAATAAAAGCTTTAAAATTGAATAACGGCACATATTGACCCCTGTGAGTGCCGGCCTCTGTAAATGAGATCCATAATTTTAAACCTGCTTAATTGGATAACTGGATTATTGGGAGCCCTTAATAATTGGTACAAAAGTCTTGGTCCCTTGAGATCCCAATTAACCAGGTTTCACTGTATATAATATATTATATCAGATCTCTCCCGCTTTTCCTGACTGCTGGCCTATAGGTATATAAAATAACTAAGTTGGAAGCCGCGTCCTCAACTCAACAACTCAACAAGTAGATCAATATTATGAAATTGCCGCATGTATTAATATTATGGGTTTGAAATAACAACTTCACGGTTGCCATGGTAATGAGTTATTTCAAATAGGTAGCGGGAAGAAAATTTTAAACTGTCAGTTGTGAGCAGTCTGAAGGAAATATATGCATCTTTCTTCCCGCAAACAACAAAGAGGATGTAAACTGTATACTATGTAACAAGAGGTCGGACTTAGAAGAAAAAAAATAAACATCCGTTATTTTTTTTAATTTGAAACTAAACGAGAAATTTTTAAGTGCAAAACCTTTCACTCTAAACATACCAAAAATTAAAAAAAATAAAATAAAAAAGAAATGAGCTCAAATAAATGTTTTATTTCAATAAAAAATATGGTACATAGCTAAATAAATAGGCTAATAAGGTAAATTAAACAATAAAACAGATTTAATCCACAAGCTTTTGTTGATTTCTATTAATAATATTACAGTACAGTTTTATGTATTTTATCTATAAATAGAATAGCTGTCTATGCTACTCTACTGACTACTTGATTGGCTTATACAGTAAACTCTATATAGGGAGGGGATTAAAGCTGCGCGTCCACCAGGTCGGAATCGGGACGTACGGTGCGGACGGCGCGTCGTGTAGTCATATATTTGTCAGGCGCAGAATGACGTTCCAGTACTTCTAGTGCAGTTCACAGTAGTCAATACCATAAATAGTAAAGCAACAAATCCGTCCGCTGCGTACCTACGCTCCGATTCCGATCCAGTGGACGCGCACCTTTATACATACACACTTAAGTATCATTACTTTGTTTTGTTACACCCTGTATACGACAGCTGAAATCTATCGCGTGGGCTCAGGCCAGCTGCATACCACCTCACGTCTTGATCAGAGGATTTTTCCTTGGTGGCCGTACCACTCATGATCATAATCCCATACCTTCCTTCTCCTCCTAAAATCTCCATAACAGCTATTGCTTGCAGACTAAAATGTTGCAAACTATATACTAGGGACCTAAAAATCAACCTTATGTCATGGCCGTATAAAAAAAATCGGACGGAGTCCCACCATACACAAAACTGTGTCGTTCAGAGTCGGCCAGCTGACTGTATGTACACGGTCCGCACGCACACATTCTTGCGCTAGTCCATACCATTTGACAGGCGTCAGAATGTGTGCATGGCCGACTCTGAAGAAAAGTGAAGACACAGTTTTGTATATGACAAGACTCCGTCCGCCTTTTTTTCTACGTTCATGCCTTATGTATTACTAGCGACTGACAAAATGATTAAAGTAGATAGGCTGTGATCCTTCACGTGGTCTACTTCTTATCTGTGCCAAATAACATAAAAATTGTTTCAGTAGTTCACGAGATAAGCCCTTTCAAATAATTTCCCCCGTTTTTTCCACATTTTCCTTTTAGTCTTAGCGTGATAAAATATAGCCTATAGCCTTCCTCAATAAATGGGCTATCTAACACTAAAAGAATTTTTCAAATCGGACCAGTAGTTTCTGGATTAGCGCGTTCAAGTTAGCCCTTTTAAATAATTTTCGCCGTTTTCTCCACATTTTCCTCCATTTCTTCGTTTCTATTAGTCTTAGCATGATAAAATATTGCCTATAGCCTTCCTCGATAAATGGGCTATCTAACACTAAAATAATCATCAAAATCCGTTGCGTAGTTTTAAAGATTAAAGGGAACAAAGGGACATGAGGGAAAAAAAGCGACTTTGTTTTATAATATTTAATTACAATAAAACAATATACACATTTTTACATTTTCCAAATTAACTGCATACTGATATACATTGTAATATTTTCTATGAAATACTTAATAATCTATCTTTTTCATATTAATATAGTTTATGTTGTAAATAAAAAAGTTATATCGTGGTATTTTTCTCGACAAAAATGGGAGTTCTTGAAGTTCATAGTCAATTTTTTTTTCAGTTCCGTTTCGCAATGAAGATATGGGACATAGCCAAGGCGTGTACCCCGCGATGTCACGACGAAAGCAAACCTCTCCCCTCCTTCTTTCACTTCATTTACTTCCTCTTCGCACCCACTCTCCTCTACAGGGATAATTATCCAAGGTCAGTATTTAATAAAGAAACGAATCTTTTCTTATTGAAAGTCGTACTAAATATTATGAGATGTTTCAGCTTAGCTCTATCAAAACTGAATCCATTCCAGTCTCAGAGGTTTTTTGACTGAAGTTTATCTATCCACTTGCGTTTTTGATTGGCGAACATCAATTATTAGAAGTGTACTCAATTTTTTTACAATTATTATTAACGTAGTATGCGCTACCGCCCGGCGCGCGCCGTGCATCGTCACAATAGACATAACTACCAGTAGTTCGACTGCAAAGAAACGGACCGGTTTCAATATCTGTCAAATTCGTCGGGTTTCACTAGGATTATGAACGGAATGTGCCTCGCGCTGGCTGATATAATTTATTTTTAAATATTTTAAATAAAGATTTTAAAATTGGATTCTGATCTGATTGGATTGGATTTTAATCGCATGTGTCAAAACACAAACTACAATACGACCAAAGAGGAACACGTCCAGCGAATATGTCATAGTTTTAAATTCGTAGGTAACAATTCGACAACCCTAGCGACGATTTTCGTCATAATACGTCAAATTTATAAATTTCAACATCAGTTCTAAGTCGGCATACTCTATAATTTTGTCTACTCGCCAGAGTAGACAAAATTATCGAGTAGACAAAAAAATCGTGAAACTGCGTTTCTAAGGCGTTCATAGCATGCTTACAGCGGTACCCGCGCCGATTCATCATCTTGTTGAAAGTCGGCCTACTGGTCCGTTCTGTCTATTGTGTCAATAGTAAGTACCTAGTATAATATAACCAATCAACAACACTGTTGACACAACTGTTGAACAGACAAACTCCTGTCAAAGAAGCTAAATAAACCGACTAGAAAACTAGGGAATGAGATATCTGTAGACTCTAATTTCAAATATTTTCTAGCGACTGCAATAATGAATCATTGATAACAGACTAAAAACTCCGTATATTGCCCCTGGTTTTTTCACTTTTCTGGACCAAACAACCACATCTTATCGTTACTGGCTCTCTAAATTTAGATTTTTGAGAAGGTACTACTATTAGCTAAATACATAGATACTTCAAGAAACCATGAATCGCTAATAACAAAGCGATTCATTTAACAGTAGGTAGCTGTAATCGATTTAATATTCTATCGTTGGCAACGGTCGGCGACCTAGCGAATAACTGCTGCAGCCGGTTTGATTTAAACCAATTTTCCCAGGAAATGCAAAACCAAAGAGCAGTTTAGTCCATAGATCAGCCTTTCTCAAAGTGGGCGATAACGCCCCCTTGTGGGCGCTGAAGGTCTGAAGGGTGTGAGACCCAGAAAAAGGGGGCATTGTGTAGAGGCTTGGGGGGTGATGTATTTCATCAGGATGCATTTTAAATTTAAACAATGGGGGCGCTAAAATTAATTTGTTCTCAAAGTGGGCGGTAGACAAAATAAGTTTGGGAACCCCTGCCGTAGATCATTAATTACAATCAATTATAAAACACCGTACACAAAAATACGAACAACGAAGTAAAAAAATATATAAATATACTAAGGTAGGGAAAATTAATCTATTTTCTGCCCAAGTATTTGTTTTGTAGTAAAATTAAACAGTTTTTAGGTTTTCTTATTATGAATTATACAAGATAGATGATAATTAATTTTAATAGAACGAATAACATAAATATTTATCAAACTCAGCCTAGATAGATGCTAGGTTTAAATAAACAACTTGTTATTCGTTGTTTATGATTAAGAAACACAATTAACCTAAAACGTCACAGATAGATTTTAATGATGTAACTACTGACTAAATACTACAAAGTGTGCTTCAAGATCATAAATAACGAATAACAATAAGTGTCTAAACACACTAGGCCGAAATTACGCCGGCGTCAATTCCGCATGATTACGCCCGCAATTGCCGCGCGTCGGCCGACGACACACGTTATTCGTTTGACATTGCGGACGTAATTTACGCCGCGTAACTTCGTTTAAGGTACACCCAGACAGAAGTTATATATCGTTATAAAACATTGTGTAACACGATAATATTTATAACATCGTGTAACATACGCTACAACATGTCAAAAAATAAACGTGTATTTTGTTATAATTTGTTTAAAAAATGTTATCTACCGTTATAATAACTTCTGTCTGGGAGCACCTTAAAACAGGCACGACAAATCTACCTAATAAAGATAACAGAAGCTACGATTTTGTACTTATAATAATTAGTCCAATTATTTTTTTTTTTCGCTATTCTTCGCGTGCTACGTCGTAGCGCGCGAGTCGTCGTAGCGCGCGGAGACCAACTATTGACCTTAATTTGTGCAAGAACGGGACAGACTGACAGTTTACCTGTATTATTATGGTTCAAGTTGTAAGGATCGGGTTCGCGTGGCACATATTCCCATACTTACGTCTCTAGTCTAAAGTTTTTGGTGATAATAATAATTATTATAAGAGCCAGGGAATAACATAAGCACCTAGTGGTAAGCGAGCTCATGCCAATACATACCTACATTATACATAATATCTGGACACTAGACAAGTAGCGATCCTTCCAATACACTACCGCCTCCGATTAAAAAAAAAGTGAAAACATATTATAATTATTATAATAACACAAGCTGTCCCGGCAAACGTAATAAAGTATTTCGTCCATATTAGTTTATTGAAGTGACTAAATAAGTATGTCGCCATGGCAACGTCGATCGCTATCTCGTCGCACTTTAACAATGGTCGCCGTCAGTCTCAGGTTGTAATAATTTATTATTATTTATTCAACAAATGCACTTATCAATATATAAAGTACCCAGTAGCCGATTCTCAGACCTACTGAATATGCATATAAAATTTGGTAAAAGTCAGTAAAGCCGTTTCTGAGGAGTTCGTGGACTAACATTGTGACACGAGAATTTTATATTTATGAGATAATGAACATAATAAGTATTGAAAACATTAATACGCATGAATGATTTTTTTTTTTTTTTCAGAACAAAGAGTATAAGATGGGGCAAGGTCGTCCTACATTTTCTGGAGGTTGCGGCGATTGTATTCTATAATAGTTTTCTGTTTGAGCGGTTTATTCTACCTTATTGGTCCGATTATGGAAAGGAGCCTCAGGTAAACGCTTTATCTTTTAACTCCCGCACCCCTTTTATATTGAATTTATTGGGGATGGAAAATATTTTTACGTTATAAATAATTCATGAGTTATTGAAAGAACTGCACTCGTTAACTACCATTACTACCATTTTTACTGAAAGGCAATATGAATACTTAATTATTTTAATGGAAATATTACATTAAAAGCTTTTAATTTTAATGAAATACCCTAATGACTACCCTAATGACTCAAAAGAACTGCTGTATCGTACTTGTTAATTACGTCGAATCTTTATTAATGAATAATGAGCATTTTATAAAGTGGCCTACGTGTGGCCTACCTACTTTGACGACATAGAATTTTTTTTATTTTATTAAAATTAAACCATAGAGCTACCTTCCAAGGTAACTTTAAGCAGTGGCGTAGCTATAGGATGGCAGGGCTGGCAAAATGCCTCGGGCCCCCAACCCAAAAGGGCCCCGGCCCAAGAGGCCGTGAGGTTAGATTTTTTTGTACATTGTTTTATTATTAACGTGACGAATTTTAGTCATAGGGCCCAATCAATTTGCCACGGGCCCCGGATGTTATACTTACGCCACTGCACTTAAGTTAGGCCTTTGTTGATCAATTTGAAACCGCAGAAGTCAGACATCAGAATTCACATTAAAATCAGGTATTTCTTTTTGTATACCAGTCCATTTCAAAAATAAGTAGTTTCATTGTAGAACAGGAGAAAATCACATAATACCGTGATTGAATGTCGTTTGATGCGTCTCGGTTCGTTTTATAGGTGGAAGCCGGCAGCGTGGTGCGGGGGATGTTCGCGTGTGTGCTGCCGGGGGTTATATCCTTTTTATGTGGCTTCTACTGCCTCCTGCACGCCTGGCTCAACGCCTTCGCTGAGATGCTCAAATTCGGAGACCGACTGTTTTACGAGGTATAAATCCACTGTATTCCTGAACCTTATTATTATAGATATAAGACCGTAGTGTTCCGTCGGATCTGGCAGCAGTAATCACTATTTATATCCCCGGGAATAAAATACAAATAACAATACAGACGAGACGATTGGCTAACTTTGAAGCCTTATTGCAGACTTAAAAGTAATGATCGTATTTAAATTTCCATTCTCAGAAGCTACTTTGATAGCAAATGAACCGTAGAGTAATGATCGCCGTCTTATATTTTGGTAGTCAAAACAGTAAATTGTAATGTAACTGACTAGACAAAACAAAACACATGCTTCAGTATTAAATTATAGCTACCCATTTGGCTTTAGGTGTTATTAAACGAAGACTAAGTCAAAATAAGCCAAATTAACTTTTCTATGTGGCTGTTATCGTCTGTTACGTGATTAATAATAGTATTTAAAAAGATAAAACGGACTTCATAATTCTAAGTAATTAAGAATTAAAATTGCCTTATCTCAAAAACTACCCAACCGATTTTGATGAAATCCCTAGGTTTAGTAATACCTAGTACGGCAACAAAAAGAATTAAGTAAGTACTTAAATCGGACTTGTAGTTCCGGAGATATGCGAACACAAACATAAAAACATACATACATACATAGGTGCACTTTTGAAATTTGGCACATTTATTCAGACACTGAAATAGACTAACATAATACGCGTCGAATTGATAACCTCCTTTTTTTGAAGTCGGTTTATAAAAATACGGCAATATGAATCAGTCGAACTGTCTTATTTTTGGTATTTTATTAATTTATCTAGTAGGTATCTACCTAGGTAATAATTGCTTTTATGTAATTCAAAAGACAAAAACCATATTATGAATATTTACGTGAGGCAGACGATCTATTGTGTAATTGGGTTCCTATAGCTAAATACAATATCGATCACGTTGATCAAATAACTTGATTAAACGATAGACATCCAATTAATTTAACCCTTAAGTAACATCGTGGGTAAATTTTTGCCCCACTCGCATAAAAACTGCAATTTTTTTTTTTTTTTATTGAAAGTACATTTAAGTCCTTTTAAGTATGTAAGTACATTAGTATCGCACATTATGAAGGGTAGTGGACTCATAGACCATAGTAGGTAGTAGGTACTGCTAGTTTTTTAAAAAGCTAGCGGTACTTTTTGTACAGGACGACCTCTGTGGCTCAATGGTAAAGTGTGTGGCAGCTCAAGCCGGGGGTCGCGGGTTCGAATCCCGCAGACGGAACAAAAAGTTTTTCAATGTTCCTGGGTCATGGATGTGTATTAAATATGTGTATAATATAATAAAAATCTTAATATATGTATAGTATAAACATATTAAATATATTTCCGTTGTCTGGTACCCGTGACACAAGTCCTTCAGGTACTTACCATGGGCCCAGACTGACGTGGTGTTAAGCATACATAGATATTAAAGATATTATTTATAACGTGTTTTACACTACTAACAACATCATCTCAGTTACTTTCAAAGGAATTTGAACGAAAAGTTTGTAAGTTTAAAAATTAATATTTCACAAACGGATCCCTAAATCGGAAAATAATCTATGAATACTCATAAGTCATAATATTTTTTAAAAACCTATCCAAGGACACCCCACACGATGGAGTAGACGCGAAAAAAATAATTCATCCCCATTCCCCGCTTGATGTGTTGGGAAGGTACCATAAAAAAAAATATGATTTCGTGTACCATTTCGTGGGCATGATTAATATGTGCAATGTGCATTCATGCCAAATTACAGCTTTGTAGGTACTATAGTTTCTGAGCAAAACCGCGGACAGACAGGCAGACGGATCGACGGACGGACAGGCGGACGGACAGACCGAAATTATATTTAATATTCCTTGTTGACTACGGAACCCTAAAAACTAGCGGTACTACGGAACCTTATATTACGCATGGCCCGACACGTACTTCGCCGGATTTTAACTTTTTTAAATTGATTTATTTTGTGAGTTCGCATAAAGTTTTTTAAATAAGTATTTATTTAGTATTTACCTACTGCACAGTGAAAAAACCGGCCAAATGCGAGTTGGACTCGCCCATGAAGGGTTCTGCAGACACATTTTACCACTTTGGAAGAGTCTCTCTCGCAAACTAATCAGGTTAAAAAAAATTATATTAGAAACATCAGTATGATTTTTGAAGACCTATCCATAGATACCCCACACGCATCTAGGTTAGATGAGTTATTTTTTTTTTTGTTTCAGTTGTACCTACCTATGGGGACCCCTAAAATATTTATAATTTTTCCATTTTTGTATCAAAATCTTAATGCGGTTCACAGACTACATTAATTACTTACCAAGTTTCAATAGTATAGCTCTTATAGTTTCGGAGAAAAGTGACTGTAACATACGGACGGACAGACAGACAGACATGACGAATCTATAAGGGTTCCGTTTTTGCCATTTGGCTACGGAACGCTAAAAAGCAGCAAAATGTTTAACTCAGTCACTGAACAGCGTGGTGATTTTGTACCTTGCGACAGGCGTTATACTAAATTGTAATATTTTCGTTAAACGAAATTTCTGATTGACAGCACAATATTCGCCTGTGGCGTTGCTGTCGCAAGATATATAATTATTAATTATTCTGCAGGTTGACCTTAACTTGCTCACGCAAAAATCACCATTGCATCGGTCTCCTATCGCGTAGGTACTTTTTGGAAAGTGGTAGATAGTAGGTAATTATTATAGGGGCAAGAAAAAAAGAAGCGTTATAAATTGTAATTAGATCAATGGCAAAAATGAGTACTACCTATAGATGTAAAAGCGTGTCTGTTTGTCTGTTAATTCATCAAACAGCTGAACCGATTTTGCTGAAATTTGAAATGAAGATACATTGAGTCCCGGGAAAGGACATAGGATACTTTTTATTTCGGAAAACGAATTTTGGCGCAAGACGCAACAGAGTTGCGGGCGTCATCTTATAGTAATTAGTGTATTAAAAATAAAATTGATGTTTTAAATTTTCAGGAGTGGTGGACTACGTCCCAGTTCTCCCGGTACTACCGCGCGTGGAATCGCGTGGTGCACTCCTGGCTGCGGGAGCACATCTACATGCCGCTGGCGCCCAACGCCGGGCGGGCCTTCTCCACCTTCGCCGTGTTCATAGTGAGTACCGTATACACTATACGCCAGCTCTCCCGGTACCACCGCGCGTGGAACCGCGTGGTGCACTCCTGGCTGCGGGAGCACATCTATATGCCGCTGGCACCCAACGCGGGCGAGCTTTCCCCATCTTCGCTGTGTTCATAGTGAGTACAGCCATGGGCGTACTCAGGATTTCAGCTATTGCCATAATGCCATTTTTCAATATGATGTTCGGTTATTTTTTTACTTTGTTCCTTTTTGATTTTAAATTAATTTTGGTGCAAGAGAATTCCACTTAATTTCTTCAGCTTAAAAATCAGTCTTTTCAAACTGGCCTGGCCTTAAAAGATATTTTGTTTCCAACACTTAATTTTACGCAGAGTAGATAACACGTTTTGAATTCCCACTTTCCAGGAAAATTGACGTTTATTTTACCTTCCTTGCAGCTGCCTACCCACCCTCCTTCGGTACGCCCATGAGTACAGCTCTCAATGAGGCTCTCAAGATACTTTCGCGTGGTGTCTGAACCAATGTGGGCAAATTCTTGTAATGGAATATATACATATATATCCTTTAGAGTTTAGATTAACCCATATTATTCATTCCTAAATGCGTTGGGTCTAAGAACTTTAATGACACAAAAGTTTTAATAAAAAGGTAGGTATTTGTCTTAAGAGAATCGTGATTCATATCCCTAAAAGACCGGAATCACTTAGCGTTACGATACGTTTGGTGAAAACGGGCAAAATGTAATATTAACCAAAACGTTATAATCCAGATATCAGCGATAGCCCACGAGGTAGTCCTCGCGCTGTCGTTCGGCTTCTTCTACCCGGTGCTGCTGCTGGAGTTCGGCGTGTTCGGCCTGCTAATGCTGCCGCTCACCGCCGCCAGCGGCCGCCGCTTCCCCAGCGTATCTAACCTCATCATGTGGCTGACCTTCTTCATTGGAAATGGTTAGTCCACTCATCGGGCTTCATTTTGTTTTTATGAAATAGGGAACAATGATGAATGGTCAACGATTAGCGTTGCCATGTCGCGACACCAAGGAGTTTTCAGTTTGGACTTTGGAGTTATAGGGGCGTACCCAAACAGATTTCTAAACAGTACCTAAATAGCACAGCTTACCCTATTAGTATCCTTATTTATCTTATTTGAGCGTACTCAAAATATAGTCACTACATTATATGTATATTTCACTCCTTAAATAGAGTTACTGATTATATTCCTTACTGTCAGTAACATGATCAAGACATTGAACGCCACAGAGCGCCTTAATGATCCTAATCGTTTTCAGGTATCCTATGGAGTCTGTACCCCATGGAATACTTCGCTCGCAAGAACTGTCCGGCGTCGGAGAGCGACAGTTTCTTCGTGCCGAAGTCGTGGTCCTGTCCGGAGATCGTTTTGAAACCCAACTGGAAGTTCCAGAATCCATTTGAACTGATCCAGTGAAGGACCACTCCTTACGTGCCCAATTAGTTTAGCTAATAAATATGTTAAGTGACAAAGTTTGTGTCGATTTGATATAGGTCTAATTTTCTGAACTTTAGTATACTATTTGTAAAAATGACTTGACTAATAATTATAATATGGCTTTGATACTGCAAAGCTTCCTGCTAGGGTACTTCCCTAGCGGGCAGTTTCCCTAGCGGGCAGTGCCAAGCCTTATTCAAAAATGTATAAATGGTAAGTATAAGTATCTAAACACACTATGCTGAAGTTCTGCGGCGGAAATTCCGCATAATTACGTCAGCAATGTCAAACGCATACAATATAACGCGACGGCATGGTGTGTCATTAGTAATTTAAAATACATCACAGGCGGAATCAAGCCGAACTTCCTTCCGAGCCGAAATTCGGCGACTGCACTTTCATCTAAATAACTATGAAACTATCCGACATATTGCCTTGTAGACTTGATTTCGGTCATGGAACAAGCAACACCAAAGATGTAATACAGTTTCTCCCTGTGCTTGTTTTCCCATTTCTTATTATTATTAATTTTTATGCCTTCGGTAGTTTTACCCACACGGCGACAAAAGCGTTATTTAACACCGAGATTTTTGACCCATTTTAATAGCATCTGTGTGGCGGTACAAAAATTCTGCATCGCACTATCGAAGTTTTTTAAGTGCGTCGGTATATATACGATAGCTGAATCAACCATGGGCTTCGGCCTGACCGAGCATAACACCACGTTTGGTCGGAAGATCTCCCTTTTGCGGCCACCACGCACATGCAAAAAAGACTTTGCCAAGCATACAAGGATAGAAGACACAAAACTACTTAGGAAAATTTTCCAACGGTACGTATAAATCAAATATGTGCTGTGTAAATTTATAATTTGTATTAAAAAATTGCATACATCAATAATAATAATTAGTTATAATCTCTAAATCTGGCACAATTCTAAACAGTATAATATTAAAATGAAATGTATTTTAGCAAGTTGGCTTTACTCTGCTTATTATTTATTTCAAATCTGTAACATCATTTTTTATTGTTGATATATAATAAATATTAGGATATGTTCCCCCCTTACAAGTAAAAATTTTTACGCAGCAAACAACAATACGTGGTATGTTTGTATTTGTCTGGCATTTTAAAAATGTCACATTACAAAGACTTTGCACCCAGCGTAAATATTATGTTTATACTATAATGTTTGATTGCATAGCCCTACTTGCGCAATACACTTCAATCGACGGAATACAGACATCTATTACTTACATGTATTATATTATATCTATTATATTTCTATTATAATATGTTTATAATCTACAATAAAATGTTATAAAAGGTTTGAAGATACAGTCACAGGATCAAAGTTATCATTTGTTAGTTCTACAAAATATAATATTTGGCGTGATACATGTGGCTTTTTACAACCTTCTGAAAATCCAGTCCATTGACAAAACATATTGCTTAAAAAATATAAAGCCGCATGACATTACAGTCGAAACTACGAGATGAGTTACAAAGCTTCGTAGTTTAGACCAAATTGTTACAAAATTCAGTCGGACAAATCCTATACTATGGGTTACTTTTAGTATATTGCTATATCGAAATAGGTACTTAGATATAGAAAAACTACTTCGTCAAAATATTTGTATGAGCCTGACTGTATTCTTAAATCTTTAATGTTACCATTGCTATAAAATAAACAGTAAACAGTCAGATATATAAATACTTTGCAGATAGCCAACATTATAAACTACGAGAACTCACCATTGCCGTCTTTAAAGATCTAAAATCATAAGTCATAACAAATACGACGCATAGGAAACAAAACGTGTATAAGGAATGTGAACAGCTAACTTAAACTTACTGGTTATTTAATATAATATGGCAAATATAATCGATTTTACCCGAATCTACTAATACAAAACTCCCGTTAAAGTTAATTGATAAATAAATAGCCGTATTTATTTTGCTCTTCGTATTACATAAAAGAAAGATTTAGACTTTATTAAAGATTTAGAATTTAGATTATTTAGACAAAAGATTAACATTAACAGGCGTTTGGTAAAATTAGTACTAGAAATAAAACATGGGTTAGTCAATTCGGTATATAATCTAAACAAGCATGAAGCAAGTGCATGGTGAAGCAGATTATATACTCATTAATAAACTGGTGTATAAATATTTTTAAAATCTTAAACGTCACGTTATCATAATATAATATTATTAAATCATAAAAATTAGCAGGTAAAACGTATTATAGGCAAGACAACAAAAAGCTTTGAGATAGTCAATTAAAATAAAATGTAAAATGTTTCGTTGCACACGTAATATCTTATCAGGTGTTAGTTGTTACAGAATCTGACAAAATATTTGGCCTAAATCATAAATACTTTTTGACTTATAAAAATACAAACTAAAATTTTGAATGCACTTTGGTACTATAAAAAGCTAATTTTAACACCTAAAAAGTTACATTTACTTACAAAATCTTAAATATAAATGGGATACAAAGATAATGTCCAATAATTGGGTGTGAAATTAATATAAATTCGTGCATAAGTAAGTCTTTAAATTTTTTTTCCTCAGCCTTTACACCGCCATGTCGCGGTTGAAATCCTTGAAAAGAGATGTTGACATCCTGGAAATAAAAACATTTACGTAAATAATTTAATTTTTAGTCAAAAATAACAATTACTTAATTGAACTGACAACATAATATCATATTATATTCATATCTAATCTGTATTTTTACTTATTTTGGGTTATTGTGGTTAGGTATGCTGTATGGGTTTTCCTAATATGACACAAGGAAAATATCCAATACACTGTGTGTTTTTTAAGCTTTTGAAATTGTTTACGAATTATTTAAAACATTTAAAAATTAAATTTACATAGACAAAATAATATTTAAACATAAAATACATAAAATAAGCAGCTTCTAAGTTCTGTGCTAATAAGGCTAGCCGGCACGTTTTCCGTATTCAATTTCCAAATGTAGAATTACGATCTGGAATTCCATGAGACTAACGCAAACGATCGTTTTCACGCGCCAAACGCGCCGGCTTGCGTACGGGCGAAATTTTGACGTGTGCGCCAATTCAAGTATCTTCTACTGATTCCATGCATTCGGATTTACGAATACGGAAAATGAATACGGAAAACGTGTACTATGCCTATGCAGCCAGCCTAAACATTGACAGAAGAGTATTGTGCAACATAGGGAAAACCATGATTCATGTCACATGCTGTGTGACTCACAACTGATTGAGAGTTATTTGAAACAGAATATTTTATTATATTAGACAGTTATTCTATCATATCACAGAGAATCAGCTCATGTATCTGTAACTCTCAGCCAAATTCCAACTCACAATAATAATAATTGTAAGCAGATACCAAACCATTACAGAAGTGCATTTCTATAGGATTCTTGATAAACAGTAATCACAGAGCTCTGTGAATAAATAGAATAGTAGATAGCACTGATTGATTAGATAATTTCATAAGTAAATAGAATATAGCTTTGTTTGTTCATACTCACTTGCTTATCATGTGCTCGTATATGTACTGGGGTATAATTGTTATGTTGACCACTGCAGGGCTGTCATTTATAACCTTTGATATCTCCTTATCTTTCATACCAACCACATTCTTAGTGTTTATCTCGAGTATATGATGGTCAGTCAGCAAGCCATTCCGAGCAGCGGAGGAGCCTTGAACAATAGAGACAATCTTTCCCTCTTTAAACTGAAAGCCAACACGACCAATGGAATCCTTATGCAAAGTCACTGTCCTCTCGAAAGGCCTGAAAAATATTTAACAATAGTCTTTAAAAAAAATTGACATTATTTATTCTATATTATATTAAATACAATACATTGTCTTGTATTGACGTCAACACTTAACAGTATTCATCATTAAATAACTAATAATAGCTAGTTTTCCTGTTTTACTATCATCTTAATATATATAAATCTCGTGTCACAATGTTTGTCCTCAATGGACTCCTAAGCCACTTAACCGATTATAATAAAATTCGCACACCATGTGCAGTTCGATCCAACTTGAGAGATAGGATAGTTTAAATCTCAAATTATAGTCGCAATTTTATTTTATTGCAAATTATTTGTCTATAAAGAGCGACCATTGTTTATGCCACGCGGGTCACGGGATAGCGATGGACATTGCCATGGTGACATACTTATATTTTAGTCACTAATTCAATAAAATAATACGGGTGATATACTTAATATAATATGGCAAAGAAACGTTTGCAGGGACAGCTAGTATTTATAATAAAAAGTAACAAGAATTCAAATCCAAATGAAATCAACTAACCTGTCACGGACTGCCATGGTGATACCATTTACAGGTGCTTTCTTTAAAATAGAGTGGCACTGTTCCATAGACATCCCAGCTACAATAACATTGTTGATCTCCAGTACTTGGTCTCCGAATCTCAAGCCAGCGAGGGCAGCAGGGCTACCAGCAGCCACACAGCAGACAAACACTCCCCCACTGACTGCATGCAGTCGCAGGCCACATTTTCCATCCCTGTCCTTGCACAGAGTAACCTGCCTGATAGCATTAGTCACTGCCGCTTTTGCCAATGTAAGTGACTGTGAGGATATTGGGGCCACCATGTTACAGGTTGTAGCTGGAGTTACAGGTTGGGGCTGTACCTATAAGTTGTTTACAAACTCAGCATAACATGCAAATGGATTAACACAGTTTAAAAAATTTGGAAATTTCCATGTCATGTTACATGGGACTAAGATTCTGAATATTAAGTGCTTTGTATTACTTACATGTTGCAATTGATACTCGGGCATGTTTGCAGCGATGACGTTAGATGAAAGTTCCAATCCCATGTAATCTCCGAGTGCCGGATACACGTGCATGGGTGCACTAGGTGCGATTTGAGGGTGTATTTGTTGAGGCGGTGGCTGGTTAGACAATTGGGATCCAGACATCTGAGCCCTCACCATATTATCTACTTTCATGTCTTCTAAAGATGGATAAAGCGACATGTTTGAGCTTTCTTTAATCTTCAAACGAAAAACGACGCACTAAACTACGGAACGAAATTGTATACACAAAGAAAAACAAAAATAAATTCAGAATGAAGGTACCGATGATGGAATCAAGTTACTGATCACTGACTTCCTAAAATCTAAGTAGACTGTAGAAGCTTCAATATATTGCACAAACACTAAAGTAACAATTAACAATGAGTCATGAGCCTTACGACCTAATTAGAAATAATATTATTTATTCTTTTCCAATGGCAGCTCGCGCACGTCGAGTCGAGAAGAATGACAATTAATTTTGACGTTTATGACACTTGACAATAATATTATATACATTTTTTCTTATTTTGGCACTTCGGCTATAAAACCATGGCCAGTGTCAAGTAAATGGCGGGAAACAATGTTTAAATAGTATCTAGTACAATTTTTAGCATCGTATTCATATTATAATATATCGTCAGGTCTAAAGTCTAGTCAAAGTCTTAGTGAAAGTCAAGGAGTCAAGTCGGTCGATTCAGTAAAATAAGACGCTTTATTGAAACTTTCGATGGAGTTTTGGAGGGAACACAAAATAGCACGTTTTTGGATATGAGTTATGAGTTATGAACTTATGACACCACTTTCGTAAGCCCCATCCCCACTCGCGCGCGAACCGCGCGCGTCGCCACGGAATTTCCGCGAAACGTGAGTGTGGATCCGATTCGCATATTTTTCGCACTTCGCAGCTGGTTCCCCAGCCGCATCCACACTCGCGCGCGCGGACCGTGCGCGACGCCGCGACGCGGCGCCGCGAAATTTCTGCGAAGCATGAGTGTGGATCCGATTCGCATATTATGTTTCGCACTTCGCGGCCCGTTCCCCGAATGTTGTCGGTTTTCTGTCCCGTGACAAAGGGTTTTTTTTAATCTTTATTTTAATAAAGGCTTTTGCCATACAAGACATGCCAGCTGTTTAGTGAACAGATAATACAATATATACAATCTGTCAAGAAAGAGTAGACGCGCGGAGTTTTGCTGGGAATACGAAAGAGTGACGTTGTGTTTTTGTATTGTTTTCCTAAAATTGTGTTATTTCGGTTTTTAATGTGTAATGTTGGTAGAATATTAACCATTAAAAATTCGATGTCGTGCACAAGTGTGGGCAAGTGATACAGCTTCAAGAAACGTGCCATTTTGTGTTCCCTCCAATACTCCGTCGAAAGTTTTAGTAAAGGGTCTACCACTTTACTAAAACAACTGACTTGACTCGTTGACTTTACTGACTACTTTTTTAGACTTTTACTAGACTTTCGACTTGACGATCATCTGGAAAAACGACTTTAAATTTTGTAAACTTTTCACGAAAAATATTTTATCCCGCCATATTTTACTTGACACTGGCCATGGTTAAAAAGCCGAGAGCCATATTATGAAAAAAAGTAGACGCGCGGGAAATTTTTCAAAAAGAACGCATAATTATATTAAAAAATATAATAAAGCAGCTACTGTGGTGGTTTCACTTTCCATATTATTATCTCCAACAAGCAAACTTCATTTAAATATAAACTAAGATAAATACGGCTGAAGAGCACGAACTACACTGCGGACATATCGCGAACTTTGCAAGGATTTGGCAGTATGCGCGATCCGCGCCACGATTCGCGCCGCGGTCCGCGGCGTGCTGTCGCGCGCGAGTGTGGATCAGCAGTTACACTTATGCACGATAACGAATATCTAGTGATTAATATTCTATCAATATTACACATTAAATACCCAGATATCACAATTTTAGGAAAATAATATAAAAATACAATAGCACTCTTTCACATTCCCGGCAAAACTCGACAGTTATAATGGTTATTATAGCAGCCTGCATTTTTTAAACATAGGTATAAAATAAAATAATATTATGTTTATTTATAATGTAATGGAGGCACTTCACACGGCTATTTATATTTGCGTATTTAATGCATTCGCCATTTTCGCCAATTCGCCAAATAATCACCATGTGTAGACGGTATGTTTGGCAAAGCATTGGCCTTATTTGCCTTATTGACAAATATGACCAATACCAAATAATTACAAATACACGTATCCGTACCTTTGTCGGTTTTGACGCACATCAAAAGAGTCAAATAGGCAAGTAGGCCAGTCATTAAAGCCAAAATCCGAAAGAAATTAGTAACTTGATAAAATTTTAGGGGGTTGTTAAAGAAGGTAAAATAACTTACCGTGTGATTTTGCAGCGCTCTGGGGTCTACGGAAAGGGTAGAAAAGGGGTGAAAAAGATTTTTTGTTAATAACATTGCGTAAAAAATTAGTAACACGCTGCAAATTTGGAATTAGGTTGTTCTTACCGTTTTGTAACGTGTATTAAATTTGCAGCGTTTTGCAACATACGGAACATTGTTTATTATTAAAAAACAATAAAATTTGTTAATAACAGGGGTAAAAAAATTAGTAACACGCTGCAAATTTGGAATTAGGTTTTTCTTACCGTTTTCTAACGTGTATTAAATTTGCAGCGTTTTGCAACATACGGAACATTGTTTATTATTAAAAAACAGTGAAATTTGTTATTAACAAGGGTAAAAAATGTAGTAACACGCCGGAAATTTATAATTAAGTTATTTTTGTCGCTATATATAGTCAGAACGCTGCAAAATCACACGGTAAGTTATTTTACCTTCTTTAACTACCCCCTAAAATTTTTATCAACTTACTAATTTCTTTCGGGTTTTGGCTTTAATGATAAAGTAAACAAAATCAAGTAAAAGTTTGGTGTTTGACGTCCATGTGTGGAAGGCCGTATTTGCCTTAATTATTGCTTGTTTGTATATTATACGTCAATAATTTTGCCAAATGCAACAAATAGCCAATAGCAAATACAAATTGCCATGTGAAGTGCCTCTATTAGATATCTTTTAAATAAAAATTGATTTTCAAATGTGTTAGTCGCGCTAAAACCAGGGCTTCATAACGTTATCGAATAACAGAAAAAATATCGTTACGTACCGTTATTTTCATAATGGTAGCCAGATAACGTTATTTTTATAACGATATCTAGTAAAATAACGTTATATTTACCGTTATTATTATAACGTTATTTTTTCCTTATGGCATAACAAAAAAATAACGTTATAATAATAACGGTAAATATAACGTTATTTTCTGGTATCAGGTATACGATCGTGCACGGTGCACCAAATCTCACTCATATTTAAAATGTAATAAGCGTTCTCTGTAAAAATACAAAGAAAAAATACACCTTAAAAGCGTGATTACGTTTAGAAAAATTTCCAGCCTGTCATGACTTTCTTGACGGACTATAACGTTATCAAAGAACATATATTTACCGTTATAAATCCTATATAACGTTATAACATTTACCGTTATTAAATACATTTATAACGTTATTTCTAGTATCGGTTTAATTTTCATAACGTTATCTATGCCCTTGAAGCAATAACGTTATGAAAAAATAACGTTATTTGAAGCCCTGGCTAAAACTCGAAAACAGCTGAGCAGATTGGGCTGATTTTGATCTTGAAATATTCGTAGAAGTCCAGGGAAGGTTTTTAAGTGACATGAAGTTCACCGGGTCAGCTAGTTATTGACAAAAACTAATTTGATATTGATACTTTTCTATAGTATCAATATCAATGCTCGGCGCTCGCTCCTTAAATGGTGCTGTCATGCACGCACGATCGTTTAATGTATTGATTGATGCGAATGACAGGCACGCATGATCGTTTCACGATCAGCGTGTTGGCATGATAAGCAACAATAATATAAACTGTCACGTATGACGTAAATGCATGTCACGCTGAATTACCGTCTAGGGAGCGCATAACAGAATTAGATCAGCTGATCCCAAGCTGATCCTGTTAAAAAAAAGTAAATGTTATGTGTCAATGTCATTAAGTGTCAACAACTGACGTCCAAAGTCAAAATCATTCACGTCAAAATTACTACTTGAAATTGCTATGTTTTGCAGTTTACGCTGCTGTGTTTTGTGTGTTATTTCTTATTAATGGAATAATTTGTAATTCTACTGCCATAAAATTATTATTAATAAGTCTATCCAAAAGTCTCCGGCTTAACTTATCGATATGGAAGTCTCGGCTGCGATTAAAAGTCGTACAAATAGGTGATGATGTTTGTCTTCAAAACTATACCTAATATTTTGTTTCAGTTTTTTAATAATTACTTAACCCATTCAATGCCACCAATCCACCTGTAACATACCGGTGGTGCCACTTGTTTTTTTTTGTTTTTCTAACTTAAAATACATTCTTTAACGTATTTTATATATTAAATAATGCAATAAATAACGAAAACCTCTCTAAATACGATAAACGCACCAATTGCGTTGGTGGCACTGGTGAGACAAATCCAATCACAAGTGCCATTCAACGCACCACTTACGTCGACGCTTTTGTTTTAATTGAACTGTGTTATGCAACATAGTGGGTAGCTGAATAATTTTTAAATACATGTAGGTTTTTTTCTGCATACAGTTAACTGCTTATCAAGCTACCCACAGTAATTCAAAGTCCTTTCTCCCCTTCATTCTTTGAAAAAAA
Source organism: Lysandra bellargus (assembly GCA_905333045.1). NCBI lineage: Eukaryota > Metazoa > Arthropoda > Insecta > Lepidoptera > Lycaenidae > Lysandra > Lysandra bellargus. The sequence goes on along the minus strand of HG995334.1, from coordinate 2,935,557 downwards.
ACTGAAAATTGAAATAAAATCCTTATAAAATAAATAAAATTCTTACTTATTTGAAATATATTTTTTCTTAAATAATAAAAAATACAACTTGTCAGCTAGTAAAATGAAAAATACAACTGGTCAGCTAGTAAAAGATTTTGTATCAATTTAATTATAAATAAAACAAATGGTTGGTAAAATTTACTAATTTGAACATAGTAGTGTTGCGTCATGCATAAAACCATCCAACAAAATTCGCCGTTAAAATGCCATTGAATGCACCATTTGTGTTATGGTAATTTTATTCATAAAATATACCATGAATCGAAGAAAAATTGTAATATACCTAAATATATTGCTTACTTTTATGTTCTTACTCAAAAACTTCTCACTCTAATGCAATAAAACTGAAAATATGTTGAATTGAAATCAGGCAGTTTTTGGGCTAATGGTTTTTTCGCTGTCAAAAAAAGAGGGGAGGTCCAGACCAAAAACTGACAGTGTCACCACATGTAAAATATATCTCCAGTAGCTAATGAGGCCAAAGATTCAAATTAAATATAGCCATTATAAAGAAAAACCGGGAAAAATATCAAAGGTACCTCAACGCATATGGTGCGTTGGTGGCACCAGAAAGTAAACTCGCAAAACGCAAATGGTGCATTGCTGGCACTGAATGGGTTAACCATATCTTTCCATATCTTTTCTTGTAAGAGAATTATTTATTACAATGATCAACACAATTATTTTGGACTATAAACAAGCAGAGATGTAGCAAGAAACAAGTATTTGTTTCTTGCTACATTACATCAAATTAATATTGTAATCCTATTAAAGCTTTAATTAGTATGCTGTTAATTTGTGTTTTTTTTTAATGTTATAATTCAGTAAATTGCCCGTCCTCCACGCAAGCCGTGAATAGGAATAAAAAAGAATAATTTTTATATTAACTTTTATTAGGTCAAGGGAATGGGAACGTCAAAGACGTGTAAAATTTAACGATGCTATTTCAAAATTGGGCGAGATAGTCAAAGCTATAAACAAAGCCAACAATAACATTGCCGGTGACACCGATGACAACATACAATATGCTAAAATAGAAATTGTGCAGAAAGCAATAACTTGTTTAAATAATTGTGCTCAAGAAAAAACACAATTAAGTAAGTTTCTTTTTTTAATCTTACAACACCATAATATAATCTTAGTGAATAGAGTTTGTTTTGTATATTAACTGTGGAAAAACCAGACACAATAGCTTACCTATTGTTATTGCGGCCACATGTGGCCTCTTGGGAGTTGAAACTAAATTAAGTGTAATGTAACTTTATATTTTACAGAAGCTGAAATATTGGCTTTGGAAGTCAAATTACAAGCAATAGAGAAGCAAAAATTAGACAAGAGAGATGTGTCACTGCAAGTAGCTATAGGAGTGACCAAAAGGGGTTCACGTAAGAGAATTATTTTCATTCTTTAAAGTAAGTAATGGCTTCTTATAGCGAAATATATTAATAATTTTTATTCAACAGGGAGTAAATACATGAAAGTGGTAATGTTACAAAAAGATAAGCAGAATAATCCAGAGGAAAAAATAATAAAGCCTACACCAAAAGCAAAAATAGAGAAAATAATTCAACCAACACCTAAGTTACCTAAATTATTGCCTTTATCTAACATTAAGAAAGGTGAGTATTTTGATATGACCCTTTTTCTATGTATAACATTGTTAATAACAAAGATTTGTTACATGTTTTATACTGAATAGGCTATTATGATAACTACTGTGCAATGTGCATATTTTGATATTGTAAACTGAATTAAACTTTTTTCCATTTATGTAATTATTACCAATTAAGGTTATAATATTATAAACTTAATAACTTCAACCACTCCAACTTTGAGTCAAACTTTGAAAGTGCAATTCAGCGGGGCTAAAATGGTTGCTTTGTTGAATCATGATATGAATCATAATATGATTCAATTCTTTAAAATCGCAAAATGCAACTCTGCTTGCAATTCATTTCTGTATTTATGTACTGATTTGACAGTTTTGACAATTCATTTGCTGAATTGATTGAGAGGAATTGCTAAATGTGACCATTTTAGCCCCGCAGGTTTGTGTACTGTTTACTCTTAAACAGAACACAAACCTGAATATTTGGTCTCAGAACTATGCAATAATTACACACAATTTAAAAAAGCTGTCTTATGTCTTATGACACGAGAATTTTATGTAAGTATGGGTGATTCTACAAAAATTGGGTAACTTGCTGTCACCAGTCAATATTTATTAAATTACATTATATTTTAAAGATTTTATACTTAATCCTTCAGGCCCCGCGCGAGCACCGGTGATCGCGACAACAATAGAATAAATACAATAGCAATTCCTGGAAATTCCGACTGAAGTATTAATTTTAAAAGTATGTAATCTCCTTGGTCACTCAATTTCAGATACGTAATTTAATTAGAAATTGTATAAAATTAAAAGAGTATGCTCAAAACGTCAGTTCTTTGGCCTATCACAAACCCAAAAAACGTTCAATCAAGAGACTGTACATCAGATTTTACGATTAATTTCAGAAAACTCGAAATATAATTACTGTCTTTAATGTACGTAATAATGAATGTCAGGACTTTCATAATGTAAAAATATTTACAACGTATTTAAAAAAGAGGAAAATTTGTCATAGGTTTCATTCGTCAGTAAGTACTTTGTGTAACTTTCAAATGCGAAGTTTTTCAACAAAAAACACGTATACGGGGTCAAATACCTATTAATTATGTTTAGTTGGTAATATTTTCAGCTAAGAACTGCAGCATTTCTTTGCCACTATTACAGTATGAGCGCTAGCTCGTCGGATATGACATAATCTTACGCAGGGCCAGTCAAAAACTCAGTACTGTGGGTAAGTCGTTAATTCTTCATAAATCTGAATTTTTATTTTTGATTTCTAAATTGTTTACTATAATTTTAAAAAATGTAATGTATTGGTATTAGAAAATACGAAAAGAAACAATAACTTTAATGATAACCTTAAATTTATGTCGATACCATCAGTCTTTTGGTGACAGTCCTTTGTCTTAAATCGTGCCAACGGACTGACATGTTGCCAGAGTACTGACGTTTTTTCCTAATAATCACTTTTATCGCAACAAATAAGGTGTGTTAACTATTTGTTTAATTATTTTAGTGTAAAACATAAATGTAGCCTACCACAAAAGACAAATTTGACCTGGAAGGATAATATATTAGATGAGAAAACAGAAGCTGGAAAGACTTGCTTGCCGAGAATCAAACTACCCCTACAAAAAAGCTGCATTAGAAAAGAATATGATTTTCTTTTGTAATGCAGCTACAAAATGTACTAAAAAAAAATAAGAAAGGGCAGAGAAAAAATGTTAGAGAACCTCAAAAGCAATGGTTAACTTGAAAAAAATTGCGAGTCAGATTCCAGCAAGAAGCCCTCGTGCCATAAAATGGCTATTTTCGAATGCAAGCCCCCTTTAAGTGTTTATTTTATTTTAATTTTACTATTAAAGAAGGAAAAAAAATAGTATTTTGTGAAAATTTCAAATGCCAACCTTGTGCCATTATTGACATTGAGTTAAAAGGACAAAAAAGTTTTTTTTTTTTGTATAGGAGACCCCTAAAATATTTATTTTGTTATCATTTTATTATTATTTATTCAAGTAAGAACGAAATTGGGTACTTCCGTTTCGTTCTTACTTTTAGTATTTAAAATTACCTGGTTGCATTATTTGAGCAAAAATATCACGTTAATTAAATAAATACTTAAGGGGGCTCCCATACTAGATGGGAGCCCCCTTAAGTATTTATTTAATTTAACATATTATTATATCATTTTTGTATTTTCGTAATAGCTGCAACACAACTATACGTTATTTGTGAAAATAAAAATTATGTAGCCATCGCTATTATTGAGATATAGCCTAGTGACAGACAAATAAATAGACAGATGGACGTACTGACAAACAGATGGACAAAAAGTGAAAACCTTAATTCTATTTTTGGTTGACTTTAATTATGAATGTATACTGTTTGGTAAAAGTACTTAAAAATAAAAAAAATACGTATTACAATTGTTAAAACTATTATAGAGGTTGTGAATTTGCGATAGTGTTTTCCCACATTTTTATAAAATATTTTCTGATATTTAACTTACTAAGAACTTGATACATAAAAATAATTGAAGTCCTATAATTTTACTTTATAAGAGTTTCATAAATGCCATATATTTCTAATAAGTTTGCATTATCTATCAGTACTGTGTGACCCTCGTCAGTACTCTGGTAGTAAAATTCAGAAAAATCTAATTATTTTAAAAACTACTCAAAAAAGTGACTGGCCCGTTTTCCAACGATATATTCATTATATTACCTATTTTATAAACCAATACTTGTTTAAATTTACCATAAAAACTACAGTAAACAAAATATCCCTAAAAGTTACCCAATTTTTGTAGAACCACCCGTATAACAAATAGACTTCAAACTAATGTAATGTAATTTTAACAAACCTTGTTTTTGATTTCAGAAAATGCTTTTGTTATGCTGCCAGCTGCTCCGTACATTTTTCCTCAAAGATCAGTATTATTTCCAACAGTACAACCAACTATTGTCTTAGTAGATGCCAATGTTCAGCCGATGAGTAAGCCAGGAACTATACCAATTATAAATAGAACTGCAAATGACATAACTAGAACTACTATGGTTAATGTTTTACCCATATCGGCGTATTCTCGCCCTTTATCAGCTTCTAAGACTAAAAAGAGTAATTTTAAAACTAAAACAGGTATTACCAAGAAGTCCACAAAGAAAAAAACAAATGATAAAGCATCTGAAGTTACAGATAACACTGAATCTTCAACAGCTGCAACTAGCAAAGAAAATGAAAAAGTGGAAACAGAAAAAATAAATACGACAAAAAGTAATGAAGCATCAGAAAATATTGAAAGTGATAATAAGAAAGAAAAGGAGCAAAAAATATTACAAGATACTAGCTTAGAAGAAGAAATAACTTGCGATGATACAAATAGTAATAAAATGTGTAACAAAAGTAATGATTCAACAGTAAAAGCTAGTACAGACGATTCTAAAGAAGTTAAAAGTGATACATTGAGTGCTAAGACTGATCCACCAAAAGAAACTGAAAAAGAAGTAACATCTCAGACTCAACCGATTCTCAAAGTTTCTGAGAAACCTGCAGATCCTGCAACCAATGCAATCAATCATAAATGTAACAAAATTGAAAGTGAGAAGATTTGCGACATCAGAAGCAAAGAAAAGATACAGAGTATTCTAGATCCAACAATTTGCGAAAGTGTAGGTGAAACTGGTAATGCTAGATTAGAATTAGCCGAGGAATTTTTAGCTGCTTCCCCTACTGCAGCATTTCTTATGTCGTTCCCATTAGTGAGTGGAAACAGAGCAGATAGCCCAGCTGACGAACCGCCATCGAATGCAGTTCCCAACATAAGTAAAGAAAGTAATCAACAAAACGAAAACTCAAATAGAACACTACAATTCTTCGACAAAAATCAAGCCGCAGAGTCCAAAGAAAAAGCAAATGCTAAAACTCAAATGAGCAACAATAATGTTAATAAAAGTCTGGAGCAACAGAAATATACAGAAATGAAACAACAAACTCCTTCGAAGTCATCTGTGACATCAACTGCGAATGTATGTAACGAAAATCCTTTCTTGAATTTGCCTATTCCGACGGTAGCTTCCTCGAATAGCACATTACCAGACACATCATCGTTTAATTTAGATTTTGATTGCAACTTAAGCAAACCAATTCCTGCGACAACCAGTGTTTCAGCTAGTAACAGCAACATATTTTACAAAAGTGACACATTTACCAATGTAAAAAATACAATATACAGTACGAGTAACATTACGTCTGGTCATGAATTTAATAGTCTGGGACTTTACCCGTGCGCGGTAGAAAGTTACACGAACAAGAATAAAACAGATTGTCATAACTCAGAAGACAATATTATGAAGATGAATTCGTCCAGATTAACTTACGATATAGATTTAGGCTGGTCACATAAAGGATTCGATTTCGTCAATAATTGTACCACTGCAAGCAATACATTGCATAAAGACAACATATTGACTAGTGTCTCCACACCATACTCTACTTCTTATAATCCCTTCAATCCTGACTTTCATGTTCCCTTAGTTCCTAATTCTAACAAAAAGAGCATATCTTCGAGTAAATTTACAACGTTTCCTGAAACTATTACAAGTTTTTACTCACAAAATTCTACTCTGTGGCCCGAGGATATTCCCAATATATATTCGCACAGTAACGTTACAAAGAGTTTTACTATGAAGCAGCAAAACTATGTTCCCGTAGAGAACATGCAGCCCGTAATTAACCAAAAAACCCATGCGACAAAACAGTATGACAACAAACAAATTACCGATCAAGCTTCAGAAAATGTTTTGAAAACACCCACTCTACTGGGACAGCAGATCCCCGAAAAGTTTACCAAGAAGTCGCCAAGTAAAATGCATATAAACTGGATGACCTCCGAAGTCAGGACAATGCAGAACGACTGCAATCAATCGCAAGCCGAAATAAAGGACGCATTCAAACTGCCTTACACTCAACAAAATCAACCCAAGAAGCAGGTGCCAACGGACACTAATTATTTCCCAATAAACATGCATCATTTTCCGACGCAGTCGAATCCAGACGAGTCGCACGTTTGGCCGACCCCCAGGCCGGCCGGGACGGCCGAAGTGACTATCGAGCCGCCTCCTATTAATTTACCTACACTGGTCGGTGATTTAGCTCTGGGACCTCACGATCGTAAAAAGAATGACCTTTTGAACAAGGGAGGCCCGCACGCAGACTTACAAATCTGCAACAACTTCTTTTCGGTCACACAGCTTATGAATCGATCGTCCGACATCATCACTCGCCCCAACGGAGCCCCGATCGAGCCGCCCAAGCCGCCGAATCTTCCGAAACAAAATCAAACGCACGCAATAAACGACAACAATCGAAAACCGATGCCCACACGTTTGGAAAATCAGGCGCAGGTTCCGTATATTTTCAACGAAAATAAATCTAGCAACACCTTTGATAGCATGCCTCAATTTACTCAATCGAAAAGCAAAACTAGCAAAACGGATAAAAATTCGAAGAACCAGAAAAATAACTACTCGGCTGAGGCTCTGATAAGGGGCGGGACGTGCAGTCAGAAGCACCAAGATACGAAATATTCGGTGGGCGCACAGAAATATAACGACTACAATACATCACACGATCCGGGCGTCGCGCAGGTGTCGCACTTTCCCCCTATCATCGACTATGCCGATAATAACTTCGCCAGTCAACAGTTTTCGGGCACCACCTTGTACAATACGACCACGAATTCGATTTCGAATTCGTTTTATACCAATTTCATGCCGAGCGGCGGCAATCTCATGACGAGCAACTACGCCGGCGGACACTTCACCAGCGAATTCGTCGACTACTCCAACCAGACGGGCGAGTGCAACTACACGAATCACAAGTACGACGCCAAGCTGCGGAATAACGCTCCGACCTACCACCAGGAGAAGGAGCCCCCGACGTACAAGAGTTCCCGACGCGAATCGGCAGCGAAACACAAGTTGGAGTGTTCCAAAAAGGAGGGCAACGCGAAGAAGTATCAAAGCAAGCGTGCAAAAATAAATACCGACGTGGAGGATTGGAACGACCAGTCGCATGCGCTCTGGCAGAAAAATAATAGCGCTAAGAGACATCCGAATGTGATGGCCGAGGAGTCGGCGTTCCCCAACTACGTGGGTAATCAAATGGCAGCTCAATACCAACCGGACTACTTCAATAGCCACCTCGTGTCTTCGAACGCGCAGAATATGGGTCCGAACGGGGAGCGAGCTCTTTCGAGCTTCCCTGTGGCGTCGTCGAGAGCCAACTTTAACCTGAGCGCACTGTTTCCTGAAATAACTACGGTGCGTATATTTCACCCAAAACATTCTGCAGTACTTTAAGCATTGCTTTGATACTATGCTTAAAATTGTCATTTGCTTTGAAATATTATTGCTAAAGAAAATTTAGGAGTCTAGAGGATTAATAAATGTCTACCTACATTTTAATTTATAACGTGGCTTAATAAATTCAAATATTTTTGCTATGAAATAAATTCTAATGTTTCTAAATATTTTTGTTTCAGAAGGTGCAATGACATTGACGTTAATTATTATTTAAGGTTACCTATTGAGTAATGTTGAAACAAAAGTGTAAATACATAATATGAAGTGGAAGAAAACAGTATGTTAAATTTATTTATTTTACGCAAATCAAATTATATTGTTACTTTTTACTTGATTTGTTTTTAATCTTCCTGTCAAGCATGATGGCGAAAAGCGAAATTCTCCAGATCAAGATATTATACTGATTGACGATTGTCTTGAGAACACCGCCATTCGCATCATTGCACAGATAGAGTTTTAAATTTTATTCTCTCTAATCTCTACTATTTATATTAAAGTTGTGGCGGTACCCACAATTCGCCTAACAATCCTGCATCGCGCTATCGAAGTTTCGGAGAACGACAAGATATATACAACGTCTGAAATGACGTCAGTGGGCTTCGGCCTGACCGAACATGCTATCTCTCTCGGTCGGAAGATCTTCCTTTTCGGCCGCCACTAACAACGTTAAATTGGTGACCACCGACAAGAACACGCATCCTTCTGGACATCAATCATCATCAACACTCCCCGCCCCTCCGCACCACGTCAGCAGACATCAAGCATAACCGGGTCGCCTCGACCATAAGCCGCGTTGGAGGTCCGCGCCGGTTGAACCCGTGTCTGGCTTGAACGGGGCAGCCATAGGCTACAACGACCGGTCAGCAAGCAGAGCACAGGGTCCCTCTCCTGGTCATTGCACGTGTAGCTTCGGCCCACACCTGACAACACAAGCGCATCGAAGAATACCACAGGTCTTCGGGGGGGGGGGGGGGGTGTGGCGGTACCCACAATTCGCCTAACAATCCTGCCATGCCTGCAATCATAAGAGACTGGAGAAGGTATTACCGCAACATACTTGACACTACAAGGTCTGTGCTCCAACTCCTACGCTCATTTCGGTGAAACTCAGCCAAAACCGATTTCATAAAAAACTGCGTAACCTTAATCAGCTTGGAATATACTTATGCGTCATTCGCCAATGATGTTGAACTTGTATTATCGCTTATCGACACAGCACATACATTTCGCAGGTACGATGTAAGGCACCTTACATAAGGCCGCTCGCCTTGACTCCTGTCTGTCTTGGCTCACCGTGATTCATTCATACTTCAACTATTTAAGTTGTTATTATGCATCTCAGATAACAGGTAAGTAACGGTTGCACAGAGTTATTTAATCAATACTTAACTTTAATGTCGAGACAGAATCTTTTAAGGCCACCATAAGACTTGGGTTATTTATTGTTATTATTATCGTATTTCTTATGTTGAAGACTTTTTCCTTTTCCAACTAAAACACACTATCTCTAGTCTCTACATATTCCAACATTGATTTGCAGGTTTGAAAAAGTAATGAAACATTTTATTTTAATGAGACAAAAGCCAGAGTAAGAAAGACCTGACAACTTCTGTTATTTATAACATGAATAAGAACTGCTGTGAACACTCACTGCCAAAGCCGACTTTTTGGACGCTTGATAACAAACAGGTCTTTTGCAATATAAATAAGAACATTAATTAATGTGTTTTCTGCATTTTTACGTCGAGGATAAACTTTCGAACTTTAGAAATCCAACTCAAGATGAGAACCCTCGATATGTTACCTCCTAATAGCTTGGGCTAAGAGATACCACGATCTTAAATAAAACTGGCGAGAAATGTTGATTACACGGTTTTTCATCAAGTAACAAAGGTCTGGAACGAGTCACCAAAAATCATAATCTATGAGTACTGTAGTGTCTTTAGACACTATTTTTACAGGTTTGCGTAATAATTCATAATGTAATTAATAGTGTATTTGTTAAATAGTAAATGGGACTACTAAAAATCGGCCAAGTGCGAGTCGGACGCGCGTACGAATGGTTCCGTACCGGTATAGAGTGAAAGTAGACAAAAAATTGTGTTTTTGTATGGGAGCCCCCCCTTAAATATTTACTATATTTTAATTTTATTATTAATTATTAAAGTACAAATATATTTAAGGATTTTGTGAAAATTTCTAGTGCCTAGCTGCTACCATTATTGATTACGAGCAAAAAAGGCCAAAAAAATCACGTTCCTTGTATCGGAGCCCCTCTTAAATATTAACTTTGTTTTATTTTTAGTATTTGTTGTTATAGCGGCAACAGATATACACAATCTGTGAAAATTTCAGAAGTCTAGCTATAGTCGTTCTTGAGATACAGCCTGGAGACAGACAGACGGACAGACAGACAGACAGACAGACATCGAAGTCTCAGTAATAGGGTCCCGTTTTTACCTTTTGGGTACGGAACCCTAAAAATAAGGGACTCACCCCTTGAGCTTTAAATATAATGTTAATAAGTCTCAACATAAAAGACGTGAGTGGAATGATAAGTCCTTTGTAAGTTTCAATTGCTGAAAATAATAATAATAATAATAATAATATCTATGGACGCTTCACACCACGCCAGTCTAGCCCCGTGGTAAGTACCTGAAGGACTTGTGTTACGGGTACCAGACAACGGAAATATATTTAATACTTTTATACTATACATATATTTAAGATTTTATTGTATAATACATACATATAATACACATCCATGAATGACACAGGAACTTTGAAAACTTTTTGTTCCGTCGGCGGGATTCGACCCTCGTATTGAGCCCACCAACTGAGCCACAGAGGTCGTCTAAAAAAGCTAGGTCGTCGAAAAAGCTAGATTATATTTTGAAACATTAGTAATATTGTAAGGTTCTTGTTAGAAACTTAGCGGATCGATTGTCGGTTAGGACTTAGGACTTAGGGATCTAATTGCAAAACTCTGCAGGCTTTGAAATGCAAACTGCTGTAAAAAAGCCAAGTAACCGCGGTTAAAATTTAAAAATTTAAATGGCAACATTTAAATAATGTGGTGCTGATTATTATATTCCAGTTTTTTCATTTTGTGCTATTATAATATTATGTACCTGGATTTAACCCATCAACTCCCAACTCCCAAGCGGCACCTTGGTGCCGCATAACAATTTAATATCTATTGTATCTGCGATTCCCGCGATCGAAGTAGTAACATACAGTATTCATTTTGCGGAAAATTGTAAAGTGCGCCAAAAAAATCAGCTAGCGGGTTTTAATATCGAAAGGTTTTGATTTCCTTACACCACCTGCGTGTAGAAAGAAATAAGCGTCTTAAAAAGGCTGAGTATTCAAACAGTTTAGTAGATGGTAGCAATTCGAAAGATTGCTGCCATCTGAGTAGGCCTGAACAAAAAAAAAAAAAAATATATATATATATATATATATATATATATATATATATATATATATATATATATATATATATATATATATATATATATATATACATATATATAGATTATAGTTGATATGGGATGGTTTCTCTAGGTCACCGGCTACACGGTCAATTTTTCATCAATCTGATCCATCAATCCAGTACGGATTGACGAAAATTTGATCGTGTACGACTCGGATTGATGGATTGATCGTATTTTTAATCCTTCAGGCCCCGCGCGAGCACCGGTGATCGCGACAACAATAGAATACAATAGCAATTCCTGGAAATTCCGACTGAAGTATAATATGAACTTTTTATGACCGTCAATATTCCGTCAATCAGAATTCAGATTGATGAGAATTTGACCGTGTAGCCTGTGACTTATGATATTGATTATGCTGTTATTAATTCTAAACGTAACTATCGCTAAAACGTAACACTTATGTATGAAGCTGTTATGTACAACATAAGCTCAACATTGAATCGAGTCAAAAGCATGGTGAGTGCGTTTCGAGTCAGTCTGTACTAGCGCCGGCGGCCGACGGACGTAACTCGCATCGCCGCTTCGGTTCCGTAACTTTTCGCGATGGCGGGAAAATAAGTTTTCTGTTCGCGCCATTTTTACTCAGACTGTGACAGCTATGTTTTTGTTTTTTTATTAATTTTGTGACAAAGCAAAAATGGTGACGGTCAGCAAATGGTCGATGGTGAGTTCTGTATAATTATTGTCGCTTATTAGTTAGCATGTATGCCATAAATGGGTGTAACATAGTATATTAGATCATTAGCAAGCAAACCTTTCAATGTTACGTAGGTTTAGCCTTACTATAGCAGAATAAGTTACAACTATGTCCTAACTATTGGTAAGCGGAATGAATAGTCAAAGTCCATCCAATTTCATGAAAAAATGTTTATTTGCCATTTTTTTATTGTATTTAGAAATTAATTTTTGGTATTTTTTCTACACTCCAAAACAAATGTTTTTGCTAAAATGTTGCTCCTCTCAAGTTTGGTCCTAAGGTTTTTTGCCATATTATCAGTGCCAGGTTTATCAAGTTGGGCTATCATAATAATTTTTGTGTATATTTCTACGTAATTTTAAAAATTCGTATTTAAACTAAAAACTTCGCGCTCCTACGAGAACCGAAACGGAAATGATTAGGAGTATCGCCGGGTAGGTAAAAAACTTTTATAAGTGATATATTTTTGTCCTGTGATCATAGTTTTCCTGTAAACACGAAAAAAACGAACATAACACCTCCTCCATTTTGAAAGTCGGTTAAAATTGTAGCCTATGTGATTCTGATGTATATAAGCTATATTATTGTAAAGTTTCATTAAAATCCGTTCAGTAGTTTTTGCGTGAAAGAGTAACAAACACCCATACATACAAACTTTCAAATCCGTTCTGTAGATTTTGTGTGAAAGAAACATCCATACATACATCCATACATACAAACTTTCGCATTTATAATATTAGTAGGATACCTACCTACGTTGTCAGAAGCTTCAAGATCTAAAAATTCTGTTGAAAAATTATCCAATACGCGAGCATACGTGTTTTATTGATTCGATGTGTGAAATGTGTTTCATCTTTCGTATATGAAAATATCGAGAGACGTATAACAAAATATCACATTTTTCCATGTTAAAACAGTGCCGGTTTTAGCACTACCAGCGCCCTGGGCGAGATTTTTTTGGCGCCCAGAGCGCTGGTAGAGTTGAAAAAATTGGCTGCCTTCAGCGGCCCTTTTTATCCGGTGCCCCGGTAGCCCAGCGTCGCCACCCTCAAACGCCGCTACTGCATGTAAATAAAATGCTCGCATAATTTTTGGCAACTGTCGCGGTCGGTCGCTCAAAGGAACTATGTAGCTCAAAAACTCACTTAATAGCTACTTAGGCAGACATGTTTTTCAGACTAGAATTTTCATACCTAACGTTTATTCCTTTCCTAAACTATTGCAATTATTTGAAGAGCAAAATAAGGCAATTCGGTTAAGCCATTCTCGAACTTCAACAAGACAAATTACAATCTAGACCAGCACGAGTCGGCGCATGAGTACCGGAAACTATTCCACCTCAATTTTTTTATGCGATCCTCTTCAAATTGCCCTCCTGATGATATAAATGCATGTTGCCATGGTGCAACCCGGTGCCATATTGTTTAAACAAACATTGTTTAAACAATTGCAAGGAATTATTATTTTTTAACCGGACAAATTTTTTTTATATTCTTTATTGAAATACCAATAAAAAAGGTCCTATGACTTTTCACGATAAATTTAATATTTTTAAAGATATGAATTTTTAAAGGTTCGAAAAATCTCAAATTTGGGTACTTTTGATCCATGAAAAATAAATTAAAAACAATAATGTCATTTATTTTAATTCTCTATACAATAGTTAATAATATCGTTAATAGAGATTTAAAAAAAATTCATCGTTTATATCTTTTTTTATCTTAGCAAAAGTAAACAAAAAATTGTGTTTTTTGTATGCCCCGTAAACATTTGCTTTATTTTAATTTTATTATTAATTATTAAAGTACAAATATAATTAAGGATTTTGTGAAATTTTCAAGTGCCTAGCTGTTACCATTATTGATTACGAACAAAAAAGGCCAAAAAAATCACGTTTCTTGTATGGGAGCCCCCCTTAAATATTATACTTTATTTAATATTTAGTATTTGTTGTTATAGCGGCAACAGATATACACAATCTGTGAAAATTTCAGAAGTTTAGCTATAGCGGTTTTTGAGATACAGCCTGGAGACATACAGACAAACGGACAGAAAAATAATTCCCATACAAAAAAACACAATTTTTTGTCTACTTTTGCTAAGATAAAAAATGATATAAACAATTAATTTTTTTAAAATCTCTACTAACGATATTATTAACTATTGTATAGAGAATTTAAAAATATATATTACTTTAGGCCTGTATTCACTTTGATTAGTGCAAGTGCAAGTGACTAGTAATTGAGGCAGTGGAGTGCAGGTGTGTAGTGCAAGTAGTGTCCAATTCTTGTTTAGTGGCTCTTTAGTAATTTAATTTAGTAAATTTAGTAGTAGCTGTCAACACGAGCGTCCAAGTTTCAAAAATAAAACTGCCATTTTGACATGTCCTTCATTTTTAATATTGGTTTTATTAAAAACGAGCTTTTGCCCGCGGCTTCGCTCGCGTTAAGAAGTATTGTTATATACAAAGTTTGATCCCCTATTTTCACCCCTTGGAGGTAGAATTGATCAAAATCCTTTCTGCCTCATGATGATGCCTCATGATCAAAAACCTGCATGCCAAATTTCAGCAAAATCGGTTCTGACTTCTGAGGTATAAACGTGAAGAGGTAACAGACAGACAGACACACATTCGCATTTATAATATTATTAGTATATTAGTAAGTAATAAGTATGGATTAGTATGGAAGTAATTGAAAGGGTGTCCTTTTGTACTTTTAATAGGTATATTATTTAATAATGATATACTATATCTATGGACGCTTCACACGGCACACCACGTCAGTCTGGCCCATAAAGTTAATATACCTAGCGGAATAATAGTAACAATCTCGAGCTGTCAAACGAAACCAAAATTGGTTTTCATCTGTCACGCACTTGCACTCGCAAAAAATACAACACGCTTTTAATCACGTTACTACGCAGCCGACTAGTCACTTGCACTAATCAGTCGCTGTCCACATTACTTTCTACTAATCACTCATCACCTGTACTAGTCACCTGCACTTAATCACTAATCAAAGTGAATACAGAACTAATCACGTTACTACGCAGCCGGCTAGTCACTTGCACTAAACAGTCGCTGTCCACACTTACTTTTTCCTAATAACTAATCACTTGCCCTAATCACTTGCACTTATTACTAATGAAAGTGAATACGGGCCATTAGACATTATTTTTTTTTAAATATATTTTTCATGGGTCGAATGTACCCAAATTTGAGATATTTCGAACCTTTAAAAATTCATATCTTTAAAAATATTAACTTTATCGTAAAAAGTCATAGGACCTTTTTTATTGGTTATTCAATATTATTTAATATTCTTTATATTTAAAAAATTTGTCCGGTTAAAAAACAACAATTCCTTGCAATTGTTTAAACAATGTTTGTTTAAACAATATGGCACCGGGTTACACCATGGCAACATGCATTTATATCATCAGGGCAATTTGAAGAGGATTGCATAAAAAAATGGAGGTGGAATAGTTTCCGGTACTCATGCGCCGACTCTTGCTGGTCTAATCTACTTATGTACAACAATGGATTACCTTATTAGTTATTACTAAGCCGATGACTCATTATTAATTAAGTTCAATCGTCTTCTGAATAATCTATTTAAAAAATGCGAAATCTGCAATTTGTGATCCGATTCTTTGTGATTCTTTCAAATCCACAAGGAAAAAATATATAAATAAACAAATAATTTAAAGATCAGTTAAAGAAAAGATGCTACAAAGGACAATGGAAATCTAATAATAGTTGAGAAAGGGCCTTGTGGCCCAGCTCGACACGCGAGCTTATCGTCGCTCCAGCTATCGACAAGGTCTAACACTAAGTGGAACTTAGGTACGAAATTGTCTAGTTACATACTATGACAATGTAGACACTTCCATAGTCATGTAGGTATGTGTAAACAATGTTACTCGCCCAACAATGTAATGATACATAGACCATAGTGCATTAGTATACCTGCAGGCTATAGTAGTCTTTTATTTACAGCAAAGCCTCTTAGTAGGTACGTTCCGAAAGTGCGTCTGTCTGTTACCTCATAAATACTTTATTAAGAAGACTGAGTTCTTGGAAAGGACATTGGAAATTTTTTGCCACGGAAAATCTACAGCTCTCACGCTATAAATGACATTGCCATTTAGGTACTTAATACATTAGAACTGCACTAGCTATATGACCGAGCTTCGCTCGGTATTCATAAAATTAAAAAAACACACATAAAATGACATTTTATAAAAATGATTCCTAGATTTATCGCCTCCGAAACCCCCTATATACTTAATTTCATGAAAATCGTTGGAGCCGATTCCGAGATTCCAATTATAGTATATCGATTGCCCCAACGAATAAACGTGCAAGAGCTCTTACCCAAAAAAATTTTTGAAGTGAAAACTTTTTTAGCGGCGTTGAGCACTTGTGGGATGGGTAAAAACTGTAAAACTCGCGATAGATTTTCGTGTTGATCGAAAAACCATACAAAACGCGTAAGACGGTTGGAGAGTAGTGTTTTTTGTCGAACTCGAACTCGAACTCTAACTCGAACCCGAACTCAATTTGAAACTTGATCGAAACTTGATCGAAACTTAATCGAAACTTGATCGAAACCTTGATCTAAACTTGATCGAAACTTGATCGAAACCTTGATCCGAAACCTTGATCGAAACTTGATCGAAACAACTTGATTGACGATTTTTTAAAAATCGATTTTCATAAAAAATGGGGAAAAAATGCACAACGTTAATAATCAAGTTTTCACTTCTGCCGGCAATCCCGGAGTGCAACCAGTTTTTTTTTTCGATTTTTCGTTTGCATGGACTATGATACACCTATGTAATTTTTTTTGGATTTTTTTTTGACTTAAAATAACGATTTTATAGCAATGTAGACCTTTATTGTACGGAAAAAATATTAATATATATCACATTAATAATAAAACATGCGCTTATTGCAGATTATCTGTTTATTTGAGTTCACCAGAATAAACGTGTTAAAACAATCTGGCGCTCGTGTCTATCTTTTCCTTCGGGTTATAACTCTTGCACGATTATACGTGTAAAAATGCAAGCGACTTCTATCACTAATGCCTCATTGCAGATGGCGAAATTTTGAATATAATAATCAAAGCTATTTTAATATATATAATATTTAAAAATTTTCTTGTCATTCTTGATATAATAAAATATAATATTTAAAAATTTTCTTGTCTTTTCTGCTTTTGCAAATGTTATTCGAAGAGCTATTGTAAAGTTTATCACAAGAGCTGCTGGTGAGTTGCCGGTCTTTTTAAGAGGGAATACGCTCTCTCCTTGAAGGTTTGCAAGCCGTATAGGTCCGGAAATACTGCTGGTGACAGTTCATTACAAATTTTACAGTGCGCGGCAGAAAGTTACGTGAAAAAAGCATGGTGGAAGACTGCCACTCATCTTGAGGTTATGAGGATGGTATATTTTTAACGTAGAACGATGACGAAAGGTTGCAGGAGGTATGATTGAGATCAATTCCTCAGAGCACTCCCTGTGATACAACCGATTGAGGCTGCAGAGTGAAGCTATTTACATCTCGGCGTAATTCCAAGGGGTCCAGCCTGTTTGAAACATTATAGCAGTCAACAATTCGAGCGGCCCTTCGTTGGATACGATCCAAAAAGATTAGTTGGTATTTTAGGGTCCCTGCTCAGAGATGAGAACAGTATTCCATATGAGGCCGAACCTGCACCTTGTACAGTTGCAAGCATTGGTCCAGACTGAAACACTATCTCGTCATGTTAAGAACATAATCAGAAAAGTATCGTCTACCCATTCAGAGACGTTCTCCTGTGAATTCTCTATTTTAGACATAAGTTCGTTTCGACTCTCGATGACATTTAGCCGAGAAATGTGGTGGAAGCCAGTATAGTCAGCCATAGGGCATTACCTGTACTATCATCCGTATAGCATTATTGCTATGCGGATGCCGTTGGTCTGTAACATGTCATTGATCTGCCAAAAAACTTGTGACCTATTTGCATACATTCAAGGTCATCAAGGGTCGAGTTTTACGCAAGGAGCTTACACAGAATATCGTCTTAGTATTTTGCGTCGTGTGCCAACGATCCATTTCCTACTAGTAGGGATGGTAGAATGGCTTTCAGAAATACCCTTCAATAGCTCAGGCCAGAGACCAGAATTCACGGGTTCCCGAAGGAAGGCACTCGAGTCTCTCACCAATACTATTGACGTGCTGTTTCTTTGCCCGATTGATCTCTCTCTTGAAAGATCTAAAAGTCAAGGTTGTACTCCATTCCATATATGTATGTGTCCACGCATAGACGCGAGGGAGGTCAATATTTATCAACAACAACAATAGGTCAACAATATTAATTGTTTACTGAACCGTCAACAAGAAAATATTAGCTAACAAGACGTTCCACGCGGCCTCGCCCGCATAAATGAGAAATTTTACAGAAACCGTACATATTCCCGTAAAAAATAGCCTATGTTCTTTCACGTCACGGTCTACTCTACATCTGTACCAAATAACTTAAAAAATAATCCAGCAGTTCGCGAGATAAGCGCCTTCAAATAATTTTCCCGGTTTTTTCTACATTTTCCTATGTTTCTTCGCTTCTATTCGTCTCAGAGTATTAATTTATAGATTATAGCCTTTCTCGACAAATGAACCATCTAACAACGAAATAATTTTTCTAATCGGACCAGTAGTTCCTGAGATTGGCAAGTTCAAACAAACAAACTCTTCCACTTTATAATATTAGTATAGATTTACATTTTATACCATACACTAATAAGGTCGTATTACATAAATAATGAATCAACTTCTTAACACTAATATACGGGCTTTTATGTTTACAAACATGTAAAAGCAATAAAATATACAAGAATAAGCGTGTAAATGACCAGAGCATGGCTCAGGGGGAAAAAATAAACGTGGAATAACCATGCAACATTTCACTGCACTTGATAAAGCTTCATTTATGATACGAATAAACGTGCATTGATATAATAATGTTAACAAGTAACATATTATTATTCACTAGAATAATAATTTAATATGTTTTTTCTTAAATATGTGGTAAACGGTTAATATTTGATTTTTAATAAATATATGAGCTGAAAGATTATTTTTTTACCTTTAATTTGATAGTACATTATATTTGTCTATTTATTATGTAGTCAAAGTTAAGTGGTTCCAAACGTTTTTTTGTCTTCCTGAAAAGTGTCTTTTTTCGATTGCACGTTTATTCGTTGGGGCCATCGATATATATATATACAAGAATTGCTCGTTTAAAGATATAAGATTATACCTAAACTACCTATAATAAACCAATCTTTAAATAAGCTATTTTAATTAATAACTCGCCATAGGTACTGGCCATTAGATGTAGACTTGTAAGACTTGTAAAACTAGTTATTATTTTCAATAAAGTGTGTATGAAACTTTTAAACAAAGTTGAGGAAACTTTTCGAACGTTCCATAAAGTTCTCAGGGCATTTCACACCAACTTTTAAATCGCTATTCACGTCTTTCAAACTACGTTTATTGCTTGGTGCTAGTGAAACGTTTTATTAATGTTATTTTTATCCAAGCCCAAGATTCAGTAGGTACCAAAATATTAAATAATTACTCTGTGTCTATAAATTACTCTGTCTATATCTACAGGATGTTATAAAACTAAGTGATAATAATTTAGGGTTTGTATGTGTTCCTTCTAATCACCTCTGTATAGTTTGCTGTGAAAGTAGCAGCGATGCGAGAGTAAGACATTTCTATAAATATCTTACTCTCGCATCGCCTCTCCTTACTCATATAGAAATACCTCTAGAAGCCAAAAATATATTTTTCAACGCTGCTATTTTCACAATAAACTCTATAATATGTATTTTAGGGAAAGGTGACACAAACACAACCAAAACTATTATTTAGTTTTGTTAAACCCTTTAGGGGGCGTCTACAAATTAGGTGAGGTGTTTAGGGGGGGAGGGGGTCGTCGAGTCAAATCTCATCTAATCTCACGTTGGGTAGAGGGGGTCTCGGCAAATCTCACGTTATTTTTTTCTCAACAAAATAATACTATTTTGGTCCATTATATCCACATCGTACGTATGCTTAAGATTTAATCGTAAGCGTAATCGATATACTATTAAGACCATTCACAAATTCGTTCGAAAGAAAATCTACTGACTGTCAAACCAAACGTTTACGTTAGAAACCCACATTTTGAAAAATCTCACGTGAGATTTATGGATGGGGGGAGGAGGGGTTGAATAAAATCTCACGAAATCTCACCATGGGGGGAGGGGGGATCAAAAAATTCAAGAAAACACCTCACGTAATTTATGGACGCCCCCTTATACCAAACGCGCAGTCGGATTGCAGTTCAGTTGCAGTCGGCGTGCAGTCGTGTGAACTGTTTGGTTTGCAGTTCTATTGCAGTCGTATTGCAGTCGTGTCAACTGCATTCAAACTGCACTTGAACTGCAATTTGCAGTTGAATTGCAGTTGAAATGCAGTCTGTCTGTCTAGACCCTTAGGTATAAGGATACAATATACATATAAACTACAAGCATCTACAAGTGCGTACCTACTCCTAACTACTACACAAAAGCAATCACTAGGTAACATATTATTATTATGAAACTAGCAGACAATGATTAAACCCGCCTCTGTAAATTAATTCAATAGGATACATTATTGTAATGTTTTCACACTAGACGTCAGCACCAGTACAGACAGTTAACAAACAGTTTTTTTCGACGTTTGACAACTAATATTCTGATATGGTACGTGTGCAACATGTCGGATTATTTACTGTATGTGCTAGAAGCGCCCTCTACTTCTTTCTTTGCGTAATATTCTCTATTGCCCTAGCTATGTAGGAAGGTACGTACCTACCTACAAAGGGTTGTCTACGAATTTCCAAAACCGCAACCACAGGAACCTGTAAAGGAATTTACGAGACGCATTGGAAATCTTTACCATTTAGAATTTCGATTGATGAAAATAATATGTATAAGGCCGTTAGGATTAAACAATTTCGCGTCACAAGCCCTTACCTACCTACAGCTAATAGTAGATTATTATATTAGCCTATAGGCTGTATAAAGTGTGTAGCAAAACAAAGCGATAATGAAATGAATTGAATGAAATGAAAAAAGGTTACAGCGCTGCTACTTCCTCGGTGAACTCTAGACAGGGGACTCATACCGTGTACTGTAATCTCTGAAGTAACTTTTTTTCTTACAGCCTGTACTGTGTTTCTTTCTAGAGGATATCTCTTGTTCTAAATTTCTAAAATTCTCGTATCACAGCGTTTGTGCGTGAACTCCTCCAAAACGGCTCAACCGATTTTAATGAAATTTTGTATGTAGATATACATTAGTTAGGCCTGAGAATAGGTTTGAATCTAGTTTTTATATTGATACTAGAAATAATTTATATGACAAAACAACGTTTGCCGGGTCAGCTAGTAATATAATATGCCACGTATTATAACGATACAAAAACTAAGACAATAGCAAGTTAATTTGATCCAAGTATCGAAATAAAATGAGAAGGGGTATATCTAGTGGTAGGTACTGATGATGAGATTCATCTTGTTGAATTCCGCTAAAGTTTTCAACGTGCGCTCTGAAATGAAAATAAACAAAGGTTATTATTTTATGAAACGCAATTTACTTATCTTATGAAGCACAAAATTTTAGACACAAAAAGGAATAATCTAATAGACCGTACTTGTCTTAAACTAATTTGTATTTCTTCGGTACAAAATTTAGGAACGTGGAAGTCTTTTCAGCATAGTAGGAAATCTTATTACTCGTTAACTTGTAAAGCTTGCTTAGCTTTGAAAGTCTTTTAAAAGTTCTTTAGATAGGACCAATGCTAATGAGATGTCAACATCGGAAAACTTTTTACAGTTTTTAAAAACAATAGGTCTAATACTCAGTATCTAAATTCTAATCAAAATTTTGATACATTTCTTTCACTTTACTTTATCTTAGTGGATATTAAAAACGTTAACGTTATATAAGAACTTTTACAGACTATCTCTTTCGGCTATTTATATAATCTAATTCGGCTACTGGCCTATTGATGCCTCTTACAGTCTTCTGCACCGCGTCTCTTTTACACGTGCACTAAAATAATGATAGAGATTCTGACAAAAAAAATTTGAATTCGTAAAAAAATCAACAGGCGAATTTATTTGTATGCGAAGTTTTTTCTGGTTAAAAAAACCAAACAAGTAGCCCAGGGTTATGGCGTCCTTGCCTCTCCACCGTGGGAAAAGCCATCGGATAAATCGTCTAGATGGATCATTAGATGGAATTTAAAATAGATGATTTGATTACATCACTCGCATTAATATGTATCAGGCGGTGAAGGCTGCGCGGGCGCCGGGATAGGGGTTCGGCTCTGCGGGTGAACCTGACTAGAATACTAAAACCAGTGAAATGATTTTCACCCACACCACCGACATACGAATTAAGAGAGTGCGCCATATGCGATTCGTCCGAGTAACGTTTGATATCACGGTGTATGAATCATTAGCATAATATCGGAATAATTTACGTGGGAGAGCCATGCTTCGGCACGAATGGGCCGGCTCGACCGAAGAAATACCACGTTCTCACAGAAAACCGGCGTGAAACAGCGCTTGCGCTGTGTTTCGCCGAGTGAGTGAGTTTACCGGAGGCCCAATTCCCTACCCTATTCCCTTCTCTACCCTCCCCTATTCCCTTCCCTTCGCATCCCTACCCTCCCCTATTACCCTATTCCCTCTTACAAGGCCGGCAACGCACCTGCAGCTCTTTTCATGCTGCGAGTGCCCATGGGCGACAGAAGTTGCTTTCCATCAGGTGACGGGTTTAAGGAAAATGTATAAAGTATAGCTATGCTTCTGATGACGGTGGCTGGTTTCATTTAAACTAGGCGAGTTACACGGGAATATAATCTTATTAGTTAACTAGCTGTCCCGGTGAACTTCGTGTCACTTTAAAACCTTCCCTGGACTTCTACGAATATTTTAAGACTAAAATCAGTCCAATCCGTTCAGCCGTTTTCGAGTTTTAGCGCGACTAACACATTTGAAAATCCTTTTTTAACCGACTTCCAAAAAGGAGGAGGTTATATGTTCGTCTGTATATATATTTTTTTTGTATGTTCAACCATAACTTCGCCGTTTGTGGACCGATTTTCATGATTCTTTTGTTGTTGTACAGGGTTGAATCCGAATTTGGTACCATGTTCACAAAAGTGGTGATCTGATGATGGGATCCATGAGGAATCGAGGGGACTCCTTGAAATTTGTATGGAAACATATAGTGATTTCAATTTTTTCTGAAGAATTCAAGGTAAATACTACCAAAAAGTAAGACTTTGCACCAGGTTATACCCTGGATCCGAAAGTACCGAACAGAACTTTTGAATCCTTGTAGATACAGATTCGGGGATTTCGGCGTTGTTTAAACAGCTGAAAGCATAAGCCAATATATCAATTTGATTAATCATCATCATTACAACTTTAATTATGCCATGCATCATCACATTATGACCCAATCACTGGTACTTTTCGTGATATTTTGCATCGAAGCATATGTTTTTGATGATGATTACGCTGTTTGTGGACCGATTTTCAAAATTCTTGTATTGTTGTATAGGATATAATCTTAGTTTTGTATAACAATTACGAAAGTGGTGATCTAATGATGGGATCTATGAGCAATCGAGGGAAATTCTTGAAATTGATCAAAACACTCATAGTGGTTAAAATGTTGTTTCTAGTAAGTTAAACATAAGTTACGAATAAGAGAAATTTCATACGAAGGTGTCTCTTGGTCCAAAGGCACTGAACAGAACTCCTGAACCTTTAAAGATAAAAGTTTGGAAATTGCAGCATCGCTTAGATATCTGCAAGCATTTACCACAATTTCGCTTACAGCAACATAATGTGAATAGTTAATATACGTATTTTTTTATTTACGGATAAAGCCTTATTTTGTACATAACTAAAAAGAGTGAAATTATTATTTTTAACAAAAAAAATAAAACCGACTTCCAAGGTAAAAACAATAGTATTGTTACGGATACGGGCAGTTGTTTACCTGCGCGTGACAGTTGCGCGTACCTTCTAGAAAAGCCCGACCCTTGTTTATGTGAATTGTGTTACGGATACGGGCAGTTGTTTACCTGCGCGCGACAGTTGCGCGTACCTTCTAGAAAAGCCCGACCATTGTTTATGTGAATTGCGTATTTACGTAAACAATCCAGAATAGAACGTTCCAGAAGGCGAAATGGGCCATATAAAAGGTAAACAAGCCGGCAGTCAAGGCAGTTCGATCCGAGCGATCATCAAGGCGACTTCAAAAGTGAGAACAAGTGATCAATAGTGAGTGATTGTGATAGTGAACTAACGACTCGGCTACGACCTAGGACAGTGATAGTGCTCAGTGATTTGGATCTAGTGCTTAGTGTTTGGACTTAGTGATTTGTGTGAGCTAGTGTTTGTGAATAAAGTCTTCAAGAGAGTCACCAGGTCTTTCTCTCCGAATCCTCGAACCCTAGCACGTAACAACTGGTGTCGGAAGTGAGATTTGGAAGACGCCATTGACTCCGAGAGAGGACTTCGAGGGAAGTGTCAGAACAAGGGCGCAACGGGCTGCGGAGGCCACATCCACTGGGGACCAAGCTCCGCCCACTGAGGGACAGGCCCCGCCCACTGGCTCCGCCCACCGGGACCCGCCCACTGGCCACGCCCCCCAGACTCCGCCCACTTTGGGCGTGGCCACGCCTACTGGCCACGCCCACCAGACTACTCAGGCCACGCCCACTGGCCCCGCCCACCGGGCTCCGTCTACTGGCTCCAGCCACCAGGCATCGCCCGTAGCTTCTACAGCCCCTCAAATGGCTCCTCAATTGGAAAGCATCATTGGGTTAATTCAGGCTTTGCAAGATTCTCAAAGGGCAATGATAGAATCACAAGACCGCAAGCTCAGCGCGTTGCAAGAGTCACAAGAGCAACAAAAAGTCCTCCAAGAAAAAGCACTTGGAGCTATAAAGGATGTAAGTGACACGGTGGTTAAGCTCCGAAAAGATGTCGACATAATGGACGAACGAGTTACGGGGTTAGGATTGGATGTAGAAAATGTGAGAACCGGCCTCACTGAACTTCAGAAGAAAGTAGTGCGCCTGGAAACCACAGGAGTGGCGGTGTCTAGTGGAACTACCGGAGTGGTGCAATTGGTACAAGGACCAAGAGTTAAAGTGCCACCATACGACGGTACTACTTCATGGAACGCTTATCGTCAGCAATTCCAGACGGTTGCTTCTGCCAACGGATGGACTGACGAACAATGCCTGACCGCTCTCACTGTCGCGCTCAGAGGGCAAGCCTTGTCGGTCCTGGAAGCACATACGGGAAATGGGTTCAAAGATCTGATGGAGGCCCTTGAATCCAGATACGGGGAGCGGCACCTGGAGCACGTGTTCCGTGCTCAACTTCGTGACAGAGTCCAACGCTCAGGAGAGGGACTACAACAATGGGCGTTGGAAATTGAAAAACTGGTCAAGAAGGCACATCCAGGAGCAGACTCCAAGATGGTCGACTCGAACACTATTCAAGCCTTTGTCGCAAGAATGAAAAGACTCGAGGAACGCATTGAACAAATAGAGGAGCTGAAGAAACAGGGGGCTTCAGCCAGGACTAAGAGGCGAGTACTGGCCGACGCGGAGGAAGCCCCAATAACTGTTGTCTCCCAAGCAAGCAGCGGGAATAGTCTTGTGGTTCAGGGGGCTATTAACGGGTCGGATTGCAAAATGACTCTAGACACGGGAGCCTCTAGAACAATAGTGAACCCAAATTTGGTAAAAGCCGCAAGGAGGCACAAGAGGAGAATTGACTGTCGGCTTCTCACTGCCTCCGGTCAGCCAATACCCGTCCTGGGAGAAATGTCAGTTACGATGAATGTAGGGGGGTCCTTGTACCCTCATGACGTTATCGTGGCTGAGATTGTGGATGATTGCATCTTGGGTTTGGATTTCATGAAGAAGCACAACTGCAGAATTAATGTCGCTGACGGAGTTTTCAAGTGTGGCGAAGAAGAAATTTTCATCCTTGGAGGCGCCTGCGGGAAAGTCGCCTGTGTAAAGGAAGTCATTATACCTGGACGAGCAGAAGCTAGAGTGCTGGTGAAACTACCGCCAGCTGGAAAGAAGAAGTCAAACAGATGCGTGTTGATCGAAGACACACCTACCAAGACATCAGCGCAAAGACTGATGACGGCGAGAACCCTTGTTAGTGGAAGCAGTAACGCTGTGGTCAGGGTTTTGAATCTGGGTGATCACGAGATCTGCTTGCACAAAGGTGACGTCATTGGAAAGTGCGAGGAAGTTGTCTGGATGAGAAAGTGTAGTTCGATCACAGGCTCAGACTCAGCCAACGGCAGCAACTATGGAATAGTGACTGAGCTACTCGATGACTGCAAGAGTAATCTGACTTATTCGCAGAGCATGAAAGCTAAGAAGTTTTTACAACGCCACGCGAATATCTTCTCCAGTCAGGAAGGTGACCTTGGAAGAACGTCGATGGTTCAGCACAGGATAGATACCGGAAACGAGAACCCAATTCGTCAACGAGCAAGACGGATACCCATTGCAAAGGAAAAAGAAGTTGAAGGCCTTTTGGAGGACATGAGAAGGCATAAGATTATTGAACCGTCTGCAAGTCCGTGGTGCTCACCTGTTGTATTAGTGAAGAAGAAAGATGGCAGCACAAGATTCTGTGTGGACTACAGGCGTCTCAATGATGTCACTAAGAAGGACAGCTATCCATTACCTCGAATCGACGACACTCTGGATACCTTGAGTGGCATGAAATGATTCTCGACCCTGGACCTGAAATCTGGATACTGGCAGGTGGAAATTCACCCAAAAGACAAGGAGAAGACAGCTTTTTCCACCGGTAAAGGTCTATGGCAGTTTAACGTCATGCCCTTTGGATTGTGCAACGCACCTGCCACATTTGAGCGACTCATGGAGTGTGTACTGGCAGGCTTAGTTGGAGAGGCTTGCTTAGTCTACTTGGACGACGTCATCATTGTTGGCCGCGACTTCGAGGACCATTTGCGAAACTTAGAACGAGTTTTCGCCAAAATAGAGGGGGCCAAGTTAAAGTTGAATCCGAAAAAGTGTCGTTTATTCAGGAGTAAGGTCAACTATCTCGGCCATGTTATCTCCAGTGATGGAATCCAGACGGACCCAGAGAAACTGGAAGCAGTTCAAAACTGGCCAACCCCTAAAAACAAAACTGAAGTGCGGGCATTTCTCGGCCTGTGCTCCTACTACAGGCGTTTTGTTAAGGGATTCTCAGAGATAGCCAAGCCTTTACATCGGCTGACAGAAGATAAACGACAGTTTATGTGGGACGAGACTTCTGAAGATTCTTTTCAGAAACTGAAGAAACGTCTGTGTGAAACACCAATCCTGGGGTATCCACAACCTGAAGGCCAGTTTATAGTCGACACGGACGCAAGCAACACGGCCATTGGAGGGGTGTTATCTCAAAAGCAGGGTGAAAGAGAAGTTGTAATTGCATATTTCAGCAAATCTTTATCTAAGCCAGAGAGAAACTACTGTGTGACAAGAAGAGAACTCTTGGCTGTTGTAAAGACGCTACAACATTTCAGCAAATATCTCATCGGCAGACAGTTTTTACTGCGAACTGATCACGCAGCCTTGAAGTGGCTACTGCAATTCAAGAACCCAGAAGGCCAAGTAGCTCGATGGATTGAACAACTCCAGGAGTACGACTTCAAGACGGAACACCGCAGCGGAAAGGCGCATGGGAATGCCGACGCACTTTCACGAAGGCCGTGTTCAGAAGACTGCAAACACTGTGTTAAGCAGGAATCTAATGAAGTGACATTAAAGTTAACGAAAACAAGTCCTTTGGGTCCATGGGAGAATGATGCTATGAGGAAGGCTCAAGAAACAGATGACGACCTACGGCACATCATCACATGGAAGAAACGAGGTGACGAAAAACCAATCTGGAGTGAGGTTGCACCCACTGGCGCTGTCACTAAGGCGTACTGGGCGCAATGGGACAGTCTGATACTTCAAAATGGAATACTTTACCGAAAATGGGAAAAGACTAACGGCAGAGAGTTCCATCTTCAGATAGTTGTCCCAAGAGCGAGAGTACCGGATGTTCTCCGTGAAATACACGATGGCGTATCAGGAGGTCATCTAGGTGTTAAGAGGACGTTAACAAAAGTGCGAGAACGATTCTACTGGTTGCATTGTCGAGATGATGTACAGGATTGGTGCCGCAAATGCACTACTTGCGCTGCAGTGAAGGGACCACAGACCAGGAGCCGTGGGAACCTGCGGTTGTATAACGTTGGCGCACCGTGGGAACGAATTGCAGTTGACGTAGCTGGGCCATTTCCCGTGACGGAATCGGGAAACAAGTACTTTATGGTCGTCATGGACTACTTCACCAAATGGCCCGAAGTGTTCGCCATACCAAACCAAGAAGCTACAACGGTTGCTTCTAAGCTAGTCGAAGAAGTAATATCTCGCTTTGGTGTGCCTCTCGAAATCCATTCCGATCAGGGCAGGAACTTCGAATCGCAGGTCTTCCAGGAAGTGTGTAGAATTTTGGGAATGCATAAGACGAGGACCACCGCGTACCATCCACAGTCTGATGGAATGGTTGAGAGATTTAACCAGACTCTAGAGAGGCATTTGGCGAAATTGGTAGATGACAGACAAAAGGATTGGGACAAGTATATACCACTCTTCCTTCTCTCGTACCGTACCGCCGAGCACGAGAGCATAAAAGCTACCCCGGCGTATGTCAATTATGGTAGGGAACTAAGAGTTCCAGTAGACCTCTTGACAGGAGCGTCACCGGGGGAACCAAAGACCGTACAAGACTATGTCTGCGATTTAAGGGAAAAGATGCACTACATACACGCCATGGTTCGGGAAAATGGGTTACAGTCAAGTGAGAACATGAAGACCAGATACGACCGGAGATCGAACACGAGCGGCTTCGAAGAAGGGTCACTGGTATGGCTGCATAACCCAACTCGCCGAAAAGGGAAATCTCCAAAGTTGCAGACCAAGTGGGACGGCCCATATAAAGTGGTTACCCGATTGAATGATGTGACTTACAGGATTCAAAAGCCACCAAGAGGCACATTCAAAGTGGTACACATAGACCGTTTGGCGCGCTATCATGGCAGTAACAACGATGCTCGGGACGAGCATCTCTAAGAGGGGAGTAGTGTTACGGATACGGGCAGTTGTTTACCTGCGCGCGACAGTTGCGCGTACCTTCTAGAAAAGCCCGACCCTTGTTTATGTGAATTGTGTTACGGATACGGGCAGTTGTTTACCTGCGCGCGACAGTTGCGCGTACCTTCTAGAAAAGCCCGACCATTGTTTATGTGAATTGCGTATTTACGTAAACAATCCAGAATAGAACGTTCCAGAAGGCGAAATGGGCCATATAAAAGGTAAACAAGCCGGCAGTCAAGGCAGTTCGATCCGAGCGATCATCAAGGCGACTTCAAAAGTGAGAACAAGTGATCAATAGTGAGTGATTGTGATAGTGAACTAACGACTCGGCTACGACCTAGGACAGTGATAGTGCTCAGTGATTTGGATCTAGTGCTTAGTGTTTGGACTTAGTGATTTGTGTGAGCTAGTGTTTGTGAATAAAGTCTTCAAGAGAGTCACCAGGTCTTTCTCTCCGAATCCTCGAACCCTAGCACGTAACAGTGTTATGAACTAAAAAGTATTAAATAACTCTTACTCTTGAATAGTGCCTTTTTCAGAATTCGTCTAAATCTCAACTATTTCTGTGCATACTACAGTCTTCATTACTTTGAAGTCGGTACCAGTCCCAAAAGTTTCAGATATTCTGACATTACTGAACTCACGATTAAATTAGCTGGTACCGACTTCAAAATAATGAAGACTGTAGTATGCTCAGAAATAGTTGAGATTTAAACGAATTCTGAAAAAGGCACTATTCAAGAGTAAGAGTTATTTAATACTTTTTAGTTCATATTACTATTGTTTTTACCTTGGAAGTCGGTTTTAATTTTTTTGTTAAAAATAATAATTATATATATAGATAGTGCCCAAATGTGTTCAGTACCTACGCATGAGCAACTTTTCTCCCTTTACTCTCGTATCCCGTATCATCAGAGCGAGATCGGGTGCAGGACCGACTTGACACCACGCTTTGATCAATTTTCTTGTCGGATATTTAGATGACATTGTCCCAACCAAACTTAGAAACAACATAACCCCCGCTTACGATCGTGGACCCCCATTTTTTCTTAGGCTCAACGGGGACTTTGGGAGACCTGGACCACTTTGGGAATCCGAAAAAACCATGGAAGGATAAATAATAAAAGAGCTATAATATTTAAGTTGAAGTCGAGTTCGCCTCAAGTTCGTTATCACTTATCGTATTAAAGGGTAATGGGCTGTTGCGAATTTATGGCCCTTAACTTTCGCCTTACCTTTTATACATGGCTTTACCCTGTGACTTTAACCCATAATTTTGGTATTTTAATGCATGTGTCAGTACGATTTAGATTTTAGATGGTACTGGTGTAAGGACACCATAACTTAGCTCGTCTACCTATATAAACCTTCGTAGTTTTTATTTCCAAATTAGCTAAGAACTAGCACTTTTGCAATTTTCAGCATACCTGAGATTCTAGATCACATCCTGGGAGTAAAAAAACTTGCCCAAAAAATTGGAAATTGTTCCTTATGAAATAACTACACAGTTTAGATGTAGGTACTAACTAGAAGTGCATTCATACAATATAAGGTAGCCTTCAGTGGGCTAACTTACTCCTGGTACTGGTCACATAAGTAAGTTAAAAGATGCTACTAACCGGCTTACAGGGAATTAGGCACACTTGTCTCTTACATTGGTAGCTTAGTGTAACATGGAACTATAACCGTACTTCAATGTTTGTGATGACGATGATAACAATGATGCTGTTGATGATGTTGATCGTCACCAATGATGTTGATCGTCACCAATGATGTTGATCGTCAGCAGAACAAGTAATAACATCACGAAGGGTAACCGCACAGGAGTGGGCCACTGACGCGACATCTGTGTCAATGCCGCGCGTACTATCTACATTAGCTCTTATCGCCTATTGGAAACTAAACTACTCAATAATTTGCATTCATGTAATAGGTCGGTGTCCCTGACTTCGGTCGTAGACATACTAGTGCTATGCACATGTATGTATACTCGAACGATTATTATTATTTACCAATACAGTGAATTTATTTCATTTGTAAAATTCGGTACCATCTTAGAATTATTGTACCTACTTGTAAAATGTACCTACTTCTTTGTAAGTAGATGTTTCGGAAAAAATCCTCTATAAAATATAGCCTACCAATCCTACCATAAATTTTTTGGCGATAAAATGTAGCATTCAACACTCTGCCCTCTACATTCAGTAATTATTCGATGCAAAAAACAAAAAAAAAACTCTTTATTAATATTAATTAGGATTAATGTTGCTAAATGCGCTTATATAACAAACTGACAAGTCAAGAAATTCCTCAACGCTAAGTGAATTTTCCTCGTAATTTTCTTACGACGAAGACTCCTACTGGACGAAGAATCCTATCTGGAGACATAATAATGTCTCCAGATAGAATTCTTTTACTCGTGACTCGTGATATATTATCTGATTACAAATGCTTAGGCCTATAGCTGATTTTTTTTAACATGGGGGGAAATGCTTTACGCATCCCCGGCGCAAATTGGGGATATCGGCCGAGGTATGTGGGACTCCTGCGTAGTCTACCCACTAAAACCCCATGGTGCTCCACTCATCGCTTATGGCAGCTAGAGTTACGGGTACGATAGAACTATTACAATATATGAATATTGTAAAAATAAAATATAGGTACTAGATATACTTACTTGATAATTCAAAAGGCTAATTATAAAGTTGTCCAATTATTTAAGATCTTCCCAAGATATAACTTACCAAACAGCTACCTATTAGTAGTTATAATTATTAAATTAAGAACTCTATAAAACATTGCTACTATGTTCTAAAATAAAAAGATTCGGAGAGCTCATAAACTAGTGGAACTGTCGACGAAATTACCACACAGACGTACCCCGAGGGTGAATTGCCATCACGACTTCCAAATATATTGAATAATAAATGTCCGACAAAACCTACAAGTTTTCCTCGACCGAGTTTTGAAAGCTTCCTAGTTTGTAAATAATTGTACCTACCTCAGATTAAGTAGATAGATAATAATTAATTTACGCATAGGCAGGAGGCAGAGGTGAGAGGTTAAACAAGTTCAAGAGTCGAGTTGGTCCATTTTTAAGGTTCCGTAGTCAACAAGGAACCCTTATAGTTTCGGTCTGTCCGTCCGTCTGTCCGTCTGTCTGTCTATCCGCAGTTTTGCTCAGAGACTATAGTATATACAGGGTGTAACAAAAACAAGTGATAATACTTTAGGGTGTGTACGTATTCCCTGTAGAGAGTTCACTGTGAAAGTAGCAGCGCTGAAAGACTAAAAATTTTTTTCACTTTTGTATGGGCAAGGGCCCGAGCGTCACGAGTTTCCCCATACAAAAGTGAAAAAAATTTTTGGTCTTTCAGCGCTGCTACTTTCACAGTGAACTCTCTACAGGGAACACGTACACACCCTAAAGTATTATTACTTGTTTTTGTTACACCCTGTATATGGTACCTTCCGGCTTCCATACACATCAGGCGGGGATGAACATTTTTTTTTCGCGTCCACCCCATCGTGTGGGGTGTCGTCGGATAAGTTTTTTAAAACTATTATGAGTATTCATAGATCATTTTCAGATTTAGGAATCCGTTTGTGAAATATTAAGTTTTAAAGTGGAAAAAATCGTTAAAATCCAATGTCCCCCCCATCTACCAGCTAAACGGTTGCTTCTGGAAATGTGAAAAAATTCACGAGAGTAGGAAATATGCTGAACTAGATTACTCTGTTTCTTTTAAAGTTGCGGGCGTTATGCCCGCAACTTTGAAAGTAACAGAGATGATGTTGTTAGTAGTGTAGAACACGTTATAAATGTAAATTCATTGACCACACAAAAATTTTAAAAAAACTAGCGGTATTACGGAACCCTATATTGAGCGTGGCCCGACGGCCGACACACACTTGGCCGGTTTTTATGTAAAAATACGACTCCAGTAGCGCTAGCACGGCGACCAGCGGAAATGCGAAAGTATGGACAAACTGTGGAAATAAACCTAAAGTGCCGTTCCGAACTTTTTTCGTTTCGAAAAATTCAATTAAAATGCCACTTTATGACACACTATAGTATATGTCATAATGTAGGATATTAATTGAATTTTTAGGACTATAGTCTGTCATAAAGTGGCTTTTTAATTGAATTTTTCGGAACTAAAAAAGATCGGAACGGTACCTTGAGTTTATCTCCACAGTTTGTCCATACTTTCGCATTTCCGCGGTCGCCGTGCTAGCGCTAGGCAACATTCAGAATCATAATCTGCATGCTTTTCTTTAATTCAACCCTCTTCACAGATTGCAGTCCTCATATTTTGCATACTCAACTCCACCCAGCGCCTGCTCTAGAAGTTTAATTAAACACTTCCAGAAATTTTGTTATATCGAATAATTCACTACACTAAATACCTCCCCTGCAAGGTACCCATCTGCCAGCTTTGTAGACTGTCGACTAGTAAACTAAACGACAGTTTAACCGGGTTATAGTTACATAAATATACACATCTATTGCTATTTTTATCTGACAGTCAATGTCCCCGCCTAGAGAAACTCCCGAATTGCACTTTACGACTAAAAAGTATTCGTCCAAGAAAATATATTTTAATATTATCCTGTGTATAGTCTAAAGACGTAGGTAGCCGTAGTCATAGGGGAGGGGACTTACATTTAGAATTTTGATTTTTGACTACTCCCGTATCATGTATATTTTGCAACTAAAAGGAGAAAAAACTTTCCCCAACCAAAATATTAAAACAAAAACGCGCTAATGAGTACACTGTGTTAATTATTCTGACAAAATGAAATTCAATTGTCATGTTAATAAGTTTAATTGGAGTAAAAAATGGCGGCTAAATTTATTTTTTTTGCAACGATATACCCAAAAGAGGCGAGCCGCCAAACTTGTTATACTGGTCCATGTACATTGTACACCGTGCAGTGCGATAATGCTACCATTGTGAAAGTTATAAATTACTTCGTAAGTGATACCCGACGAGTCAAAAATATCCACAGCCGAACTAAATACATATAATAATCTCCTCCTTTTTGGAAGTCGTTGAAAGGTAGAAACGAGTCGCAGAATTTAGCACTAGTAGAAGCCGAATTAATTTCTTTAGTCTTTACCTAGTAAGTAGGCAAAAAGTTAACTGAATGGGTAACATACGTTTTGGCGTATGCTTCGTTAAGTTGGATGTTAATTTGCGTTCTGTCTCCAGAGTAGTTTCTTATTCGAAATAAGCTTCACAGACCACAGTTTCGACTTCAAAATATTTCATAAATACCTACACTCTGTCGTTACGGTTTTCCTCGGAAAGGAAGAATCCTCGTTTCTTGATTGAGAGAAATGGCTAAGACGGTGAACATAAAAATATGGTTTAAGTTCTTAAAAGCGCTTCCAGTTTCACATAAAAGATGATCATTCAAATTAAAGGGTTTTTTGTCTTAAAAAATTTCGTAGCGATTTTTTATTTTATTTTATACATTCAAAGTCAAATCATTTTTTTTTGATTTATTGCAAAATTCTTTCTGAATGTCGAAACTAATAATGGTGTCTACCACCGGTTCGGGAACTTACCCCACGAATAGAACCAGCGTAAGAAAATTACTGTTAAAAAAAAAACTACCTATAATATTATGTATCTATGGCTGCACAAAAGCTACGTTTTGTACTAACCTTAATCTCTTTATAGTAGAAGTTTAATTCTAACTTTGTAGACACCACCTGCCATGGAAGTAAGAAGTTCAAGCAACTGGAACGAAATAAAAATAATATCTCTGTAAACTCCGTCCGGGCAATCTGTTACCGTGTCATTTATCATTCATTATGTCTAGGGAAATTTTCATTTACTTAGGCTTCGTTGTTATAAATTGTCTTAAAACATCATCAGTTTTATTTGAAATCATGAAAAATATTTATACCCGTGACAAATATATCATCAGTCTTTTTGAAAATATTGGTAATTCGTGCCGTTTAGTTTAATTTCTTGAAATAAGATGCCTGAAAACATCTTAAATTTGTAAAACGTGTTAGATTAGCATTAGGCAAGTTACGATTTTTCAAATACGAATTTACGAATTTCCTTCCAACTACCACCCGTTTTTCACTCTTATTACCAGTTCAGCCAATTACTTGAACATGTGTGGCTTATCCAATGGGTGTATTTAAATTTCTTGGAGCGTTGAAAATCTAATTTCTATCCGTCTTATTTCTCGACAAAGTACTCTTAAGTTATTACATTAATGTCCTCAGAGAATAACAATTTACATATGCAACAGGTCCCGTTTACACTTTACAAACGTGAATTACAGTCGCTTGACACAGTTTGTTGATAACTCTTTTCCCACACGCCACGCGAACCGCTTGATAAACAATAATTTTGTGATATTTAGTTTATCACCCACTCACTGATCAGGACGATTTCTCCTTTTCTTCGTCTTCCTTGTTAAAATCTTCTTACATTTTATACCGTTATCAGTTATCACCTATTTTCGATAGTCTTCTGATCTGCAGGTAAATAAGGTACGAATTCGAGGTTAGTTCACTTACCTACCTTTATTATTATTTAGGTACCTACCTAAATAACCTTAGATACCTTAGATTGAGAACCGCTCCTACCTGCGGAAGAAGCAGTAAGCGGACATGTAGCTGCAGCAGGCCGGGGAAGCGGTGAGTAGGCGATATGCTCCATCTCTTTCTGTCTCTCGCCAGATTGAGAACCGCTCCTACCTGCGGAAGAAGCAGTAAGCAGACATGTAGCTGCAGCAGGCCGGGGAAGCGGTGAGTAGGCGATATGCTCCATCTCTTTCTGTCTCTCGCCAGATTGAGAACCGCTCCTACCTGCGGAAGAAGCAGTAAGCAGACATGTAGCTGCAGCAGGCCGGGGAAGCGGTGAGTAGCCGATATGCTCCATCTCTTTCTGTCTCTCGCTAGATTGAGAACCGCTCCTACCTGCGGAAGAAGCAGTAGGCGGACATGCAGCTGCAGCCAGCCAGGGAGGCGATGAGTAATGTAGCGATATCCAATATCCTCTATCTCTTTCTCGTACCTTTCTCTGGTTTTTCTATCTTTCTATAGTCGCAAGTAGGCGTGGGTTAAGAGTTCAAGCGAAACGACAATAAATATTTCTTCTACAGATTATTTTCGAAAAAAGGGAACTTTGTAATTCTCAAGACTCACAAAGTAGAAAAATTTCTTTCAATTACCTATCCTTTGCCAGTGCACCAGACATTTGTAAAAGTCTGCATCTCGACTTCCGGCATAATTAAAAGGCTTTTACGGCTATGAAATTCAATTCCTTTGAACAATCGTTCATGCAAAATGAGACATAAAACGGCGTTTGATTTCTTGGATCATGACCAGCTAATTTGCCTCTATAACCAACTAGAGTTAACTTTTTATTGTTAACAATAGGATCATGAAAAATACGGTATCAATATATTATGTGTACGCACCTATGGGAATGGTTTAATCTTTGTAAATTAAATTGACTTTTTTTTTAATTAAAATTTAAAAAGAGGTATTTGCGTACATTTGCCATATCATAACTAAAGTATTTAGATTAATTTTTGATTATGTATATCCATATTCCATTATCCATACTTTTAAGGGCGCAAAAGCTATCTGCTAGTTTGCCATGGATGACTCATGACGTCCATGGCAAATTATGCGATTATTTGCGGAAAATTATGTGGTTACCGCGTGTTAAACCTATTTCAGTAGAAGTCAATTGCTAGCAGCATATAGGCATTTAGTAATATTTAGTAAGCTATAAACTAACTAATAAAACGGACTCCTCGTCCTCACTCGAGTACAGAAAGGTGGCGAAAATTTCATAACTTTTTTATATATTTTCATGGGATTGCCCAATAAAGTATTGGTTTTAATAATATTTTATGGTGTCATTCATAAAGACACTTGCCATCATAAATTTAGGTCATCCAAAGGTTACAATATAACCATATTATTTTTACTGCTTTAATTTCCTTTCGCTTCTTTCGTTTACAATGTTTGTCGTAAACAAAAAAATCGGCCAAGTGCGAGTTGGACTAGTGTACGTACTGTTATATTGTTGAGCGAAAGTTGGCATTTTTTTATTATTAATTAAGTATTAAAGTACAAATATAATTATGAATATTGTGAGTATTTCAAGTGCCTAGCTGCTACCATTACGAGCAAAAAAGGCCAAAAAATTACGTAAAGACATCGAAGTCTTAGTACTTACCCTTCTTCTCCCGTTCTTACCATTTGGGTACGGAACCCTAAAAATTAAAACTTATCTATTAAAAAAAAAAAAAATGTATATATATATATATATATATATATATATATATATATATATATATATATATATATATATATATATATATATATATATATATATTTAGTATATAGGGGGTTTCGATAAATCGATCTAGCTAGGAATCATTTTCATAACATGTCATTTTATGTGTGTTTTTTGAATTTCGCTCGGTCATATAGCTAGTATACTTAATGTTAATAATATGTATACCTTGGATCTATATTGACCACGTAGGTAAATGCAGATAGCTGTCCCTTACAGACTCTCTACTCTCTAGTATAATATCAAAATATTTATAATACTTAGTTGATACAGTATGTCGCATGATTAGATAATGAAATTTATAAACTTTTTAATGTATTTTTTTTTTCTTTTCAGTGGCATCAGCTGTGCATACTTCTGGCTGCTCTCGGCACGGCGAAGGGTGAAAAATTTACCCTGGGCTACCTGACTGGATCACAAAGAAAAATCGGCGACATGAACTACCAAAGACCCGGTCGTGTTATATCAGGTACATTTTATATTTCTAGATTTTCTAGATATAGCTTGATTTAAAGATATTGATGCTATCAAACTTCTAGCTAGCACAGGAGTTGCGGCTCTAAGTTGGAGCTATCAAGAAAGTTCAGTTGAAATGTTCATCTGAATAGTCAAAGTTCCCAAATTGGTGACAGTGCAAATACAGCTCTTTTCTCGTCGTAAGTACTTCCATAAACTTTTTGAATTCACAACTCTGTGTTTCATTGAAATATTTTTGGACTAAAACTTTAAACTAAAACTTATTAATCGGGACTTAACGCGACTTATTCTAGTAGTAGAAACGTCGAGAAAAAGTATGTACTCGTAAGAGCCCGCATTACTGCGCTAAACAGGCTAAACTACGAGTCTCGGGTCAACACTAATGACCTTCCTTTTTGAATTTAGAGCTTACTTGAGTACTTAAATAAAAATATATATAAAGTAT
The DNA here is from genome assembly GCA_905333045.1 of Lysandra bellargus. Taxonomy (NCBI): domain Eukaryota; kingdom Metazoa; phylum Arthropoda; class Insecta; order Lepidoptera; family Lycaenidae; genus Lysandra; species Lysandra bellargus. The sequence continues at coordinate 2,896,775 of HG995334.1, read as the reverse complement.
TCTGTATTCATGTGAAACATTAAATATTTCATTTAACGCATTCGCTACTTCACATTTGATAGGAGCTACTCCAGTCAGTGACTTTCACAATACATTATAGAAATAACAAATTGAAACATAATTTAAAAACGTTTTTCAGCTTATACTTTGCTCAATACAGCTGAGGGGACTTTTAGGTTGCAAAAATATTTATGGAATAAAAATTATACTCGAGATACCAAAATATGAAAATATTTTTGCAGTTATTTTTCATTCCAACTAGCTAAAATTCCTTACAGTGAAATCATTATTTATTATGTAAGATTTTTAGTCACATTCTAGAATTAAAGAGTCTATTGCTTATAATAATTACATTATAAGTCTTATACGAATAGATAATATCTGATATTTTGTTGCTACGTACTTCATGGGGCTCGCGATGCATTCTATCAAATCCCATGCATTTTTCAAATATAACTTCGCGATTAACTCTAATAACTGTAATTTGTAAGTACCCAGGTCCTTATTATTTTTATAATCTGAGGTTTTTTTTAACAGGTGCTATCTCCATGGCCGTGGACGAAGTGAACAAAGAGCTACTGAACCCGATGGGACACTCGCTGGACTTCGTGGTGGCCGAAACGTACGGCCAGGAGGAAGTCTCTATCAGGCAGGTCAGTGAACTGTAGTGCAGTGTTCAATATTTTGATAATAACGGTATTTTATTCTGCGATTGTTGCTTTTATTTTTATTTTGTGACGAAATTTTAATCCTGTATCAAAAAATCCTAACTAACAACTAGCTGGTAAACTGAAGTATTTAATAGCTACTGAACTCTGAAATAGTTGACCTTCACGTTTATAAAAATTACATGTTATATCTATATTTTCTTGACTATTATTATATTTTATTTATTTTATTACTTTAATTACAAATTGCTAGTTTAACGATAAACAGATTCAAATCACAAAATAAAATACTAGCTAAACAGTAAACATACCGGGTATACCGTATAAGTACTACTTTAGTAGGGTAGACTGGGTACGGATGTGACAATTTTGGTTTGGAGGCCAATAATTTTGTTAGTTTTACAGCTAGCTGGGAAAATTTTGTCACAAACCATAATTTATTTATTTGGCTACATAAAAATACCATTATATCATGCCAAAATACGATGTATTAGTCATGGAATCAAATTTTAAAGAAAGAGGGAAATTGTCACAACCGACCACAACCCAAGGGCGGTTGTGACAGTGGTTGGGGTCAGTAGTGACATCTACAAAAAATAGTTGATATGATTTTTATTTCAATAAAATTGTACCATAAAACACCATAAACTTATTCTAAACAAATTCATCTAGTGTATGAAAACATAGTCTATTTTGAAACATATTTATCGACCAACACAACGACATCCGATTAATTTGATGAATTTCGCCGTTCTCTTTAAATAAGTCCCACATTTGACTTTTTCATGAGTATTTTCGTATTGACTAATAATATTCTGCACTCGTTTGGTCTTCTGCAAGCGTTTTTAGGACATCTAAGAAAAAAGATAGGATAAATGTATATCACAACCGTACCCATAAGATTTGTTACAGCCGTACCCAACACATAATTTCAATTATTAAACAATCGCCACGAATCGGCTAAACGTAAGTAAAAAAGTTATTTGTATATAAAAAATATTAAACGTTATAATAAATCAAACAAGAAAACCTGCTTTTGACTGTTAAAAAGTAATGTGGACCCCTGATAACGTTATCGTCAAGTGCTGGCAAAAGCAATGCTAGGAGAAGCATTCAGACTTGCAAGACGCGTCTTTCTCTCTTAGCACCCATCCCCATATTCCGTATAGTTTCGCTGTTATGACGACTGTCACAACCGTAACCTGGCACAAACGTACCCAGTCTACCCTACTAGTTAAATTAGTCTACTATTAACTATAAAGTATCTACTTGTATTTACGCAACCAATACCACATAGTTTACTCCAGTTAATGAACACTTAAACTGTTGCAAGACTTCCCAAACACCGCGGAACCCGGTCTATATTTAATCACTCCCCAACTCGATACAGAAGTGTTGCCAATAAACTAATCACTGGGAAGATAACTCACGCGTCCAGACAGAAATACGCGAGCTATTCCAGCTGCCCTGTGACCTACTGCGACACTGAATGCTGCAGTAAAATCACAAAAAATTGTATGAAAATGTACCCGAGTTTAATTTATTAAATTTAGTTTTTTAAAAATTGGAAAATTGTTGCTTTTATGGGCCCAAAAACGAATAATCGGGACAAAACAAAAATATAGCACCGTAAGCTCTTTTCATATCAAGTCTAGAGGCGAAAGTTGTTTCGATGTAATTTTATAGATATTTTGTTTGTTTAATATTAACAATTCTTCCCTGAGACGAAGTTGAGACTCTTTCATACTAATAGGTCATTCATACTATCAGGCGATCAGCGTGCTCTTTTGCCTCGTATTTGTAAAAACATAATTGTGTACGTATACAAAATGTATAAAAAAATCAATACACCAAATATTGATAATATTAGCTCCGCAATCTCGATGCACTATCAATTTAATTCACTTTTTGTGTGCATAGAGTGAGTCGGAGACTTAATAAATCTACGTCAGCCCCAGAGCTGTCCTCGGTACGCCTAACGATATTTCTTATGACGAGATTGTAAATGCGATAGTATTTTTTTATTTTCTCTTCCGCAAAATAAATAGCTTTTCACTTAGTGAACAATTTGTTATTAATTTTTTTTTTCTTAAAAGAATTATTTCTTGCAGAAATATTAACATTTTGTTTTGTTGTGTCGAATTTTTTGGCTACAAAATCTATCCAATGATTTTTCCCGTCTAGTCTCTCAAAGTCAATCCGCACAGCCCCCCTAGACAAGTGGTTATCGTAAACGCTAACGCTACAAAATGTATGTGATTTGACATAAGTCATATCGCTTCGCTAGCGAATGCTAATGTCAAATCCCATACATTTTGTAGTGTTAGCGTTAGCGTTAACGATAATCGTTTGCCACTTGTCTAGTGGGCAGAATTTCACCTAAATCGGTTCAGACTTCGGCCGTTTAAGCGGTAAAAGGGGATAGACAGATATGCACATTTTTGCATATATAATATTAGTAAGGATTTTACATTATACACACAAGGAATATTTCAGGATAGTTTACTGAGAAATTGATATTTACTGACTTGAGTCGATCCATTCGTGTGGAAGTCTATTTGTCCTTCGATATAGAATTTAGATTGTCTGGAGGAAATTGCTTTAATAAGACCGCTGATTGCTACTGCTTCTGCAGAAGAAAAGGAGTGAGTATTTTTTTGTAAGAGCGAGCGGCCCGGCGTGCAACGTCATGAATTTGAGCCGTATGATGGATCTGCCTCATAGTAAGCGTAATATGAAAATGTGTCTCAATCATTCACTGCAAGATATTATATTAAACACTCCAGACAGTCCAGCAAAATTATTCTTATCGATATAAGAATATTTTGATACATATTGATGTTTTAAGAAATACTAGAGCTATTTGACCGAGCTTTGCTCGTTATTAAAATGACATTTTCTAAAAATGATTCCTAGCTAGATCGATTTATCGCCCCCGAAACCCCCTATATAATACTAAATTTCATGAAAATCGTCGGAGCCGATTCTGAGATATATAGTATATATATATATATATATATATATATATATATATACTATATAACGAGCAATAGTATATATATATATATATATATATATATATATATATATATATATATACTATTGCTCGTTTAAAGATATAAGATATAATAAGATAAGATTAATATAAACGTGAAAAAAAATATTACTATACTAATAGTAGGTACTGACACTAAGAAAAAATAAAAAAACACTTAAATCAAAAACACACAACTCATGTCAGCTTTTAACAACTGTGAACAAAGCCCCTATTCTAGTCTATTGTGAATTACTTTTGTCTAGTTTCTCGTATATCAAATAACTTTGTCCCTAAAGTATATGTATAAATAATGATAAGGCTTTTAGATGACCAAATGTCTAGAACAAACTTACTAAGCTTTTGAAAGTTGTGAACCTTTTTAACCTAAGACTTGCCTAGCTTTCTGAAAACTTACTAACGCAAATTAATATCTGTAACGAAAGGCACACAATGCTTTTCGTTTTTAGGGGTTGCCATTCGTCGTGCCTGTCCGTCCGTATGTTACAGCCACTAATTCTCTCCGAAACTATAATACCTGTCCAGTAGAAACTTCACAATTAGGTGTAGTAGGTCGTAGGTCGATCATTAAGATTTTCAGACAAAAATTCTGTTTTTATCTGAAAATAAAATGACCGACCTGCCATTCGAAAATTAATCTGTCTAACTCGGACTTGGCTGGTTTTATTTCTAAAAAAATACGGACGTTACAATATTGTCAACATAAAGATGAATTTGCTATCTTCTATCTATACTCATTATAAAACAAAGTCGCTTTTTTTCCCTCATGTCCCTTTGTTCCCTTTAATCTTTAAAACTACGCAACGGATTTTGATGATTCGTTCAGTGTTAGATATCCCGTTTATCGAGGAAGGCTATAAGCTATATTTTATCAAGCTAAGACTAATAGAAGCGAAGAAATAGAGGAACATGTGGAAAAAACGGGGAAAATTATTTAAAAGGGCTAACTTGAACGCGCTAATCTCAGGAACTACTGGTGTGATTTGAAAAATTGTTTCAGTGTTAGATAGCCCATTTATTGAGGAAGGCTATCAGCTATATTTTATCACGCTAAGGGCCTGTTTCACCGCTTCCTGATAAGGCTATCCACCACTTAACTTGACAGATGGAGTATGGAGAATCTGTCACATAAGCTTATCCGGCACCTTATCAGGAAGCGGTGAAACAGGCCCTAAGACTAATAGAAGAATGTGGAAAAAACGGGGGAAATTATTTGAAAGGGCTTATCTTGCGAACTACTGGAGCAATTTTTATGTTATTTGGCACAGATAAGAAGTAGACCACGTGAAGGATGAAGGATCATAGGCTATCGATTTTAATGATTTTTTCAGTGGCTTTATATTTTAAACCCGTGCGACGCCGGGGCGGGTCGCTAGTATCAAATTCAATATGAATTTCGGCCCATAATGACTAATGATTACGTAGAAGCACTCGGAATATCGGCTTTAAGCCTTTACCTCTATAATCGCACGAGGTACAATTGTATAATCTTACATTAAAATATAATTAACTAAATAACCAGCTGACCTTTCCTTTGACCATGTCAATGGGATTTCCAGTAATCAATACGAAATCTGTGGTTTGACCCCGGTTAAAAGGGTAAATTGTAAATAGCACGAGAAATCACAAATATACGATTGCCTAATATTAAGTAATATAAAAATGTATGGAAATTTAATAAACGATCACTTTGATGTTATTAATTATTATATAATTTAAATTATATTACGTCTCATAATAAACCATTATTTAAATATGTTATTTTGATTTATATTGAGTTTTAATCACTCTAAAAATAGTTAACATTTTATTCAAATTTGTTGAGTGATTTTAAGTTTATTATCAGCTATGAAGCGAGAAGACAGCCATAACTACTTTATTTTATACTACAGACTAAAATAGCTAGATAGATAAAGATGGAAATAACAATATATTATGTTGTAATACATTCGCAAATAGACATTAAAATATAACTTTGGAACGAAAAATATGGTTATTACGACCATTCCGACCTCAAACTATTGAAGTTATAAGAATTCAATGACCCATTGAATAATATTCTTGTTTTGACATTACTTTTAGGAGCTAGTAAGTAGCAGCATGCTATTTTAGCTTTCAGATTTAAGTAATTTTTTGTATGGATACTAATACATTAAATTTCAAAGAATTGAAATAATAATTATTATGACTTATTATCATATGCTTGCATTCTGATCTTAAACACCATTAGGTAATTTTCCTAAAAAATATACATGTATGTAATGTGTCCATTGTGTATAGTTCACTATGAAAGTAAATAGCAGAATTAAACATCCCAAAGTATTATCCCTTAGTCTAAATACATCCTGTTTGATACAATATGATAAACATTAAAATATGCTAAGGTCATCAATAATCTAAATAAAATTTATTCGCAGAACTGTGCAATAATAATTAATAGATATACAGTAATAATTACAATTTACAGTTCGCTGATGACGGACGATTGTTCATTGAATAATTGAATTGGTTTATTGGCAGCTTTGAATTATTTGCTGTGAATTTATTTCTGTTTTCGTAACCGGGTCAACGAAATATAAAATATACAAAATATGAAACTTCCGTGCAGGTGGCGCAGAATTTTGAACAAAATATAACAACAGTAACAAGATTTTTTACGTATCAAATGGCCCGGCTGCGCTATTGCCAAGTTTTGTACTGCTTTTTTGTGGCTCCAGGCTCTATATTATATTTTCCCAACATTAAAAGTAGCTCAAATATTATTTCAAATAGCTGTTATCACATTTTGAAAGTCAAGAGCTATAATAAATTATATTGCAAATTATTTAATGTATTAGCGGTCGCCCGCGGCTCCGCCCGCGTGGATGTCGGTTACCGCTGCAAAAAGCCTACCCAGGAAAGACACGGTCAGCAAAATGATTCCCAAGTCAATTCACAGCAACATCGACAACGCAGTCATTATCCGCAGTGTCTTTCTGTGGATGTTAAAGTTGTTAATGATGAGAATATTTAAATGTAATTTATACCTAATAAGTTTTCACTTCTGCCGGTAGTCCCGGAGTGCAACCCGTTGTTTCAATATAGATAACTAAAACGATTATTGTAGAGCTTCTCTTTATACAATATTTGACGTTAAGTTATTTTCAGGTAACAAAATATACTGATGGTTGGGAGCCCCGACTCGTGATAGAGCAATGTAAAATTGCCCATGCGTAAAACATTCTTTTCGTAAATCTATTCCTACAAATTTGAATGTTTGGCCCTGGGATTTATTTATCGTTAGTGCAAAATAAATTTTTACTTATAGGCAAATCAGTAGGGATACTTATTGGTATTCTTGGTGTATTACATGAGCTAATTCACCAGCTGCAGGGCCGGTCACCTTCGCTACTGCGCACCCCCGCCTTGGTAGCGCCCACTTCGAAACGGGCGTGAACATAGGGCGTGAATCGCAATTTCGCCATTACTTCTAAATTAAACGTCCAATTTTAATCATTCAAAGACCAAATATTATCTATACAAACTGTACTTAGTGATGAAATAATTTATTTTGATAAGGATTATCAGCATGAGTAAAATAAATGCGTTTAAATGTAGTTAATAAATGCGTTTAAATGTAGATAATAAAAAAATGGTTGTTGTGCCTCACTTGACATAGATAGGTATAATGTGTCACGGACATTTTTGTAGATATTTATAAGATTTACATTTACTTGGAACATTGTATGGTTCTATATTTTATAGTTTAGGCAGCGTACGCAAAATAAGTAACTTTTCTGGTTGTTTTTTTTCACCTTGTCTCAGAAAAATCAAAATATCTTACGGAACCCTATATTTTCCAAAATAAAAAGTAGCCTATGTTACTCCTAAATAATGTAGCTTTCGAATGGTGGAAGAATTTTTAAAATCGGTCCAGTAGTTTTTGAGCCTATTCGTTACAAATAAACAAACAAACAGTAGTATAGACTAGTATAGATTAGTTTGTAACTAGATATTTCCCGCAATTATGTTTACGCAGAGGTTTATCGTTAGAGAAGGTGGAGCGTTTTGAAGCGCGCGCTTTGCTAACGCGCGTTTTGAGAACCCCGGATTTTATTGAAGCGCATTGCATGTGTACGTTTCAATAAAATCCGGGGTTCTCAAAACGCGCGTTAGCAAAGCGCGCGCTTCAAAACGCCCAATGTGTACCTGCTCTTCATCTTGCATAACCTCTACATTTTGTTGCGAGAAACCGCTCGAATACCGAATTCGAAATCTAAATCAGTCTATCGATTTGAACGTAAGGAAGTAACAGATAGACAGAACAACAGATACATTATTATGAAATGCTTACCTACATACAAACAAAAGAAACAATGTTTAGTTAGTACTATTCGTGAGGATAGATCTAATCAGTCTCATCTACGAATTCACATATTCACGACCAAAAAACTTCGTTTCCTGATCACGTACAAAAACTGTCGACAAATAACAATCTTGTGGAAAACTTGACGTGAATTCTGAGTATTTAATTAAATAAAACAAACGAATAAACTACCAACATAATCCTATAATAACGGCCATCCGGTCCGAGTAAAACCTTTTTTACGCAAATTTTATACAGCCAATTAAGTGAGCAGATTTTTGTCCCTTTCTCCTCGTAACTTGGCGTACTTTCACAACTTGAAGATTGTGATTTTGCCGCAAAAGAGGAATTTTCCAAAGTCTAAAAATATCTGATGCTAAATATGATTATTTCTAGAATTCGGTAACTATATTAATCTAAAATTTTTGTTTTATATATTAGAGCTCAACATTGCTTGAAATGGTTGCAATCTCATTTATCGCTGCAAACTTCTGACAAAGTTGTTTTTATGCGAGTTTTCTACATTATTTGGTCGGTTTATTTTCTCAGTCACCTATAACTGCTGTCTATCTAATGTACAGTTAAAATGTAACGTGATCTTGTCATTAGTTATTCGCCAGCCGTAGGCTACGGTACACACTTACAAATGCCTAATTAAACTTCAAAATACGAATCAGAACAGATTTATGAACGCTATTTATTTTAGCCACGCCGCCAGCATTGTTAATTATAAAGCTACACGCTAGCACCAACCGCCACTAATATCGGCTTTGAAATAAATAATTATCGGTAATTTTTTACAAAAATATAGTTTTTGATTTTTTAAAACGTTAAATTATTATTTTTACATTGCAATTCGCTTATAAAACACGGTACTCAAAAAATCAAAACCATATATAATAGCATATTAATTTTTGTTGGGGGCATCAATATCTGAAAAGTTTTAAAAATCTTACTTGCACTTTAAAAATTGGTGCTGGTATTCACACCTAAACAAGAAAAAGTAGAGCAATGAGAGTCGAGCGGGCGTAGCAAAGGATAAAGGGCGTAGAGCCGTCGTAGCAAGGGCCGACGGGACGTAGACCGGCGTAGCACAGGGACGCGCGTCTCGTAGAGCCCTGTAGCAAAGGATAACATGAGGTGGTTAAATGCGTAGCATAGGGACGCGCTTCGTAGAACGACATAGCACAGCTCAGGGACGCGCGTCGTAAAACTGTGGCAAAGGGTAGCATGGCGTAGCAAAGCGTAGGCATAGGGACGCGCGTCGTAGAACTCTGTAGCAAAGGGTAGCATGACTAATTAGCAATGCCTAGCATAGGGATGCGGGCCCTAGAACTGCTCTGTATAGTAACAGGGCTTGACAAATCCCAATATAACAGACGTACTTCACGACATACGGTAGATCTTAGTAGCTTAAAGCAGCTAATAGTTGGGGTCTCAGAACTCTCTAGCATAGGGCTGTGATAAAGAGCAGCGGAAAAAAAGTTGCACGATTTAGAGCATTGATAACTATTTAAAATGTTCGTATACTTGGCGATAATCTTACTCACATACGCATATAAATTGTAAGCAGATAGCTCCATTTAGTCGTGATACATTAATTAAGAGAGGCTACACTCACGATTGTCATAAACTCAGTATCTCTAATCGCAGCTGTGTGAAATAACTTTAATTATATATTCTGTGTTTAGTACTCACTCAGGGACAATAAAACGCCGAAATGCTAGGCTAGGTACTTTATTGTAAAAGTCTATGACCCCATAAAAACAAATGGGCCTCCGCGAACGCCACAAAAATTTGCAATTATTTTATGACAGTAATTTCTCTTTTAGTGCGGTTACGTTTGACCAAATAAGATAATTCGAGAAGTAAATCAAAAAAGTTTCCTAATATGCAATTTTTTACGTACATAATATTAATATTATGTACGTAAAAAATTGCATATTAGGAAACTTTTTATAATATTAATATTTTATTTTTATAATATTAATATTATGTACGTAAAAATTACTAATTAGTAATAAGGCCGCCATTGTTGGTATACTTCTGTTTTAAGAATGTCTTTAAATTGTTATATTATTATTATATGTGCACAATAAAGAATATTTATCTTAATAGTGCCCTTTATGTACACTAGCTATTTGACCGAGCTTTGCTCGGTATTCGATTTATCGAATAAAATGACATTTTCTAAAAATGATTCCTAGTAGATCGATTTATCGCCCCCGAAACCCCCTATATACTAAATTTCATGAAAATCGTTGGAGCCGATTCCGAGATTCCAATTATATTATCCTAAGATCCCACCGTAAAATACTGCATGAATCGTTTTTTTCGATCAAATATATTTTAAAATAATCTTTAGAACGTATAGAATGGATTAATGTTGGGTTGCCTTGTCAAAAGTAGCCGCAAGTACCTCTAATTAAGTTTAATGTTCATGAGATAAATGCATAAATTTGCATGCATATTTTTTTTCAATAAATTTGACACTATCTGAAAGAAAATGACGAGAAAAAATAAGGTACAAATGGTTGCCAGCTTTAAGTCAGCCGCAACCTAGGGTTGCCAGCCCGTAAACAAACATAGTTCTTCATCAAAATTGAAGCATCGATTTTTATAATAATTTTTATACAGAATTAAAGTTTTATGCATTTTGTACATGGATATCCATGGCTGCCAGTTGCACGATAGCCGCAAACTGGGGTTGCCATCACTTTTGTATACGACATCGCGTGAGGTTAGGAAGCGCAAGAGAAAAGAAGCACGCATTGTTACGTGCGATAAATGAGGACATTGCATAGCAGTTGCGACACTGATAGCCTAGTCAACAAACATTTGTGGATGGAAAAGTCCAAAACAGAATTTGACTTAGAATTTGAGAGAAAAGTTCCTTTTACTTCCTATTTTTTGTGTTAAACGAGTATCCATACCATACACTTATACTACAATATTATAAAAGCGATAATGTGTCTGACCATCTGTTGCTTCTTCGAGCCCAAACCATTGAACTGATTTTGCTGAATATTGGTATATCTATAGATGCTTTGATTCCCGGGAAAGGACAAAATACTTTTGATCCCCGAACAATATACGGTTCATTCGCGATAAACGAATTTGGGCGCAACGGAGTTGCGGGTGTCATTTAGTTATTCAACAAATTATGAATTATTCTTAGCCGTGATAGTTTTCCTTTTACCATATTAGGTATATTTTTTTAAAGATTTACTATTTTGTCGGCATCAATAATATGCGCTTAATACGCCAAACTACGACTTTAAACATTAAAGATCCTGTAGTCTCTGAGCATGACCGCGGACAGACAGACGGACAGACCGAAGCTATAACGCCGCCCTAGTGCTTGAATGGCCAATCGACCAGTGAGCAAATTTTACAGGAGACGTTTTTTTTTTAATTACTTATGGGTATTATTAGAAGCTTAGTATACTTTTGCTGAGTTAGAAAAATGTAGTATTTCTTTATATGTATAGAAAAAGTAATTGAAAATAATAACTATAGCACTCATTATATTTAATATAATTACTGGGGATTGGCCAAAATTCCTACAACATAATTATGCATATGGACATTGAGCACAACGACATGGATATAGTTCTCTCAAATAACGTGCCAGTTTAGTGCTTGTTTGTCCAAAATACCACCATGTTCGCTATACAGTATGTTTAATTTTTTATAAAATTATTAAAAATGTATATGGCCATGTATATGTGTGTATGTATACTATGATGTTTGTTTGTCCGCAATTATCGCTCGTTTGGCTAAACCGATTCTGATGCGGTTTTCAGAACAATATTTGTCACATTTAAGATCAATTTATATTGGCGCAGAATCGAAGCGAATTACCAAAACTGAACATAGCATTTTCAATCTTAACTCTAGAGCATAATGCACACATTACTTCTGCGAGGCAAATGAGCGTTGGTCGGGCGCATTCGCGCAAATTTTCGCGAATGCTCGCGCCTTTTTAAATTCTCAAAAGTAATGTGTGCGTTAACGCTTTGGAGTTAAGGTTAAATTTGCTATGTTCAGTTTTGGTAATTCGCTTCGATTCTGTGCTAGCTTAAATTGACTCTAAATGTGACAAATATTGTTCTGAAAACCGCATCAGAATCGGTTCAGCCAAACGAGCGATAATTGCGGACGAACATACATCATACATACATACACACATACATAGAGGTCAATTTGAGAACCTACTTTTTTAAGTGGGCTAAAAATAGATAAGAACTGATCATAGCTTAGATGTGACAAGGTAATAAATTATTTATTAAGTACTTACTAATAATCACCTGTATTTACCCTCAAGTAACTTCGAACACTAAAACAAAATTGAAACAAAAGAATATATCAAGAAACTGGCAACGTACTTTTCCAAATCAACTTCGCTCAATTTAAAATCCATTTTTTCGTTGTTACATACATTTTGAAGCATATATAAAGTATTAAATATTTTAAATTTGTCGTAGTAAGCATATAATAAGTAATAAACAAACAAAATGGCGTCACGTGACGTGCGCGTGAACTTCGAAATGCTTGACCGTGATTGGTCGGTCGATTGATATTGGACAAACAAGACCGGAGATGGATATTTGGAAGCATTCATTTGAGCAAAATATGGAGTTAGACTACTCAAGCACTAAAAACAGTATTTACATGGGAGATGGGATATTTTATTTTTGCTCAAAAAGCAAGTTATATGCAAGCAAAATTAAAAATAATTATATTGTAAAGTGCGTAATCATGGTTACTATTAGTTTGAAATAAAAAGTATATTTTGGTAAAATTGGTCGATTGGCCATTCAAGCACTAGGGCGGCGATAAATTCCCTGTTGTCTACGAAAACTGCACTCGCGTACGCCGCATTGTTTCGTGTAGGATTCAGAGTTAGTTTTTTGTTTTCAATTTATGAAATATTGTATATTCGTTTAACGGTCACGCCATTTTCAAATTTTTTCAATTTTCGAAAATGGCATTATCAATTTCTATCAGATTTTAAAACATGACACTCACGCTGACACCAATTAATAATTATATTATATAAATATTTGCATCTCTGTTTTATTGTTTATGTTGTAAGAAATACAACGTAAGCAATAAACAAGTAGGTACACCTAGTCAACGAATATTTGTGGATGGAAAAGTCCCAAACAGAATCATTTGTTTTACTAGTATATTGTAGTACAAAAAAATTTTCAAGGGAACAGACGGACGGACGGACTGGCAGGTAGGCAGGCAGGCAAGCAAGTAGACAGGTGGGCAAGCAGGCAAAAAAAATCATAGAAATGAGCGGGCGGGCGGACGGACTGAACTAAATAACTAAATTTGACTGACTGAATATAAAAATAATTAGTAATTACACTAAATAATGCCAGAAAATCTGTTGCGCTAAAGTTCATTTATCGCGCGGGAACCATACGTCTTTTCGGGAAAAAAAATATCATATGTCCTTTTCCGGGACTCATAGTATCTCCATACGAAATTTCAGCAAAATTGGCTCAGCGGCTTAGGCGTAAACAGTTGACAGACAGACAGACAGATAGACAGACAAGTAGAAAGACAGACAGGCAGACAGACAGTGGTATGTATATGGTAATAAAAAAAAACTTTATTGAATATCATTTATTAATCAACGTTCTACACTACAGGAGGAGATACATATTTTATTAACACCAGCTTGTATACAGGGTGTATCAAAATTAAGTGATAATACTTAAAGAGAGTGTAGGGGTCTCATGTATAGAGTTCGCTGTGAATTTATATGGTAGATATTTTATTTGGTAAAAAGATATTTGGAGCTTTATCAGGAAGCGGTGAAACAGGCCCTAAATCTTAAAAAAAATATAATAATATGTCAAAAGGAAAACTATCACATTTATAATATTAGTATCAAATCCATATTAATATTATAAATGTGAAAGTGTGTCTGTCTGTCTGTTACCTCTTCACGTCCAAACCGCTGAACCGATTTGGATTTGATATATATCAAATATATAACATATGCAAGAATTGCTCGTTTAAAGATATAAGATTATAGGTATATTCATAATGATCACCGATTTATTTGCTGCTGATGAAATCCCAAAACTCTGGCTTAGATTATGATTTTAAGTTAAGACTGACTTAGCACTAGCTGCTAACACTAAACTTGTCATAAATTAATAATTATTAATTATATATTTATGTACAAACAATATACTAATATTATAAATGCAAAAGTGTCGGTCTGTCTGTCTGTCTGTTACCTCTTCATGCCCAAACTGCTGAAATGATTTTACTGCATATATATATATATATATATATATATATATATATATATATATATATATATATATATATATAGGATACTTATTCCGGAAAAATTTGCGGTTCCCTCGCGATAAACGAATTTTGGTGCAGCGGAGTTACGGGTGTCATCTAGTTAAATCATTCACTGCCTTTCCGAAAAGTAACGATGTTACCCAGGTGCCGCCATACCATATGCCGCCCATCGGCGGTCCCGGCATCTCGATTATTTATCCTTGCCCGCCTATTGGCGTTTTCGGCATGAAGCTTCAGATTCTGACATGAATCGCTTCAAATGCTCTGTTTACATGTACTGTATCGTGCGTACAACGTGTATGTGCAGTTTAAAATCAACCTGCTCATGGGCGGTCTCGGCTCAGCACTGAATGGGTTAATAAATATATGTACCCAACTTATATACTTTCCCTACAACCCCTATAGGACCTTACTAAATCATCTGTACTTTCAGGTGGCGTCACTGTGGGCGGCCAACGTGTCGGCGTTCATCGGTCCGCAGGAGACGTGCGTGCACGAGGGCCGCATGGCCGCCGCCTTCAACCTGCCCATGATCAGCTATGTATGTTTTGTTTATATTTTAATAATTGATTTATTTATGAAAACATATTTTATGAAAACAATTAGCATGTACTATCAGAGAAGTTGATCTCTATGCAGATGGCGGACCTAAGTAATTTGGTCGCGTTACGTCAAACCCGGCCGACAGATCACAATTAACATTGAATTGACATGATCCGACCAAATGACGTTCGTCTGTCAAGTGTCAACTACCTGGGAATCAATTTCCTCAATTGTACATAGACTACATACATATTTACAGGGTGTAATAATTAACTAAGTGATAATATTTTAGGGTGTGTATGTGTTCCTTGCGTACAGTGCACTGTGAGAGTAGCAGCGCTGAAAGAGCCATTTTTTGTGTTTTGTATGGGCGAGTGTGGGCATGACAGGAAAAACATATGTAAAATTATAGGATGCGGGTAACTTTCATGACCACATCTGCACTGGAGATGACTCGCAAGACAGGAAAAGCGCTTTTATGGTTAAGACCACAATACTGTTCATGACGTATCAATGTTTGAGACCGTGCCGTTAGACCGAATCAAACATTACGAATGAGCGTTCTCGATGCCCAATAGTGTTCTGCGAGTCAAAGGTGCGATATGGACCAAAGCACATGCTAGGAGCCTAATTTGGTTCGTTCCTTGAAATTCGGGTCGGTTAACGCTCTGAATGGACGACAAATCGAACGCACGCGGCTTTGAAAGACGAACAATCGAACCTATATCTGATTGTACTAGAATATGAACCCGGATTTCAAGATAAATAAGAGTTGCGGCTCTGAACTCCACCTAAGGATGTGCATTGATGTTACGTCCTTTGAGCTAAGGGACCGGTCAAAATTCTAAAAATGTATATGTGCCATTAAAGAAATTGATTCATAGCCAGATGACGTTAATCTATCTACCTGATTATATTAATTGAGATAACGCGTCTAAATTAAGTAGGTCCATCTGCATATGAATAAATTCCTTGTTGGTACTTGGTAGGTACATGCGTATATTTGTTTAGATAAAAGTAGGCCATGTTTGTTTGTATTTCATTACGCTGTAAAGTCTTTTAAATAGCCGCTTATTTTAGAAAATAAGGGGGCAAATGAGCAAAGGGTCACCGGATGGAAAGCAACTACCATCGCCCATGGACACTCGCAACATTAGAAGAGCGGCAGGTGCCTTGCCGGCTTTTTAGGAGGAATACGCTCTCTTCTTGAAGGTTTGCAGGTCGTATTGGTTCGGAAATACTGCTGGTGACAGTTCGTTCCAGAGCTTTTGAGATAACGCGTCTTAATTACGTAGGTCTATTTCTTGATGATACTTACATTCATACATTTGTTTGGAAAGTATTTCATTACGCTGGCAAGTCTTTTAAACGGTCGCTTTTACTCTAGTATTCGAAATTTTAATATATCGTTTGTTCCGCAGTACTGCCGCGACGTGGCCAGCTCCAACAAGCGCGTGTACTCGACGTTCGCGCGCACGCGGCCTTCCGACATCGACATCTCGCGCTCCGTCGTCGCCGTGCTCAACCACTTCCGATTCATGCATGTAAACATTACTATACTTTTAGCACAGATTATTATATTATAGTTGCTAAGTTTTATTCATAACACGAGACCTGGAGGCCAAAGAAACCGTTTTGAGGCTCAAACAATCGAATCAGAATGCCGCGTGAAAATGGCGTTGTTTAGGCTCTAACAACGTCATTTTACGTTTGTTAGAGTAGGACGTGGCATTCTGATTCATTCATTTGAGTCTTAGGGTGCGTTTCCACTAAAGCGGGGCGGAACGGAGCTTAGCGGTGCCCGATTGACCAATCACCATGCTCGAAATCTTCGCTCCGCTTCGCTGTCATTCCGCTGGAATAGCACGATTGGTCAATTCGGGCACCGCTAAACTCCGATTCGCTTCAGTGGAAACGCACCCTTACAGTGGTTTCGTTGTTCAGACTGACGGCTGAATTTGAGCTGAGCCTCGAATTCAGGACTCAGGTCACTTCGTACTCGCGTTAGTTAGAAATTAATTATACTTAATTTGTATATTAAAACATAAATGAATTTAAATACAAACAGGTCGCTTAGACAAACTGCATTCGCTTATTTCGACAGCGACGTTAGCTATGTCAAAAATGTATAGGATTTGACATTACGCATCGCGAGGCGCTTGCGATGCGACATATTATATCCCATACATTTTGATGTCTAATTTCGCTACCGAAACTAGCAATTAGCCATCGCGTCTTCGTTTGCACTTACGTTGTTTCGATGTTATTCATACTGTGGCTAAATTCTTTATGGCAAGTGGTGAAAAAGCTGACAAGTGTGCAACACTTACTTAACGTATTTAAATAGTAATTTAGTTAATGTTTGTCGTCTTTAAATACCTGCCAATTAATATGCCAGAGGAGCACCGAGCATAACAGAGATTCCTAGCAAAGGGCATGTAGAGATCAAGCTGCATCAAAGATCTTCGTTTAAGTAACTTTGATACAATTTATGTATCACAACAAACACTCGCTTCAAAACCAATCATCATTTTATGTAATCACCAAAACGCGTGCAGGAATTTATCGATATAACATACGTGGTATTCATTAATCACTTTATTGCAGATAGCGGTCGTGTACCTCAAAGCGCCGAATCACGATTTCTCCAGGCTGGCCTTCGCCATTATCACAGCGGCTAACGAAAAGAAAATCTCCATAAGAACTGTCCAAGTGTACCGACAGCCATATTACTATGAAAATAGACGGGAAAACTTCTCAAGGAATCCCTTTATTGATATAATTCGGGAAACTTACAAAGAGACACGGAGTAAGTAACAGCTTAGCCCAGGGGTTCCCAAACTGTGCGCCGCGGTGCCCTGGTGCGCCGTGGAAAGGCCAGAGGGGCGCTGTGAGTCGATCCTCGATCATTATCCGAAACCACAAATATTATAAAATATAATTATAATTAAGTAAAGCAGGTAAATGATTAAATATTTATTTATTATTATTTACTAATTACCTGCTTAACCTAACTTTAATCATTAAAGGTGTTTATTTTAGATGCATCTTTTTCTAATAGTTAGGTAGAGTAAGGCGCCGTGACAAAATATTGTAACCTGTAACTGCGCCGCAGGCTGAAAAAGATTGGGAACCTCTGGCTAAGCCCAAACTTGTATAATTCTAGTTTCAAGATATTGTACATTTGGCGTCTTATTGGGTCTTCTTAGGTGGTTGACTTTTTACGACTGATAGAAACCATACTGTACGGATAAGTTCACGATTTTGCAAGAAAAGAGCCTTGAGAATCTTGAGATTGAAGATAGTTTTCGTATCGAACATCATTTTTTCTTCTTTTTCCACACTCAATAAAAAGCTCATAAAGTATAAACCTTTTGTCAATTTTGACTCTCTGGCCAGTTTTTGTTGATTTTGACAGGATGATATATTTAATAATATTGTTGATTGGTTGATGCTTTGACGTTATCGTTAACCAAACAAAAGCGGTAGTAAACGGCTAACCGCCAAAGTATAACTTCAGTCAAAAACCTCAGAAACTGAGCAATAATGTTTAACTTCGTTAGCTTTATACTGTTTACAAGCCACCCTGAAAACCTAAGGCTGTATTCAAGCAGTTTTCTTTATCGCTTCTTTATAGAATCGCCAATCAAAATGACACGAGTCGAATGTCAACTTCATATCATCGAACGCTTAATAAATGTCAATTCCATAATACATTTTGATCGGGGATTCTATAAAGAAGCGATAAAGATAACGTCTCGGGTAAAGGGCGTGTAATCTTTTATTTTGTTATCTTTTATACTGTTTATACGCCACCCTGAAAACGATTGACATGCAATTTGAGCTCTAATGAATAATTTGTTTTCAGTATACGTGACGGTCGGCTACTATCATGACCATATAGGGCTGATGTTAGCTCTAGACGCTATGAAGTTATTGGATTCAGGTAAGCGTAAATTACATCGAGTCATAGACTAAGGGCCTGTTTCACCGCTTCCTGATAAGGCTATCCACCACTTAACTTGACACATAGAGTATGGAGAATCTGTCAAATAAGCCTATCGGGCACCTTATCAGGAAGCGGTGAAACAGGCCCTAAGGAAAATAACATTTTAATTGTTGATTAAATATCATTTAAAACCTCTCACTTCATAAGCGAAAGGCCTGACTATTAATTAGACCAATGATTAACACTAGTCACTGGCGTTATTAAAATTAAGCCTAAGGGCCCTACACTGTAACGACACGGGACGTGACGATGCATAATAGTAATTTAAATGTCAAACAACATGTTGCTTTTGTTGTTTAAATTTTTAGTTCGCAACTGACTACTGGCTTACAATTTTGATAAAAAATATTTACAAACATTAACCAAGTTCTACATTCAAAAGTTTCTAATCGAATTTTATGTGCTTCAAACGTCTATCAACGATATCAATAAAGCTAAATATAGACGTACATATTGGTTTTTGCGTTGTTTGTTTCATTTAGTTCGCGAGCCCGTATTAACCGCGAAATAAGAGTTTGAGTGCGGCTTCCCATTACATTCGCAGTTTTATGTACGGAATTTGGTACAGCTGAAAGCAAGTTTTGTGAAACAATAAGCAACATTTGATGTACATTTCCTACATTGTTTTTCATTATTATTGACTACGACAATGCATTGCTCACTCCCTGTGTAGAGGCCTTACTACTTTAATTTATTACTTTAATAATACCCATAGTTACCACAATAATTGCCAATTTGTCTTTTGTATAGGCAATCGACGCGACGTAATAATAGCCGACTGTTTCACCACTTCCTGATAAAGTGCAGGATAGGCTATTCACAACTTATTTGACAGATTCTCCATAATCTATCTGTCAAGTTAAGTGGTGGATAGCCTATCCAGCACTTATCAGGAAGTGGTGTAGCAAGCTCTAAATATTCTACAAGTTAGTAGTCAATAGTTTTTATGACCCAACGTAGAGACTAGAGAGGCCCCATTTTACAAAATAAGAGGTTGACTTTTAAAAACTTTGAATTCTAAAGAATTCTTGGCATGAATTAAAGCCGATTGTTATTCCCACATCTAGGATAACAAGGAAAAACATCCATAAATTTAACGGCATACCATGATTGGAATATTGGCATCCCTCCAGATTGGCCAAGTGCAGTAAAAACGGAGATCCACCATTAGATAAATTGGACAGACACTGGAATAAATTCCATGGAAAACTTAAGGTGGAGATGATAAAAATTAGGGTTCTTAGTTAAAATATATTTGATAATTTCGACGGTGAAATGAAAATATATAAAAACTGGCCAAGTGCGTGTCGGGCCACGCGCAATATAGGGTTCCGTAGTACCGCTAGTTTTTTATTATTTGGTCAATGAATGTACCTTTATAACGTGTTTTACACTACTAACAACATCATCTCAGATACGTTGAAAGGAATTTGAACGAAAAGTTCCTTTATACTTCGCCGAATACATTTTTTTAGTTGATCGACTATTACTCAATAACTTATGAAATCTTCTTAGCCGTGATAGTTTTCCTTTTAAATTCAGCATATTTCCTACTCCCGTGAATTTTTTTACATTTCCAGAAGCAACCGTTTAGCTGGTAGAAGGGGGGGGACACTGGACTCTAACGATTTTTTCCACTTTAAAACTTCATATTTCACAAATGGATCTCTAAATCGGAAAATGATCTTTGAATACTCATAATATTTTTTAAAAACCTATCCAACGACACACCACACGATGGGGTGATCGCGAGAAAAAAAAAACATCCCCGCTTCATGGGTAGGTACTATAAAAAATATTATATACTTATTTTATATACCATTTTGTCGGCGTCATTAAGATGTAAACTGTACTATCAGAGAAGTTGATTCCTATGCAGATGGCGGACATAAGTAATTAGGTCGTGTTACGTCAAAGCCAGCCGACCAATCACAGCTAACATTGAATTGACATAAGTAGGCCTTACAGTCTGAGAAAAACCGTGGACAGATAGACGGACAGACAGACAAATAGACGGACGGATAGACCGAAACTATAAGGGTTTCTTGTTGACTACGAAACCCTAAAAAAATATATGGAGATTTGGCGACACATCAATAAGTAGCATGGGGCTTGCGATGCGTTATGTCAAAAATCAAATCCCATACATTTTAGATTTCCAACTTCGCTATCGAGACTATTAAATGCAATTTGACTAAAAACCCTGTTCCAATTTCCATTGCCAATGGGCAATGACCCACATATAACGCTAAAGTAAATAATGTATCAACAAATTGAAATTTACCACATTGAACTGTGCAAATCACAAGTATACACAAACTATACGATTTTACACATAGAGCTCGCAAATATGTCCGCGAAATCTGTTTACATAAAGAAAGAGTTCGTATGGTATAGTGTCGTAACTCGCATTTGCTTTGCAACATTCGAATTAGTCTTGAGTCGCTTAAAATCCTATCCAGTGGGTATAAAACGTCGTTAAAACAACATTAACTATAATATTTCAACTCTCGAAAACCTACGAACATTTTACTTGCTTTCGTTGAATTAAAGCGCCTCCACTCTTCAGTCTGAAGTCCATTTAAGGTGAAAACAAAGGGTATTCTCCACTCCTAAGTGTCTAAACACACTAGTGACTAGGCTGAATTACGCCGGAATAATTTCCGCCGCAAATGTCAAACGCATACAAAACGCGACGTAATAGTGTGTCACCCCTAGTATTCGGCCCGTATTTTGTATGCAATTTAAACGCGGCGGAATTTATGCCGGCGTAATTCAGCCTAGTGTGTTTAGACCCTAAGGCTGTTTGTCCATTGCGGCGTCGCCGGATCGTCACCGAGCACGAGATTATTTTGGGCCGATTTAAATATGCTACTTTATGTCCTGGGCTTTCATTTTCTACCGACATTGATCTAGAGACCCATGCCGCCGCTGCTTTGTAGCGGCGTAGGGCAAATAAAACCTATAGCCTAGGACAGGGGTTCCCAAAGTGTGTGCCGCGGCTCCCTGGTGCGCCGTAGAAAGTAAAGTAGGGTGCCGTGAGTAGATCCTCTATGATTATCCGAAACCACAAATATTATCATTAAAGGTGCCTATTTATTTTGATTTTATCATTTTTAAATAGCTAGCTAGGGTAGCCTTGATATAATACAGTTACTGCGCCGTTGGCTGAAAAAGATTTGGAACCCCTGGCCTAGGACATTAAAGTGGCATTTTATCGGCCCAAAATAATCTCGTTCTCGGTGACGTCTTGGTGATGGCCGCAATGGACAAAGGGCCTAAGTCTAAAAGGTTTGTGACTAAACCAACATTAGCTAAAGCCTCTGGGGTCAACATAAACAAATGGTCCCTCACATTGACGGTCCCCGGTCCTGACAGATGGTCCACGTTTACATTCTCTTCACGTACGTTTCACGCAATTCACTTACATTCCCCGTATATTGTCTAATCGCACGAAAGTTTAACATTACATAGCTGGTATATTATGTATTTGCTTTTTTTTAAAGGGCTGTACACTAGCTGTTATATTATGTCTTGTATGGCTGTACAATATAGCCAGCTTAAATTGTTAGCTAAGTTAATTGGCAAGCTAACCGATAGGCTTAGCTAATTTAGTCGGTTAACTTCAGCTAACCAAGCAACAAGTAACGACTGACAATTAATTTTGAACTGGAACTTAGAAACTATAGAATTGCCATATTAATCGCTTGTATTTCGGAAACCATGCACGTCCTGTCATCATTGAAGAAGTAATGAAAATATGTTGAACCGGCAAAACTTCACAGCCCTAGGTTTTAACTCCTTTTTTTGTGAAAGCACTCATGTTGAATGGGACATAATATTACCCTGTCAATCATGATAATTATGTGCACAGTGCAGTACTTATTCAAAGCGCTTTATTAAGGAAAGTTTGCATTAATCCTTTCAATCATTATTACATAACAATGATTATTTTCTATTACATTTTCATTTTTACTTCTTTTGTTTTAGGAGAATACGCAGCTATTGGCGTTGACGTGGAGAAGTATGAGCCCGAGGAAGCTATTAAATACTTAGCTGGACCTCTACGCAAGGAACCAGAGGCTAAAGTCTTGAAGGCATTCCGGTCGTACCTGGCAGTGTCTCCATCCCCCGCCCCTTCATATACAGCCTTCGCGAAAGAAGTCAACAGAAGACTGCAAATGCCCCCTTTCAATTTTGTGAACCCGTTACTCGCATTCGGTGCGGGCAAAGTGGTAAGTTAAGTTAAAGTACATCCGGTATTAACTTTATGGGCAATAATTACTAATGCGGCCGGATTCTCAAGTCTCGAATGTCGTTTTAGTCGCAGCCCGCAAGCTGTCGCACTTGCGCGTGAGACTACATGTACGCACGCGAATAAGATATTATAAGAAAGATCGAAACGACATTCGACGCACAAGAATTGGGATCCTGATTCCTACTCATTGCCCATAAAATTAATACCGGATGTTTACTAAGATGCAAAAATGTTGCCGGATGTTGAATGCGATAACAGTATGCAGAAACACGTTTTAAAATACTTACTATAAATTTAATACTTTTTAACCGACTTCCAAAAAACGAGGAGGTTATATGTTCGGCTGTGGATTTTTTTTTTTTTTTATGTTCAACGATTACTCCGCCGTTTGTGAACCGATTTTCGAAATTTTTGTTGTGTTGTATTAGGTTTCACTCCAATTTGGTACCATGTTCACAAAAGTGGTGACCTGATGATGGGATCCATGAGTAATCGAGGGAACTCCTCGAAATTTATATGGAAACATATGGTGATTTTGGTTTTATGAGAAGTATCCTAAGCATATGCTACCAAAACGCAAGATTTTGCACCGAGGTATACTATGGTTCCGAAGCTACTAAGAGAACTCTGGATTCCTTATAGATACAAGTTTGGGAGTTTAGGCGCTGTTTTAAGAACTGAAAGCATATGCTACTATGCAAATTACATTCTTCATCATCATCATCATCATTACCATGTCAGGGTCACCAATGTCACCAAATTCAACCTTATCTCCAGAGCATAAGGCACACATTTGACATTACTTCTAAGAAGTTAAAGCTGCTTCGATAATGTAACATTCTGTCTCACTTCGCCGAGATATTCTGGAAAACAACCTAATTTCAACCTTTTGCATTGCGTTTAGCGTTCATAATACAATAACACTCTCTGCAGTCTCACTTCAATCTGCCAGGGCCGCAGGGCTGTCAAGCGGGCGCGGGCCGGGTAGGGACTATGTGCGCTGCGTCCGCGTCACGTGCGACAAGTCGAGCGAGTGCCAGTACTATTGAAAGTTGAAACTAGTCCGGTGACCGGCTACTTAGCACGTCACGTCACGTGTTCACTTCGATTTTTTTAAAATGTATTGTTTAAAATTATCTGCAGGCTGCAGCTGATATTATATTTTGTAAGTGTGACTGTAATAAGATACGCAGAATAATATTATACAGGTGTATTATTCTACTTATAGTACGCGATGGTTTACTCTGGTAACTAAAAAGAGTGAAATTATTATTTTTAACAAAAAATTAAAACCGACTTCCAAGGTAAAACAATAATAACATCCTTATAATATGAACTAAAAAATATTAAATAATTATTCCTATCTAATAGTGCCTTTTTCCGAATTCGGCTAAAACTCAACTATTTCTGTACTCAATCTTCATAATTTTGAAGTCGGTGCCAGTTCCAAAAGTTTCAAATATTCTGTCAGAGAACAGAAGATTCATCTGGTACCGACTTCAAAATGATGAAGATTGAGTACAGAAATAGTTGAGTTTTAGCCGAATTCGGAAAAAGGCACTATTAGATAGGAATAATTATTTAATACTTTTTAGTTCATATTATAAGGATGTTATTATTGTTTTACCTTGGAAGTCGGTTTTAATTTTTTGTTAAAAATAATAATAAATGCAAGTAACGTTAAAGTTTTCGAACGACTTATGTGAACGTAGTTTATCAATTTCTTACAGCCTTAATACTATTCTTACTTTTCGATATTAAAGAATGTTCTATCCAAAAAAACTGAAGGTTCGGAAACAAACATAAAGAACGATATTAATAAAAGTGACAAGTATGGAGCGAGGAATATGTTCAACTTCAACAGCTGTCGATGTACGGTCGAAGCCACTCGTGCACCTTATTGCTATTATTGCTAAGTCATATGGTTGATAGTGTATAACATCACTAAGATACGAACCCTTGACCCAAAACTATTTAGGTTGCAGATCAACTCGCTAATCGGCGCGTAAATGTTAGGATCGTGATTTGTGTAACTGCTAACCGTTTGAGGTTTTACTGTCTCGCGTCTCAGAGGTCGCGGGTTCAAAAACTGTGGTACCAACTGGAAACATTCCAAAATCCAATCCATCCATAACTCCATACTTATCTTAAAACAAAGTCGCTTTTTTCCCCTCAATTCTTTTGTTCCCTTTAATCTTTAATACTACGCATCGAAAAAGAGGGGGAAAATTATTTGAAAGGGCTAACTTGAACGCGCTAATCTCAGGAACTACTGGTCCGATTTTAAAAATTATTTCAGTGTTAGATAGCCCATTTATTGAGGAAGGCTATAGGCTATTTTTTTCACGCTAAGACTAATAGGAGAATGTGGAAAAAACGTCGGAAATTATTTGAGAGGAACTATCTCGCGAACTACTGGAGCAATTTTTATGTTATTTGGCACAGATATTATATAAAGAAGTTGACCACGTGAAGGGTCATTAGGCTATCGATTTTAATCATTTTTTCAGTGGCTATATATTTTATACCCGTGCGACGACGGGGTGGGTCGCTAGTATTATCATAAATGAGAAAGTCTGTATGTATGTCTGTCTATTACCTCTTCAAGCCTAAACCGCTGAAAGGACATAGGATACTTTTATAGAATATAGAAACTTTTCATCCCGGTAAAATGACGGTTCCCGCGCGATAAACGAATTTTGGTGCGACGGACTTGCGGGCATCATATTATACTAGTAATACTATATTATTATTATGAGAAAGTATGTCCGTCTATCTGTTACCACATTACGAAACTTTTAATGTATTTTGACGATGTTTGGTATAATATGTATAGATACTTTGAGCCGCGGGAGGCAGGAAAGTATACAATATCATTATTATAATTTTCATCTCGGAAAAATGTATAGACACCCGATAAACTAAAATAAAGGCTAAACTACGAATTCGCCTTATGCGTATAACATCTAGTGAGGTATAAGTTTAGTTAACTGTTAAAGTAGTAAATATATAGCCAGATATGTGTAACTACTACATAAAACGATTCGAAAATTGCGTCGTTTGCTCGTAAAACGTTGGACCTAAATCCTACCCCTGGGGCTTAGGATCACGCCAAGACGTAACGAAACGACACGAGATCATGCATAATTGCGATACAAAATTTTAACACGCGGCGTTACATTCTATTTGCCATTTCAATTTATACTTATGCCTATAGTTTCTGAAGGTTTTTGACAGGAGATTATCATTTCAATAGCGTTTTTGATTGGGTAATTTCAAAATATTAACCAATCAGCAACGCTGATAAATAAACTCATGTTTTTTAGGGTTCCATAGTCAACAAGGAACCCTTATAATTTCGGTCTGTCCGCCCGTCTGTCCGTCTGTCTGTCTGTCTGTCCGCGGTTTTGACTTTTTGAGACTATAGGACCTACAAAGCTGTAATTTGGCATGAATACACATATTAATAATGCCGACAAAATGGTACATAAAACATTAAAAAAATATATTTTTTATGGTACCTCCCCTATACATCAAGCGGGGTTGAATTTTTTTTCGCGCCCACCCCATCATGTGGGGTGTCGTTGGATAGGTTTTTTAAAAATATTATGAGTATTCATAGATCATTTTCCTATTTAGGAATCCGTTTGTGAGATATTAAGTTTTAAAGTGGAAAAAATCGTTAGAGTCCAGTGTCACCCCTTCTACCAGCTAAACGGTCGCTTCTGGAAATGTGAAAAAAATCACGGGAGTAGGAAATATGCTGAATTTAAAAGGAAAACTATCACGGCTAAGAAGACTTCATAAGTTATTGAGTAATAGTCGATCAACTAAAAAAAAAGTATTCGGCGAAGTATTATACTTAGCACAACCTACGCGTCAGTGACGGTTGTATACAAAAAACACATTTGACAACTTGACGCAACTCGACACTCCGTCACTGACGCGTAAGTTTGTGCTTAGCATAAAGGAACTTTTCGTTCTGAAAATTCCTTTGAAAGTAACTGGGATGATTGTTATAAATATACATTCATTGGCCATACAAAAATTTTCAAAAGCTAGCGGTACTACGGAACCCTATATTGCGCGTGGCCCGACACGCACTTGGCCGGTTTTATTTAATAAACGCGACTACAACACTACTTCCAACAGTAATGGGAATGTACTCTTACCGCGTTCATCACAGCATTAGTGCATCCTTAAGTCGCGTCTCGTTTCGTTTCGGTCTGAAGAAAGCTAGCGGTTAATAAAGTCATATTTGAGTTATTTCGTGTATTTAATTAGCAAAAGAGTTTAAACCAATAAAACGCGTATAAATACGATGTTATCAGCAGCCGGACAACTGATAGCTTTTATTAGTGACCCAAATGCACATTATAATGCAATTATAGTATTAAATAATGATCGCTTACTGCAAACACTGTAAACCTACTTCCTAGTTTTCTTTACGATTCAAAGACTAAGAAAACTTATCTTTATCTTTACTGCGGCCATTAAGCGTGCGGAATGCTGGAGTAGGCACTTCTATAAGTTTGTGATTAGTCAGCTTCATATAAGAAGACGTAGGTACTCTTAAATCTTATATTACTCCAGTTTGGATTGTTGCTAATCGTTTTTAGGATTCCCTAGTAACTACAATAACCCTTATTATAATATTATTATACGATCCATAATATTATTTATGATAATATCTAACTTTTATGTATACTTATACTTATGTATACTACAGCGAATGTAATATGACTATTAAGCACTTAATATCAAATACGTTTTCAGTGTTCCGTACCCAAAGGGTAAAAATGAAAAAAAAGGGTAATATTTTTTTATTATTTATAATTATTACTGAGACTTCGATGTTTATCCATCTGTCTGTCTCCAGGCTGTTATCAAGAACCGGCTGTAGCTAGGCTTCTGTTTCACAGATAATGTATATTTGTTGCCGCTGTAACAACAAATACTAAAAACAAAATAAAATTAATATTTAACTCCCATTACCCATACAACAAACGTAATTTTTTGGCCTTTTTTGCTCGCAAGTCGTAATCAACTATGACAAAAGGTAGGCACTTCAAATACTCACAAAATCCTTAATTATATCATTTGTAATTTAAGAATTAATAATAAAATTAAATTAATATTTAATACAAAAACACAAATTTTTGCCAACTTTCGCTCTTTAACGGTACGGAACCCTGCCTATGCGAGCTCGACTCGCACTTGGCTTTTTTTTTATTTCTTACTTCCCTACAGTAAATAAATAAAATCATCGATTGTATGTTGACCAAGTACCTAGATCGGCGCAAGTGGCATCACCTACCTCAATCAATGCCAAATGTTTTGACGATAGCTACTATTCCTATCGGATTCCCATTGAGAATGCCAGTAAGTGTCCCAGTAAGCGATTCTATATTCTAATACCAATATAATTGCGACTTTATCCAGCTAGACCTCGCGCTTTCAAAGCGTTTGGACCGGATTTCAATATCGCAGCCTTTGACCAACCCTGTTCAAACTGAGTCGTAAGCATATAGCATAAAGAGGGCGCTAAAAAGGCGTTGTGTGTTCCTGATTCCTGAAGTATAATGTGGAATTCGAGTCCAATTTTACGACGTTGGAATTATGACTTGAAAGTTACATTAGGCATTTTAAACTCTACATCCTACAACAGTGACAACCTTAGGAAAAAGGGCATTTTCTTTCACCCTTTTCATTCTCTTTCACGCATACAGGAATATCTATGATGTTTTTCGAAACAAACAGCTGCTCTCGGTTAAGGCCGTCCCCCGAGCAAACGACCTTGGTCCTTGACCATACAATATTTGCCGCGTTGCCGAGATCGCACCAAAACCCTATTTTTTACCTATCTTAGTTCAAAATTGACCTAAAAAAAAATTAAACGTGGAATATGTAGTTTATGATATTGTCGACCTATTGGCGTGTGTTTCAAATATAAGTAATTTATAAATATTAAGGAGATGCTGAATGTATGCTTGAATTTTTATAAATTGGTTTTACTTTGGAAGCTGATATGATGAGTACTTATAATAAACTTTAAATTTTTACTATAATTTTGTAGCTTTCAAATTATGAGTTTATAAGGCTTTAAATACGATAAATTACGGAATCTCCGTAGGGAAGGCCCTTAAGTAGATACTTCCGTTTCTCTATCCTTCGGCGGTTGAATGAAACCACAAATATCTCCTTACTCTTTTCATTTCTATTTGCTTTAAATATAAGTGTTATTCCTAGATTCCCGTGGAGGCAGCATGGCTGCACGACTCAGTGTGGGTGTACGCGCGAGCGCTGGTGGAGGCGCTACACACGGGGGAGGATCCCAGGGACGGACGGGCCATCGCCATGCGTATGAGGAACACCACCTACCGGAGTGTTATGGGGTATGTACAAGTGGCCGCACTCAGAGACATATGATAATTATTAATTACTTTAATCTAATGGTCAGGTTGGTACCGATACAATATTTTATGAATAGGCCGCACGTTATATGAACCAAGGGTGTTTTCTACTTTTGATAAAATATTATGGGTGTTTATTTATTCGGTTTTATGCAGAATGGCGCTTGTATGCAACAGCAGATGTTTTTGTACCCTGTAAATATAATATTAATTAGTAATTACATATACTTTCAATTTTTAAATATTTCCTTCGAAAATGTCTGATTTGAAATGTAGGGCTTATCTTCAATCTGTGGGCAGTATAAGATTATGTTAGTCTAATGAAAGTAACAGGGATACAATATAGTATGTAACACGAGAAGGTAAATTTTATATGATACAAGACAGAGATTTAAGATAAAGTAGGAGCAGTAAATCAGCGTGTAATTGTGTACTAAAGCCTTATCTAGATTCTAGAGGGAAAATCACAGAACTAAAAGACATAAATCTTCCCCAATAAATACTGCAATTCATTAAATAACGTCGCCAAGTATAAAAGCCTATTCCCTTTGATATATTTCAGTATTTTGAGCGGGTGGCTTAGTAAACAGAATCTAATATAGTGATTTACGACGTAACGGTATTCATTGACCAATGACCATCCGATATTTTGTTTGTCGAGATAATGTGAAAAGTAACCATTCATACAGACCTATTTAGACAGCTATTTTGGTGCTACGAAAAAGCATACTTTACGATTTTAGCCACTAAAAACAGTCATCGCCGTAGTTTTTCCTATGAACCTATACGATTATTTCCTACAAATCTTACGTCGTCGGCATACGATGTTGGCATAAGTGCGCTTTCAAATTGTTCGTCACAATATCAGGCAGCATACTAGAGATCAACTACGATAACTTGGCGCGCCCCTCCAAAATTCGAAATGTTTGAAGTGCGTAGTCAAAACGACTTGGAGTGCGTTGTCTTGCGCAATAGGCTAGTTATGATTAGTTGACCAACAAATATTGGTAATAAGTGACATTAACTGAAATATTACGTGTATTGTGATTGGTCGAATACTTACTACATACATACTCTTTCATAAGGATGTGACTACACACATTGAAAGAGGCATTTGGAGGGGCGCGCCAAGTTATTGTAGTTGATCTCTACCTGATATCATATTAGTTATGTTTCCAATATAGCTCTTCTTCTCATGTCTTTCTTTTTGCTGCCATTATTATTATCGGTCTGATATTGTATATCGTATCGGATAACCCAAAAACGATGTATTTTTTTACAGTTACTGGGTGCACATGGATGAGAACGGTGACGCCGAGGGCAACTACACACTACTGTCCGTCGACCCGACGCAACCCGACGGCCTGTACCCGCTGGCGGTGCTGCACAAAACTGCCCCGGTGAGCTATGAATTTACTATGAAGCTGCACTTTAACTCTATACAAGGTGTAACAAAACTAAATGATAATGTTTTGGGCGTGTATGTGTCCCTTATATAGAGCGAAAGTGGCAGCGCTGAAATAGCAACTTTTTGTCATTTGTATGAGCAAGCGCCCCCGCGTCATGAATTTTTCCATACAAAGATGAAAAGAAAGTTACTCTTTCAGTGCTGCTACTTTTACAGCGAACTCTGTATAGGAAACCTATACACACCCTAAATTATTATCACTTAGTTTGGTTACAACCTGTATAATCATAGAGATAGACCAAGATCATCATAGACTATGATTATGTTATAGAGTTAAAGTGACGTCGTAGAACACTTAGAATTTGGTATATTGAATTGTTACTTTAACAACGTACCTGTATAAACGCAATTTTGTATGTTAGTGCTATAATTTAAGATTGCATTGAGCACTTACATTCTAAGCCCTATAAGATGGACGACCAAGTAAAGTTTGCGACCTGCGACTTTGACCATTTGACCATTAAGAGGTACTAGCAGAACAATACACACTTGTCTCTACAATTTGAAAAGCCTAAGACAATGATTGATTAGCAAAATATAATATCTGCTTAAAATTAACAGTATAATAAACTGAAGATTTTTCTAATAATTATATCTCTTCTCTGTTTTCTGTCTGTCTTTCAAAACCTTTTAAGACTATTAGCATGAAACACGAATCTTTCTTACACAGACAAGATAGCAAATGAATGTTAATGTACAAAGTGGTCCCAAAACCTTTGATTATCCGGTATTATCTGTTATTACTCCTCTCCAGCTAATGCAGATCCGGACTTTGTCGATTTGTCTTGTGTCCCTACTCCCTACTCCCTACTATACCCCCAGTCTCTACATTAAGGAGACATCGAAAGAAATTGACTCTTTACCATTATGTACATATTTAAAATTGCTTACACTTTCGGATCAGCTTCAAAATACCGCTTTCTTGTATACATTAAGTTGCTTCTTATAGAAGTTTTCAATTTATTTTTGAAAAGCGACTAACATAGTGAGAGTATATAAACGCTATAAGCAGCTGATAATTATAATAGTCGTCACACTTTCAAAAATAGTCTCTGCAACAAAATTGTAGATTACAAAATTCGTTATTAACAAAATTTTTAACTAATAAATGTGGGAAGTGGGGTGCAAGAAAACATGTGATTTACTTAGATTTCACTTTTATTTAACTTCTTAAAAAAAAACACGTCTTACTCGTCTTTTAATACTCTTCGCCATCTTCCTAATCCATCTATCCTCTCTTTCACACACATACAACACACATGCTTACTTTCTCTTTCATGCTTTTCACACGTACAAGTATCATCACTATCACCATCCTACATTCGGCCATCCTACACTCATGACTGTCCCCAGTCATGCATCATTTACACCAATAATTGTTGCAGCGGCGACCACCCAAATATTTCTGCATTGTCTTCGAGCTCCTGAATCCATCGTGCAGCAGGATATGTTGGATCTGTGCCGGTAAAAGTAGGCATTAAATCCGAAGTCATTTGTAACAGGCCGCCATTATTCCAACGATCCGTACGGGCGTCCTCAAAATCTTCCTGTCGGCTTTTCCGCCGTTCCGTCGCGTCTTTTGGCATTTTCTCGTCGTTCCTCGATAGTAAAATTAGTAATTCTTCGTCGTTGTACGTCCACCTTTACACTCCACGCGAACACGATTTACGCCACCACGTGCACGCCAATGTCCGATTTTCACTGTTTTCACCGTTTTCACTTGCACCTTTTATCCCGGACGAGCCCCCAAATTTTGTGGGAAGTGGGGTGCAAGAAAACATGTGATTTACTTAGATTTCACTTTTATTTAACTTCTTTAAAAAAACACATCTTACTCGTCTTTTAATACTCTTCGCCATCTTCCTAATCCATCTATCCTCTCTTTCACACACATACAACACACATGCTTACTTTCTCTTTCATGCTTTTCACACGTACAAGTATCATCACTATCACCATCCTACATAAATAAGCAGATGCAATGGATGCAGGTACCTACCCAATTTTCAATTTCACAATGTTCACAGATTACCAAAATTTAAAAAATATTGTTCTACACAAATTTGATTTTTTTTCTTTTATATTTAACTTATTCCATATATTTTAAAGGTACATGGTATTACATTAAAGGTACATGTTCGCAGGAGGTCCGTTTACTTCGCGACATGAAGTGGCCTGGGGGCAGGGTGCCTTTGTCCGAGCCCCCGTGTGGCTTTCGCGGGGAAAAGTGTGTCAGTAAGTTTATTTTTCATATTCTAATTAGAATTTTCGTGTATAAATGTGATCCTGTGAGTAAAAATTATTCTCCTAAGTAGAATTTTCGTGTATAAATATATCTCATATTTAATAAAAGTCATAGATTGTATTATATTTTCAGAACTTAAATATCGCTTACTAAGTAAATAGCGGATTACACATTTTTAACAAACTTTGTTGCTGCGAATCTAAAAGTCAACTAAAAGTTCATCGGTTAAATGAGGCTCCGGGTTCGATTATTGAAAAAGCTTATGAAATTTCAGTCGAATCGAATTCTTTAGCAAATTGAACTTTGTTTTTAATTTTTTAAGTTAAGCATCGACAAACTTGACGTTTAATTAATTCCTAAAACTTGAATTCGCATTCTTAAGTAATAACACATCCTTATATGTTTGCACAATAATGTAAACCTAAACGCAACTATTGTAGACATTATTTAAAATATGTGCTTCACAAACTTGCTTGTACCGTTATATGTCTAATTGCCATAACACAAGTTTTTACTTAGCATGGGATTAGCCGACGCGATGTATGCTACCTAGCTTTTATACTATTGTATATTATGGAATGCTTAATAAATAATTTGAATTAATTTGAATTTGAATCGTACTTACATTTTCTCGCAATGAAAATTATCCTACGTCCTTCCTCTTGCTTTGCTCTATATTTTCTCTACATTTTTAATCAAAATTGGCCCAGTATTTAGTAGCCAATTCAAAGCAAACAAACTTTTCCACTTTACATTATTTTATCGTTTACCTAGTACTTGCCTACGTCATTGCCACTCTTGCGTGCTATTTTTCAGCCAAAAGCAATGTGTTTATAGATCAGTCAGTAAATGAATAAATAACGATATATAAACAAAACAGTATGTTGAACATGTTTTGTAAATTATTGTAAGTGGTAGAGTAAGAGCTTGTGTAACGGAGTGTGGCTCACGCGATGCCCGCTGCGTCTACTGTAGCTACATGGAAAACTATTTAGACCACCTAAGTGCACATAAGGACTAGTTTTAACCGACCGCAAATAAAGAGGTTAAGTTATAGACTTTAAGATAATGAACGATAACATTTAATATGAATTGATTAAAGTTTGAAAGTCGTACATATACATTTTCTATAATCTATATC
Organism: Lysandra bellargus; assembly: GCA_905333045.1. Classification (NCBI taxonomy): domain Eukaryota; kingdom Metazoa; phylum Arthropoda; class Insecta; order Lepidoptera; family Lycaenidae; genus Lysandra; species Lysandra bellargus. Next base: position 2,862,291 of record HG995334.1, on the reverse strand, counting down.
AGGGGTCACCAATTGGTTTCGCTCGAGGTCCATTTAAAAAATTAATTAAAGGGTACTTACAGAAATTACAAAGGTATATAATTACATAATATCAATTAGAAAAGTGTCATTTTTTTTTGCTAATTATCTATCTGAAGTTTCGAGTAAAATAATTGGTGCAAGCTATTGACACTAAATCCTGGAGATGTTCATTAGTAAGTCGAGACCAAAATTTATTTTGAACGAAGATCATCTTCGAAAGTGCTTGGTCCGCACACAATGGATCGGCGGTCCGGATGCGGATCGAGTTCCGTCATTTGGTGACCTCTGAATTCTGATATATTATATGGTCTAATATTTATACTTTATAGAGTTTATGGTTATACGGCTTTAAAGAGAAACATATGTATTAACTTAGCTGTATTTTATTCGGTTACTTATTTAATATACTCTCGTTTAAGTCTTTTATTAGAATTAGTTTTGAAGAACACCGAAATGGTTCAAAGTTTTTCATTTACAAGAACAATAAGCTTAATCCTTCTTGAAATTACTTGGATATCTGAAGGGTGCAGCTCTAGATAATATCTGTAAATATTCTCATTCGACCAAATACAAAATGTTATTAATGAAAATGAAAACTTGAAGTTTTGAAATAACTATAATATAATGATACCCATAAGTATAACCCTACCTAAGGAACAATTAGGTTTGAGTTAGATGCTCTACATTTAACTACAAAATCCTCTAAGATAACACTTCGAAATCGGAATTAAAGACACGTAATATATCTAAACACCGCGCGCAAACTTCAAGGAACATCAAGTAACAAAAATATTAACCCATTAGATGACGCCTGCAACTCCATTGCGCTAAAATGCGTTTATCGCGCGGGATTCGTACATTTTTCCGGGATTAAAAGTATCCTATGTCCTTTCCCGGGACTCAAAGTATCTCCATGTCAAATTTTAGAAAAATTATTTAGGTTCAGCGGTTTGGGCGTGAAGAAGCACAAGAACAAACAGACAGACAGACACACTTTCGCATTTATAATATTAGTATGGATAGACAGGAAGGACAGGAGAGGAAATTGCGTTAACTAATACCAGCAATATTATACAGTTATCCATGGACGCCGGCAGGGGGGTGCCAGGCACTTGCTCCCCCTTGGGAATCTCGGGATCAACAGGAATTATTGACATAAAAAGCATTTTGTAACCCTATTACCGTGCCGTACAAAGATAGTTCGTAATGTTTCGTTGACTTAAATAGACAGTCACTGTTGTTCGTAAAAAGTAAAAAGACCAACGCTTACAACTCTACAAGGCGCAGGTTCGGCCTCATATGGAATATTGTTCTCATCTCTGGGCAGGGGCGCCAAAATACCAACTGCTCCCTCTGGACCGTATCCAACGAAGGGCCGCTCGAATTGTTGACTGCCAGAGTGTTTCAAACAGCTTGGACCCCTTGGAATTACGCCGAGATGTAGCTTCACTCTGCATCCTCTATCGGTTGTATCACGGGGAGTGCTCTGAGGAATTGTTCGAAATCATACCACCTGGAACTTTTCGCCATCGTCCCACGCGAAAAACATACCATCCTCATCACCTTGATGAGTGGCAGTGTTACACAGTGCGTTTTTCGCGTAACTTTCTGCCGCGCACTGTAAAACTCTGAAATGAAATGTCACCAGCAGTTTTTCCGGACCTATACGACCTGCAAACCTTCAAGAAAAGAGCGTATTCCCTCTTAAAAGGCCGGCAACGCACATGCAGCTCTTCTGATCTTGCGAGTGTCCATGGGCGACGGTAGTTGCTTACCATCAGGTGACACGATTGCTCGTTTGCCCCCTTATTTAATAAAAAAAAAGAAAAGAAAAGAAAGAAAACTAAAATCTGCGCCCCTTGGAAATTATTTCTGCCGGCGCCCATGCCGTTATCTAGTAAAACTTTCATCATAATTATAATCCTTTCCGTGGTACTAACACCCGATCACGTGCAGGTCACGTGGGCGCGTGGGCTCTAGGCGCGGCGGGCGGCACCCTTGCGCTACTGGCACTAGCCGCGCTAGCGCTATACCGCGGCTGGCGCTACGAGCAAGAGCTGGATTCCCTGCTCTGGAAGATCGACTTCCGAGACCTGCACCTACCAGAGGACCAGCGCACTCACAAAATGAGTAGGTAAACGGACATTTTGTATGTTGTTTGCATGCTTTTTGGGCTAATCGGCCGCTTATCATACTATTTGCTGTGTACACACTAGTAATACGCAAAAACATAGATTTTTCGCTTATTGAAAGAGGCTAGGAGGGCATTCATTATAAACAGTGCTACATTGCTTAAGGGTTGAGTTATTTTTCAGCTTAAAATAGTAATTAGACATCAACTACGATAACTTGGCGCGCCCCTCCAAAATTCAAAACGTTTGAAGTGCGTTGTCAAATCGTTTGATGTGCGTTGTCTTGCGCGGTCGGCTAGTTATGATTAGTCAACCAACAAATTTTGATAATAAGTGACATTAAGTGAAATATTACGTGTACTGTGATTGGTTGAATACTTACTACATACCTACAAACTCTTTCATAAGGATGTGACTGCACACATTGAAACAGTCATTTGGAGGGGCGCGCCATGTTATCGTAGTTGATGTCTACCTAGGTTCCTGTACAAAAATAAACTTCAAAATATATAAACTACTATTTTAAGCTGAAAAATAACTCAAGCATCTTAAATATTTTCGTATGAGAAAATGATTTTGGTATTACGTATGTATGAGAATTTCGAGGGTAGCCCGGGTTCTTAAATTATATATTGTTACGGATACGGGCAGTTGTTTACCTGCGCGCGACAGTTGCGCGTACTTTCTAGAAAAGTCCAACCCTTGTTTATGTGAATTGCGTGTTTACGTAAACAATCCAGAATGGAACGTTCCAGAAAGCGCCGCGGGACGTATAAAAGGTAAACAAGTCGGCAATCAATTCAGTTTGATACAAGCGATCATCGAGGCGACTTCGAAGTGAAAACAAGTGATCAATAGTGAGTGATTGTGATAGTGAACCTACGACTCGGATACGACCTAGGACAGTGATAGTGCTCAGTGATTTGAATCTAGTGCTTAGTATTTGGACTTAGCGATTTGTGTGAGCTAGTGTTTGTGAATAAAGTCTTCAAGAGAGTCACCAGGTCTTTCTCTCCAAATTCTTCGAACCCTAGCACGTAACAATATTTTTTTTACATACGGTTGATTTTGTGTAGCACGGTGCACGTAACTTATTAAAATGCTTAACTAAGGGTCTACACAAACGGACCGCATTTCAACTGCAATCCAACTGCAAATTGCAGTTCAAGTGCAGTTTGAATGCAGTTGACACGACTGCAATACGACTGCAATAGAACTGCAAACCATACGCGCAGTCGGATTGCAGTTCAGTTGCAGTCGGCGTGCAGTCGTGTGAACTGTTTGGTTTGCAGTTCTATTGCAGTCGTGTCAACTGCATTCAAACTGCACTTGAACTGCAATTTGCGGTTGGATTGCAGTTGAAATGCGGTCCATCTGTGTAAACCCTAAAACACAGCAATATTGTAGTAAAGTTATTTATAATATAAGCTGTTTTGCACAATATTAACAACTCACTATTTTACATGCACCCAAAGGTAAGAAGGTATTTATCTAATAAATATATTTTATTTTATATATCTCATTGAACTTCGTTCTTTTATTTAACGTACATACAAGTACTATTCTTAAATAGGATAAACTTCACACCTGTAGCTCTAGCACGGCGACCAGTGGAAATGCGAAAGTATAGACAAACTGTGGAGATAAGGTACTGATCCGATCTTCTTTCGTTCCGAAAAACACAATTAAAATGCCACTTTATGACAGACTATAGTCCTGAAAATTCAAATAATATCCTACTATATGTATTATAGTCTGTCATAAAGTGGCATTTTAATTGAATTTTTGTCGGTCGCGATTAGCCGAGGTAAAGATCGGAACGGCACCTTAAGTTTATGTCCACAGTTTGTCTATACTTTCACATTTCTACTGGTCGCCGTGCTAGGGCTACTGGAGCATAACTTTAGCTCGCCCGAAAACTTTTCGTGTGAAAATCCCCTTAACGTCTTTAAAGTCGTTTATTATTCAGACTCGGACGCAGACGATTCACAGTTAAATGGATTAAAGTGTTGTAAATTTTCTTACCTAATTCTTGACCATAAATCATAATACATATCTTTTACCGCGACTCCGCTGCGTAACTACAGCGTTTCTTATAGATAAATTTTAGATATCACGTGCAAAGAAGCCTATGTCTTATTTTGTAATTTTCCGTTCAATAGATTTTGCCTAAACAAATAACCTAAAATCTTTATCAAGTTTTAGGGCCTCTGCTGGCTGAGCGCCATTTGCCAAACGCACAATCGTGCCTTCCGCAGCGAATGTCTCTCTCATCTAGCAGAGGCCCTTAATATTAAATAGGGTGTACCTGATAGGTTTGCCTGTGCAGCTACGCCTGACAGGCAAAGTTGAGGCAAAACCTGCACAGTTATAATGTAACATACACGCTCCGGTTTACCTATAACAGTTGATCTATTCAGTCAAACCTGTCAGGTACACCTTTGCGTGGACGGCCTGCTTAGGCAATAATACCACAGTCTTCACATAACAAGTATGTCAGAGAATAATTTCTTTCAGCAAGATAGCAGTATAGGTATAATGACGAGCTCCAACAACGCTATTACGGAGAAGGGCAGCACGGGGGGCGCGCGCTCCAGCCAGGTCTCCCTCAGCTCCAACCCCGACCTGGACTTCCGCTACTCCGCCATTTTCACCGAGGTCGCCTTCTACCGCGGTCGCCTGCTGGCCATTAAGAGGGTCCGAAGAAACCATATAGATATCACCAGGGAGATCAAGAAGGAGTTGAAGATTGTGAGTTTTCTTTAATTTGATTTATAGCAAAAGAATTCAAGACGTGAGTGGAAGAATAAGGTAAGTAACATGAAAAAACTTCCCGTTTTTTTTTTGCTTAAATGGAGGCATTAGGACCGGAAGAAATATTTGAAATAGAAAAACTATGAATTATATGTGTAGCCAGATATATTAGCTAGGTTATAAAGTAGATAAGTTACAAGTTTTATAAAAATAATATGGGAAAAAATGAGTTATTGTCCGTATGTTACGAAATGTTACTTGTTCGATTCTTCCACTCACGTCTTCAATTAATAGTTAGCTAATACAACGCCAAACTGTCTACTATCCTAATGTGTGTCGACTGCAAACGGCAGTTTAGCGGTTTACATTAGTAATTACTGATTAGACATTCGGAACAACGTACGTCTTTTAAACATATAAAGTTACACAATATATTCCTAATTTGAATTTATTTTGGTTCGAGTGCAAAAGTTCTAAACTCCACTCAACGAATGTGCAATTTTTAAAGCACGACTAATACGTGACTTTTAAATTTTTATGTTCTAGCCATCCACGAACCATGTTTACATTTAGATCAAAATGAATTCAGATTATACACGAAGAAGTTTTTATCGTATGTGGCAGAATGTTCAAGCATATTTTATGGTAATTTGTAAAGATGTTTCTGGAACTCTTCTGGAAGAATGTTGTAAAGTACAATATGTCAAAGTTCTGGACTTCAGGATTCTGGATACTTCAGGAGTCAACGATTCGTCATGGAACGTTCTGGAAAACTCTAAATAACGTTTGGGAGCCCGCGTTCGTAATGTGTTTCACGCAACATTCGGTATGACAAGTGATGAATTAGACTCATACATTTCACCCGCTTTGCCTGTAGCTGCAGATAAAATTGAAGCCTTTGGTTTATTATACTCATAAGTAACACGCCTACGAGGCTTTTCTTCATGAACCTTGGTGATTGTTTTAAATTAGGATTGTAATCTATACTAATAACAGACATATTTTTGCCTATTACCTACTACTTTGAAAAATAGAATCGCCGGGTGGATTTTGATAATATTTTGTGCAGATATAAATAGGAAACGGGGATAACATTAGTCATACAACAATATATTGTATATTTTCAAATTATAGATAGAAAACCCGCCATCCGTTCTCTATTTGAATAAAGCTCTATATACCTTCATTCATAATAGAAGGCTGTTGAAATACTCGTAGGATATTCATTTGTAAGCCGCCAATAAACCACAATAAGAGGGATATTAGGAATTGATCGCGTGTGAAGGGCTCAATAGAAGATGATTGTGAACGTAATAGCTATACCGAAGTATTTTTTACAGGGTTCCTGAACCAGCGCGTTGGTAGACCTCGTGTAGACTAGTTCTAAAAGTGTTAACTAGGTTAACACCTATTTAGATTTAAATTTACTTTTATTTTAAAAAGCTTTGTTTGCAAGAAAATATCTAAAAATACCATCTGCTATTGCATAGGCTGTATCTACGTATATTGTAAAATTATTTTTAGTTTGAAGAGGATACCTATTATTTTTAGGTACGAAGTATAAAACGCCAAAATGTAAATTTATTCATAGAACAAATTTTAGTTTAATTTTAGTGGATCCATAGTTAGCTCTATGACCTGTCCGGTGCTCTAAAAACTTGTTAAAGTAATAAAACATTAATGCAGGACCGCCGCGACCCGCGACCCGCGATATTAAACATTCTGTTGGAACCTCCGCCCACGCTCGCTATATTGAAATAATTTCAATTTGTTTACTTACACAATATCGTTTCTCGTTTCGACGTTTCGTTTGTTTCTATTATGATGATTTTACTCAAAATTACAATCTACTATCAGAGAAGTTGGTTCATAGGCATTAGGCAGATGGTGGACCTGCGTTGTTTCGTCGCGTTATGTCAAACCCAGCCGGCAGATCACATCACATTAATAATAATAATAATATCTATGGACGCTTCACACCACGTCAGTCTGGCCCCGTGCTAAGTACCTGGAGCCTAGAGGACTTGTGTTACAGATACCAGACAACGGAAATATATTTAATACTTTTATTGATACATATATTTAAGATTTTTATTATATCATACACATATTTAATACACATCAAGACCCGGGAACATTGAAAACTTTTTGTTCCATCGGCGGGATTCGAACCTGCGACCTCCGGCTTGAGTTACCAACGCGTTCACCACAGAGCCACAGAGGTCGTCAAATTTGGCAAATCGTCAAACATTGGATAGAGTTAATAGTTAATAGAATCAGGCGTTATTTTGCGCAAATCCATGACTTAAAATTTAGTTTGTTATTATTATTAGCAATATTCCGCGAAATAAACCTTAACCTTTAAGCTGACGGACGTTGTTTGTAGAGTCCACATCCTGAGGATACTCCGGTGTTGGGGCGAAACGCGCGTCGAGGTTTTCAAGCTGCATGGTGGTGAGGGGCCTTGCACGGATTTTGTTGCTCGTGTGGTGGTGGTGTTTGCAGGTTCTTGCATGCGAGTGTACGCATAGGTAGTGTGGGAGAGGAGGGAGGTGCTGTACGCATGCCTATGCGTACACTCACTCATTTACTTAAAGGTTGAGGTTAATTTCGCGGAATATTGCTAAAAATAATAAAAAACTAAATTTAAACACCACATTGGATTGACATAATCCGACAAAATGACGTAGGTCCGTCAACTGCCTCCATCTGTACCATGTACCATCGATGGTACATTGACGGTAAAGATCGACAGTATATATTATAAGTCTATGGTAAAGGTGATGGCACGATGATGATGTTGATGACGAATTAAAAATGAAATAGCTAAGGACGGTCTGCTTAAAAAAAATTAGCTCAATCGTTTAGGAGCTATTACGTTATCACAGACAAAAACACATACAGAGAGCAGAGAAGCAACAGCGGTTTTCAGCGTCGATTGTTTTGTTTCGTTTAAACTTACTTTTTTTTGTGCAATAAGGGGGCAAACGAGCAAACGGGTCACCTGATGGAAAGCAACTTCCGTCGCCCATGGACACTCGCAGCATCATAAGAGCTGCAGGTGCGTTGCCGGCCTTTTAAGGGGTAATAGGGGAGGGTAGGGAAGGAAATAAGGAAGGATAGGGAAGGGAAAAGGGTAGGGGATTGGGCCTCCGGTAAACTCACTCACTCGGCGAAACACAGCGCAAGCGCTGTTTCACGCCGGTTTTCTGTGAGGACGTGGTATTTCTCCGGTCGGGCCGGCCCATTCGTGCCGAAGCATGGCTCTCCCACGTCAAAATTCTTACTTACTATCTATTTCCTAAAATAAGCCTACCACCCACATCCACCTTACTAAATTTAGACGTCTAAAATAATTCAGTAACTATAAAAGTCAAGAGAAATAGCATTCAGAAAGTTAGGATCCTAATCGAAAGAAGTGTCAAGTGTGGGTTCTGATTGGTGGAATCAGAAGTTTCAAATAATTAGTCCTCCTGGAATAAGCCCTAGATCACCTAGATATAACTTGAAGAGCTAATGAAAAAAAAAGTGTGTCAGCTCCGACGCACGATTATCTAACCATACGCAAAAAGAGTTTATTCAACTGAAAAAAGATTAATATCATATGAAATCAGATGTTCCGGCAATATTATCTACACCCCTTTCTGCCATAGTTATTCCAAAATACTTTTAGTTCACTTTAGCCAGTATAATGATAAAAATTATAACTTCACAATAACAATATTAATTATTGATATTTATAACAAAAATAGCAATATAAATACATCGACACTGATAGAAACAAACAAGCCCAATAACATATAGTATATAGGTATAGTCGCCTATACAGCATACCATATGTACGTCTTAATCATAAAGTTAATATACCTATCGGAATATAATATTATATAATAATATAATTATAAGGTCAATGTGTCGAAGTCCGTCTGGGAGGTAAGTCCGTCTATCGGCAATAACTTCCATATTTGAACGACTAGCTTCATATGGCTCAGTGGGTAAAACAATATTGCAGAGTTAGTTTGATCTAAGAAACAGACATGTCGCTACTGACTACCTGTTACGAAAAAACGAAGGAGTTTTTGGAGTTTCTTGGATTACATAAGTAATTTAGTGATCCTTTTACTTATTACTGATGTTCAATTTGTTAATATCGCTTTAATTTCGTTATTATCACCTGCAACATAATATGTCTAACCTAAAATTGCAATAATTGGGAAGTCCGTCTAGTTTGCATAAAGAAAGGCCGTCATATGTCGGTCTTGCCTCGAATCAGATATTGTCAACCTTTTCAGACCTACATACATTTATTGTTAATTTGCATTAAAAAATAGGACTGCAAGATCATAGTATTGCACAAATTTTACTGCACGAAAAGATCGTACTTCTTTTTAAAAAATGGGCAGCGCACTTGTGACTCCCCTGGTGTTACAGGTGTCCAAGGGTGACGGTAGTTCACTTACTGTCAGGGGATCCGTTTCCTCCTCCTATCCTACCTCAAGGACCAACAACCCTTATAATTTTAATTGAGCGGCGAAAATAATGGTAAAAATGCGTAACTTTCGCGTGCATGGCCCCAATCTGCCTCGTGAACTAAAAAGTTATTTCAACTGACTAAATATTAATATTAAGGAATAAAAAAAATTGGGTACTAAGCAGGTAGACATATTTGATATTATCAATAAACAATAATCGAATATTTTGAAAAATGTCTTATCCCATAAAATAATGATAATGAAGCAAAGTTGTTGATTTTGCCGGCACTAATTATTATAATTTTGAATTTGTAGTAAACATTATTTTATGTTTATATTTACTGTTTAATTTTTCAAAAAATGTTTGTAACCACTTAGACTTACGATATGCCGGACTTGCCTTAAAATGTTATAAAATTAATTTTCTCTGGAATGCGAACCTTATTACTGACACCTTAAAAACATATTTGAATGGCTGTTTTGCGGCTTTGCTAGAAACCGTTGCCATTACTTCACAGGTTAGTGCTATATTGCTACTAGACGGACTTACCTCAAACTGTAAGGGAAGTCCGTCTACACGCCAAGTTTTTAAAAAATAGCACGTTTTTAAAAAAATACTGCAACTAAGACTATTTTTAGATCATTATAGGTCTAATTAATATACAGCCTATAATTTGCAATGACACAGTTACTTTAAAAAGTGAATCTGAAGTGAAAAAATTATGCTAAACTTTAATTTGAGAAAAGTATGCCGGACTTCGACACATTGGCCTTATATTAATATAATATTCCGATAGGTATATTGCCTTTATGGTCTTAATACACTCACAGCCAAATTAGAAAGTTGCGCACTAAAGGTGCGCACCAAAAACGTGACACATTTTTTCGTTACTTGTTAGTAGGTTTTACCCCTCGGATTTTTCTCATACCGGGCGCCTTATATATAAAAATCGATTCTTAAGGAGTAAACTCCAAAAATACTAATATAGTAAATTATCACATTTTTTGTTATTGTCTGCTAGTGTCTTACTAGACTATAAAAGCGACATCGCTAATAAATTTATTATGATTTATGAATAATTTCCTGCCATTATTCTAATTTCTTTCTCTCTAGTGTTTTCGTCAGTTTAGTAATTTTGTTGTCAACATATCTACTAATTCGCTGCCATATATTTTGATAATAAAATAAGGCGCATTTTGTTGTTCTCGCCTAAATCGATATTGATTTTTGATATAAATATAAGAATTTCAAAGTACGCGACGTGGATTTCTAAAACACAAGATGACGTTATAGACCTGGATCCCAAAAGGATAAGACATAACTTACTTTCTGATGGATGAAACCGTAGGTTCTTGGTAGTGCCTCGTGAACTTAGAATACCTGCGAATTTGTGTAGCTCTAAGTGTGACCCCTGGTCAGGTACCAGGTACCAAAGTGGACAAAAAATGAGTCTTACTTTACTTATTTTCTGATGGCTAATATTTATATATAATTTGTAGATTATTGTTCTGAACAAATATCATGTAGTGTAAGTCACTTTTCAATGACCAAAACTATTATCAGACGTTTTGAAAATAACCTTGTTGCTATTTTTTTTCAAAGGTGTTAATTTTTGTTTTATAAATTAATATAACACCTTAGAAAACAATACGATATTGCAAGAATTTATTTTCTACTAGCTGTTGCCCGCGACTTTGTCCGTGTCAGCATACTGCATAGTATAATAACAAAGATGGATAATTTTCCCCTCTTTCCTTACCCAAAGGGTAAAAACGGGACCCGATATCAAAGACATTTCAGTATGTCCGTCTGTCTGTCTGTCTGTCCATATCCAGACTGTACCTCCCCTTTGTAACATGTAGTGAATATTATTAAAGTATTGATACAATTGAGTATTTTTTGGTCATATACCTAGTCAAGTGCCTACCTGTTAGACCCAGATCCCAGAGCGATGACACATATTATGACATATCACAATATGGATGAAACCTAAGGTTCTTAGTAGTTCCTTATGTACTTAGAATACCTTCGAATTTGTGAAGCTCTACATGGAGCTATACTCACTCTCACTCACTCACTCATAATGTGTAAAAATGTTTATCTGTCTGTCTGTAACCTCTTCACGCCCAAACCGCTTAATCGATTTTGCTGAAATTTGGTACAGATATACTTTGAGCCCTGGGTTAAAGTATACTTATAACTTTTAGCTTAAGGCGACGCCTTGATAATTTGGCTGTAGGCTGTAGCAATATCGATTTTTCTCAGCAATGACTAAAGCTAAGAAATTAAAGTTCATTGTCAGCATTCATCATGTTTTTGTCTTTGAATTGCCCACAGCATAACACGGTTGGTCAACTTTTATAATACAGAATAATCAATCAAAAAGACCTCTGTAAAAAAAGGGATTCCTATTTGTATATGTTTCCTATATGTTTTATTGGTACGGTATTGCTGTGGGAATGGTCATTTTTTTTCAAATTTTTCAACATAATAGTATTTTCAAAAGATAAAACCGACTTCAAAATTGTACGTAATTGAAAATTAAAATTCCCTATCTCAAAAACTACTGAACCGATTTTGATGAAACTTGCAGTATTCCCTAAGTTGAACAATACCTAGTACAATAAAAAAAAATCATTTAGATCGGACTTGTAGTTCTGGAGGTATGCGTGCACAAACATAAAAACATACATACATACATACGTACATACACTTGAAATTTGGCACATTTGTTCATAAGTTGTTATAGATTAACATATACAAAAACTAGGCAGTTCTGGAAACATTACATACCTACATATATTTGGGAGCTGTGTCACAGTTTTAACTAGTACAGCTCCCAACGCTAACTACTGAATTTGTACTGAAATTAACTAAACATTGTATAAGCTTTTGAATGTTACATATTATTATGATTTGAAATAAATAAATTATTATTATTATACTTACGCGTCGAATTGATAACCTCCTTATTTTGAAGTCGGTTAAAAACTAAGTACGTCGAGGGTAACATCAAGTTTTCGCTTCTAAATTTAATCAGTTTTTAATTTTAAAATATATTAAGTACATTTAATTAATTTAACCCATCAAGCCCCATAAGCTCACCGGTGAGCGAAACACAATAGAATAACAATAGATTTCTAAGAATCCTCGATCGAAGGATTAATTCAAGCCATTGGTCAATAAATAATTAATTATCATTATAGTTACTAGTTTGACTAGAACCCATTTCCTGCTAGCAACCGAATTTTCATTTATCAGAGCGATTTTTCCTTAGAGCCCCCGCAGACTACAGACTTTTAGTCGGCCGATAGTATAACCAAATCGGGGTTTCAGTACATTATTATCGGCTGACACAAATCGTTTAGTGTGCGCACCTTCATACATATTCGTACTCATTATTATTATTGATTAAGCTTTCGATCAAACTATCGGCCGACTAAAAGTCTGCAGTATGCGGGGGCTCTTGTAGGGTAAGAGCAGGTACACATTGGGCGTTTTGAAGCGCGCGCTTTGCTAACGCGCATTTTGAGAACCCCAGATTCTATTGTAGCGTACACATGCAAGCGCGCCAGTAACACGCGTTTGCATGTGTACTGCTCTACATACATTGTACTCAAATAGAATCTGTGTCGTATTCGTCCCGAAGTCATTATTTACAGACCTTAATAAAGTGGAGTACCATTATATTCAACCGCTCAATATTGACTTTCACCCCAACAAGTTTTTCCCAGGGACATAAAATTTTGAACCAATGAAATAATTGTCGTCTCTTTAAGTTGCGAAGTTCTTTATATTTTAATGTATTTTAATGTTGTTTAAAACTGGAATGTAAAATCGTAATTCGTACGGCGTACCTAATTATAAGTGAGTAAAAACCTCGTACGTTTACACCCATCTTAATCGATTCAGCGGTGTTCAGATAAAGTAACAGACAGATTGCCTAAACGTTCCCTAACTTGGTGGAAGTCCGGTCCCTTGTGAGGTAGACCGGCCGGTCGTGGAGGGAGTCCTGTGTTAGACAGATACAGGACATCCCTCCGTATAGGTACGGCTGAAGGCAAACCGCAGGTGGTTTTAGTGGGTAAGAGTCCCACATACCCCCGGGGTGCTTCAGCTGACTGAGGCACATCATTGATGCGCAGGGGCACCCATGATTGGTTCCCCTGCGCATCAAAAAAAAAGTAAACAGATACATTTTTGCATTTACAGAATTAAGAATATATAATTTATGACTACGGAAAAGATGTCTACAGATTTTTGTGTCCACAGATGCGGGATCTACAACACGACAACGTGAACGGGTTCGTGGGCGCGTGCATAGAGCCGCCCAACGTCTGTGCGCTCTCCGAGTACTGCACCAGGGGCAGTCTTAAGGTAAAAAAAAATTACCACCCATCATTAGTTTTCTCGAGATTTCCTCCATTCGACTCAACTTCAATCCTCAATAAATTATATCGTTAAGCTAAAAATGATATAATTTTTGAGAATTGAAGTTTAATAGGGTGGAGAATGTCGAGGAAAAAACTATTATCTATAATACGGGAAATACTCTTCTTAAGACTCTCAATTTCAATTTACTTATTCCAAATTCGAATTTTGACAGTTTACATTTAATTACACCCTTTTTCCACTCTATTCTTTTGATTTTTGACTAAAAAGAGCTGGTAGATCTCCAGACTCCAAGTCGGAATATTCTAAAGCATTGTTTTTTTGTTTTTATTTTAATCGTAAAGAAGTATTTGCTAGGCAAATGAGAACCTCGAATCTATCATGCCAACTACCCAGATTTTATTTTTAATAAATACAGCATTATGGGTCCCGAATTATTCCGATCTCCGTCTACATAAGCAAAAAGTTCAGGAAAACATTATTAATTATACCTTTGTATGTGCTACAAAACTTTTATTGGCTAGTTAAAATAATATATCACCTGGGTGAAGTGTTTTGTTCGCACTTACAGTGAAAAACGTTATTTTAATGGTGCTAAGTGTGAAAACTATATATTATGTATTTTAGTTACGGTGCAATTTATATCTTATGTTATTTAGGTCTGATTTTGGTGGTCTATCAATAATGTTGGCTTTAGTTGTTTACTGCAGTCTATGTCCCTTGTAAAACGTTTAAAGGTCTTCAAAACATTACAGTGTATTACGGATAGGTAGGTGTAATTGCATAATACTTATGGTTTATTAGTCAGTATTAAGTATGCTAATTCGTAATTGTCTTCAAACGTACAATAGGCGCAGACGTGGACGTGTAGGCTCCATAGACTTACGGATGTCTGCTTATTATGCAAATTATTTCCGCTATTATTTCACATTACCAGCTCGCAAGGAGTACATGGGCAGACTTAATATAATATACCGTTGTTAAATGAAATCATAGATCAAATTTGCATGCCAACTTATACTGAATTCGTAAGGAGCAGACTAGAATAACAAGCCTAGGGCTGCGTTCACACCAAACTGACTGTCTGCCACCGAAAATTAGAGAGAGGTTATAGTACTTCTTAATAAATATTCGATTTTTCGTTTACACCTAACCGACTATGTTTTTACGCTATTCTGTTGAGCTAGTTAGCTTGCTCTAATGTCAGCTGCTGACATTCAGTTGGGTATGAAAGCAGCCTAATAAAGATCATTGGGATATTTATAATTCTACAGCTCAAACTTCCGAAAACCGCCATGTCCCTAACTTAGACTGTCTGATTTGAATAAAAGTTGATATATTTGGACTATAGGTAGATTTAGGCCTGCCTAATTGATGATTCAGTATTGACTGGAATATGCAATCTCGAGTTAAAAACTGATAGGTTTAAGAACGTTTTCAGATCTTTCATTTTCTTTATTAAGCTATCTGCTGTTAAAACTTGACCCCAAAAGGTGCTTCTGTTTTTCGTATGACTTCATCTTAATTTTTACATGATTTGAGAACTTTAAGCTGCGTTTTAAAAGTTTGAATAATTTTCAGGATATTTTAGAAAATGAGGACATCAAGCTGGACAACATGTTTATCGCCTCTCTAGTCGGAGATATCATTCGGGTAAGTTTTAGTATATTCGGATCGGATTGAAATTAAATTTTCAATTTATGAAACTTACTTCATGGGTTAGATAGCGGTGAAGAGGCTGACTATACCCATAAAAGCTACTGATTACTAAATAAGAATTTAATACTGCAAAATGCAAATGCACCTAACTACAATTAAATTGTATATCTACGCGTGCAGCCTACGCTTTTTACGCCAGTGTTTTGAGATTCCAGTGCCGGATTTATATTTTTACGAGTGTACTTAGGCCACTTTATTTCCTCCGCCCCAACATGTGCGAAATCTACCGCCCTCCTAGGACGCTGCCGCGCCCCTAGGACGCTGCCGCCCCTAGGCTGCTGCCGCCCCTAGGCCGCGGCCTAAAGGGCCTATTTATAAATCCAGAGCCCCTAGCGGAGACGTTTTCTTCATCCCTTCTTTATAGAATCACCGATCAAAATGTATGGAATTGACACTTTACGAATCGAACGTTAGCTGCATATTATCGAACGCTTATGTAAATTCCATGTATTTTGATCGGCGAGTCTACAGCGGTTAAAATGTCTTGGCTAAAAGACCTTATCCTTAATCCAGGGAATGATTTTCATCCACGAGTCGCCGCTGCAATACCACGGCGCGCTGCGGCCGTCCAACTGCCTGGTGGACGCGCGGTGGGTCGTCAAGCTCGCGGACTTCGGCCTGCGGGAGTTCCGCAAGGGCGAAGTCCCGCCCTCCGATCCCGTCGCGCTGAGGTCTTATATTGATAGTGAGTTCTTAATATGAATAAAGTTGGATTGTTGGCTATAATCAGTGCCCTAAATAGCCGTTTTTGCGCCCTGACCGAGCTTCTATAACTGTGCCCTTGTTTTTTTTTAACCAACTGCCAAAAATGAGGAGATTATACCTACGTTCGGCTGTATATACCCAAAACCCCAAAAATTGCCAAAATCCTTGATATAGAAATATTTACTTACTCATATTTAAGTTGACTGGTACCGCCTTCAAAAGTGTGAACAGTGACTACTCCTAAAATTCAACAATTAGGTATTTCTCTACATAAATTGTTGAATTTTAGGACAATTCTGAAAAATTCACCCAGGGACCGTGTTAGTAGCAGGCCGGTTGCTTGACTCCGATAAACACTAAACACAAATACGCTCGTGCGCTGCCAAAAATATGAGGGCGATGTTTTTTTTCTAATTTAATAGACGTTTTTGATGTTACTGGCATGTAGGTACGTATTATTGGAATCGTGCACTAAGGGCGCAGCGGGAACTTATCGGGAGCAAACCGAAAAAATAATAGTCCCTGCCTGGTCTGGTCATTCTTTCGGCCACCGGAGTCTACGCCCTGTGCCTGGGCACCGGTGGCACCACCCTATTTACGGCACTGGCTATAATTACTAATAGTTGCTAAACAATATTTACGAAAAAGAAGTAACAACTATAATATAATATATTTGTATGCTTGTTTTTTTTCTCACTTGTTAGAAAATAGTCACATTAACAGACAAAACAACAGACCTTGCAACGTGAATTTTTAGTAAAAGCTGAGATTATGTTTCAAATTCGACTTGCTTTGCGCTAATGCGTTTACCACTACACACATAGACCGTACACCGTACATCAATAATACTTAATATTATCTAATTTATAACTGAAATGTCAACCATAGGAACTCTATGCTCCTAGAGCTATAAGCTAACTTTTCCAACCATTCGTCTCCAGCAGGCTTAGCATGAACACCATAGAAAGGTTTATTCCGGTAAAGTTGACAAAGTGATGAATTATCAAAAGAAATCTGTCAGTTTGGCCGCAACAAACTGTCAGCTTTCTATTCTTTCGCATTTTAACTGTGGCCGTGTTAAGCCTGCAGGTAGAAAGCTAAGCAGTGTTCTCTAATCCACAGGTCTATCCTACCTATCCCCCGAGCTGCTACGCTCAGCGGGCTGGGGTAAGGACTGTTTCCCGACGTCGCTCGAGGTCCGCGCGGGTTCGCCGGCAGCGGACGTGTTCGCTTTCTCCCTCCTGCTATACGAACTGCACGCGCGGCGCGGTCCGTTCGGTCCTGACGCGCCGGTGCCGCCCGCACTGCTGCGTCGGTTAGCGCATCCCATGCCCGCGCCATACAGGTAGGTACGTGTCCGTTGTGATGCTTGGGTTGAGCAGGGTTATGCTGAGCTATATGAATGGGTGGGATACTAGACGAGTTGAGGGGTTCAGCATGACTAAGCAATGTGGGACTAGACTAGACCCACATTGCTTTGCCATGGACTGTATGATAGACAAATTGTAATGTCTTGGCGCGCGCCATCAGACTGTATATAGGCCGAAGACTCGATCACACAAAAAGTGTGACGTCTGCGGCGCGCCTAACAGGCACGTATTCTTTGATGCTGATCGGCGATTCTATAAAGAAGCGCTAAAGAAAACGTCTTGGCCTGATCCTCAGGCTTGAGTGTGCTAGGCTGGCCTGCAAGTTCCACTTTCGAGCTTCAAGTACTGCTATGTTAATAAGATTTAAATTAATGTACTTCGCTTAGTATCCATTAACCCGTTAAATCATTTAGTTGTGTAATAAAAAAAATATTTGCTTCGCACAGCAAGTTGTAACATTCTTTAATTAAATACAGCAAAACTTTCAACAATTTACCCAAGTGTTTCCCGCTAACAAAACTCGAGCGGCACTTTCACAATAAAACCTCTCGATGTTTAATGAGCTGTCGATGCTCGTTGAATTCTTGTAAAAGTTAATTGGCAATAAATCGCGCTCGGTGATCGGGACTCGGGTGTTTTTAATTAAATCTCTTTTGCGTGTGATTTTTTTTATTTTTTTTTTCAATCACAGAAATGCGTCGTAATGTGATGAGATTCACTTGTCAGCACTTTTTATGGTATCTAATGGTCATTCTTTAAGAAGTTTGTCGGTTTTCATGTTGTTTTTAAATTTCACCATCTACTCACTACTGGCCACTGAGCATGTCTTTATGTTGAGGCTTAAATTAATTTTTATATTATAATTTTGTCATTTTTTATTAAATTTGAATAAGTAAAAGACTATGACCCTCAGAGAGGCCTATGTCCAGCAGTGGACGAATATAGGCTGTTTGATTAATTGATATGACCACAAGCTGGTTGAAGTTCGTAATAAGGGGCCCTGATTTATTGTTCTTAAGCAACACGCTTGATGGCTATTCTAGACATAGGTATAAAAATGTTACTGTTTACAGACCGCCGCTAGAGGCGCTGTCGGCGAGCTTTGACTGCGTGCGTGAGTGCTGCGTGGAGTGCTGGGCGGAGGATCCGACAGCACGACCAGACTTTAAGGCCATACGCACCAAGCTGAGGCCGCTTAGGAAAGGCATGTAAGTACTGAAAGTATTAATAGTCAAAAGTCCAGTAAAAGTCTATTATCTTCATTAGACGTATTCGAACAACACTTGTACCCAGCATTGTCCTGTGGATCAGCTTCTCTCAAAGTGTGCTTCGCAAAGCCCTGGGGGCTCCGCGAGCAATACATAAATTGTTTCTAAAAATATCATCAGACACCAGCATTGAGACAGCTATATAAATATATTTTTGGGGCTCCTTCAAAAATGTCAAGTTCTTAAAAGGGTTCCCACTTCCCAGGCTAGGCCTGCGTTTCCACCATAGATGTGTTGCGAGGAATGTGTTTTTAAGATCCAATAGAATCGCCGCGCTGAGCGATGTCATGGCAAGCTACGTCAATGCAGTGATTCTATTGGTTCTCAAAAACACACTCCTCGCAACACGTCTCTGGTAGAAACGCAGCCTAATGATGATGAACAATAAAAATCTTATAAGAACAGTACTATCATGTCAACTTTCAAACAAAAAAAAACTAGATCGAAATCGCTCCACCCGTTTGGATGCTATTGATTGGTTAAAATATTCCTATGATTAGGATATTATTTATTACGATTATTTATTTCAGGAAACCAAATATTTTTGACAATATGATAGCTATGATGGAGAAGTACGCGAACAACTTGGAAGCCCTCGTCGATGAGAGGACTGACCAATTGCAAGAGGAGAAGAAGAAGACGGGTGAGAACATACATAATATTAATTTTCTTATAAGTCGGCTAGCAAGAATTTCCAAAACAAATTATTATGCTTGGCCATAAAACTTTTGATTTTAATTTATGGATTAAGCGCCCCACGTTGGGCGCCAAATACGATCACGTGGTTATATTTTGTTATACCTCCAAGTTAATTAACTGATGATATTGTGTAACAGAGGCGCTGCTGGAGGAGATGCTGCCGGTGCCGGTGGCGGAGCAGCTGAAGCGCGGGCGGCGCGTGCTGCCCGAGAGCTACGACTCCGTCACCATCTACTTCAGTGACATCGTCGGCTTCACCGCCATGTCCGCCGAGAGCACGCCGCTCCAGGTAATCAGGAAACAGGTTTTGATTTATTAAATACAAGTAACAACTAAGAGAATGAAAATTGACCAAATAACCAGTAGCGGCGTTAGGGAAGGGCGACCGCCCAGGCGCCGGATAAAATGGGGCGCCGACGGTCGAACGCAAACCACCCTTTTTGCACCCTGGGTGCCGAAGAAATCTCGCCCAGGTACCAGGGTCAGGGGCGCTGGTAGTGCTAAAACCGGCAAAAATATATGACCAAAATATATGACTATACCTACGCATTTACGTTACGGCCTACGGCCAATGAGAGAGCACTTCACTTACTCATTTCTTGCTTCGTTTCTTCTTAACCAACTTGATGAAATTTAGGTTCGACTATTATAATACGTCTTATGTCATGTGAAACTAACTGCAGTGGCAATGTAAAATATTGTTTCAGGTTGTAGATTTCCTCAACGACCTCTACACTTGTTTCGACTCTATATTAGAAAATTTCGATGTTTACAAAGTGGAGACAATAGGCGACGCTTACATGGTGGTAAGTTTTTATTTTTTTTATTTAAGTAAGTACTTTAATTAAAATTATATGCCAAACGAAACAACAAGGAAAAATTATATTGATTATTATATGTAGATAGATAGATATTATTATTTAACAAACCCGCGGCGCATGCGCTGCGAAAACGTGCAAACGTTGCGTACCCGTCACGTGTCCGCGACGTCCTCGGTACGCAGCCGCGGCGTGTCCGCGAAAGCCGCTAGTGTGATAACGGCCTTAGTGGAACGTGCGTCTATTACGACATTCCAAAAAAAAACATAATTTGCAATACAGTCGGATTAGGTTATAGGTATAATACACAGTTTTTGATAAAATATTACCTAATTAAACTTTCACAAGGTCTCCGGTCTTCCGATCCGCAACGGCATGATGCACGCAGGCGAGATCGCGTCGATGGCGCTGGCGCTGCTGGCGGCGACGCGCACGTTCCGCGTGCGGCATCGCCCCGACCACCGCCTGCTGCTGCGGATCGGCATACACTCGGGTAAATAACGATATAGTTGGTAAACTGAGCCTGTAGCCAAGACGCTTTCTTTATAGCTTCTTTATAGAATCGCCGATCAAAATGATGAATGATGGCCCCGTGCGAGTATCTTACGCTGGTTCTTCACGCTGGGTTAGTTCCCGAAGCGGTGGTAGATACCTTAGGCTCGACGTTCGGATTTTTTTGTAAAAAAATTACTCTGAATAAAAATTAAGTATTTTAATTTTGATTTTGATTTGAAAATGTATGGTTTTGACATTAGACGAATCGAACGTCAACGTCAACGCTTTTGTCAACTCCATACATTTTGATCAGCGATTCTATAAAGAAGCTTTAAAGAAAAGGCCTTGGCTAAAGATCCTGTTACTGTTGTCGGTAGATATTCAGAGGTAATAAGTTACCATAGAAGTATGGTACATTTAAACTGGTTACTTATTGCATAATTTTATAATTTACTACTAATAAAATTACACCTTGTACAGGTCAGTTAACAAGAACTGGCACAATCAACACATTTAAACATTGCGCTTGTGTAGTGTCTGTGAATAAGCGCGTGGCGTGACGTCGTACTGCATACGCATCATAAAAAGTCTGCCCGTCTCTCTCGCGCGCGGTCTATCTTATGAGCGTGAAGGGGACAGTTATTGTTTTTCTTATGCTACTGTTTATAAATACAGCGTGATGTTACAAGTCGGTAACGTGTGATCGGCGGGCGGCCAGTTATCGTGCACATACGATAATTTTGTGCGTACGTACGATGTACGATAGCATATTATTATCGTACGCAGATTATACGATAATTTGTATCAGATGCAAACATATTATATTTAACTGTATAGTGAAATTGCATAAGTGTAAGCACTGTGAACGTGCCAGCTTTAGTTAACTGATCTATAACTTATACTTAATACCTACTTTAGGGTGTGTATGTGTCCGAATTCGCCGTCAAAGTAACAGCACTAACAGCGTTGAAATAATTATTTTTTACTTCTATGTTTCTATGAGAAATTTAATAATATTTTATATCGTCATTTGAAGGTCCCGTGTGTGCCGGAGTAGTCGGACTCAAAATGCCGCGGTACTGCTTGTTTGGCGACACGGTAAATACGGCGAGTCGACTGGAATCGACGGGAATGCGTATGTACCTTTTGAAACTACTTTCCAACTATTGCATTTACACGCCGCACGCATAACGGCATAATGCTTAAATTGAGCTGTTGTCTGTTTCAACTACAGCAACACTTCGCACAATCAAGTACTCCTAAACAAACTTCACGTTCTAATTGAGCATTACCACACATCGGCATTATGCCGTATGCGCCACTTGACATTAGCCACAAACAGATAAAATACAAAACGACACGTTTTGAAAACGTTCACGATCTATTCCAGCTCTCAAGATCCACTGCAGCGCGGCGTGCAAGGCGCTACTAGACGAGATCGGCGGCTACATAGTTGAAGAGCGCGGCCTCGTCTCTATGAAGGGCAAGCACGACCAGCTCACGTACTGGGTGCGGGGGGAACAGCGGCCCGCGCGCGCGCCGCGACCCGCCCCCATTGGCGCGCGGCACCGCACCTCGCTCAAGACGAGGTCGCGGCTGGATGGCAGCGCTTTGCACAGGTTTGTATTTAATTATTTTATTTATTTGGAGAGTTTAAAATGCCATGATATCTAAAGAAGCTATAGGGTAGCGTCACTCTGAAAACACCCTTATTAGTAGTTATATCCAAGGGCTGGTGGGTACACACTACACATAGCGATGTTGTTTGCACAACATACATGCGTTATACTAATTCCTTACTAATAAAATATCCAACTTTTTCGAGACTTTATACATAGTTACCTGTATGTTTTGTCCTTGACCGATGTGTTTGAAGAAGCTTGATAATAATCAAGAATAAATATAGCTAACTTTTAACTACTTACTACTTTTACAGATGTTGCAGTTTAGAATCTCCAAAGAAACTACGGTTTGCTACGGGAAACCATCTAGAATCGCACGTGGATAGCGTTTTTCACCACCGAAGCGATGAATACATGGAAGTAAGTCATTTTATAATAAGACATTAAATACATACATACCTACTATTTTAACGAAATACGTCCGTCTCGCTGCGTACGCACCGGCTTACTGTCGAAAGGTACTGAGGTGCGCGGGGAGCTCCACCATCCACAGCGCTACTAGTCATCATTGTGCTTTGTTTAAAGAATCACCATGGACCCACCACTATAGTTAAGGGTTAAACTTTATACGTTACGTTAGGCAGCTAAAAAATGCATAGATGCCTTGTGCGCCGGTTTCCGTATAATGTCATATTGTGCTGTATAACTGCCACAGCCAGGCAGAACGGTGCCTGATAACCATCTCATTTTAATTTGTCCAACAGCAGGTGATCGAGGGTCGCACGTCGGGCAACCTGCTGGAGGCGCCGAGCCTGCTGGAGCACACGAGCGTGTCGTGTCCCGTCATCGAGCACACGTCCGCCGTCTGCCTCGTGGTGCCGCCCCGCGACCCCGCCGCGCAGCCCCTGCTGGCCGGCGCCCGACCCTAGTCTATACCTGCCACGCCCCTCGGCATCCCTCGGAGGCCAGTATACTTTCTCGCTACACCAAAGGCCTCAGCCTCGAATTTTGCGGGCAGCGAGGCGAGAGCAGTGGCGGAGGCGCGAGTAGCCATCGTGTTTTCGAGAACCGGCATACATTATAACGCGTCGCTCCCACGCCGCCGCCACCACCGCCCTGCTACCCGCTGGCGGCAGAGGCTCGAGGCAGAGGCCTTACACACCACGGACGCAGTGGCGAGTGGGCCAGCCCCCTCGCCGCTGTCTGACGGGGGCCTCGAATTCGTGTATTTCTGGTGCACATGGGATGTGGAGCGGGCACTTTCTCGTACTTAATTTATGCAAGAGACTGAGCTGTGTTTACGTCAAACGACTTAGTTAATCAAAGTGATCTACGTCAGTATTATTAAGAGACTCCGTTCAATAGAAATTATTTAATAACATTAAACTCTTATTTCACAATTTACGGTAACATCGTTTTACTTACATTTAAAGTATTTACAGCGGCATTTCATATACATATACATAATCTAATATACATTTAAAATATAAGATCGTTCAGTTTAGGTTCAATTCAGGCCGTAACGCGACGCGTATCTAGATGCATTTCTAAAGTATGAATTTGAAAGATTTTGCACGACGTCTCACGCAATTGAAATCTGTCAATTCAGTACAAATTTAGAAATGCATCTACGCATCGCGTTGCGGTCTGAATTGACCTGTGGGGTCTGAATTGACATCGTGGGGGCGCGGCGGGCGCTCACACGGCGGACTCGCGGTCGAGCAGCTGCGGCGCGCGGCGCAGCGAGGCGTTGCTGCTGCGCGTGCCGGCGCCGAATATACCCAGCAGCCAGGAGCGGATCGCGAACCGCGTGTTCTTGGCGAGGTCGCCCTTCTGGTCCACCACGTTCTCGAGCGAGTGCCACTTCTTGTACTCGATGTACTCCGACTCGGGCGCTTTTCGCCGGCCGCGGTCGAACTTGTTGCAGAGGCTCGACTTGCGGAGGAGCGGGCTGTCCTCGTCGGTCCGCGGCAGGTCGTCGGTGAGGTTGTAGAGCGCGTTCCCGTTGAAGATGGGGCCGGACACGATGGAGATGGGCACGTCGACGTCGAGCGAGCGCGAGGTGTGCTGTCGGCGCATGCGCGCGCCCGCCAGCGCGTCCAGCGAGCGCGCCGCCCGCAGCGAGCACCCGCCGCACTCGCCGCCGCCGTCGCACGCCGTCACAGACGCGATAGACCGCAGCGTGTGCCTGTAAACATAGAAAGAACGATGTCTTAAAAATTGCTCCCCGCCTACGTTTTGTTAGGTTACGTCAAGTCAATGTAAGCCTGGACATAGATGTTATTATTTTGAAATTACTGCAAAATATCAAAATGAGAACGTTTGTGTCCAAACTAAATCGTGATCTATCGACTGTGCTTAACATGACCAAATGACAATTATATAAAAAGGTTTATTAGTATGTAAGCTTGTATAGTATAAGTGGATAATTACCTGGGTATAGCGTTTTTGAGCGGCGCAGCGCAGAGCGCCATGTTGGGGTGAGCGGGCAGCGACGCGCCGCTGTGTAGCCGCTGTCGTACGCCGCCGCTGCCCGACCGACCCTCCGATTTTAGCTCTGAAATACAGTTAAAGACAACTTATAACACAGTTATTGCTAAGATATGAGAGAACTATTAGTTACGCTTTTTCATTCAGTTATGCAACGAAGAAGGCTTGACACATTTTTACACATAGCAACTTTCCTGCTTAAAATCAGCCATTTCATACTATAGCCCCGCAGGTCTAAGCACTTTCGAAGGTTTTCAATCTGCAAAATATCTAGATAGAATACGTATATTAGCTTTATGGAATAAACATTCACCCAGCGTACATTATTCTACAAATATGAATGTACCTGTAATGGAAGGATGTCGGGAGTCGGTTAGCCGAGGGCTCCTTCGCGGTCGACAAAACAGAGGTCGCTCCTCCCCCTCTACCGGCCGCTTCTGTATCGCCTTCTCTGTCGCACCCAATAACCAATACGTTTGTAGCTGCAACATAAATACGGTTCTTTATAGTTACATTTTATTTTTACAGCCAGTGCGCACTCGGTAAATGCAATACTACATTTGCACATTGTGATCATTTTAGTTTTGAAGCCAGTGCACATTCGGTAAATGCAATACTATATTTACACATTGTGACTACTTTCTCGACAGCAAAACGTGCAGCTTGGCGATTTATAATGTTCAAGTTAAATTCTGCGATAGATATTTCACGGGCTCGATCAACAATATGATTCGATCGCAGGGGCTGAACGTATTTTTAGATCCATCTCATTCTAGCGATAGAGAAAGGTAGTTTAAAAAATATCCAACTTTTGTTTAGAATTAGAAAAATCTGGCTACATTGACTTTGAAATCATTGATATCTCTAGCGTACTGACGTCGCGAACCACGAATTAATCGACAGATTAAGTGTTCCCACACAAAACTGCGAATTCGCATCGCATCGCAAAATGCTGCGACAAAACATACTAAAAATGACATTTCGATGCGATGCGAATTCGCAATTGTGTGGGAGCCCTTATTATCAAACAGGTCTTACGAATATGCTTCACATTGCATCTCGCTCTAACATTAACGTGTAACAAAACAATACTCACCACCCCTTTACCCTTAATGGGTATAGTGCCTCGTGGCTCCACGATGTACCCGCCGATCTTGTCCAGCGCCTGCTTGCAGCTGGGCGAGATGTGTATCCGGAGCGGTTCGCCGTTGGACTCCATGCGGGACGCCGTGTTGACAGTGTCACCGAAGAGACAGTACCGCGGCATGGTTAGTCCCACCACGCCCGCTACTACTGCGCCTGAAATTTCGTTAATTACAGATTAAGGGCCTGTTACACCACGTCCTGATAAAGTGCCGCATAGGCTATCCACAACTTTTTTGACAGATTCTCCATACTCTATCTGTCAAGTTAAGTGGTGGATAGCCTATCCGGCATTTATCAGGAAGCGGTGAAACAGGCCCTTAATAATAAAAATCAACTTTTCTATCAAAAGTAGATAACATAATATACAATACAGTGATGTATTATGATTTCTTCATCCACACTTTTTTCATAAACACATAAATGAAGGAGTTTTTTTACGGGCAGCAGTTTTATAGGCTTGCCCTATGACACAAGGCTACACTATCAAATTCTCATCAATCTGATTGACGGAATATTGATGGTTATAAAAAGTCCATATTAAAAATACGATCAATCCATCAATCCGAGTCGTACACGATCAAATTTTCGTCAATCCATACCGGATTGATGGATCAGATTGATGAAAAATTGACCGTGTAGCCGGTGACTATGGCGCCTAGGTTTGATCTGCGATCTGTCTATATATAAATTTGTTATAATATACTGGTAACATTGTAAATGTCAAAACTAACATTAAAACACTGTTTTTCCGAACAATCATGTTTGCATATAAATATTATAGTAGTTTGTGTATTACCTGTATGTATACCGATCCTCAGTTTGAGTGTTTCGTTGGGTCGGTGCGCTATCTTGTGTGTCCGGACCGCGTTGAGCAGCTCCAACGCCATTGACGCGATCTCACCGACGTGCCTGTCTTTATTCCTAATCGGTAGCCCGGACACCTGTTATAACCATTTAACTTTGTAATACAATGTTACATAATGTTATTATAGCATAAGTGTATGTCTTACGGCCGAATACTGGAACGTCACTCAAATGCATTAATCAGTTGAAGGGCATTTAAATGTAAGCGTTTCCCATATGTAAGTGATATACTCAAACGCCACTCAAGACAATTTCTTGTGGTACTCACGTAAGTAGCCCTGTGAGTAGCCGTCAAATATTTACATCATGGCAACATTTACAGTACTACATTTTACGCTAGATCTAACTTGATTGTACAAATAAAAAGTTCACTAAAAATCATTTAATTGCCGTTTACTATTAGTTTTCATTAAATATATTTAAATTAATTAAAGACATGACAATTTTTAACATTATTTTCTGATTAATTACAATAGAAAATCCGAAATCGACTTTAAAGTTTAAAACAATGCAACCATACGTAGAATGGAACGATCTTTTGAGTGACAACTGACAATTGACATGTTTGAAAACCGACCGATTGACATTATCAAAAAGAAGAAGAAGACCGACCGTAGTGATTATATTCTCTTTGTGGAAAACATTTTGATAATATTATAATAAGGAGACAAAAAAGAAACATGGTTGTAATTATACTACCTCGGAAAAGGATATTATGCTAATAGTTTAAAAGTGAGTTACAAGTAACATTAATATCAATATAGGTACTATTTTCATGAAAATGTAGTTGTGTATTGTAAAACGTAAATGCATCGTTGTATTTTTTAAACGCATTGAGCATTTATTTCGACGGCGACTCGCGGTCGGCCTTTCATGGTCAGAAAGACTAGATAGCGACGATAAAGACATTATTTTAACATTATACACACACTTTTTACCGTAATTATAGATTTAAGAGACCTCTTGACCACTCTTAAACGCAAGTGACGCTTAAATCAGTTTGACAGATCATTTGACAGCTAAAAAAAGTTGAGTAACCATCGAGTATACGAATTTTTTTGCTAAGTGGTGCTCATGTGGAGCCTGAGTACAACTTATTTGGAGGTCCACTTAAAACTAACTGGAAGTTAAAATTTGCGTTGGAGAATACGAAATTTTCGTATAAGTTGTACTCAAAAAATTAAGCAGCATTTATATATTTGAGAGACGTTCTAGTATTCGGGCGTTAGGCTGTTTTTTGTCAAGTACAGTCAACTACAGTTCGGTTGCCATCAGGATGACATGGCGGGCCAACGCTATTTGGTCAGGTATTGTCAAGTTAATGTAGACCAAGTCCTGTCAACTGGGCTTGACATAACCTGGCCAAATAACATCTGCAGGGGTTAATTTGTCTTATGCACGGACTTGTACTATATTGACTTTATAGCGTACCTTATTCGAGCGACTATTCCATAAATAGCAATGGACGCAAGTATGAATCTTTACGTGCTAGAGTCTAAACGATTAATAACATACCACCATATAAGCGTCGCCTATCGTCTCCACTTTATACACGTCGTAGCCCCTGATGATGCGGTCGAACACCGTGTACAGGTCGTTGAGGAAGTTGACGACCTGCAGCGGCGTGCTCTCGGCCGACATGGCGGTGAAGCCGACGATATCGCTGAAGTAGATCGTGACGGAGTCAAACGACTCGGGCTCCACCCCCTCGCCCGTCGTCAAACGGTGCGCCACTGACCTGCAACAACATACGAATCAGTCACGAAGTCTTGTCTTGCTACACAACGATAGCCAGACCTTTATCGAATACTTTCTTTGTAGCTTCTTTGTAGAATGAACGATCAAAATGTATGGAATTGACATAAGCGTTCGTTAATGTGACGTTAACGTTTGACTAGGCTAATGTCAATTCCATACATTTTGATCAGCGATTCTATAAAAAAATGATAAAGAAAACGTCTCGGCTACAGGCCCTGTTCGGTCACAGCTAGGCGATGATGGGACAGGATGCCTAATCTTCAGAATCAAATCGTGATATATGCTCTATAAAAACTGAGGCTAATTTAAATATTGCTCTTGTCAACAGGACTTACAGGGTTTACTAGGTATCCTTTATACCCCATCATTGGTCTAGTGTGAAAAAATGTAGTACTGAATATTACAATAGTCTACTGTGACCGAAGCGCTTATATCGTCGCCACCCGTAGCGGTAAATAGGCGAAGGGATAAAAATATTAAAAAATCTAATTTATATAATAAGTAGTTAACTACACTACCATGCTATCTATCTACTAATGTGAAATAACTTTTATAAAAGCTTAAAATGGCAAACTCACTATTGCCATTACTTATTCTATTAAAAAAGGAAAAATTAATCCTGTAAAAAAGTATTAGGTGATGTCTACGATCGACATGCTCAAACCGAGAGGACAAAAAAATCAAACCGCGTGTAAGCCACAAACAGTCCAACACCACCCAACGCGCCGAGTTAGATCACATTCCCCAAGCAAGCGCTACTGTTACACTCACACCGTGCCGGCGCTGCGCCGGCGCCTACAGCGACGTTATACTACGATCACCAGTAGAGAGTTAATTACCTCATAACATCACGACTATAATGGATTCAACCCCCACATCTGGAAAAGAACACAAGTACAACAAAGTGAATACAATAACATTCCTCCTTTTTGATACATGTACCACTGTTTTACATCGAGTCCTCGTCTATGGATCACTCATACTTGTACTCTCCCCCGCTATATTCCCTAAAACCGTGCCTACTTTACATAACAAAATATTTTATATATTCATCGAAAACAATTTTAAACAGTCTATGATAAGATTTTTTTTGTTTTCAAGCAGGTAGCATTAGTAGTTTTAAGTATTTCTACAAAATTAATTATAATGAAAAAAATAACATGAAAACTTGACTTTGCAATTAAATTTACTTTTCAGCTAAAATCTTTGATTTACAACAAACATACTGGTGGTGTATATAGATAATGAAATAAAAAATGCCTGATCAGGGGCCTGAGTCACATCAAATTAATTATTATTTGACTCGGATTCGAAAACTCTCATTCGATCAATCTCAAGTCGAGACCTTGTCAATAATAACCGACTGATAAGTTGTCGAATCCGAATCGAACATAATTTTGAATAACCCTTTAATATTGAGTGAATCTGACCGACAAGACTGGACTAAATGTAAACCAGTGCACACCACTGCAGTCAGCCAGATGCCGCTTGTTGTATTTGCGTCTTCCTCGACAGTGCTTACATTTACATTGGGAACAAACTGTTACATCGAGATATTAGTAACATCGACAGGCTGGGGCTACGTGATCTGAAATATGCCAGAGAAAATTCAGAGCCCTGAACACAGAACTCTAGGCTAATATCCATACTAATATTATAAATGCGAAAGTGTGTCTGTCTGTCTGTCTGAATACCTCTTAACGCCCAAACCACTGAACGAATTTTGCTGAAATTTGGGATGGAGATAGTTTGAGTCCCGGGAAAGGACATAGGATACTTTTTGCCCCGGAAAAATGTACGGTTCCCGCGCGATAAGCGAATTTTGGCGCAACGGAGATGCGGGCGTCATCTAATAGTTGATAAACGAACATCACGCATTATAACATAGCGCGCGAGTGTTCGAATTTCGAGTGTATTGAAAAAGCCCAGAGTTTTATATTCAGTGCTTTGTAATTTCCTGGTTTTCCGGATATCGGTTATAGTCCCAGCCTTATTTCGCTTAATTCTAGCTAATATACAACATGTACCATGCACCCTCTTAACATCTGCGGGGTCTTACTATCAGTATTTTATTGACAATTCGTATTAACCACCATAAGATCATTTAACGAACAAGTACAGGCACAATCATTTTAATAGTCACATGTTTCAGGCAACATCGTCGGTGAGTCGTGAAGCAGCTCTATGTTAAGACATAAAACATACAATTAATTAAGCCGTACTGGATGAATGATATTAGATCTTATATGGAGGACACAAAGTAGGATTTTCTTAGACACTTCAGACACGATAATATCCGATACTTACTTTGGTAACATTCTGTGCAGCAAATCTTCCGTCTTCTGTTTCTCGTCGTCTAAAAGCCTCGTTCTCTCTTTGACTAGTTCCTCCAAATTATTCGCGTACTTCTCCATCATATCCATCATTTGATCCATTATGTTACGCGACCTGAAATGAGTATACAATTTGCTCTTTAAAAATGATAGAGGGCCTGTTTCGCCATTTCCTGATGCTGGATAGGCAATCCACAACTTATTTGACAGATGCTCCATACTCTATCTGTCAAGTTAAGTGGCGGATAGCCTGTCCGGCACTTATCAGGAAGTGGTGAAACAGGCCCTTAATTTCCTATAAAGTAATAGTGATATTTTAAAGAGCGGATAACTACAAGGACTTTGTTTGTCAAGCATTTATCAGACAAAGATAGCAGCCTTTGCAAGTCTGTTTATAAACAAGTGAGATTTCATATTCTGCTCTAGATCTGTCTCCTAGAGATAACATGTATAGGTCAGTTAACAAGAGCTGGCACGATCAACACATTTAAACATTGCGCTTGTGTAGTGTCTGTGAATAAGCGCGTGGCGTGACGTCGTACTGCATACGCATCATAAAAAGTCTGCCCGTCTCTCTCGCGCGCGGTCTATCTTATGAGCGTGAAGGGGACAGTTATTGTTTTTCTTATGCTACTGTTTATAAATACAGCGTGATGTTACAAATCGGTAACGTGTGATCGGCAAGCGGCCAGCGTTCGGAACCGTACGATAATTATCGTGCACATACGATAATTTTGTGCGTACGTACGATGTACGATAGCATATTATTATCGTACGCAGATTATACGATAATTTTTATCATGATGCAAACATATTATATTTTTAAACATACTGTATAGTGAAATTGCATAAGTGACAGCGTTAGTTAACTGATCTATAACGGTTCTGATGAAACACTACAACTGTAAGTTGGCAATTTCTCAATTTATGACGCCCGCAACTCCATTGTGCGAAAAATGTTTATCGCGCGGAAACCGTATTTTTTCCGAGATAAAAAGTATCCTATCTCCTCCTGAAGGTATATCTATACCTTTCAGCAAAATCGGTTCAGCGGGCCTAAAGTGGTAACAGCCAGACAGACAGAAAGATAGACAGAGTATGGATAGCTACCATGCTGTTACACTTTCATCATAGTGAAATTACGTTTACACGAAAAGAAACATATTATTATAACGTCTCTCAAAGCAAGAACAAAAAACAAATAAGTTATAAGAGTGTTAAAGCACTGTCTCATCTTTGGATATGTCGCAGTCATCTGGTTTAATCTGCGATTGAATGACTAGCGCATTGATTGAATGACACCATTCAATTGAATGACTAGGAAGGACAACTCGTCAAGACGTTGACTGTGACATTTAATGTTTTGACTAGAAGTCATAATATAGTGAAGTCGTTAAATGGGATGCTATCATTTTTTTTAACTAGCCGTTGACGCCAATCCTAGTAAAGCAAAGAATATTGTATTTTTTTTTTTGGTTTGAAGAATGTTACTCACTTGCCCGACTTAACCTTCTTGAGTCTAGCGCGGATAGTGGGGAAGTCTGGGCGGGCGGCGGGATCCTCCGCCCAGCAGTCGCGCATGATGGCCAGCACCGGCTCGTCCGTCGCCAGCGCCCCCGTGTCCGGCCGGAACGGCTCCGCCCCCGCCCGACATCTCTTCACACGCTCTACTATTTCTGTGAAACAAATGTATAACATGACGCTAGCTTCACACTACTCGCAAAGAGATTAGCGGCTAGACGAATTCGATAAGTGTGGATACATCGTGAGCAATATTACTTTAGGCGGACCGCAAGTTGCAGTCGCGATCGACTGCTACTTGCGGTCCGTCTTTGGCCAGTCGCAACACTAGCGCCATCTACCATAAACAAAAACCGGAAATCAACAATAAGAAAACCTTCTTTTATAATGACTCAAGATGGATTCCGAATAAAGAAGACCGAACTATCACGTAATACGTGTTTGTTATGGTCTTTAGATATTCCGTGGTCAAAATACGAGTATTTATAGACTACACTCTACATCATTAAATCAGAGCTACAGATATTTTGACTTATTATATTACTTACAAAACTTACCTTTGGGTTCTAAAGTAGTAGGTCCAAAGGGACCTTTTCTAGCGATAATTTCGTAGAGAATTATGCCAAATGCATACACGTCTCCCTTCTGCGTGCCGCCAACGGTGCCGTTGGGGTCGTCCAGCTGACGTAATAATTCTGGAGATTTCCATAACAGACCTGCAAAGGAGAGATCACTTGAATATGGTACTCAATAAAAATAATGTGTTTAATAGGCAGATGGTGGACCCACGTAATTTGGTCACGTTTTGACAAACCCAGCTGAACGATGACGACTTACATTATAGTTTGTGCGTTTTAAGATGATATGGGTGACACATTATAATTGACAATAGTAGGGTAGTAATAACCTAAAAATTTTAATCGATAATTTAAAAATATCGAATCACTTCATAAAGGAATTGCAATCGAAATTATCGATTTCGTACTGACGTTTCAGAGTGGCGCTAGCGATTTAAGATGGCCGCACTTTTTATCGATTTGATTTCGATTCAACAGTGTCAATCTCTATCGGCAAAAGTTCCGTTTCATGCATCTGACATTTTTCAACTATTTTCATATCAATAATTTCATACTACTATTTCACTGTTAATATTTGTAATTTTATATTATAAAGTTAGCATTTAGCAACTTTTCATTTTATTCATTTACAGTTATAGGAAACATTTGTTTTTGTAGATGGAATATAATTTATTAGATATTTTTAAAATTTTTTGTTTTCTTCTAAAAAAATCCGTAGCAAGGAATATGAGAACTGTCACCCATATCATCTTATAACGCACAAACTATAAGTTGTCATATTCCAACCAAGTGACATACGTTCATCAACTCAATCATCAATTTCTTCGATGGTATTATTTAGGAAAGTGGCAGACCTACGTAATTTGATCTGGGTAATATCAGGCCAAGGCTATTAAAGTAAGACGACTTTAGTTCAAATTGAAATCGCATACATTTATTTCTGATTAATATCTCGATCGTGGTAATAGCAGACACAATTTTCAATTGTTATGCGGTAACCATGTGCCAAAATCGTCAAGATAAGCCATGCTGGCCATAGCAAATCGCTCAGTTACATTAGGAATAAGTAAATTATTATTGTAGTTCAGAATTTCGTTAAGTATTTGTTCCAATTATTACAGATGTCGCCACCGGCGTTTCGACATGAGCATAAGGTATTTAGATGTTTTACTTACCTCTATAATATTGATGCTCTCCCATCAAATCGTTTTCTGCACTATATCTTAACTCGTGTAGACCGAAATCAGTAACCTACAAATTAACATGTATTGTTATTTTGTTATATATTATTACGTGTTAACATAAAATCTTGACAACATTATTTTTAAAAGTTACACTTACACTTATTAATATGACAAAAATACTTAGAAGTTGTTACCTGTAACATCCACCTGGACGTGACTACACAATTCGAGGACTTGAGATTACCGTGAAAGATCAATGGTGAACTATGAATAAAAACCATACCCTGAAACATAAATGTTTTATTTCGACTATCATAGTATGCGATGTAAACTTCTATAGAGTTCAACTACGAAGCGAGAAGAAATTTGTACCATCGAAGAAATTAATTCCTAGCCAGTTGACGGATTTGCGTCATTTGGTCGGATTATGTCAATTCAATTTAAAGCTGAGGCTTAACCTACGCGACCAAAGCGACTGCGAAGCGGTAGCGTCTACCGCGCGGCGGACGCTGCCCATGTAATCTTATGGCGCTGTGCACACCTGCACGACCGCGACACGGGATAATCGCGTCGGCAAGCGGAACGTGCGCGTCAAGACGCGTGTTTTGAAGTGTACATAACTAGACTTCTTTTTTAAAACCTTTTTTTTATATTATTTTGTACTACTCTTTAGTTTATGATTTTTTGATTTGTTTACGTTTTGATAGATTGTGTCATGAATCATGATTGCCCTGTGTATTATTTTTCTCTATGATCATGATATTAGTAGTCGCGCAGGTGTGCGATCGCCAAGTTTCGTGACGCTCCCGTATCGCGTACCGCGTCCCCTATCACTGACGCGTAGGTTTGTTCTAAGCTTAAGGCACTATATTGAAAAAACTGTCCTTTTTGACGTAATACTATAGGACCCTCAGAAATGTTACAAATCTGGTAATGAGATATACATTTAATTTTCGAAATGACCTCTTAAAAATACGAAATTTGAAGATTATTTTTAAACGAAAATAGATGTATTGTAGGAAATTAGTCTAATTGATAGACACCTTTGCAACTCAAAATCGTATAGAAGTATTTTGCTTAAATGCTCCTAGTTATTTTTTAAATGATTATAATTACGTTTTTTCGCAAGTTTTCCGAGCGAGCCGATAGCTTCTGGCCGCAGCGTATTCACGACTTTATAGTCATGCAAATTAAGTATAAAATTGCCCTTGCGGTATAATTACTTTCGATATAGCGCCTTAAGGCTGCTCTCACGAAAAAAGCGTGCAGATGAAACCACTTTTCATCGGCATTAACAGAGAAATTATATCTGAAAAAAATAATTAGTAATCTACTAGATATGATACGTAGCGTGGTTTTGCCATATTTTTTCTATCGGTATCACATAATAAAGAAATAAAAAACCAAATCACCTCCAAATCGTTGAATGAAACCACTTTACTCCTTCATTTTTTGTCAAAAGAATATATAAAAATATCTACTGCTTTGCAATACATAAGTTGATAACTTGGTTTTTTTACTTTTTTGAAATATGTATTATATTAAGCCTTAAAAAGGTTTTTTCTCCTATTTCGCCCCATCATGGACGCGGCGAGCGTTTACGACGCCGTACAAGGCGCGCTGTTATGAATGTTATTTTATTGTCATTTACGTCGATATTCGCACTGATAGACAATCGACCTGCTAATTTAGGGGATAGAGGGCCCTTAAATCGTGACCTGTCGACATTTTGACATAACTCGACCAATCTACATAGGTCCGCCGTATGTATATGAATCAACTTCTCTGATAGTACATTGACCTGTTATTTATAGCCTTGCCACGCACGCGCGTGTCTTGCACGCACATATCGCTATCTCGTTTTCACATATGTGTGACAGAATCGCGATATTATCGCGCGTGAGTGAAAAAGACAAATAGTTCTCGGCCAATGTATACGTATTATTTGCAAGGTATGAGCTTAAAAATTACATTATAAATATAATATTATTATGTAACCATAAAAATAACTTACCTTAATGAGATCATGCATAAGCGACGACACGAACATGTTATCCAATTTTATATCCTCGTTCTCAATGATATCCTAAAACAACGAAATAGTAAATGTTAATAAAATAACTTGGTAAAATTTTCTACGAGGTAAATACGCCACAAAAAATAATTAGCTATGCTATAGGAACGGTAACATGAAATATAGATACATTATAGTGAAAATATAGGCAGCCATACTCCTGAGACCGCCGAAAGTCCGAGTAAGACAAATGTTTTGTGACAAATTATTAGGGTCTTACTACAAAAGATTTAAACACCCGTTGAACAGTTGATTAGAGAAAAATTCCATACAAAATTGTCTCAAAACAACTGTTCAACAGATGTTTAAATCTTTTGTGGTAAGACCGTTAGTGTTTAAACGAACTTACCTGTAGGTGAAGTTCAATCATAATTATACTTCGTGCTGCGCCCTCGAATCAGTATTCAAAGCTAAATATATTAAACACTTGTGTAGATGTTGAGACATGTTAAAGCCTAAAGGAAACATCATGTTTTGATCAATCATTTGATCTTTAATATAAAAATAAAAACAATGATTAACATTAACCAATTATATTCTACTAAATACAGATCTGTTATGTTCATACTATTTTCCGGCTTCAATTGCTTCCGAACAATTTTCAAATTCAATTGTCAAATTTGACAGATAAGTGAAACAAAAGATACGAAATGATATGTAAATACATAAAAGAGACAGACTAAATAAAAGACGGGCCAATTGGCCCGTATTTATGGCTTCACAACGCGCGCGGTAGTAACATATCTGCTTTGAGTTTTTAACCGACTTCCAAAAAACGAGGAGGTTATATGTTCGGCTGTGGATATTTTTTTTTTTTTTGTATGTTTAACTCCGCCGTTTGTGAATCGATTTTCGTTTTGTTGTATTAGGTTTCACTCCAATTTGGTACCATGTTCACAAAAGTGGTGACCTGATGATGGGATCCATGAGTAATCGAGGGAACTCCTCGAAATTTATATGGAAACATATGGTAATTTTGGTTTAATGAGAAGCATCCTAACCATATGCTACCAAAACGCAAGATTTTGCACCGAGGTATACCATGGTTCCGAAGATACTAATAGAACTCCGGATTCCTTATAGATACAAGTTGGGGTTTAGGCGTTGTTTTAAGAACTGAAAGCATATGCTACTATGGAAATTACATTTATCTTCATCATCATCATTACCACATTAGGGTCACCGATGTCACCAAAATTGAACATAAATTCATCCTTAAGTCCATTTGACATTTGACATTACTTCTGAGAAGTAAGCTGCTTCGATAATAATTAATACAAGTAACATGCATGTCTCACAACAACACATGAAAACAACCTAATTTCAACCTTTTGCATTGCGCTTAGCGGTCATAGTACATTAACTGTCTGGCGTCTCGCTTGCTAAAATCTGCTAGGGCTGTCAAGCGAGCGGCGCGGCGGCGGCGCGGCGCGCGCGTTGTTAGGTACCAGACCAGGCGGCGTATTTACAAAGGCTTATACCGTTTGAGTCACAAGCCAGACTCTAACAGATGAGCTTTTGTTTATGCATATTACTCGACAATACCTATTCCATCTCAGTAAAAAAAAGGACTCAAATGGATTAGCTTTTTGCCTTGATATTTTCAAATAAAAATGCACTTACAAAACCTAGTCGAGTAGAGGCTCACCGGCATAATATTTGTTTATCGCGAGCGTGCCATACTCGTACAGCATACTTTTTAATAAGACTGACTGTTACCAACTACGTTTAAATTGTAAAAATACTAAACTAATTGTGATAAAAATGATTATCTGCGTTTTGTATTTTACATTAGAGGTACCTAACTACGCTAGAAAAAATATTATAGTTTTCTTAGCTATAAATGATCAGACAGATCAAAGACCAATCATTTATCTAAGATAGTTTTATAATTATATTTTGTACTCTCAACAAGTGTGTAGTTATGTACATACCTGTTTCTTACCTATTAATTAAAGTTTGTTAGTTAATTAAGTAGTATTTTTTGTCACTTAAATACAGAATAGAAACGAGTAAGTAATTTCATTACTGTAACATTAAAATAATAAGTAATAACAATTTTTATGTAACTATCCACCTACATATTTTTAAAGCTAAGGGCATAAACTGCGTTAAGCGGGCACCCACGACGGGCGCACGTCGCTTGAGCACGCGCGTGAACACGCAGCGGTCCCCGTCGCGGGACCCGTCGCGGAGACCCGACTTACGCACTGTCTCCAGTTTAATTTTAACATTGTGCATGTACAGTCGTATCGATGGAGAACTTAATATATTATTACTTAGCAAAACGACGACTAGCAAAAAAAAGACAACCAGTGAGCCCTTTCGTTGAATCTAGGTTGCTATGCGGGGAATTTGTTGTAAAGTTTAGTCAATTAAGGGATATTGAAAAATTTATTTTATAAGTATTTTAAAGTTTCAGTTCAAGTCTACGACGAATTATTTTCAAAACTGGAACCGTATTTGAAAGTCAACAATCTCAAAGTAAGAGCTATATCAGTCATATCACCAATGGAGAGTCTGGCAATAACAATGCGGTAAATAAGAAAAAAATTAATACAATTTTTATTTTTGCACTAGATAAGTACTTAATTAAATTATATTTGGTTCATGATAATATTTATAAAACAAGTCTTTATTATTAATAGTGTGTATTTTTATTATTAATACTGTACTGTACACGGCGAAACATGGCGGTAGTAGCGGTCATTGACTCCCTGTCAAAAACTTGTTATTTTCTATATAATAAACTGC
The DNA here is from genome assembly GCA_905333045.1 of Lysandra bellargus. Lineage (NCBI taxonomy): Eukaryota > Metazoa > Arthropoda > Insecta > Lepidoptera > Lycaenidae > Lysandra > Lysandra bellargus. The sequence goes on along the minus strand of HG995334.1, from coordinate 2,823,121 downwards.
GATTGACAAAGAAGTGTAAGATGTAGTAAATAAGATGGGAAATTATGGATCTTGTGTAACATTTAATCCATCCAATAAAATGTTAAATTTATTCAATGTCAACACTCAACATGTATGATTTTAAAAAATCGGAATCTTCAGACGAAGACAAAATATTTACTTGTACTTATTAATTTAATAACTGTAACTTTTAATAAAATGATTTTGAAGCACAATACTACAGTATAATATTATTTCCAAATCATTATGAATTTATATTTATATATTTTTAGGTGGAAAACAAAAAAAAAATAAAGCTTTTTTAGGGTTTTTTGACACGAACTTTAGGGATAAAATATATTTCTGAGAGTTGATAACACTGGAAGGCCGATTGCAGCACTTCTTTAAATCCGGAGTCGGAAACAGACGTATTACGTATATCGGGTCTCGGGTCCTAGTCGGGACCGACTCACACAATGGGTTCCCCGTTCCATAAATACTTGCAAGTATTTTAATACCTGGTTTTCGACCCTGGTATTTTTACGTACTCGTACTTGGAAGCCCTGGTATTGAATTTTGCAAGTATATCCCATCCCTAAACTGAACCAGCCCACGCGTGCTCCTGTCGGCGCGCCCCGCGCCTGCCCCCGCAATGGGAACCGTCGCGCGGGGAGACGGGCTCCGTAGCGCGGGCGCGGGGCCCGCCTGCCCGCGACGGTTTGCCGCGCGGCTTCCCGCGACGGGTCACTTTTGTATGAAGCCGCGCGGGTGCCCGCTTAGCGCAATTTATGCCCTAACAATGACGATGTATTTACCATATCGGTATCAAATTGAATAGCATAATATTATGTTGCTGCAATGTTAGAAACAATTTAGATTATCTTCTTCTAGGCTATTTCGGTCATTTTCTGTACTAAAATAGATAAGGGTTTTGTCAAGTTTTTGTCTAACAAAAGCTAAGCCAGTTTAGTTTGCGCTTTCACTCTAATGATATAGCATTATAGCATTTATAAATTCGCGACCGGGCGCGCACTAGCGGCCGAGCCGCAGCGGCGCGCGGCGACGGTCATCGAGATAGATCTATTAATATTATACCTTAGTATTCAACCGCCATAAACGGTAGACCTCGCGCACCTAGGACCCAATTCCCAGAACATGAGAAAAGTTCATCTTCGAATAAAATACCGAATAATGAGATTTTTACGAGCGTAACACAGTTTGTCTATTTTCAAAACTTCACACTCAAAATATTTCGTGCAAAGATCGCTCGAGTCGAACGAGTGGGGCCGGTTATTAATAGATGTCGTCGTATTCTTAACTATATAATATATATAAATCATAATATTTACAACGTGTTTTTTAAACTGTATTTAATATAAAGTATCAAAATCTTTTATAGTGACTGGATACAGTGTGGATAAGAGGCCACACCGGAAACAAGTGGCGACTCTATTAATGTCGTGACTTTTTTGACGGACTATACTTTGATCAAATGTTTCTCTACAAGATCTGTCACAATCTAGTTGATTGTAATAATTTGATTAATCAAATTTACCTTCGCATACCTAGTCGCTCACAACGAATCCGTGATAATTACACTCATAAGCTGTTTGCTCCCACACCGAGCAGAACGAACGCTGGTGATAGGGCGCCATTAAAGCGAATCATGAAAGGCTATAATGATAATTTCACGGACATCGATATATTTGTATTATCTTTATATCACTTCAAAAAACGGTTGTTTGAAAAGATTAATTGAATTCTGGCAAAAATAGTTGATAACACAAATTTTTATAAATTTTAAGTTATTATATTATTGCCGACGCTCTCAGCTATCTCTGCATTATAAAATTATACTGACGGCGTTTGATTAGATGTTACCGGTTTGCCAATCTGCTTTGTAATAAGTATTATTGTTTATTCATAAAATATTAATATGTTGTGGATAACGGTGTTGGTTGCGTAATTATCTGTTATTGTTTATTTAAGTGTTAGAATTAAGCTTGTACGCAATTGTTTGTTATCCCAAATAAAATAAAAATAAATAAAATATTATGCTAACGAGATGTGTGAAAGAGACGACACGTGGTACTTACATACAAGCTGCCCCTGGCGCAGTAGTCAGCGAGTAGCAGCACCCGCAGCGGCTCCACCACGGCACCGATCAACGAGTTGATATGAGATGACGATATACGCACACACGAGGTGCGAAAGAGACGAAAAGACACTCACATACAAACTGCCCTTGGCGCAGTAGTCTCTGAGCAGCAGCACGCGCAGCGGCTCCACCACGGCGCCGATGAACGAGTTGATATGAGATGACGACATACGCCAACATGAGGTGCGAAAGAGATGAAGAGACACTTTCTACAAGCTGCCCTTGGCGCAGTAATCGGTGAGCAGCACGCATAGCGGCTCCACGTCCACCACGACGGCAATATACGAGTTGGTATGAGAGGGCGATATACACCAATACGAGGTGCAAAAGAGACGACACGAGTTACTTACATACAAGCTGCCCTTGGCGCAGTAGTCAGTGAGCAGCAGCACCCGCAGCGGCTCCACCACGGCGCCGATGAACGAGTTGAGGTTGTCGTGTCGCAGCTCGCGCAGCAGACGCATCTCCTTCATCACGTCACGAGAGATGTCCTACACAAACAAGAGAAACCTTTTTCAGTTACTTACACATCATAAAGACTGTCATCATATTATGTGTGAAACGATTAGGCTGCGTTTCCACTGAAGCGGAGCGGAGCTTAGCGGAGTCCGAATTTACCAATCAATTGAATGACAGCGAAGCGGAGCAAATATTTCGAGCATGGTGATTGGTCAATATGGCACCGCTAAACTCCGCTCCGCTTCAGTGGAAACGCAGCCTTATAAACGGCGTCGTACGCGGCGGAACGGTAAAAGTTTACCTCAAAGTAGCACCAGGTACACTTTACTTTAGTTGGTACATAATTATTGGCTTAACTTTTAAACGAATAATTTTATGACTTCGTCATATCATTTGTAGGTCGCGTAATATGATGGAACAAGTAGTTTAAAGTCAATACTTTCGCCAATATTGATTGCATTTAATGTTTGTACAAGTTTAACACTATTTTAAACTTACATCTAACATAATACCTAATAATAAAACTGTTACCTTTTTCTTAGAGAACTTTAACTCCTTTATTCTAACAAGGTTTCCTTTGTAGTGCGCCGTGGTTGTGAATATCTGCGTACAACATTTACTCTCCAACGACATTCCACTCGCCAAACTTAACTGTAATAAAATAGAGTCAACATGAATACATCAATTTTATGTAACGTCTTAAACAAGTACGTGACTTTTTAACCAAGAGAACATAACACTACCTTACTAGGAGACCACACCATTCCGCCGCCACCGAAATAGTCTGCAATTTCGTGCGGGTCAATCTTCCACAGCAGACCCTCTATTTCCTGTTCAATCTTCCACTTGCGATATATACTGACGGTGACTACCAGTGCACAGAATAAAGTCACTGCTAGTGTGCCCGCGACTACGAGTGAAGTTATCTGCGAGTCGTCTTTGGGACACTTTTCGTTCATGAAACCGCAGGATGGTTCGTCTTCTGGTTTAACGTTGTCCGGCCAATCGACCGGCACGCGGGGATTCAATTTGTATTCCTGTTGAATATATTTTTAATTAGTTAAGTAATTCAAAAATATACGGTCTACCGGCCGGCTAGGTTTGATTTATGTGCGCAGGCAGAACCTCAATGAATGGTATATTAATTTGGTACATATTAGTGTTATAAACACGTAAGAGTCTCTGTCTATATGTTACCTCTCTATGCTTAACCGTTTTTAATTAAATTAGGTTGGAGTCTAGAGATATCTTCCTTTTCCGGAAGGAAAGGTCATAGAATAGTTTTGATCTCAGAAGAAATTACATATATAAGGAGAGAATATTTTTCTACTTACAGGATACTCCTTAGCGCTATCAGCTTGTTGGAAGTGTCCAATGGGTTTCATGCTGTAAGTGCAGTTGACGTCATCTTCTAAACTTATCGAGGAGCTATTGGAGAAGTTACTGTTCAACTTGAAGGCGAGCACGGAAAAGTTGCCTTCAGAGTCGCCTCGCTCGTCCAAACGAATCGACATACCCGATACACCTGGAAACAGAAATATAATAAACGTTACGTCACAATTTTGACTTCATTTAGGCTAAGAGCGCCGCGACCGAATCAAGATAATCCGTAACGGAAAACACCTAACATTCGTCTAAAGTCTTTTCAGTTTGGCAGACTTCGGCTCGGTGTGGCTCGGAACACACCGGCACAGCGGTGTTTGTGTGCGTGCGACTACACTTAAGGGGCCGGGCTACCCTCGAAATTCTCATACATACGTAATACCAAAATCATTTTCTCATACGAAAATATTTAACATGTTTGAGTTATTTTTCAGCTTAAAATAGTAATTACCTAGGTTCCTGTACAAAAAAAAAACTTCAAAATATAGAAACACTTATTTTTTTTTTGTGTATAATTTTTTTTTACTAAATTTAGTACTAAATATTTAAACACTAAAAAATAGCGTAAAACACTAAACAATATATAAATAAATAGTAAATTTACTACAAAATATTTATATTTAAATATTTATTTATATTTATTTATATTTAAATATTTTGTAGTAAATTTACTATTTATTTATATATTTTTTAGTGTTTTACTCTATTTTTTAGTGTTTAAATATTTTGAAGTTTATTTTTGTACAGGAACCTAGGTAATTACTATTTTAAGCTGAAAAATAACTCAAACATGTTAAATATTTTCGTATGAGAAAATGATTTTGGTATTACGTATGTATGAGAATTTCGAGGGTTACCCGGGCTCTTAAGGGGAAGACAGCTGCCAATTCGACATCTTTGTGCAGTTTTCTAGACGTATGTATTTCATTGATTGGCACAAAAAAAATATGTGATTTTTGATTATATTTGGAACAGTTTGTCAAATTTAAATAATAAAATAATGTACTCCCACTGGATGAAAAAAAAATACCAAAGTCACATCTTTCAGGAACTTAAAACAGTTCTAACTAAAGTAATAATACAATCTATGCTTTAAAAATTTGTTTATTTGATACATTTTACAAAAATCCAAAAATTGCCGGATTTAATTTTCGGTTCTGACATCTAGATTTCCCATAATATTTATTTCTTCCTCTAACAAACGAAAAATGTATCCACGCTACCGAGTAAACACTTCACATCTCTGTCTCTCTGGCATGAAAATCGACACAGGTGCGAGAGTGATGCGAGATCAAGGTCATTGGCAGTTGTCAGCGTCTTAAGCGAATTACATATGCATAAGTTGATAAAAATGCTATATTTTATTTAACTTTACCGCGACAGACCCCGAGTACCACGTGTATTTTATTGTATAGTAGTTTTTGAAAAAACATCAATTTGAATAATTTTCGCAATTCAGTCCTAAGGCAAACTACTGTTAATGCAATAGATTATCCAATATTATAGATTTCGATATGCTCATCTTCATTTATATTGTACAGTCTGTCTATCCTATAACATGAAATGTTTATTTTTTTAACCCAACATAAAAGACGCAAGTATATACTTACTTTTAAATGGTGTAATTTTTATCATTGTAGCGACAATCCTAGAACCATTAGTTGATATGGCGGTCAGTTTCTCACGCGTCAACGTTTCATTTTTGTACACGGTCTCCTCTCTTATTATTTTATCTAGAGCTGTAGCGTAGAGTTTCACCGAGTCGTACAGGTAGGCTGCATATATTGACACAAACTGAAAAATATAATCATTAATTTTATTTTAGACTTACATAACTATAGTGCCCAAGTGTGTGCGCAGTACACAAGACTCTCTATTCCTTTATTCTCATTACCCAGTGGGAGGGAAGATTGACATGACTGGCGAGAGATCAGGACAGACTTTTACATGCCCATCCGACGCATGGATCATCTTACTTGTCAGACAATCAGGTGATCAGCCTACATTGCCCTAACCAATTTTGGAAATAACAAGTTTCCAACGCGAGAATCGAACCTACGACTCCCGAGCCAAGAGCTACGCTCTAACAACCGCCCCATGGTATCCCGTCAAAATAAGCGCTTTCCCTACGGCGTCACTAGCTAGTATATCCTCACCTTATTAAACTTATTCCCAAAGACGGCCGGCAGGTTGAACTCGAAGGGTTTCCGGCCGTTGTAGTCCTGGACCCGCTTGGTGAAGTCCTCGTAGCTGCCCTCGGGCTCCGACGATACCACCACTAGTAGCGACTGCGCCCGCTTCTTAAACTCTGGGGTGTTGGGACATACTGGCTGCGAATTGCGACGGTCCTCCGTTTCTGAAGTGAGAAAAAAAATTACATATTAACATTCAATTGACATGATCCGACCAAATGACGTAGGTCCGTCAACTGCCTAGGATTTAGTCGCCGGTTAGACGATCAAATTTTCATCAATCTGATTCATCAATCTGATTGACGGAACATTGATTGTTATAAAAAGTTCATATTAAAAATACTAGAGATCGCCCAATGGTCGAAATTCGACCTTACTTGCAAGTTGCAACGACATTAGTACTACTATAGGTGTACCAGAATCTGATGGCAAAAATTGAGAAAATAAATTGACTCTAGTCTCTAGCAATACCGGGGTAATTGAAATAAAACATTTTGATCCTTTTCTTTCAGCAGCTAATCTGTGTATTAAAAATGCAAATATAAAAATTTATCCAATGATTTAGGATTTTTTTTGAAAATTTGCTGTCAAAAATTGCCATCAGATTCTGGTAGACTATACCTATATTTTGTAAAAAAATATTGACTTCATCACAGTTTTCTTCTCAGACTGGCCGTTTAAAGCATTGTCTAATAGTATCTAAAATTAAATAAAAAAAAACAATAATGCATTTTCAATTTGTCAAGTTGTTGTCAACAGACTTCAACCATAAAAAAGAGTATAATTCGTATGTGGGTAATTATCAAGAAATTTCGAAATTCGGTGATCTTAAAATTACAAAAAATATTGAAATAATTTGATACTTGTTATGTGAATTTTTGATAGTACTAATGTTATAATAATTTAATTATGTCCCCCATAATTATCGCTTCATTGAATTTATCTATACAATCCACCATTAAATTTGATTAGGGAATAATGGTGAGGGAATGACGAATTTTAACTAAAACTACAAAAACACTGGAACATAACCTCAATTTACTTGTTCCATTTTGGATATACATTTTACTCCCAAAAACGCATTAATACTTCAGTCGGAATTTCCAGGAATTGCTATTGTATTCTATTGTTGTCGCGATCACCGGTGCTCGCGCGGGGCCTGAAGGATTAAAAAGACAAATTATCTACATATATACTAAAATGCTTAGTACATACATGTGACGTGAGGTAATGATCGCCATAAATGTAACTCTTAATATTTTTTTACATAATGTGTTGTTTCCCAAACTTATCTACCGTTGAGTAGAATTCGCCATTTTGAATCATTTGAGTGTTGCCAGGTAATAAAAACTTAAGGATGCGTTCCTGAATATCGTACGACACGTTCAGAAATCAAATATTCGTAATAGGGTGAGGGAATGATTTTATTTGGCGGGACATATTTAAAATCAAATCATTGTTTTTATAAGTTCTTCGTAGTTAGATGGAAGTTTTTATAGACAATAACAAACATCTTTCTAACGTATTAGCATAATTTTATTATAAAGAATATTGATATATTTGAGATGAATAGGCATTTTAGTAATGTTTTTGTACTGAGGGACGAGGTGAGGGAATGACTTTAACGGTAACAAAGTAGACATATCTTTTTTTTCTTTAGAGGTAATACGTTTTATTTTTTAACAACATTAATATAGACCACGTACATTGAAATAAAAAAAAGACTTACATGGTTAATGCATATGACTCAGAACCAATGACTCGGGACTGAAATTTCGAAATTTGATAAGAAATACCCATGGTATAGGCTTATCACTCAAAAATCTGTCATCTTTTTTAGTAGTAGTGTCGTAGTGTGTGTTACGTTTTATTTGTTAAAAATATATATGATAAAAGCATAATTTTAAAATAATATTGGCTCAATGCACTCCTCTATATAAACTATAACTGTGCGAAATATCCTGCACCTACGTTTCCTCATTTTTCGTAAAAAATGTTACAAAGTTTTTCTCTCACGTATTAATATATACATCATCAATCCATCAATCCGTGGGTTAGACGATCAAATTTTCGTCAATCTTTACCGGATTGACGGATCAGATTGATGAAAATTTGACCGTCTAACCGGCGACTTTGGAATCAATTTCTTCGATGGTACTATCAGGGAAGTTGATTCATAAGCAATTGACCGACCTACGTCATTTGGTCAAATTATGTCAACTCAATATTAATCATAAGCTGTTGGCCGAGTTTGACGCAAGTACTACGTTGGTCCGCCATCTGCCTAGGAATCAACTTGTCTGATAGTACATGCTTACTAATGAAATATTTGAGGGACTCCTTGGGGGAGTATGTGATGGTGTCGACGAATATCACCATGTACTCCCCCTTCACGAACAGCTGCAGCGACTCCATGGCCGTCATCATCTCGATCAGACCCGGCGTCGAACCCAGGAACACGTATACTGGAATATACAAAAAAAAAATTAAAACAAGACTCTACCTAACTATAATATAAAATAAAAGTTATCGCACGAGAAACCCCGTTCTTTCAAAACAATCCCATGTTCCTTTCTGGGATTAGAAATATCTTCTAAGCAATTTTTTCCAAATGGACAAACAGCTTTTAATAAATATGGATCCAAGTTTGTCAGTACTTAGTATGTTTAGATAAATTAAAGGAATTGGGACCAAAACCCAGAATCGATAACGTGGTTCAATTTTTGACAAACTCTTCAGGCTTCAACTATTACATTGATAATATATATAATATATAATAATATAATATTTTAATCGTCACAAGCGGTGGTGTTTATGTATCACAGATTGTTTACATTCTGCTGACTAATAGTCGGATATCGTTAAATTCATTTTCCTTATTGTTACCTCAGAGCTTCCAAAGATATACCTAACTAGTAAGAGTAACTATACAATACTTCTACGCACAATATATTACACATATAATGGTAAAGTAGATATTTATTTTTAGTTTAAAAGTAGATATGTAAAAGAAAATAAGCTTATTATTAGGATACTAGACGTTCCGCGCGGCTTCGCTCGCGTAAATTAGGTATTTCACAGACAAATTTTTCCATAAAAAATTGCCTATGATCTTTCACGTGATCTACTCCGTAACCTTGCCAAATAACAGAACAGCCCTTTCAAATAATTTCCCCCATTTTTTCCACATTTTCCTCTATTTCTTCGTTCCTGTTAGTCTTAGCGTGATAAAATATAGCTTATAGCCTCCCTCGATAAATGGGCTATCTAACACTGAAAGAATTTTTCAAATCAGACCAGTAGTTCCTGAGATTAGCGCGTTCAAATAAGCCTTTTCAAATAATGTCCTCGCGTTTTTTCCACATTTTCCTCTATTTCTTCGTTCCTGTTAGTCTGAGCGTGATAAAATAAAGCCTATAGCCTTTCTCGATAAATGGGCTATCTAATACTGAAATAATTTTTCAAATCGGACCAGTAGTTCCTGAGATTAGCGCGTTCAAACAAACAAACTAACAAACTCTTCCGCTTTATAATATTAGTATAGATTATAAAATTAGTATAGATTATTACTGTAACGTTTTCACGCTATACAGCAGCACCAGCACAGACAGTAAACAAAAAGTTTTGTTCGACGTTTGACAACGTTTGTACCAGTATTGATGAATATAATATTATTTTCATCAATATTGAAATTAATATAATATTCATCAATATTGTCGTATTTTTCGTAGTCGTATTCTTTACTGTTACATATGCTAGTAGCGCCCTCTACTCCGACCTTTGCGTAATATTCCCTATTATTTCCGAAAAATATATTTACGTCAGAATTCGTCATTTTGGTGACACCGCGTCTATATAACAAAACAGTAATGATGATCTACCGCAACATACTGCGTCATACTATTTTCTTGGTACGATGACAGTCTTAAAAGCTATAAAGTACTCAATGGAATTTAATACGTAGTAAAAGATTAATGTGTAATACTTTATTGTGTCAATACTGCCATTAAAAGTGGAGGTGTCACCTTTACCATGTTCATTTGATAATTTTCAATGTCTAAATTGTTTCTCTTTTATTTATTTAAATATTCATATTGTTATAATAAACTGCGGACAATAATTTAAGGTGGAACCAGCGGCGGTCAAATAGCTATGTCCACACTGTGCACTTAAATTTTCATCTTCAATTTTTTTTTATGAAATAAGGGGGCAATCGAGCAAACCGGTCACCTGATGGAAAGCAACTTCCGTCGCCCATGGACACTCGCAGCATCAGAAGAGCTTCAAGTGCGTTGGGGAGGGTAGGGATGGGAAGGAAAGGAAATAGGGGAGGGTAGGGAGGGGAATAGGATAAGGGATTGGGCCTCCAGTAAACTCACTCACTCGGCGAAACACAGCGCAAGCGCTGTTTCACGCCGGTTTTCTGTGAGAACGTGGTATTTCTCCGGTCGAGCCAGCCCATTCGTGCCGAAGCATGGCTCTCCCACGTATATTTTCGTCATCTTCTTTCATTCATCTTTCGTATTTGCGCATTCAATGATTGAATGCGTCAACGAACGCAACGCCAACATTTTCATTAAAGAACAAAGCGAAAGTTTTGGATACGGTCAGAGGGCGTGCGTTGCCGGCATGCTTCACGTGCGCTGTCGACTGTGATATGATGCATGCCCTTAATTAACATAATAAATTTAGTAGCAACTAGCAAATTTTAAGTACTAAACAAGGAAATTAGAATTTTGACTATTTTTTGTTAAGTTGGCAGGCGGGGCTTGTCACTTGACACATTTCGGGCAGGCACTTCAAATTAAGTTAAAATTTAGTTACTACTTATCTACTTAATACGTGTAAACCAGCCATAATTGCTCTATATTTAGCCTGCGACGATGTTAAATATAGCACGAGGATAATATAAATTTATAACATGTAACACAATAAAATACCTAAATATAAAATAAGGAAATCCAAAGGTGACAAAAGGATGTGGAAATCCAGGGTAAATCCAATATTATAATTATAATTTGCACAAAAGAATCAGACTGTCTACACTGGGTATAAGATTGTTTAAGTGTGTATAAGTGTCCCTTACATTGACTTCACTGTGAAACAAGAAGCACTGAAAGACTAACTTTTTTAAATTATCATTTTATGAGCAACACGGTGGGGCATTTTTTTAAACATAAGGGCTCCATTCCACCGCGGCGCACGGAGAGACTACGCACGTGCGTCAAGCTTCGCTTTGTAAGAAAATATATGTGACTGTGTCCACTGCAACCCACGGACACGCTACGCACCAATTGACTCAAGTCATAGTGTCTAAACACACTAGGCTGAATTACGCCGGCGTAAATTCCGCCGCAAATGTCAAACGCATACAAATACGTTTGACATTTGCGGCGTGTATAGTGTGTCGTCTCTCGCGTTCCGTTCCGCCGCGTTTACGCCGCGTTTGAAACGCGGCGTAAACGCGGCGGAATTTACGCCGGCGTAATTCAGCCTAGTGTGCTTAGACACGTCCACGCGTGCGCGTGGCCGTGCACAGCGTGCGCCGCGGTGGAATGGAGCCTTTAGAGTAACTCTTTCAGCGACGCTACTTTAACAGTAAGCTCTATAATAATATATTATTTAAGGGACACATTTACACCCTAAAGTTTTTTTTCAATCGTTTATGTTTTCTATTGAGGGATGTTTGGCGTTATGTAGCCGTAGTGATAGCTCGTCGACAAGGCTCTAAATGAACGTGGCGAGAAAAGGAACTAACGCTGCCATCATACAAAAACCGGCTAAGTGCGTGTCGGGCCACGCGCAATGTAGGGTTCCGTAACACCGCTAGTTTTTTATTTTAATTTTTGTGTGGTCAATGAATGTACATTTATAACGTGTTTTACACTACTAACAACATCATCTCAGTTACTTTCAAAGGAATTTGAACGAAAAGTTCCTTTGTACTTCGCCGAATACGTTTTTTTTAGTTGATCGATTACTAAATAACTTATGAAGTCTTCTTAGCCGTGATAGTTTTCCTTTTAAATTCAGCATATTTCCTACTCCCGTGAATTTTTTCACATTTCCAGAAGCAACCGTTTAGCTGGTAGAAGGGGGGACACTGGACTCTAACGATTTTTTCCACTTTAAAACTTAATATTTCACAAACGGATCCCTAAATCGGAAAATGATCTACGAATATTCATAATAGTTTTAAAAAACCTATCCAACAACACTCCACACGATGGGGTGGACGCGAAAAAAAATTTTGATCCCCGCTTGATGGGTATGGAAGATACCATAAAAAAATATTTTTTTAAAGATTTCATGTACCATTTTGTTGCCATCATTAATATGTGCATTCATGCCAGATTACAGCTTTGTAAGCCCTATAGTCTCTGAGCAAAACCGCGGACAGACAGACAGACGGACAGACAGACGGACGGACAGACCGAAACTATAAGGGTTCCTTGTTGACTACGGAACTATTACGGAGTGGGTCAGGTGGAAGTTTTTAAAAAAAAAACTTTTTTACAGCTGAAAATTTATTTTAAATTGAAATAACACAAAAATGTGTTGTCGCGCCGAGGTTCAAAGCTACTCTGATTTATTTATTGCAAAATGAAAGAAAGGAAACGAAAAATGATGAATCTATGAAATATTGCAGAAGCGTGAGACCGCATGCTCAGCTTTTCACCTTGAATAGGATAACCGTGGAAATGATATCATAACAGCCCCCCGGATAAGATGGAGCAACATCCCTTAAGGCGACGCATTGATAATTTGGCTATAGCGATGCCGATTTTTCTCAGCAATGACTAAAGCTAAGAAACTAAAGTTCATTGTCAGTATTCATCATGTCTTTGTCTTTGAATTGCCCATAGCATAACACGATTGGACAACTTTTATAACACAGAATTACGAATCGAAAAGACCTCTGTAAAAAAAGGGATTCCTATTTTTCCAACAGAGGAGAGTGATTTAAGGTTCCAAAATTTGTACATAAATTGGTTGAAGCATACACTTTAATATGTGCATAGCTTATATGAAATGTATTTATGGTTTTTAAATTACGCGACAAAAACCATTTTATCGCTTACGCCCTTTCCATTTTTTGCTGTTCCATTGCTTGTTTTCTATGAGAGGCCGGCCCGGCCTCTCATAGAAAACAAGCAATCTAAAACATATCCAACACGGTTTCTTACTTTAACGCGGCGTCACCTTAAGGAGATGCGAAATCTAAAAGTTAAGTATTCAAATTTTTCAGAGCTTTGAACTTCGCTGCCACATTACAAACTAATGAAGGAAATAAAAAAAATGAAAATAAAACTTAAATGTAATTTAAACTATTTCTAGTTTATTTAAAAGTTAAAGAAAAATTTAAAATTATTACTAGGCTCATTTAACTGAATATTACATGGTTTTTGAATTAGTGTTAACTAAAATATTTCTTTTACATGGTATAGGAGTATTCTTTAATTCTATTTCTTCAGTTGATATAAATTCATCATCATTACCTCTGATACTAATGGAATGTGAAACTGATTTGTCCTCTGACCTTCTATTATTACATTGGTTAAATATTTTTATGCAACATGCTGATGATGATGGCCTAGATAAGAAATTTCTTTTACATCTGCATAGAAAATAAACAAACAATACGAAACTTATAATATAACCTGTCATTAAATAATGAACGGCATAAGTGCTAAAATGAGAAGGATTTTGGATTTTGTTAAGTTCTTTTTCTAAAGAATCTAAATTTATACTAGCATGTAACAACGAGTCTAAATTATTAATATGATCTATTTTTGACAAATGGATTTGAGACAAAGTCTTATTTATTTTATTTCTTTCGCAACAATCGTCTTGAAGTATATTAAAATTGGATATTACATTAGTTATATTGTCATTCGTATAAACAAGGTCAGAAGGTGTAAACTGTAAGGTTTTATAAAAGCCTTTGCAATGCCTAGGTAAAGTAAAAACACCTGTACCAAACAAGATAACTTCGTGGGTCGTCAGATCGTCATTACAGCTGACGTGGCATTTGCCCGGTTCGGACTGAACATATATCCATCTGTTATTACTCAATTTGTGAAAAAGATCTACAGATCCATGAATTAATCTTGTCTGGCAAGAGGAAGGAATCTTATCAACTACTTCACTTAAAATAACCGTTTCACACGTGGGATTCGCGATCACCGAATATACGTTTTTCAACTCACAGATATAGCACTTTTCACTTATCACTTTACACTCGTCTATTCTCGACAGTAGTGAGTAGAACATATGATCCTGAGTTATTGCAACATATGGGCTAGAGGGAGCAATAAGGATAAAGGTATCTGGGAACGGATATATGGAACTGGGAATGATATAACGTTGTACAAATTATATGTTTGCGGCAATACTAAAGGTATTTTAATTATTATTATAATCTTATTGGCATGAAAATAGCATATCAGATCGGAAATATCTACTAATTCATGTATATTCTGTAAGGACAACGTTACGGGTAAGTCAAAGTGCTTAGGTAAGTCATTTCGGTGTTTATCTAACTCGTTGAACAGCTGATGCGGACTGAGTACAGTCGGATGTAAAATATTTAATTTTGAAAATAATATGGCATTGTTAATGTCATCTATACTAAATGAAAGTGATAGTATAATAGAATCCAAAGCGTTAATAACAGAGTTCAACTGTGTTTTAATTACTAACTGATCATTGCTGTTTAAAATATCCTGCATTGATTTCTGAATTATATCCATATTTTTCATTAAAATATTCTCGTTTTCATTTACTTTATTTATAGAACTATTGAAGGAATTAATAGTCGATTTAACTACGTGTATATTGTCTTTCATTAACGCTACAAGTTGTTTTTCATCCGTCTGTACTTGGTTAATAGCATCAGAATATTTTATAGCATCCTCAGAATCTAAGGTGCCGAAAAATGTTTTTAAAATCGAGCCACCAAAATCGAACAGCCCTCGCTTAGAGCGACGATGAGGTTGCTCGTCATCTACTAAATAGGAGATAGAGGAAAACTTGTTGACGTTATTTAAATGTTGATTACGTAATGCGACTAAAGAGTTCCTACAGTCGATTCTGATTTGATTAAATTGGATAGAGCTACAAAGACTATTGACTCGTTCAAAAATGAACTCTACTTCATTAAGATTGGGTTTTACATGATCCACATTTAAATGCGTCACAATATTCCATTTAGTGCTAGTGAACTTAATATCTATAAGCTTATCAAAGTAAAGCCCTGGACTGTCACGTATGGGCGTGACGTACATACAGTGAGTCACCGGGACTATGCAGTACCTGTAAAGAGATATTATGACGTGTCACGTAACATCAGAAGCTAGTTTGATTTCGTCATAATGATGACGTACATGTTTCCTATTCATGAGCAGCGTAACTGAATGATTACCATTCATTTTAACAATCTTAAATGGACCTTTCCATACGGGTGACATTTTACATAAACCATGTCACCGACATTATACGTCACCGGTTTAGAGTGACTATCATAGTATTTCTTAGACTTTTCTTTAGAGGATTCGATATTTTGAAGAGCCTTCTGCCTACTATAATATAACCGATGATTAACCGCTCGTATATAATCAGTATAAGTGTTATTTTCTAATGTATCTATAGATTTAGGAATATAAGGTTTAAAACCGAATAGGAGTTCAAACGGCGGAAAGCCTGTGGTAGTATGAGTATTAGAGTTATACGAGAACATTGCAGTATTTATATATAAGTCCCAGGTATTAGCGTTCTCATTGACAAACGGACGTAAATATTCTTTAAGCGTCGAATGGCTTCTTTCCAGAGCTCCACAAGTTTGTGGATGATGAGGGGAAGCAAATATATGTTTTATCCCGAATAATGTACTTAATTGACGTAAAACTTCGGAGCTAAAATTTGTACCTTGATCCGTTACTATAAATTTGGGAATACCTACGTGAGATATAAAATGAATTAATTTCTTGGCAGTTTCTTCCGCCGAGCAGGTCTGTAACGGATAGGCTTGAGAATATTTTGTTAAATCATCCTGTAACGTCAAAATAAACTTGTATTTAAATTCATACGTCTCCGGAAGGGGACCTACTATATCTAGGTATACTTTCTCTATAGGCCTGGTCGCTGTACTCGTTATAATCATAGGAGCGCGATTAGTCTGACGAAGAGGCTTATTAATCTGACACGATCTGCAATTTTTGACGTGATCCTCTACATCTTGACGCATAGATTTCCACCAATACATGGACTTAATTCTCTCGAACATACGCGCTATACCGGGGTGACCCGCGGATGGAGAGTCATGATGGTCCTTGAGAATTTGTTTTATTTCTTCCGGAGTAGGGAAAAGAATAGAATTTTTGTATATATTTATTTTTATATCCGTATTATGGAAAACAAAAGCTAAAATATTATAAATTTTTGTATAGGACAATTTATTAAAAGGATCAGAAAAATCCGATATAGCGAACTCCTTCTCTTCCATGTACCAATATTTTATCATATCACGATAGGCAAGTAGTAAATTAAATATGTCTTTATAAGACATTTCATCATAATGGTGAACACGCGTAAAAAGATGAGTAAATAAGTGTTTATCGTTTGAAGTATTATAATAAGTATATAATTCTCTCTCTATATCTCTTATATTAGGTTCGCTCGTGGATAGTTCTATAATTTCGGAACAGTAGGGCACTGACTCATCCAAATCTATGGAGGTCATGTATGCTATCAATTTACATTTGGCTTTTAAAAGGGATTCATTATGCTCAACAATTACCGTATCATTACGATGACTAGGGTCTCTATTAATTTGTAAGAATCTATCGTAAGTCTCGCAGGTGGACGCCTCACAGATTGGTGGCGGCGTCGGGTTACGCACCGGCGCGTGCGGCTGAGGTTCGGGTTCCGAACTGACGTTATCTGATATGTTTACTGGGAAGCGCGATAGTGCATCGGCATTGCAATTAAGTTTGCCTTGCTTATGAATTATTTCGTAATCATATTCTTCTAATTTTAAGCGCCAGCGAATAAGACGTGACCCCGGATCTTTCACATTGAATAGCCACACCAACGGCTTATGGTCTGTGACTATTTTAAATGTATGACCGTATAAATAAGGACGGAAATTTTTGACGCCAAATAGGATAGCTAATAGCTCTTTCTCGGTTGTCGAGTAGTTACCCTCTGCTCTATTAAGGGTCCTAGATGCGTATGCGATAGGCCTGTCTTTTCCTATAGGACCTTGCGATAATATCGCCCCGACCGCATAATTTGAAGCATCGGTAGTAAGAACGAAGGGCTGACTAAAGTCAGGATATTGTAGGAGCGGAGCAGAAGTTAATTTAGCTTTTAATATATTAAATGCTTGCTCTTGCTCATTAGACCAGTGGAATGCAGCATCTTTTCTAAGAAGGGAAGTGAGAGGTTTTGTTAGTTTCGAAAAATTCTCTATGAAACGTCTGTAATATCCGACCAGCCCTAAAAACGACTTAATGTCCTTCGGATTTTTAGGAGTAGGGAAGCTGGTGACTGCCTTGACCTTGTCTGGATTTGGAGATACTCCTTTTTCAGTGATAATGTGACCTAGATATGCTACCTCGCGGCGTAAGAACTCGCACTTATCTGGCTGTAACTTTAAATTGAATTTACGGAATCTATCAAAGACAAGTTTTAATTTTTCCATATGGGATTTTAAATCATGACTATAAATTATACAATCATCCAAATATACGAAGCAATGAAGACCTTGAAGGCCAGATAAGACCAAATTCATAAGTTTTTGAAACGTCGCGGGCGCATTTTTTAGCCCAAAAGGCATACGATTAAATTCGTAATGTCCTGAGTAGTCTCCGTTGGTGATTACCGTAAATGCTGACTTTTGGGAATCTTCACCATTTAGGCCTATTTGGTGAAACCCACTTACAAGGTCAAGGGTGGTAAAAAATTGAGAATGTCCTAATTGATCTAATATGTCATTAATTAAGGGTAAAGGATATATCTCAGTGACAGTGACGTCGTTGAGCTTCCGGTAATCAATTACCAAGCGCCACTTTTGTGCCCCCGAAGCGTCTTTTTTCTTGGGCACAATCCACACAGGAGCACTCCAAGGAGAATTAGATGGTCGGATAATATTCTGGTCTAACATACTTTTAATTTGTTTTCCTACTTCGGCCTTATGGCACTCGGGAAAACGATACGACTTAGCGTGAATAGGGGCTGCATTCCCTGTATTAATTGAGTGTTCAATACCGTTAGTGCATGAGAGCGGGTCTCCTTCTAGATAAAATATATCAGAATAATCTGAACAACATTCTAACAACAATTTTGTTTCCTCAGAATTTAAATGATTAGTGCGTATTAAATCGATTACGCGTTGAGATCTCTCAAGAGAGGAAATATTAAGATTATTAATTTCATGAATATTCTGAGATTTATTTCTTTCAATAGCCTCATTATCTATAAACGACAATCGCACGCGGTAATCCTGAATCGTAATATCGGATTCAGTAGTATTAAGGACTGTGACATTTACTCGATTGTTTGGTTTAATATTTACTATACAATTAGCTATGTATACGCCTGCACTATAGACATGATCTAAAACGAGAGCTTCGCGTAAACCTTTTATTTCGGATGCATCATTCTTTATGCCGCATTCTATGACGGCTTCAGATCGAGCGGGGATGTTGTAAGCCAATAAATTATAATGAATAGGAATGCGTCTCCCCAGAATAAATAGATAATTACTAGAATATTTAATATCGGCTTGTAGCGTCTTGAAAAAGTCGCTACCTAAAATACCATCATACTTAAACTGAATTTTGTCACTTACTGTATGAAATTTAAAAGAAAAATCGATATCTTTATAATTGAAATCAATATTCATTGACCCTAGCGTTTCATAATATGAATCATTATCGCTAAGGCCCCTTAATTTAATTTTTTCATCTGATAAAATAGCTTTACGTTCAAAATTTGTTTGGCGTATAATACTTACGCAAGCGCCCGTGTCTAACAAAAAACAAAGAGGCTTCTGCGAGTAATTAGTTTTTAAAAATACATGAGGCAAAGATACTTTTGTATGTGAATTTAGCTCATAAATAGGAGTATTTTCCGTATTAGAAACATTATTTTTATTTTTGTTATTCGAAGGAGTATCCGTCTGCACATGAACACTTTTACATGAACTCTTATAAGGAGTTTTATTTATAATAGGACTCAACGAATTAATGACTCTCGGCGGAGTGAGTTGAGTTTGACAAGAAACCGTCCGTTTCGACAAAGGAGATCCCGAAGGTATCGGTCGATCACGGCTCAGGGAATCAAGGACTCCAGAGGGAGTTTGCTGAGGGTTTTTAATAACATCATTACGATGCGGGCAGTCATTACTGCTTTTATTAACGTGACAGGAGACCGTCCGAGTCGACAGGAGACATCTCGAAGATATCGGTCGAACGCGGCTCAGCGAATTAGAGACTCTAGAAGGAGTAGGCTGAGGGTCGTCACTAGAATTATTATTTAAGGAAATATGTTTTATCATATTTGTATTATTTGTGCCTGTCTTTTTATCGGGTGATCGGCGGCACGATGATGATACCCGATTATTCAGTTTAAATTTTCTGTTTCGAATGAATCTACCTCGCATTGTTCACAATTTTCATCACGCTCGTAACTAGCGGCGGGTGGCGACTCAGCAGTAACATGATGCTGGCTGGGAATATTATTATCGCGGGACGGACCCTGAGAATTCTGTTTCCGTTTAAAACATTGCGAAATGTCGTGCCCCGGTTTCTTACAATACCGGCAAAATATGACTTTAGAAACATTTTGATTTTGTGACATAGTGGAAGTCGAAGGATTCCGAGATGTGAATGGTCTTATTTTAATTTTACGCGGACAGTCCCTTTCTGCATGTCCTGATCGGTTACACGACGAACATAATTTAATTGAATTTATTTTAGAAATATGGTTCTGTATCTTTTCTTCTTCGATAGCAATATTTACGGCATTATTGAGAGTTTTAGGCTCTCTATTACGGACTGCGCTACTAAGTGAAGGATGCCGTCATTATTGCCGGCGACCTAAACTGCAAACACACAGAGTGGGGCAATGTCATACCTAATACGAATGGCATTAGATTATCCGTCTTAAGCGACTCCTTAAATTTTGCAATTTTAGCCCCTAACGACCCCACTCGCTACGACACTGCTAGCCGTAGTAACAACCTTATTCATAACCCTAGTGTTATTGATATTGCGTTAGTTAAAAACATTAACCTCAACATCTCTTTGGAAACAATCCACGAGCTTAACTCGGACCACAGACCAGTTAAAATTGCGCTTGGCAATTCTAACCAACTCGCTGCTAGTACTAAAAAGATAATTGATTATAAATTACTAGCAGATAACCTAGAAAACCTTCAATCGAGTCACCTCGATCTCATTCCCGATTTCATCGAAAACTCTAAAGTGGCGCTTGAGGCCTCTCTCCACTTGACTGATCATCTGGTAGAGAACATCGAAAAATCTTCTAGGGAAATGCCAACGATTCATGAGAATCGCTGGCCTCTCCCAGATGATATAAAAGAGTCCATCAGACTCCGTAACGCGGCTAAACGCACATACGATCGCTACCCATCGGAAGACTGGAGGAGGGCCCTCCGTCACTACGAGAGGGAAGTTAAATATAAAATCAAACAACACAAAGCCGAGAGGTGGGATCGACTTCTTAGCGAACTCGAACCGTCTCACACGGCCTACTGGCCGCTCGCGAAGTCCCTCAAAAAAGATACGGAGAGCGACATGCCTCCACTAAACAGACCAAATCGTCCTCCTGCACTGGAGGATATCGACAAAGCCGAATGCTTGGCCGACACCATAGAAAATCAGTGCCGACCTAGTACTCTCCCGACCGACCCTGATCATGATAATCTAGTCAATACCGAGGTAGAAAGCCGACTCATGGCCCCACCATCAGAGCCTCTCAGGCCGGTGGATATGGAGGAAATCAAAGATATTATTAAAGATTTGAATTCCAGAAAGGCCCCAGGCCTGGACGGTATCTCAAATAAAACCCTTAAATTACTACCTGCCACTATAATTGAATTGCTCGTGAACATCTTTAACGCCCTTTTACTAGGATGTTCATTCCCAGATATATGGAAAGTAGCTATAATAATAGGTATCCACAAACCGGGTAAACTCCGGACGGAACCAAGTAGTTACAGACCAATTAGCTTAATTAGTTGCCTCGGTAAAATTTACGAAAGAGTTATACTAAGACGCCTAAAAGACGTCATAGTTGATAAAAAACTCTTACCTGACGAACAATTCGCATTCCGCGAATTCCACAGCTGTCCCGCTCAGGTACACCGCCTAACGGAGTACATATTAGAACAAAAGAACAATAGGAGACCGACTTGCGCTGTTTTCTTTGATGTCGCAAAAGCATTCGACAAAATTTGGCACAATGGGCTAATTTATAAACTTTTTAAACTCGGCATTCCCGATAGTCTTGTTATAATAATAAGTAACTACCTCAAAAACCGTAAATTTCGTTTCAGAGTCGAAGGCATTCTGTCTTCACTTAGAGATCTAGAGGCTGGAGTACCGCAGGGCTCGGTTCTCTCCCCGACCCTCTACAATCTCTACACGTCCGATTTGCCCACCCACCCTCGAGTACAAAAAGCGCTATTCGCAGACGACACGGCCCTGTTCTTTGCTCATCGCCAAATAGCTTTCGCGTCCAAAAAACTCCAAGAAGCAGTTACCGAACTCGGTAAATGGTTCGCAAAATGGAGAATCGAACTAAACCCCGACAAAAGTCACGCTATATTATTTAACGGACTAAAACGTAAGAAAATGCAACCTATTAGTCTGCACGGAAAATTAATTCCCGAAGTCACGGCTGTCAAATACTTAGGAGTAGTACTAAACAAGTCGATGTCATTCACGAACCATATATCGAATACCGTACGTAAAGCGAAATTTGTATTATACAAATTATATCCTTTACTCAACGCGAGTAGCAAAATGTCCTTAAGACATAAGCTCACCTTATACAAAACATGTATAAGAACGATACTCACTTATGCGTGCGTCTCTTTCGCACACATAAGTGACAATCAGATGAACCAATTGCAACGAGTTCAAAACCGTTTTTTGCGCATGGCAACAGGTGCCCCCTGTTACATGCGAAACATCGACTTGCATAGAGACTGCGAGCTTATCACTATCAAAGCCTATATCAAAGAACTCTCGGAGAGATTCTTTGAGAAAGGAAAAGTACATCCCAATCCGCTCATTCGTAAGGCTGTGGACTACGAACATGACGCACCGACATTCCGATACCCCTTCAGGCGGCCTAAGCATATCTTAGCCGACCCTGTAGATCCCATCACAGAATACGTAACGTACTGTGTACAGTTACGCAAACACAAATCACACTCACCCGCGTGGTTAGTACTGCACCGGGGACGACGCCGGCGCCTTCCCAGAGGACTTAACACGACCCAAACGACAAACAGACAGACCGACCGAAATCCGGTGCCGAGCTCGATCCCGGGTTCGAGTTCGCATGCGGATAGCATAGGAACACACCTAAATCATGACCGCGACCGCGACATTGTCGTAGAGAGCTCTACCAATTACTTTGACATTAGAACATACACGCGTATGTCACCCCAACCGGACTCGGAAGGGGAGAGGGACGGCCCTCTTTTATGCAATAACATTAATAACTTGAGCTCATCTACCGCGATAACTCGTACGCAGCTAGTTTGTGCTACCGCGCGCGAGCAGCCTCACTCGTCAGAGAGTGAGTAAGGGGTCGGACCCCTTAAGAGCAGGGGGGATCCGTGTCCCCACGTCAGATGAAAATAGCTTATTTTCGTAGCTCTCCCCAATATTGCCCGATTAGAATGTCACACGTGTGACTTTAGGGGAGGGGGCCAGGCCCCCTCATTGTTTATCTCCAAACCAACTAGCAACAGACTAGTTATAGCCACGATTAAACTACCACGGTCTTAACCAGACCAGTAGCTTAGACCCTTTCGAAAAAAAAAAAAAAAAAAAAAAAAAAAAAACTAAGTGAAGGCCGAAGCCCTATGCAAAATGAAAATAAAGCTAGATCTTCCGTCATGGCGATACGCCCCGGAATTTCATTTTTTGAACAATTAGAATTAATTATTTCTGATTGTAGCGAAGTGAGACAAGTTTCAATGCGTAACGCGTATTGTGCTACAGATTCATCTGAGGACTGTTTGCATGACTGTAATTCTAACAAAAGATGATTATGATGTTTTTTCTCTCCAAAATTTTGTTGAAGAAAATTCATTAAACTATCGAAATCCTCGAAAACTTTATTCGCACAAGCAATCTGAGCCTTACCACCCAATTTAGAAAGTATATATTTAAGGAGTAAATTTCGCTGAATAGGGGATGCTAATTCTAGGGCATTTCGACAATTTGTCAGAAATGCTGTTAATGTATCACGCTCCCCATTATAACTATTAATAAAATCGCATAATATTTTGATAGGATATTGTTCCGTAGTTACGGCCTCTACCTTAGTTTCCGATTTATCTGATTTTACAGACATTTTATTGTTTATTAAAATTCACTAAGCACAATGACGAATAAAATAAAAAAATTATTTAATTATTAAGTCAGATTTTAAGCTACAAAAATAAGATTTTAATATTTCCTTGATACGCGATTAAAGATAAAATAGAAATTTAATTAAAATTGTATACAACGATATTTAATTACGTTTTACGATGAATTAAAATTATTTGAAAATAATTAAATACTTGAGGAAATCTTATGAGATTTTTCAGGAAGGAATTAGAGGATTGTTGCGCACAATATAAAAAGAATAATATGTTCGACTCACAGTACTGCTGCGAGAAGGAGAGTAGTGTCCATCGATGTTTCAGCGGCGCGGCGACGTCCCAGACCCACGGATGGCGGGCAGCTCGAGAAGACCAGGAGGCAGCTAGCAGCTGCGTAACGATCACGGAGAAGTTACGGCCCAACCGGCACGACGGCAGCAGCGACAGCGGCACAGGAAGAACGGCACAGGAACAACGGCACAGCGCGAACGGCGTGACAAAACGCCAGCGGCAGCACAGCGAGCCCGACGGAATACGCCCGGGTTTAGGAACTGGCTTGCTCTTAACGCTTAGAGCCGAAAATGTCCACGAATCGCGACGAGAAAACGCGCGGAATGATCAGCAGGCTCAGTCAGTCCGATCTGAGGCTTACTGTCGTGATCACAATCACCAACTTCTGAGTTTTTTCACCGATTTTTTTTAGTTCTGCACAAAATTACAATCGCGCCGTTTTTGAGATTGCCGAAATCGTGGCGGTTTCTCGAGTATCCCACTTCTGACACCACTATTACGGAGTGGGTCAGGGGGAAGTTTTAAAAAAAAAACTTTTTTACAGCTGAAAATTTATTTTAAATTGAAATAACACAAAAATGTGTTGTCGCGCCGAGGTTCAAAGCTACTCTGATTTATTTATTGCAAAATGAAAGAAAGGAAACGAAAAATGATGAATCTATGAAATATTGCAGAAGCGTGAGACCGCATGCTCAGCTTTTCACCTTGAATAGGATAACCGTGGAAATGATATCATAACAGAACCCTAAAAACTCCATTTTTGACAGTTCTCCTTTACCAGCAGCGCCCCGTCCACGTTCATTTAAAGCCTTGGAGCACTTTATCGTGTCAATTGTCGTGTTAAACAGCTGTCATATGTCACGAAATAGCTTCCACATGTCACGATATAGCTGTCATAATATGTCTGTCTGTCTGTCTGACACGACATTCGACACGAAAGACCCTACCGTCCATCTATTGGCAAATTATTTATACGTGGGAGAGCCATGCTTCGGCACGAATGGGCCGGCTCGACCGGAGAAATACCACGTTCTCACAGAAAACCGGCGTGAAACAGCGCTTGCGCTGTTTCGCCGAGTGAGTGAGTTTACCGGTTTTATTACCCTATTCCCTCTTAAAAGGCCGGCAACGCACCTGCAGGTCTTCTAATGCTGCGAGTGTCCATGGGCGACGGAAGTTGCTTTCCATCAGGTGACCCGTTTGCCCTCTTATTTTATAAAAAAAAAAGATAATATATCGACAACCCTCATTCGGTTCAGCCGTGTAAGCGTGATGTAACAGACAGAGAGGCAGAAATCCAGACACACCAGCATTTATAATATTAAGGGCCTGTTTCACCACTTTCTGATAAAGTGCCGAATAGGCTATTCACAGCTTTTTTTACAGATTCTCCATACTTCATCAGTCAAGTTAAGTGGTGGATAGCCTATTCGGCACTTATCAGGAAGTGGTGAAACAGGCCCTAAGTAAGGATAAGCTATGGGCTACTCACTGCGAGTTCTGTTCTGCGTGTCCTGTATGAACTGGTACCAGAATCCGGGCGCGCAGCACGACATCTTCTCCTCGCAGCACTTGAACCCGTCAATCACCACTCGCTGGTGGTTGACCGTCATATTGTTTTTCTTCGCGTGGTTCTCCAAAGTCAATGCGACCGTCACCCAACTCTCCTCGTATACAATAGAAAATTTGTTCCATCTGTAGTATTTAAGCAACGATATCACTGACTTTGTCGCCTAAAAATACGGAAACAGATACAGTTTTTCGTGACAGAATTACCAACGTGTCCTGTGAAAATTGTAACTGAGGTTTATCGCTAGGTGGATTATATTATGTCATTTGTGACTAACCCCTAAGTAAAAGATCCATACTGTGTATACACTATACCAGAGGTTCCCAAACTGTGCGCCGTGGAAAGGCCAGAGGGGCGCCGTGAATCGATCCTTCATCATTATCCGAAACCACAAATATTATAAAATAAAATTATAATATGAAGTATACAAAGCAGGCAGATGATTAATTAATATTTGTTTATTATTTACCTGCTTATTGCTTAACCTAACTATAAGGTGTTTATTTATGTATATTTTTGTAATAGCAAGGAAAAAAATGGCGCCCGGGGGCGCCGTGACAAAATATTGAACGTGTAACTGCGCCGCAGGCTGAAAAAGATTGAGAACCCCTGCACTATACAGATATTTATACTTATACAATGTTTTGTGCTTATCTAAGCGGATAAGCATTGTAGAATTATAATATTAAATTCTGTATACAATACACAGGGTGTAACTGTGTTAATAATTTAGAGTTCACTGTGAAAGTTGCAGCTGTTACAGCTTGTATATAATATGGATTTTTTTATTAAGTAAAAAGGGTAGAAGTAGTAACTAAAATTTTACAACTACGTGCATATATATCAAACTATTTATTAAAATTCAATATTTATAAACAAACATATAGATAGCAGATGGTCTAGACCATTGATTCCCAAAGTGGTCCAGGTGGACCCCATGGGGTCCACGGGAGCCCGATAGGGGACGCTTGCGTGGAAAAAAAATTGGTGTCCACGAGACGTTAACGGGGGTCTATAAAAATTAGGTGACCCGATTTGACTTCTCCTATGAATATAGGCAGACAATATTATATTAATAGCAGATTAAATATTACAGAGCGAGGAGATTTATAAATAAGTAAAAGTGTGGTAATTTTTGTGTTAAATAGCTACAAAACAAGAAAATATTTGCGTTTACGTACGTAATAATTCGGGTTTTACCACCCCGAAGCGAAGGTTATTGGTTCCTTGTACTGTGAATTGTGAGTCAAACTTAGATTAGAAGTAAAGGTCCAACCGGCCTAGAACTGGGGGAGGGGGGGGGGGGGGTAGTTGTGGGGTCCACCGGATCCAGCAAAATGTTTAAAGTGGTCTATGAGAAAAAAAGTTTGGGAACCTCTGGTCTAGACTCTAGACTCTTGTTGAAGACAGGATAAAGTATAAACAGATATCTAAAGCGACTTCAATTTAAATCGTTGAATGCAACAGCCATTTCCGTTATTAGTCGTTACCATACTCTATTTACTGTGCTAAGAAAACATAACCAATAACCATCAATAATAATTATCTTAAATAACCCCATAAAATATTATATACAATTATTGATTCATAAGCAGATGCCAGACAGGCAGATGGTTGGGTTATGACATAAGTGAAGTGAGGACATAGCTTTATTGTCAGCAAAATAGAATCATCAAAAGGCGAGAAAAAGCTTTTTCACCAGGGGTAACGCATTTAAAGTAAGTTATTCATGCAACAACCATATCAGTTTGCCACAAATTGCGGTCCCCGGATCCGGTACCCGTAAAATGATGCCGGATCCGCCGGATTATCGGACCCGGTTTTCCGGATTGCAATCCCTAGTTATGTCAAATCAATGTTATTCGAGTTTGACGTTTCGCGACCAAACTACGTAGGTCTGCCATCTGCCTATATTTACTATGATTGGTTTCTCCGGCGGTACGTTTAAATAAATATTTTAAAGAACAAACCTTAGTTAAAATAATTGAAGACGTGAGTGGAAGAATCGAACAAGTAACATTTCGTAACATGCGGACAATAACTCATTTTTTCCCTAATTATTTTGATAAAACTTGTAAGTTATCTACTTCATAACCTAGCTAATATGTATATCTGGTTACACATACAGGGTGCAATTAAACCTTCCTGCCAAATTTTGATATATTGATCCTTGATAAAAATAAAAATACACGTATTTTTTCTTTTATAATCACTCAGTACTAAAATGTTGAGAAAGTTAACCCAAAAATGGACACTACGCGTCGCCCGCGCGTGACATGTCCCCGCGCGCGCGCCTCGCCCCGCGTCACCCCCGATCATACCCACCGCCACGAGTGAGCATTCAGCAACGATTTTAAATGGGATAAAATATGTCAGTAACAAAAAAATAACACCCAATTTTTTTTGGTTATGGATTCTCCTAATTATACCTAAGCCCTGGAAAAAAATTGGCAGAAAGGTTTAATTGCACCCTGTATAATCCATAGTTTTTCTATTTCAAATAATTTTTCCGGCCCTAAAGCCTCCATTTAAGCAAAAAAACGGGAAGTTTTTTCATGTTACTTACCTTATTCTTCCACTCACGTCTTGAATTGTTTTCTATATCACAATAGAAACAACTTATAATTACCTGTGTGTCGGGAGGTTCCAGTCTTGCGAAGTTGGAAAGCATTGAAGTTTGGTAGTCGGAACATTTCTGAAAAGATAAAATTAAAATCAGTGGGGTACCAACGATTTCGTTTGAATAACTAGTAAGGGTGAATTCATGACGTTTTGTTAAGGCTTTACTCATAGACGCATAGAACTTAGAAGTCAATTTAAGTTACTTTTTTTTTATTTCACTTAATTTTCTACACTCTGTAGTCCATAATACAACGATGATTAAACTTCAATTTAATGAAGAGTATGACAGATAATCCAGGGCCAGGGATTATGTCAAAATCTTCATTTAATTATAATGAATATTCGTCTATGATAGGCCTGAAGATACTGACACAAAATTCTTGGTCATTTGTACCAGGCTGGCGGTTCTACAGGGGTAGGTATAATTACGTAAAGGCAAAAAGGAAAATGATGGTCATAGCGCTCGCACCGGCAGCCCAAACGCGTGGGTGTAAATTGAACGTGTCGGATAAATAACGAGTGAAAAGTATGGCAAGGTGATTTTCGTGAATGGCTACTCGACGATGATTAGCTATGCAAAAAATAGCCTGGTACAAATGGTTCAATTTTTTTATTAAAATTAACGTATTCGCGTCGGTATGGCGGGCTGTAAGCCGCACCCGACAAGTATGGCATTACGCTTTCGCCTATTATTTTTTTGACTATCTGAAAAATGAAAATACAAGCATTTTTGTGGAACAAATCGTTCGACACTCGTTATTTATACGACACGTTCGATTAACGCCCACGCGTTTGGGCTGCCAGTGCGAGCGCTATGACCATTGACCATCATTTTCCTTTTTGCCTTTACGTAATTATACGCCTGTAGAACCGCGAGCCTGGTACAAATGACCAAGAATTTTGTGCCAGTATCTCCAGGCCTATGAGTGCAACAGTCAGAACATACTAAGAGACGGTACCGTCAAAGAAATTGATTCATAGACAGTTGACGGGCCTGTATCATTTGGTCGAGTTATGTCAATAAGTTTGTTAGTTGTGGTCTCTCGGCTGGGTTTGACCATGACCACCAATGACGACACATGGTCCACCATCTATGAATCAACTCCTGTGATAGCACTAAATACTCACATAGGAGATCATAGGCAGGTTCCTGGACTGCGCTATGATGGCCTCCGTGTGGCAGGGTCCCTCAGGGCCGAAGAAGGCGACGACGCCGGAGCAGCTCATGTCGGTGAGCAGCCGCGTCGCCGTCACCGTGTCGCATTTCGTGTCGTTCCACGTCAGGTTGATGTGCACGTCCGGCAGCAGACGGGTGTCATTGTTTATCTGGAAGATGCAGACAAATGTCACCACTTAGGAGGAACAACTGATTAGGCAATAAGAGTTATTTTGCTCTGAACTTGAAGATGGGGTATATCTTACCTCACCGTCTGAAATACTATTAGAGAAATAGATTCACAGGCGATGGGGGACCTACGTAGTTTGGCCGAATTATGTCAAATCCAGCCGACAGATTACGACTTTCATTGAATTGACATAATCCGACCAAATAACGTAGGTCCGTCAACTGCCTATGAATCAATTTCATCGATGGCATATAAGTAGGCAAACGCAAGATAGACAATCGGCCAGACGACAAGACTTATTTTGCTGTACGTACCTCCTCAAGGGCCAGCGACAGGGCCCCGGAGATGGCGAGGCCCTGGCGGTCGCGTAGCTCGCCCTTGATGGAGGGCAGGTAGCCGATGGTGATGTCGAGGGGCTTGCGCAGCTCGGCGACTGAAGGCTCGGCCAGGAGGCCCAGCGCCGCGAGTACGAGCACCCGCGCGCCGCGCCACATGCCGCTGCCTTCACCGCGCCACTAACACCTGTGACAGGCCGAAAGCACGCTGTTACAGAACAAACCTACTTTTAAATTCTTTTGCTATGCTATTTAATTAAAACAATTAATAGAAGATCTACGACGCGACGCTTTCGCGTTGAAATTTGCACCGACCGCTCAAGAACTGCTCGATCGGTCCGTGCGGATATGAATTTAGTATGAAAACTGCAGGTCGCCGTGCGGCAACCGCATTTTGCAGTCGGTTTCGACTGCAAAATGCGGTCCGTCTATGGCCGGCCTCTATTTGGTATTTGGTATTACTCTCAAAACATGCATTTTGAATAGAGCCTTGCGTAACATAGAGCACCGCGAATGTTTTGCAAGTAAGCCATAATTTACATATCAAAATAAATAGTTTATTTTGCCACCTTGTGGCCATTGTCGCCCAATAGTTTGGCGGCCAATGGCCTAACCTAGAGTGATATTGAAGAAAGTACTACTTTCGTTAACAAAAAAACCGGCAGATCAACTATTAATTTTCTGTCATTGCAACCTATATTGCTTATTTAAAAAAAAGCTACATTTTTTTTAAAGAATTAGCAATGTAGGTTGGGACGGTATGGAAGTGGGCACGCTTTTAAATGCGTTCTTTGTCAGACGGGGTCAGAATTTACACTTGAATCTGATTAGCACGCTTCCTCCAAAATGAGTTCCAGCCGATCAGCGGCCGGCGTCTCGCAAATGCAGGCCACATGGCTCACTGAGTTATAGGCAGATTATTACGAGCCGTCTGGATTATTGGTGGCGAGGTTGTCTTTTCACGTGATGTTGTTATAAATATTTGAGCCTTAACCTTTATACGTCGATCATTAAAATCTGTTTATAGAACCGAACGACTTATGTCTTTCAAATATTTAAGCCGTTTAAACATAGAGGCATAGTCGATCGCTCGATTTAAAACTTTATAAGTTCTTACTCTACTTTTGTCAGATTATCGTACAAAACTTACAATTCCTACGTAAAACATCTCACAATCGAGCAAATAGGTATCTATTTCTGTAACTAAATAATGGGAAGTCTTCCTGCAGCGCGTTTTCCGCCCTCAAATGTAGGAATTGCTAGCCTGCTGTCAACTAAGTAATTGCCTCGCAGCCGGCGGTCGATTAAACCAATTGACGTTATTTTGCCAAAATGACTGTCCCGGTCGATTTCAAGAAACCGTATTATGCGTTTCCACCTCGAGAGAACGACACCATCACCCATTTTCATCAGTCATCACTAATGCTCGGTTTCTGGGGATAACTCAGGAGTATTCGACAGTTCAAAAACCTGAGAAACTGAGCATCGGTGATAAAAACACAACGTGATGCATGCGAAAATTTTCTCAGAATTTTCATCTATACTTAATTTATTTATAAAATTAAATTATAAAGCGGAAGAGTTCGTTTGTTTGTTTGAACGCGCTAATCTCAGGAACTACTGGTCGGATTTAAAAAAATATTTCAGTGTTAGATCTGGGGGCACGGGAGTGCCCCCGCCAAGATGAGCTAAGCGAAGCGCGCAAGGGCACTACCTACCTTTTCTCGAAACGTTTCGTCGTATTTTTGAACCCTCGTAACTTTGGTTCGGATAATGCCAAATACTTGAACTACTACTGACTACTTTTTAGGATATAATGTCTTGAGTGAAGTAATGAAATGCGCAAAGTTTGAATATCGTAGCTGTTATACTTTAGATTTTATAGGTGTCCAAAAACCCACAATTTTGGCACTGACTCAACCTATCATCAAAACTGTTAGGGTACTTCCTGAAGTCTGAGAAAGCTGAAATTTATATTAAAAATCTTAATTTTACACATAAATCGGGGCAAAATACTTGATATAATGTGTAGAGTTTTTAGATTCTTCTCGTGCGGCTGACACATTATATCAAGTATTTTGCCGCGATTCATGTGTAAAATTAAGGTTTTTAGATTTAAGGCTGAGTGTGTAAGGTTTGAAACTTGGCTCTACATGAGATCTCACTACTTTTTGATACCACGAACTATTATGTTCTCATCTTGGCAGCATTTTTACATGAAAATGTTTTTTGGTGGGATAGCCCATTTACCGAGGAAGTCTATAACTTATAAGCTATATTTTATCACGCTAAGACTAATACGAGCGAATAAATAGAGGAAAATGTGGAAAAAACGGGGAAAATTATTTGAAAGGGCTGATCTCAGGAACTACTGGAGCAATTTTTCTGTTATTTGGCACAGATAAGAAGTAGACTACATAAAAGATCATAAGCTATTTTTTGTTGAATAATTTGTCTGTGAAATATCTAATTTACGCGAGCGAAGCCGCGCGGAACGTCTAGTAAGCAATAATTATGTGGATAAGTGCGTCATGTCAAATGTTACAATTTATCTTTCACTCGTAAAGCACATTTATTTACATATACAAGTTAAATTAATCTTAAACATACGGCATACCGCATACCGTATTGTGTACATAGATGTTTGTCGAGTATAGACTACAGACGTAAAACATTTTGAATTTTTTATACTTTTCGTATAATATTTTAGTTAATATTTATTATTTACCTTAATTTACAGATCTAACCATTTCAGAGAAATTTACTGGTAATAGAATAAAGAAGAAGATTTTATTGTCAACAGACTCTGATACTCGCCGATTTTGATGAAATTTGGCACAGACATAGAGTAAACTACTAGGAAGAACATATAGACAACTTTTTATTCCGGTAAAATGTACGGTTCCCTTCTTATAGCGCGTGTGAAGTCGCAGGAAGCGTCTACTTTGTACATAAAAATAGTACGAATACAGCATACATTCAGAGCGGCGCGGTGTAGAGACGGACCGACACAAACCAACAGCGCCGCTCGCCTTGAGATAACGTCAACGATAACACTACAAGTTATTTTTAGATTTTAATATAAGGTAATGTGACGAAGATTACTTTTGCGGAATTGAAAATATTTAACGGTCTCACCGCCGCATTCGGCGTTAATCGTTAACTTTAATTTGATAAAAGCTATGTCTAAATATCCATTAAAGTTAAGTAATCAATGATGTATCTTTATGCGGCCGTTAAAGCTGCACACGGCCGGTAGTCGACTTTGCCAAATTAATTACAGTACGTCAAAGATAATATTAATTAAATACATGTCTGAGTAAATATTTTTCACTCCGCCTGAGCCGGATCTTTGCATTGCTAATTCCCAGCTTTCTCATTACAAAATATTGGCGAACCTTACTAATAAAGATTTACGACGAGAGTACATCTTCTCAACGAAACATATTATTACAATACTTTTAGAAAGTTACAGAAATTCCTTGGCTTAAATCCATACTAATCCATACTAATATCATAAATGCGAAAGTGTGTCTGTCTGTCTGTCCGTCTGTCTGTCTGTCTGTCTGTTACCTCTTCACGCTCGAACCGCTGAACCGATTTTGCTGAAATTTGGCATGGAGATTCTTTGAGTCTCGAGAAAGGACATAGAATAGTTTTTATCCCGGAAAAATGTACGGTTCCCGCGCGATGAACGAATTTTGGCGCAACGAAGTTGCGGGCATCATCTAGTCCCAACTATTTTGATAAATTACACATTTTGACAATTGTCTCGATAAATTGGGCGACAAAATTCACTGAATGACGCTCAACTATTAAGATAAATAAAACAAAATCAATATTGACTTAGAATAGAATATACAAGTGATATTTTCTGTTATTGTATTCTTATCATCGTTCTCTATAATCAACATTTTGTTAACTGCTCCATAAGTGTTCTCCTCAATCTCTTGTTAAAAAAATGTTGTTATAAAAATATAATAACCTATTTATAGTTTATTTTTAATACTGTATTAATACACATAGTATATTTTCCATGCGTTTTGTTGTTCTCGACATGCTTTAAAGATCTTGAGATATAAGATGTTATTTCAATAATAATAATCATAAGAATCGGGAGCTAACACAAAAAATAAAGTATTTTTAATTACCATATTATTATTATTTTTATTATAAAATAAGGGGCAAACGAGCAAACGGGTCACCTGATGAAAAGCAACTACCGTCGCCCATGGACACTCGCAACATCAGAAGAGCTGCAGGTGCGTTGCCGGCCTTTTAAGAGGGAATACGCTCTCTTCTTGAAGGTTTGCAGGTCGTGCAGTACTAGGACAAACCATTGCCACCATAGGGTAAATTTGGAAGAAACAAGAAACTCAAATACTTACTAGTTTTTTTTTTTTAATGACGATAATTGTTTGGTTTGCCCTAAATCATGATTGCGACTGGGTTAGCAATATTAACATGTGATTGATAGTCGACACCATATCTATGTGTAGTAGTGTCAATGAACATGAGGCATCAACGAGCAGCTGTTCGCGCCAGTATTACGTTAAATAAACCACATTTAAGCAGAATGTAACCTCGGCTTTGGTTATATATTGACTGAGTTATTAATAGACATTGAATACATAAGCAAAGGCTGAATCAGCACCCAACGGTCACAGTTCTTCATTTTAATGCTTTCGTTAACATACATTATACTTTGCTCGACGTTTCTTACTACAAAATTTTATCAATAACTAGCTGTTGCCCGCGACTTCGTCCGCGTTAGCATAGTAGATCGCATCCCAAGTATTATTTATTGTACAAAAATATTCAATGTACAGAATTGACTTTCCTACGATTTTTATTATATACTAAAAGATGTTCCGAGCGGCTTCGCTTGCGAAATTTATGAATTTCACGCAACCGTATATTTTTCCGCAAAAACGCCAATGTTTTTTTTTTTTTTTTTTGACGCAGTGAAATTCTGTGACGAATTCAACGCAGGGGATGGGGACTCCCGCTGCGGATATGCGGCCCCTCGGGCCCAACAGAGGGCCGTTCCTCTTCGTATGTCGCGATGCGCGGGAACATGTTGCGCATCGCGACCCTCTCGGGGACTCGGTGCAATGGGCAGCGGCATCCCCACACCGCCGCCCCGAGCTCCCAGGCTAAGGCGGGATGTCGTGGCCATTACGAACCACTCGTCTTCGCCTCGGCCTTCTTCTTTGAGGTTCGAGCGCCGCCTCCCTCGCGCGCTCCGCTACCTCCTTCGTCGTGATTACGCTGTGTGCGTACGTCTCGACGGCTGCCCATCCATCTTCGCTCCTCACCATGGCCCTTATGAGCGCTGGGAGCGTTGCGTCCTCTCCGATGGCGGACGATAGTTCCGCTCTTTGTTCCGTCCAAGCGGGACAGGTCGTGAGTGTGTGCTCGGCCGTGTCCCGGTCCGCACCGCAGTGGTGACATTCTGCGGTCGGTTCGCTTCCTGTGATCTCACACAGATACCGACCGAAGCAGCCATGCCCGGTCAGTATCTGTGTTAGGCGGAAACTTAGTGCTCCGTACCTCCGTTCTGTCCACTCCCTGAATAGGGGTCGGATCGCCTCAATTAGGTTGACGCTCACGGTAGGCTCCTCGAGCCGTTGCGCCCACAACTCCATTGCCCTCTCGTTGGCTGAGCTCCTCCACCGACGTACGGCGTCCGGTAAAGGGTTGCTGCCCTCCGCGCGAACCGCTGCGCTACGCCAGTAAACGTCGGCGACGGCTTGAGCATCGAGGTCCCAGGGTAGGCTTCCCGCGAGCAGGCATGCTGCATCTTTGGATATGGTGCGGTAGCCACGCACTGCCCGCGTAGCCATCACCCTCTGGATTCGTCCGAGTATAAGCCGGTTCTGGGGCGAGAGATGGTCAGCCCAGACCGGCGAGCCGTACATAACCATGGACCGGATGACGCCCATGTACAGACGCCGGCAGCCGATGCTCGGCCCCCCGAGATTCGGGAGGAGCGACGCGAGGGCTCCAGCTGTTCTAGAGACCTTTTCGGACAACCGGCGAAAGTGTTCTGCAAAGGACCACCTTCCGTCCAAGACTATTCCCAGGTATGTCATGGCTGGTGTGACATTGATCCTGGTCCCACTCACAACGCCCGCCAATGTTACGTTATATACGTTGTCTATTTTTCATGTTTGCCAAATAACATAAAAATTGCTCCAGTAGTTTTTAAGATAATAAGCAATTTCATATAATTTCCCCCGATTTTTTCACATTTTCCTCTATTTCTTCGCTCCCATTAGTCTTAGCGTGATAACTTATAGCCTATAGCCCTTCTCGATAAATGGGCTATCTAACCTGCAAGATTTTTTCAAATCGGACCAGTCGTTCCTGAGATTAGCGCGTTCAAATAAGCCCTTTCATATAATTTCCCCCGCTTTTTTCCACATTTTCCTCTATTTCTTCGCTCCTATAGGTCTTAGCGTGATAAAATATAGCATATAGCCTTCCTCGATAAATGGGCTATCTAACACTGAAAGAATTTTTCAAATAGGACCTGTAGTTCCTGAGATTAGCGCGTTCAAATAAGCCCTTTCAAATTATTTCCACCCGTTTTTTCCACATTTTCCTCTATTTCTTCGCTCCTATTAGTCTTAGCGTAATAAAATATAGCCTATAGCCTTCCTCGATAAATGGGCTATCCAGCAGTAAAATAATGTTTCAAATCGGACCAGTAGTTCTTGAGATTAGCGCGTTCAAACAAACAAACTCTGCAGAATTATAATATTAAAGTTAGTATAGATAATTATTATTGTAAGGCGTAAGCGATCATTTTGAAAATAGCTTTTATATTTGCGACGGTATTGTTAATTCGTAACAATGTTTTAAATACTACCAAAGGCCAAATCTATTTACAAATCTCCAAAGCACGTGACTTCAGGTAAACAGAGGTTTCTAAGGTGTGTCTACGGCCCGTAGAGGTTCTAGACAGGAATTCATCTATTCAACTGCGTTGATTGGTGAAGGTTTTGACGTTAGCCAATAAAAAGCACTAGTAAATAGATAAACTCCTGTCGAAAACCATTAGAATGGAGCAGGAAAGAAGCTGGCGCAGCAGCAGGGCATAAGAGCACTCTATAATATTAAGTTTAAGAAATTAATTGTGAGAAATTCCCACAAGACATAATATCGCAAAAGAGCTCATGTATAGGAGGTATAAAACCGGCCAAGTCCGAGTTGGACTCGCCACTGAAGGGTTCCGCAGCAGCAATAAAGTTTTTTTTTATGAAATTGAATGGTTTTTGATATATTTTTATATTTCAGTTGATTTAAAGAAAATTAATTTAAGGTTTACCATTTATGACGTATAAAAAACTACTTGTTAGATCTCGTTCAAACTAATTTTCGTTGGTAGTTTTTTAGTAATGTACATCATTTTTTTGACTTATCATTCTCCTACTTTAGAAGTTAGAGCCTAGAGGGGGGGGGGACACATTTTACCACTTTAGAAGAGTCTCTCTCGCAAACTATTCAGGTTAGAAAAAAATTATATTAGAAACCTCAATATGATTTTTGAAGACCTATCCATAGATACCCCACATGCATGGGTTAGATGAAAAAAATATTTTTTGTTTCAGTTGTACCTATGGGGACGTCTAAAATTTTTAATATTTTTTCCATTTTTAACCCCCGACAAAAAAGAGGGGTGTTATAAGTTTGACGTGTCTGTCTGTCTGTCTGTCTGTCTGTCTGTCTATCTGTGTTTGTCTGTGTGTGTATCTGTCCCTGGCATCGTAGCATCCAAACGGGTGGACCGATTTTGATCTAGTTTTTTTTTTTGTTTGAAAGCTGACATGATCGAGAGTGTTCTTAGCTATAGTTCATCATCATCAGCCTGCTCAGTGCTGGACAATCAGGGTTTATCTGGTTCATGTCCGTGGCATCGTAGCATCCAAACAGGTGGACCGATTTTGATCTAGTTTTTTTTGTTTGAAAGCTGACATGTTTGGGAGTGTTCATAGCTATAGTTCATCATCATCAGCCTGCTCAGTGCTGGACAATCAGGGTTTATTTGGTTCATATAAGGCCGTTAGCAACTTGTAGTCATTTGATGGGTTTTATATTTCATTCTAGTTCATGACATTTGTGAATATACAATATAAGTATACACATAATAATGGAAAGTTGGCCTGGTGCAGCACCATCACCTGGTAATCAATAGGATATCCAACTCCTCGCCAACTTAGAGTAGGTAGAGGTTTCGTGTTTGGGCTCATTTTAATTGCGAAAACCAGTAAGAAGTAGACAAACAGTAAATATTTACACGCTGCTGCTGCAGCATCACCTGGATTCTATAAGAACCGAGATTCGTATGAACCTAAAGTGGAGGTTTCATGTTTGGGCTCATATTAACAGCATCATCGAAAAGGACATTGATAGATGGTAATCATGAGAATACTTGTGATTCTGTTGATAGTAATTATTCTGCACTATAACCAACACAAGTTTAAAAAGTATGAAATAAAATTAAATTAAGAAATTTAAAAATACCCCGCCAAACAACTTTAAAAAGTAATGAAATAATATTTACTGCCTTTAAGTTCAAATAATTCCTAACTTGTGTAAAGTAATATTTTAGTCCATAATTGTTGTCAAGGTGTGTCGGGGGACCGCTAATGTAGATGTTTGATTTCATTTCACAATCAATTCATAGCGAACTGAATCGAGATAGTCAGCGACTTGGCGGTTGTATGTTGTAGTTTACTTGGCGGTCCCCTAAAACACTGTGACAACAATTATGGATAAAATATTACTTTACACAAGTTAGGAATTATTTGAACTTTTAAGGCAGTAAATATTATTTCATTACTTTTTAAAGTTGTTTGGCGGGGGTTTTTTTAATTTCTTAATTTAATTTTATTGTATCAAAATCTTAATGCGGTTCACAGATTACATCTACTTACCAAGTTTCAATAGTATAGCTCTTATAGTTTCGGAGAAAAGTGATTGTGACATACGGACGGACGGACAGACAGACAGACAGACAGACATGACGAATCTATAAGGGTTCCGTTTTTTGCCATTTGGCTACGGAACCCTAAAAATCAGCGAAATGCGAGTTGGACTCACGCATGAACGATTTTGTACCACAGTTCTTTACCATGGTTACACAGTACACTAGCCTGGGGACAGACAGACGGACACACATCGAAGTCTTAGTGATAGGTTAAGGTAGGGTTGCCAACCTCAAATTTAAAAAACCAGGATTTGAAGTTGGAAAAACCAGGACAATTCAGTATAAAAACAGGACACATTATGGGGGCGACTAACCCAAAATTTTCATTTCAATTTCAATTTTCATACTTGAAAACAAGCCCCAAATTGTTTCATTTTCTGAACATAGATACTACATTATATTTCCAAGAATTTGATTTAAGCGAAATAACGATATTTTAAATTTTTCTCGATAGAAAAAAATCACAAAGATGCATCTAATTTTCACCAATTTTTCATATATTGCTGTAACCGTGCGTTAAACTAAGTTAATATTTTAACATATTGTATAAAATTCTATCATTGAGACACTGACCTGGCGGATTTTTAAAATGTTGTATATTTATCGAGTTACTAAGAAGAAACTAACTTGGCGATGATTCCGCGACCCGGAATCCGCGTCGTCCTTTTTCACCTGGCATATGAAAGACGGGCGTGAGAGTAAAGAGAGGAGGACAATGTTTGATTTTTTGCTTTAGTTTTACTGCTTTGATTTACTGCGCGACCATAGTAGAGCGAAAGAGATATCATCAAGTGGCACGTTGGCCGCTCGTAGCGTAAAAATTTGAAAAGAGACGCGCGAATTTTAAAATTAAAAAACCCAGGACAACCCAGGACGCTGCTTAAAAACTATTCAGGACGTCCCAGGACACTACAAAAACCCTGACATGTCCTGGGAAAACAAGACGGTTGGCAACCCTAGGTTAAGGGGTCTCGTTTTTACCCTTTGGGTAAGAAACCCTAAACAATTAACGATTACATGACTATTATAAAAGAAATCCCTCTAGTAACAGAGCGGAGTTGCAACAGGTGGTTTCGCTCGACAAGTTGTATAATCAAGTGGGATTACGCTAAGCCCAATGTTTGTAACTTGTCGTAGCGGAATAGTCCACGGCGATATCGATCTCGTCGGGCCAGTGTTTGGACTGCCACTCCCGGCCGCCACACCCACCACACAAGATAATAAAATCAACCACCCCACATCGCACCGCACAAATTAATATTACGCTCCTTATCGTATATATCGCAACATCGATATTATATATTCAGTAACTAGCTAGCCTGGGTTTCGTTATTAGCTCTCTACAAATATTTAACGAAAAGTAATTAGGTATTTACATACGAAGGCAAAGAAAATACACCAATTATTCTGATGGAGCTTTCAGGGGAAAAAATGTTTCCAAATCAGAAGTGGGATAGCCGTATTCGATGATTCTATTTCACCATTCACTACGAGTATTTTCATATGCCACCGACATCAGACATACATGCGGGTGACGCTTCATTAGTTTGCAAATCCAGCTACGTGGAAAAATACGAAAACGTAACAGTACCAGAAAACTGTGAAATAACACTTTGTTCGGTTGGTTAATAATAATCGCTGTCTAATAGTACAATATCATCAATGAAGAATTAATTTATTATTCTTCATTGATGAATTATTGTACTATTAGACTGAGAGCGAGTGATCGGCAGGTGAAGGTTTTCACCTCCGATTTCGTTGAACCTCCATCGATTT
The DNA here is from genome assembly GCA_905333045.1 of Lysandra bellargus. Taxonomy (NCBI): domain Eukaryota; kingdom Metazoa; phylum Arthropoda; class Insecta; order Lepidoptera; family Lycaenidae; genus Lysandra; species Lysandra bellargus. The sequence goes on along the minus strand of HG995334.1, from coordinate 2,782,383 downwards.
TCATGAAAATTGGTAAGTAGGTGGAAGATACCCTAAGAAACAAAAGTGACATAGTGCCAACTTGCGCTTTTGCCCTGGGGGTGGATGCCAACCCTTCTCGGGGGTAATTTTTTTTAAATAAAAATAACCTCAGGAATCAATAGACACACAAATTTTAAGCAAAATTTGTTATATAAAGTTTTTTGAATAAAGTAATACTTTCGGAGCTATTAAAGATCATGTTTTTGCGTGAGAAAAATACTTGTCGTAAAGCGGTTTGTCATAATTAACTAAGAATCTATAGGTTTTTACGAAAAATGTGTAATTACCAAAATTAAAGCCAATAAAAAAACAAACCAATATCTACTCTATACCTTCCTATATCCATTCAAAGTGAGCTATAGGTCATTGTATATATATTTTCTTTCGGCGAGTACCTAAGTCTAAGCATTCAAACTGAAATAACGGTAAACCGATGCATTTTATGACATGTACTTCCTGGAAACTTTTTAAAGTGCTAAAAATACCTTTCTAATAAGCATTGCAAAAAGTTAAAAGCATCAAAATTGAACAAGTTATGATAAAAATAAGATGGCACTTTCAATTTTTTTTGGAAAAATCGAAAAATAAAACGTTGGCCATTTCTACAATAATTCAAATTTATGGTTATCTCCAAAGGTTTTTCTTTATTTTAGCATAAGTAATGACCTCAAAATTTTTTTCTTGGTTTAGAATGCTTAGTTTTAAAAACAGAATGATTTAGTAAAATTGAAATTATTCAAATTTTCGTAAATATCATTTTGTTTTGAACATAACTTCAAAAATATTGGACCTTCGTAAAAAATTATAAAAAACGAAATTGGTGTCCATTTTTTAAGAAATCTTTTGATTTTCTTTTGATTTTTATAGGATGAAAAATAACGAAGATAGAGACGTTTAAAGCCTAACTTTTACTGCAAGAAACATGAAATTGGGTCCTTTTAACCCTAAATTTTAATTAAACCAAGGGCTTTAAAAAGTATTGTTCAAATTGATCTTAAAGCTCTTTAAATTACCTTTAAAGTGGTCCATAAATGAACCCGATAACTTAAAAATTGACAGAGCTATTGTAATAAAACAAAAATGTTTTTTTTTTTAATAATTTTGAAGCAGAGATTTGTGATGCAAATATTGTAGAAAACCTGTCAATAGGTACATCTATACTAATATTATAAATGCTAAAGTGTTTTTGTCTATCTGTTACCTCTTAACACCCAAACGGTTCAACCGATTTTTCTGAAATTTAGTATGAAAATACTTTGGGTCTTGGGAATGGATATGGACATAGGATACTTTTTATCCCGAAAAAATGTACGGTTCCAGCGCGATTGCAGGCGTCATATAGTCCTTACTAAATATATGTTAATCTTTTAAAGTCTTTCAATATTCAGAAAGTAAACGAAACGGTAAATGTCGACTCGATAAGAGAGGGGCTTTTATAATGATGTGCGGGATGTGTGTCTATTAAATATTTCAGTCTAGCAGATTCAGCCTTTGCGTCGTTTTTGCATAGAGGGTAGTTTGAAATCGTTGTTCGAATATTTTGGGCTAAATAATATCAATGTTTGAAATATATTAATATAATTTTAAATCTTAATTACTATGAAAAAATATTCGTACTCACTAAAGCTGCTGAAAAACTTAACATAAAAACTTAAAGCTTATTTTTCAGACATTGGGAAGTTTACAGGGGTGAAAAAATTTCGCAAAAAAACTAAATGAGAAATTAATAATAAGTAAATAAACTGAAAAAATTGGGTTCAAAAACATAAACCTATTAAGTTTTTGAACCCAATTTTTACCGTGATTTCGCAATAAAGGGGTACTTTTAGAGGTTTATACTTCAATCTTATCCAATAATTATATCATAAATATTAAACAAACTGTTTATATAATGTAAATATGCGATTTTAAAGTTCAGAAATACAAAAAGTGCTTTTTCACGATTAAAGGGATGGTTGCCATAAGGGTTGAAAAATTATTTAAATAATCTTAAAATATCATGAAAAAAAACATTAAAACATTTATTTTATCGAATTAAACCCAATTAGTTAAGCCAGAATTGTTAAATCTGCATTTTTTTCTATTTTCAACAAAAGGGGTGGATTTCACCCCTAAAATAAAAAAGCGCAATACGAGCGTATGTCACTTTTAAAGTAGAGGGTTTAAAGTACTTAATCCCAAATTTTCATTCAAATCGATGGAGGTTCAACGAAATCGGAGGTTGCATCTGATTTTTGCCTTCATTTACTGTACTATTACAAGTTACAATAAAGTAGCAAACTTTATGTTCATGCCAAGTATACTACCTATTTCATGTGCCGTTGATGCAATGGGCATTCACTATTCCCAATCTGTAAGTCTGCGGAACACTCGCTCTCGGACTATATGATTTGTAGCTTCCACTCTATCAAAAACAATTAAGTTAAATCCGACCAAAAAGGTACAAACTTACTACAGATACTCGTAAGTGATAATGCTTCATCAGAAATCTTTCTTGTTGATATTTGAGTTTATACTAGGTAGTTGCAGATTTTTTACATCTATACTAATATTATAAAGCGGAAGAGTTTGTTTGTTTGAACGCGCTAATCTCAGGAACTACTGGTCCTTTTTGAAAAATTCTTTCAGTGTTAGATAGCCCATTTATTGAGGAAGGCTATTATTTTATCACGCTAAGGCTCGTATTTTTGGTCAGTACTCAAGATGCATCTCGATCTCAAGACACGGTTCAGGCTCTGTGATTGGTCTAAATTTTGACAGCCAACCAATCACAGAGCCTGAACCGTGTCTTGAGACCGGGTCGCATCTTAAGTACTGACCAAAAATACGGGCCTAAGACTAATAGGAGCGAAGAAATAGAGGAAAATGTGGAAAAAACCGGCCAAGTGCGTGTCGGGCCACGCGCAATATAGGGTTCCGTAATACCGCTAGTTTTTTTTTTTTGTGGTCAATGAATGTACATTTATAACGTGTTTTACACTAATTACAACATCATCTCAGTTACTTTCAAAGGAATTTGAACGAAACCTTTATACTTCGCCGAATACATTTTTTTTTAGTTGATCGACTATTACTCAATAACTTATGAAGTCTTCTTAGCCGTGATAGTTTTCCTTTTAAATTCAGCATATTTCCTGCTCCCGTGATTTTTTTTTTTCATTTCCAGAAGCAATCGTTTAGCTGGTAGAAGGGGGGGACACTGGACTCTAACGATTTTTTCCACTTTAAAACTTAATATTTCACAAACGGATCCCAAAATCGGAAAATGATCTATGAATACTCATAATAGTTTTAAAAAACCTATCCAACGACACCCCACACAATGGGGTGGACGCGAAAAAAAATTTTCATCCCCGCTTGATGTGTATGGAAGGTACCATAAAAAAAATATTTTTTTAAAATTTCATGTACCATTTTGTTGCCATCATTAATATGTGCATTCATGCCAAATTACAGCTTTGTAGGTCCTATAGTCTCTGAGCAAAACCGCAGACAGACAGACAGACGGACAGACAGACAGACGGACAGACAGACAGACGGACAGACAGACGGACGGACAGAGCGAAACTATAAGGGTTCCTTGTTGACGTTCCGTACGTTGCTTAAAGCTTGACTGGGGCACTGCTGTGCCCCCAGATAATCTAAGTAAGATCAAGAAAGCTACGCTAAAAGCAGATTGACCCCGGCCATGCTAGAAAGAGTTTAAATTTGCTTTTTCTAAAGCGGGGAAGTCAAGTATTCTGTAGAAAAGTTTCTTGACCCTCCCGAAAATTTATTCGAGATAATCCTTGTTTTGAGTTTGTGTCCCAAAATTTCAAGTTTATGCGACACTTAAAACTTGTATAGCACTAAAAAGTAAAAACCAACCTTTATGGTTCAGATGCGGTAAATTGCCAACACGCAAGGCGCAAGAAAACGGGAATATAGGTACCTAATTGATTTTACACCAATTCATTTTACCCTTGCCGAAGCATGTTGGAAGGCGGCTCAGACAAACTTTGCTTAGGTTTACGTAAGGATCATGTATTGCGGCTAGAACACAGTAACAAGCCACAATTTATGAGCTTCTCTGATGATGCAGTCATAGACTTTAGGCTGTTGTGATAGGTCTGCACGACACGGACAACCGCTGCAGAGTTGCGGTGGGTTTCGTTTATCGTGGGGTAGACGCATTTGCCTAACGAACCCCACATAAGGGCTTATTCCACGTTATTAAATTTAGACGTCCTAATTAAGATCCTAAAAAAAGACTAATAAGAAGCTCTGATTCCACCAATCAGAAACCACACTTTTTCCGATTTAGTACGCTAATTAATAATAATAATAATATCTATGGACGCTTCACACCACGTCAGTCTGGCCCCGTGCTAAGTACCTGAAGAACTTGTGTTACGAGTACCAGACAACGGAAATATGATACACATATTTAATACACATCCATGACCCAGGAACTTTTGAAACTTTTTGTTCCGTCGGCGGGATTCGAACCTGCGACCCCCGGCTTGAGCTGCCGACGCGCTCACCACTGAGCCACAGAGGTCGTCAAATTAGGATCCTAACTTTCTAAATTGTTATTTCACTTGACTAAATTTAGTTACTGAATCAATTAGATGTCTAAATTTAGTAAAGTGGAATAAGTGCTAGACCCCGGCCGATGTTCTTTCTCTGCCGGGGATGCATCAAACGTTCCCCATTTCCCATGAAAAAAAGGCTGTGTTGAACTACAAGATAGATTCAAGTTTAATTTATCCGCCTTTTTTAGGTCCCGTATTGGTACCAGTGCTTAGAACTCAAAGGGCGACTTTAATAAAGATTAAACTGGTTTCAGTTCTTTCATTAAGAGGGCGACTAACCCAAAAAATCAAACATCGTCCTTCTCTCTTCACACTAACGAATCACGCCCGTCTTTCATATGCCAGGTGAAAAAAGACGACGCGGATTCATCGCTAAATTAGTTTTTTCTCAATAACTCGATAAATATACAACATTTTAAAAATCCGCTAGGACGGTTTCTCAATGACATAATTTTATACAATGTGTTAAAATATTAACTTAGTTCAATGCACGGTTATGGCAATAAATGAAAAATTCGTGAAAATTAGATGTATCTTTGTGATTTTTTTCTATCGAGATAAGATATCGTGGTTTTGCTCAGATCGAATTCTTGGAAATATAATGTTGTATCAAATTTTAGAAAACGAAACAATTCGGGGCTTACTTTCAAGTATAAAAATCTACGAATAACAAAACTACATAAAAATCAATTATAAAATCGACAATTTTGGGTTACTCGCCACATTAAGTCCAGAGGGGCTCAATAACTCATCCATGATCCATGATGTACGGTAATCAAAAATACGAATAATATGAACACAAGCCATACCTACTCATAAAAATGTGAAGAGGTGACTTCAATTTTTGTGTCGTGCAAAGCAAAAAGTTATGCTGACGTGCTCATTGTACTGGACAGGTTGTTGCTAGCTCATGAATCGTCACTTTTGTTATTCGTAGATCGTCACCGTAAAAACTTTCTTAACAGAAACCAGACTCGGAGACAACGTAGCCCTCAAGAGGGCACTAACCCCGCACTTAAAACAAGCACAGAGGCTAACAAAGGTCGATTATGCTTTGTGCTGGATCCGCAAAGCAATAGCTATCGGTGAACGGGTACAAAGCCGCGCCTTGAAGAAGAACTCTTGAAGGATCCTCAGACTTATATCACAGGATATATAGAAGCATAGTACTAGTGACAGGACGAAAGTTAAGGACACAAAAGTGTAACCCGAATGATATGTATTTAAAATATGTATTAAGTTAGGGGTTTTCTAATTTGCTATTTTTTTTTTGCATTGACTAAAAATTATCACGCATCCTATTGGCTTAGGCTGGCCGCAAACGCAAATTTTCCATATTCGGAATTCCGTGAGACTAGCGCGTTCGTTTTTTCCACGCTGGAACGCGCCGGCTTGCACTTAAGGGCGCATTTTCATTAGTCGTTAACTCGTGCAGTATACAGCATACGGGGAGCCTATGACAACTAATGGCGCAGTTTGATTGGTCGTGGCATGCATTTTAGAAATCTCCCGCACCCCGCATGCGGGCCCTATCGACCAGTGAAAATGCGCCATAAGGGAGATCGCGGAGGGAGGGCGCGGCCATGCAGAATGTATGTGCGCCGCAGACTCGATCACACAAAAAGTCTGCCGTCTGCGATCTCCCTTAAACATGCGGAATTTGTTCCACTATACATATACATAATTATATATATGTCGCAGTCATCTGGTTCAATCTGCGATTCGATTGAATGCCTAGCGCATTCGTTGAATGACACCATTCAATTAAATGACTCAGCCGAACGTCGATTGAACGATTGTCACTCAACGTCCAACTAGTTAGCGATTTGTAACATAGTCTTTTGAAGATAGCGGACATGAAATCGGTCAGGTAATTGAACGTATTTCAATTTTTTCCCACTGCGGCGCTAATAGTCACTAAAACAAATATGGCGTCAAACAGCTCGCACAGCTGATTAAATTTTTACTTTATTTAATTTTTAGTATTTGTTGTTATAGCGGCAATAGATATACACAACCTGTGAAAATTTCATAAGTCTAGCTATAGCGGTTTTTAAGATACTGTCTGTCCGTTTGTCTGTATGTCTCTAGGCTGTATCTCAAAAACCGCTATAGCTAGCTACTTCTGAAATTTTCACAGATTGTGTATATCTGTTGTCGCTATAAGAACAAATACTATAAATAAAATAAAGTTAATATTTAAGGGGGGCTCCCATACTAGAAACGTGATTTTTTAGCCTTTTTGCTCGTAATCAATAATGGTAACAGCTAGGCACTTGAAAATTTCACAAAATCCTTAATTATATTTGTACTTTAATAATTAATAATAAAATTAAAATAAAGTAAATTTTTGAAGGGGGCTCCCATACAAAAAAAAACACAATTTTTTGTCTACTTTTGCTAAGATAAAAAAAGATATAAACAATGATTTTTTTTTTAATCTCTACTAACGATATTATTAACTATTGCATAGAGAATTTAGAAATATATATTACTTTAGACATTTTTATTATTTTAAATATATTTTTCATGGGTCGAATGTACCCAAATTTGAGATTTTTCGAACCTTTAAAAATTCATATCTTAAAAAATATTAACTTTATCGTAAAACGTCATAGGACCTTTTTTATTGGTATTTCAATAAAGAATATAAAAAAATATCCGGTTGAAAAATAACAATTCCTTGCAATTGTTTAAACAATGTTTGTTTAAACAATATGGCACCGGGTTGCACCATGGCAACATGCATTTATATCATCAGGAGGGCAATTTGAAGAGGATCGCATAAAAAAATTGAGGTGGAATAGTTTTCGGTACTCATGCTCCGACTAGTGCCGGTCTAGTATGCGATTTCCGAATAATTAGTTCCTCGTAGTTCGGGAATTCAAGTGCATGGAATCTAAAATAGAAAATACAGTATTTTCCGAATACAGAAAACCAATTCGGAAATCGGAATCGGAAACGGAAAACGTGTGTATACGGCCGGCCTTATAAATACACTAGATGACGCCCGCAACTTCATTGCGCCAAAATTCGTTTATCGCGCAGGAACCGTACATTTTTCCGGGACAAAAACTATCCTATGTCCTTTCTCGGGAAGAAGTAACAGACAGACAGACAGATAGACGGACGGACGGACGGACGGACGGACGGACAGACAGACAGACACACTTTCGCATTTATAATATTAGTATGGAAGTATGGATTATATAATTATATATGTTACGGGTAATGCTAGAAGGTGGAGTAAACCTAGGTTTAACCGGGTTGACTTAGTATTACCCAAGTCTTTTGGGTAAAGTCCGAATAATAAGAAAAATAAATTTTAACTCGGGCTTTACCCATACTCGCCTAGGTCTACCCAACTCTGGTTGGGTAATGTTAAAAATTTGTCCACATAATTACCTAAATGAATATCTAACATTTATTAAAAACATTTATTATTTAAAAAAACATACAAAGGCAAATATTACGGGAGGTCACGACATTTTTGGTAACGATATCCAAAATGACTTACATTGCATTGACAAAATAAAGAGCAACTCTCTGATGCCAAATATGTCGGTCTGCCTACGTAAAGTAGTTGCGTTCTCTGTATAGGGCGCCTGAAAACCCAGTTATCATGACCAAAAAAAATGATAAGGTAAATGGCTGAGTAAGTTATATTAGGTAAGTACTAGTTGTTCTCATATCAGTAGCGTAAATACTGACCAAATATTCGGTTGCGTTTGAAGCAACGAGCGTTCAAACGTGACTTAATATTGTGACCAAAAAAAAATTATCAGGTAAATGGCTGAAAATTACAAATCGTAAACTGTCAGTACGTACTAGCTTATTGGCACCAAAACTGACCAAATATTTGGTTGCAATTCATAGTTATCGGCGACCTATGTCTGAACGTATATTGTAGTGCCACGACGCGTTATGGTAATCCAGAAAAGGCATGACGCGTTCTCAGCATTTAAAAACAGCCATGACGCGGATTCGTGTTGTGGGCTGTGGCCCTAATGAAAACAACCACGACGCGTTCTGAAGCCAGTTACGCAGGAGTAATTTTATAGCGCCCAAGTGTTTGCGCAATACACAAGAGCACTCTGGTTTCCATGAAACCAGGCCAGTTACGCAGGAGTTATTTTATAGTGCCCAAGTGTGTGCGCAATACACAAAAACACTCTGGTTTCAATGAAACCAGGCCAGTTACGCAGGAGTTATTTTTATAGTACCCAAGTGTGTGCGCAATACACAAGAGCACTCTGGTTTCAATGAAACCAGGTCAGTTACGCAGGAGTTATTTTATAGTGACCAAGTGTGTGCGCAATACACAAGAGCACTATATAAATTACTCCTGCTTAACTGGCCTGGTTTCATTGAAACCAGAGTGCTTTTGTGTATTGCGCACACACTTGGGCACTATAAAAAATTACTCTTGCGTAACTGGCCTGGTTTCATTGACACCAGAGTGCTCTTGGGTATTGCGCACACGCTTGGGCACTATAAAATTACTCTTCCGTAACTGGCCTGGTTTCTGGTTTCATTAAAACCAGAGTGCTTTTGCGTATTGCGCACACACTTGGGCACTATAAAATAACTCCTGCTTAACTGGCCTGGTTTCATGGAAACCAGAGTGCTCTTGTATATTGCGCACACACTTGGGCACACGTACCCAGTATGCGTTTGCCGCGTTTGCCCAGTACGCGTCGTGGCTTTTCTCGATTACCAGAACGCGCGTCGTGGCCGATTCACTTTAATAAGCACAACGCGTTGTGAGCCATTTTTTCGCTCACTGAGCGTATTCGGTCTTTGAGCGTAACATAAATATACTGTGTATATATATATATATATATATATATATATCTTTGAATATGCGTGTGCAGCCATCCTATTAATAGGTTTACATAATAATACCTTTATTAGTTTAAATGTTATTAAATTAAGGCATGTAAAAGGCACTAAGCATTTTGGAGAGTTCAAAGAAACCAGTGGCTGGAGTTGATTTTACTAAGCAACGGATTATACAGAAAATCATTGTTTTTACATAGCCCTTTGTTTCAATTTATTCAATTAATTAATTAAGGTTATATTGTAAATAATAATCTCGCTATGTAAAATATGATACACAATATGAACAAAATATATTTTTTTTATGTCAAGAATTAAAAATTAAAAAATATTTAGTGGAAGAGGGCAGGTCACACAAGATTTTTAGGGTTCCTACCACTATCTGTGGACTGCCCACGTATAGTGGTAGGTCCAATACAATATAAAAATAAAATATACAGGTATTAAGACAATTTAAACTTACTACAGTACATATTACGTTCCTAGACTTTTATATTAATCCTTTGATCATGGAAAAACGGGACACAATAACCTTTCTATTGTTATCGCTGTTGCATGAGACCACGTGGGGCTCGAAGGATTAATGATGAATTTCAAACAAATATTACGTTTCATTTTCATTTCATTAAAAAATGGAATATAAAAAGGAACATTTTTGTCATATTTTAATAGAGATATCACATCATACCAGCCCCTCTAGCATACTCCGACGAGAAAATTTTGTCTACACGTTTTCTCAATGTTTGATGGCTTTTCTCTTCATCTCTATTGACCCTAACATGACATACATTTTTTCTCGTGTAGATCTGTCGTTAAAATCTATCGACATAATGTCAAAAAATGATTTTGACATTATGTCGTTATCGACACACGAGAGTGAGATATCTCGAGATTTTCTCTTTTGCGCATCTTAGGCCAGCTGATTAAGTTTTTTGCTAATACAAAACATAATTTCTAAGGACGTGGGATTTACGTTATGATGCTGCATAAAGATGGCAAAAGGCCATTGTTCAAAATGGTCTATACCAGGGGTTCCCAAGCTGTGCGCCGCGGCGCCCTGGTGCGCCGTGGAAAGGCAAGAGAGGCGCCGTGAGTCGATCATCCATGATTATCCATAACCACAATTAATGTTATAAAATAAAGTTATAATATGAATTGTTATACAAAGCAGGCAGATGATTAAATACCTACTTGTTTATTATTATTTACCTACTTGCTTAACCTAACTATAATTATTATTATTAAAGGTGTTTATTTATGTATGTTTTTGCATCAGCTAGGTGGAGTAGGGCGCCTGTGAATAAATATTGATTTGTAAGTGCGCCGCAGGCTGTAAAAGATTGGGAACCACTGGTCTATACATTACAGGATACAGTTTTTCACTTCCATGAAAAAATTGTATTTGATTTTCTAAAAAAAAACCACAATTACTTAGTTTCCAAACTATTAGAATTTTTAGTATTTTATGTCACAAGTAAGATATATAAAATTTGTGATACAGTCCTTGCCGAGATATTTTAAGCTTTAGCTATCCCTTAAAGGTCTGTTTGGGAAATAATGTGATGATCTAGAATAAGATAATATTTAACTAGGGTTGCCATCCGTCTGGATTTCTCCGGATTTGTCCTAGTTTAAAGGGTGTCCGAGTAGCGTCCGGCAGGGTTTTTGAAAAGTGTCCAAGTAAAATCCGGACACTTGTTGAGAGAAATTAACTTTTTAGTCATGACTCATGCAGCAATAAACGAAAGATAAAAACATGTTAAGCATACACACGGTTTCTTGCACAGACTTTGAGTTAATCAGATTTTTACAAATTCTTGTTGAAAAAGCAAAAATTGGCGAGACGTAAATCGTAATATTAACAGTTTAAGAGGATGTGTCTGGGGAAATAACCACATTTTGGCCAAATGTCCGGGAATTTTGTCGTGCCTGACTGGCGATGGCAATTTAGGTGATGGCAACCCCATATTTAACCCATCAATCCCCAAGTGGCACCCGGCTGTTGCATAACAATTGAAAATATATTGTGTTTGCGATTCCCATGATCGAGGTATTAACTTGAAAACAAACCTCATTCATTGCGTGTAACATAAATTATTTATGCATTGTCTTTATAATTGTAATGATATAAGAGTTTACAGTAAGTTCTACTAATATAAAGTATTTAACTCTTTCGTTCCCAAGAGGTCGCATGCGACCACGAGAACAAAAGATTTCCAAGAATCCGCAATCGGGTATTAAATGAATGGATAAGGATTAAAAATAAAGAAATTATTATAAACAAATTTGCAGTAAAGTATAATTCCCATGGGTCCATGGGGACTACCATAACATAATGTATAAATACCCTTATTGGAATCAAATAGCTGATATCAGTAGCAATAAGAAGTATTATTAATATTACATATTTACTTACCATAAACATTAAATATCTGCTTCGAAAACTTTCCACTTCACATGCATTACTTATTTTCATCACATTCAAGTAGAAAGTGTGCATCAAAATAATTCACTCAACTAAATCACACGGTTCATAATGTACCAGTCTATGTATTAACAATCTTATAATGTTTACAAAGACATCATCACATCAGATTCACTGCCACAGACACATTCTAAAAATACTCAAACACGATAAAACAGTGTGAATGTGTTAAAACCTAAAGCAACACGACTATGACAATGAGTAAATGCAGTGGACAGTGGATCGCGAATCCGGATTAACCACTACGACTCTACTGAACAGTGAACTAGGTGCCGATGTGTGTGACTTGTGACTCTTGTGAGATGCTCGCAAACTCGCAGCGATTATGTGACTCTAAATTAACATTGATAACAAAGAAGTAAAACAAGTCGCAAGTGAAACGGGTGACTAAATACATGGAGTACTTTTTAAGTTACCGAGCACTAATTTTGTTTGCAAACAACGAATATAATGCTTTTCATAAAACAACTACAAAATATAATATTAACCAAAATTGTGAACACTGAATGTGATAATGTTAACTTTGTTTATCCACTCTATAGCGTAGAAAAGTTGTAACAATAGCACTTTTAACGATGTACGTTAGAATTTGTAAAGTTATTTTAAAAAATTTGCGATAAAACCCAATAATTTTCTAGTTAGAAATTACGATTTACAAAAGTACTTTTCACTGCACTCCAGTCCAAAGACAAAAATATTAGACAAACTTCTACTACTGTAGCCTCTAGGGTTGTCCGCCTTGTAAAAAAATTATCGATAATATTATAATAAGTTATGCGCTTAATCCATTTCACTAAATTAAGAAGTTCTAGCTAGGATCCTAAAAAGCTTCTTATTCCACTTGTCCTAATTTAGTAACTAAATCAGTTGTGACCTCGCGGCGATTTTGGCCAGACGTCTTCTTAATGGCTCCAGTTATGTCAAAGCAACAAAAAATTGGTCTTCTCATAAGTAGGCTTAGCTGTTGGCTCAATGAAAATCAAAATAAAAAAGTGTGTCAGCTCCGACGCACGACTGAAGTTTACTCCTTAAGTACGAGTATCTAACCATACGCAAAAAGAGTTTATTCAACTGAAAAAAGAATAATATAATATGAAATCAGATGTTCCGTCAATATTATCTACACCCCTTTCTGCCATAGTTATTTCAAAATATTTTTTTCTCAATTCTAAGGCCAGAATCGAATAGAGGAGAAAATCCAGGAAGATCAAGCCGAAGAAACTCATATCCAGGACAAATAGTTGCCGAGTTACAAGCATTCAAACTTTGACATTGACAGCTCGGCAACTGTCAAACGTCGAACAAAAGCGGCCATAACTCAGCTTCCAATAGGCCTAGAGGAACGGGGTTTCTTCTAACATCAAAGGCAACACCTCGGCTACCCCCTCCCTGAATTTGAACTAAATCAGAGACATCATTTTTTTCTAAATTCTAAGGCCAGAATCAAATAGAGGAGAAAAATCCAGGAAGATCAAGCCGAAGAAACCCATATCCAGGACCAATAGTTGCCGAGTTACAAGCATTTAAACTTTGACATTGACAGCTCGGCAACTGTCAAACGTCTTACTAAAGTAGCCATAACTCCGCTCCCAATAGGCTTAGAGGAACGGGGTTTCTTCTAACATCAAAGGCAACACCTCGGCTACCCCCTCCCTGAATTTGAAATAATTATATTATTATATAATTATATTATTTTATATAATATTATAACATAATTATATTATTATTATATAATTATATAATAATATAATTCTATTATATTATTATATGTATAATTATGCTATTTTATATAATATTATATTCCGATAGGTATATTACCTTTATGGTCTTAATACACTCACAGCCAAATTAGAAAGTTTCCGTCGTCCAAAAACGTGACACATTTTCGTTACTTGTTAGTAAGTTTTACCCCTCGGATTTTTCTCATACCGGGCGCCTTATATATGAAAATCGATTCTTAAGGAGTAAACTCCAATAAACTCCAATTATATTATAATATAATTATATTATATTATTATATAATTATATTATTTTATATAATATTATATTCCGATAGGTATATTACCTTTATGATCTTAATACACTCACAGCCAAATTAGAAAGTTTCCGTCGTCCAAAAACGTGACACATTTTCGTTACTTGTTAGTAGGTTTTACCCCTCGGATTTTTCTCATACCGGGCGCCTTATATATGAAAATCGATTCATAAGGAGTAAACTCCAATAAAAGGTGAAAAAGATGGTTGAAAGAATTTTTGCTCCACGAAAAATTATGAATTATGAACTTTCTGAACTACTTGGAACCAGCAGACTTTAGAAATTACCTGCGAATGGATTCCAGATCATATTATAACATAATAAAATACAGATTTAGCAGTTCCCACTACAGATAAAAGGTTAAAACCATCTGACAATACTGATTTAGTCATTCAGAAGCCACATTTTTCCGATTTAGGATCCTAGCTTTTTAAATGTTATTTCAGTTGACTAAATTTTTTAGGATCCTAGCTAGGACTTCTAAATTTAGTGAAATGGAATAACTATGTGTGTATACGGAACTATTTAAAAAACAGTATTTTATTTGTATTTACTGCGTTTTAATCTGGAATCACAAAAAAATCCTTGCAGCAAGGGATTTTACTGCGATTTATATTGCAATAATGTCTTTTTGGCGGTAAAATGGGACAGTTACTGCATTTTCAAAAAACTTTATGGTTAAAAATAAAATACTTCCATTTAACGTAGGATAATGTGAGTAAGCCAGAAATAAAGAGAAAAAAATGTAGATTTAGAATATATCAAAAACGGAAAATCACAAAAATGCGCCTTACTGCGCTTTAGTGATTGCACGGCAGTATTGCTGAACCCTAGTTGGCAACTCTCTGAGTCGGCCATTTGTAAAAGAAGAAGAAGAAGAAGAAAACAAACATAGTAGTACTAGTAGTGCTGCCAAGTTAGTGGAATTTCACTAGATCTGATGGTTTAGACGTGCCTTTCGGCGGGAAAAAATTGGTTTTAGTGGCTGGTGGATTTTTTAGTGGATTAGCTTAAGTTAGTGGTCAGCATGGACGATAAACCACTAGTTTTTTTTAATTATTTTTCTGTCCTGAAAGGTTATGTCATCTTTAGTTATGTACCTACCTAAGTAATGTTCTCCTTTTTGTAGTATGTACTTTTCTCATAATCTATATCTTTAAACGAGAAATTCTTGTATGGATGCACCTAAGTTTAACCACCAGTGTGCGGCTGTACCTAGTTCTAGCCGCTATAATGAAGGCTAAACCTAGTTGTAACCGAAGATAAGTAGGATATACCTAAGTTTAAACGCATGTGGAGGGCTGCACCTAGTTGTAGCCGGGTAAAACTAGGTGTAGCCGCACTTCAGCTATTAGCCGTAACATAGATATAATTGGAATCTCGGAATCGGCTCCAACGATTTTTATTAAATTTAGTATATAGGGGGTTTCGGGGGCGATAAACCGATCTAGCTAGGAATCATTTTTAGAAAACGTAATTTTATTCGTGTTTTATCGAATACCGGGCAAAGCTCGGTCAAATAGCTAGTAATAATAATACTTAGCGTTGTTGCTGTTTTATTTTCAAATTATATTCTGGTAGGTAGTAGGTAGTTGTCTTTACGTTATTTAGTGGAATTCTGGTGGTTTGAGGGGCCATTTAGGTTTTAGTGGTTTCTGGTGGTTTACGCTGCCGCATTTGGTGGGTTGGTAAAAATAAAGTTGGCAATACTGAGTACTAGTATACCTATTCTGAATTTTCTGATTTATGTACAAAGAGGATGTAAGCTGTATACTACGTAACAAGAGCAGGGCTTCATAACGTTATCGAATAACAGAAAAAATATCGTTACGTACCGTTATTTTCATAATGGTAGCCAGATAACGTTATTTTTTTAACGATATCTAGTAAAATAACGTTATATTTACCGTTATTATTATAACGTTATTTTTTCGTTATGGCATAACAAAATAATAACGTTATAATAATAACGGTAAATATAACGTTATTTTCTGATATCAGGTATGCGATCGTGCACGGTGCACTAAATCTCACTCATATTTAAAATGTAATAAGCGTTCTCTGTGAAAATACAAAGAAAAAAATACACCTTAAAAGCGTGATTACGTTTAGAAAATTTTCCCGCCTGTCATGACTTTCTTGACGGACTATAACGTTATCAAATAACATATATTTACCGTTATAAATCCTATATAACGTTATAATATTTACCGTTATTAAATACATTTATAACGTTATTTCTAGTATCGGTTAAATTTTCATAACGTTATCTATGCCCTTGAAGCAATAACGTTATGAAAAAATAACGTTATTTGAAGCCCTGAACAAGAGGTCGGACTTAGAAGAAAAAAAATAAACATCCGTTATTTTTTTTTAATTTGAAACTAAGCTAGAAATTTTTAAGTGCCAAACCTTTCACTCTAAACGTACCAAAAATTAAAAAAAATAAAATAAAAAAGAAATAAGCTCAAATAAATGTTTTATTTCAATAAAAAATATTGTACATAGTTAAATAAATAGGCTAATAAGGTAAATTAAACAATAAAACAGATTTAATCCACAAGCTTTTGTTGATTTCTATTAATAATATTACAGTACAGTTTTATGTATTTTATTTATAAATATATTAGAATAGCTGTCTATGCTACTCTACTAACTACTTGATTGGCTTATACAGTAAACTCTATATAGGGAGGGGATTAAAGCTGCGCGTCCACCAGGTCGGAATCGGGACGTACGGTGCGGACGGCGCGTCGTGTAGTCATATATTTGTCAGGCGCAGAATGACGTTCCAGCACTTCTACTGCAGTTCACAGTAGTCAATACCATAAATAGTAAAGCAACAAATCCATCCGCTGCGTACCTACGCTCCGATTCCGATCGAGTGGACGCGCACCTTTATACATACACACAGCACACTTAAGTATCATTACTTTGTTTTGTTACACCCTGTATACGACAGCTGAAATCTATCGCGTGGGCTCAGGCCAGCTGCATACCACCTCACGTCTTGATCAGAGGATTTTTCCTTGGTGGCCGTACCACTCATAATCATAATCCCATACCTTCCTTCTCCTCCTAAAATCTCCATTACAGCTATTGCTTGCAGACTAAAATGTTGCAAACTAGTATAGGGACCTAAAAATCTGAAATTAATGAAACATTTTTCATTTACTACATTTCCATACAGTTTACATAAATTATTAAGTATACTTATCAACCTTATGTATTATTACAATAAAACAATATACACATTTTAACATTTTCCAAATTAACTGCATACTGATATACATTATAATATTTTCTATGAAATAATAATCTATCTTTTTCATATTAATATAGTTTATGTTGTAAATTAATGTACAAATATGCAAATAATACTACGACATACTTTGTATTAGAACATGGTATGACATAGTTATGTGTTGCTTCAGTTTATCAATTTACGGTTACATTTACATTTTACAATGGCTTACCTTTCGTTTTTCATTAATTAATCCACTTAATTTTCAATTTTTGTATGAGTTGCTACAAAATAATTTTCACAAAATGAAAATCGAACTTTGAATTTTAAACTCCTTCGTCTTTTTTCTGATGTAGTTTATATTCTCTATGGTCTTTTTTATCAGCCAATCACTGTCGACCTTGCACAGATTAGCTGATTTCGTTTAGTAGCTACGTTTAAATTTGGAACCCAAATTTTTTTTGCTCGGGAATTTCATCCACCTGTTTATGTATTTATAAATTGATTTAAAATCAACATTTTGTTTTTACTACATTAAAAATAGTAATACTAATACTTAGTAGTAGTTGTTATCTGTAATTTGTGGTAGTATTTCCAATCCATTATGTTGTGGTTTCACCATAAATTATTAAACAAAGAGCTAGCTTATAGCTAAATACGTAGTATCCCTTAGTAGTCTGTGATAGCTAAGAACTTTTAGTTTATGCACAAGAGAAAGTTAAAATAATACAAGTTTGGAAATAAACTACATCAGCAATGTATACTTTTAAACTTCTTGTATGTTATTTTCTACACAAATGCCTTGCTTTAACCGATATATCCGAAAATTCTTTTGGACTTAACAACAACGGTTTAATTGCTGCTTTCGGAGACTTCAATTCTGATGAATTAACAGACACCTTCGTTATAAACGGCTCAAGCATTGAAGTGCTTCTGGCTCACGACAAAGAACCCTTTTTACGACCGTCTCCATATGCTTGTAATCTGGATGGTTTAACTATAACTAGTGTTGTACCAGGAGATTTTGATGGTGATGCTTACATGGATATACTTTTGACGACTCAAGCTCCAAATGTTATTTCAGACATTCATGATGTGAGGATATTGTGGGGTGGAACACCTAGCCTAAATTGCTCCGATGCTCTTACAGTGAAAACAACTACAATTGGTCAACCGGTTGTTCTCGATTACAACAGAGACATGGTCATAGATCTCTTTGGCGTCAATTTAAAAAAGAAAAGAGTGTTTTGGGTGTTTGATGAGAGCCGTTCCACTCCAAAAGAACATGTGATGACTGAGGAGCTTTCAAAAGAAATAAAACTTCCACATTCACATGCATTTTTGGATGTTAATGATGATAATGCAGCTGACCTCTTAGTTACTACAAAATTAGATGTTGAAATTTGGTTAAATGAGCAGTCAGGTTTTCAATACAACAATAGCATAGAGCTCCTTGTTGGCTATGCTACTATCTATGGTCAAGCACTGTTTATTGACGTAGCTCTTTCTGGCCAATTCTACTTAGTGCTACCCGTGTGCTGTGACATTGCCTGTAAAAACAGCACAATTCTTATTTATGATAATGAGAAATGGAATGATTTACAAGTTGACTTTAATGATGGAAAAGGAACGCTGTGGAGATTCGTACCCCCCAGAAATGAGACATATCTTGACACTATAACAATGAGAAGTGGAGATTATAATATGGACGGCTACCCTGACATCCTTGTCACCTTATGCCCAGTAACTAGCGATGATACATCAGTACTTCTGTTGCACAATGTTGCCTGTAATACACCAGGCTGTAAATTTTCAAGAACATTTGTGGTGCAGTGGGGAAAATTTATAGCCTTAGAAAAAAATATTGTTATGGCAACATTTTATGATTTCTACATGGATGGTGTTCTGGATCTTATTTATGTTCAAAAGAATAAGACAACCCAAAAATATGTAATGAAAGCATTCAGAAATGAACTGGAGTATGATACCAACTTTATCAAAGTCATAGTGGTGACTGGTTTGAGCAACAAGAAAATTCCTACATATAATGGAACATTACTAACAAGAAAGCTAACATTTGGTAAGACTAATTACTCTTTTAATTTTTGAATTATTGTACTATTATGTACTTCTCAAAAATGTAGTTAAAGTACCAAAAAAATTAACATCAAGTGATGTGCTAACCTATACGCTCAATAAACTCATTTGCTCAATAAAGTGTTTGATATTGTTTGTATTACAGGAACAAATCTACCAGGACCGAAGGTTGGATACAACACTTGGTCTCAGGAAGGAACATACAGGACGGGAGTTTGTGCACAGTTACCACAGTCTGCTTATTTTGCTCTACAGCTACCATACTCCTTGTTTGGTCTGGACAGAACTCCCAATTTTGTGGACACACTCACTGTCGGCTTATCAGGATATTCTAAAAGTTGGACACAGATTATTCCCAACTCTCAAATTGTATTAATTCCTGCTCCACCTAATGATCCGTCGCAATGGAAAGCCCAGTTATTTGTGACACCGAGTAAATTAATTCTCAAAAGTTTGTCTGTTCTAACTGCAATACTAGTTATAATAATAAGTTGTGTGGGTTATCTACACTGGAAAGAAAGAAACGATAGAGACGATATCATAGAAATAGACAATAAGACTGTAAATATTTAGAATAATATAAAGTAGTAACTAGTAGGTATTAAAAAACTAATAATATATATATCTGTGATCAATTTATTAAGTTTGAGTGTTTATTGTTAAATAGGGTGTATGTGTATGTTCATGGGCGCAGGCAGAAGTAATTTCCAAGGGGTGCAGATTTTAGTTTTCTTTCTTTTCTTTTTACTTTTTACGAACAACAGTGACTGTCTATTTACGTCAATAGAATACATTTAGGGCCTTATCACACTGGCGATTAGCGAGCGGTTTGAAAGCGACGCGACTGCCCAGCGCGCACGCCGTGATTGCGCGACGTGCACGCCGCGACAGCGCAGCGTCGTCGCGGCGTGGCGTGGACGCCATTTTGTACACTCGTCTAGGGAGTGCACACTGACACTCGTCATACGAGTGTACAAAATGGCGTCCACGCCACGCCGCGACGACGCTGCGCTGTCGCGTCGCTTTCAAATCGCTCGCTAATCGCCAGTGTGATAAGGCCCTCAATGCCGAAACATTACGAATTATGTAATGTGGGTAATAGGGTTACAGACGGCTTTTTAGGGTTCCGTAGTCAACAAGGAACCCTTATAGTTTCGGTCTGTCTGTCCGTCTGTTCGTCTGTCTGTCTGTCCGCGGTTTTGCTCAGAGACTATAAGACCTACAAAGCTGTAATTTGGCACAATATATTAATGATGCCGACAAAATGGTAAGTATATAAAATATTAAAAAATATTTTTTTACGATACCTCCCCCTACACATCAAGTGGGGTTGAATTTTTTTTCGCGCCCACCCCATAGTGTGGGGTGTCGTTGGATAGGCTTTTTAAAAATATTATTAATATTCATAGATCATTTTCCGATTTAGGGATCCATTTGTGAAATATTAAGTTTTAAAGTAGAAAAAATCCAGGTCCAGTTCAGGAAATGTGAAAAAATTCACGGGAGTAGGAAATATGCTGAATTTAAAAGGGAACTATCACGGCTAAGAAGACTTCATAAGTTATTGAGTAATAGTCGATAAACTAAAGAAAATGTATTCGGCGAAGTATGAGGGTTGGACCTCATCTGGCAGCACGGAATCGCCTTTTTCCGTCGCCCTTTCTCTTTCTGTCGCTTAGAACTGCCATTTGCTAGACCGAGACAGAAAGCATAATGCGATAGCCTCGAGGATTCCGCCGCGTGCTATCGCATTATGCTTTCTGTCTTAGTCTAACAAATGGCAGTTCTAAGCGACAGAAAGAGAAAGGGCGACGGGAAAAGGCGATTCCGTGCTGCCAGATAAAGGAACTTTTCGTTCAAATTCCTTTGGAAGTAACTGAGATGATGTTGTTAGTAGTGTAAAACATGACATGTTCTTGGAAGTTACATTATTGTCCTGATTATTAAGTATGCTTTACAACATTAAAATGCCAGATGATTCAGACAGCTTGGTGGTTACAATAAAATGGTTTCCCTTTGATACTGTATGTATTGGCTCCTCTACAACAGTGGCCAGCGCTGGGCGATCGAATGGCGCATGCGATGGCCATCCAATGGTCGCAAATCGCAATGCCTCTACATCATGATGGCCGTGTTCAGTTGTCTACAAATATTTACTAGTAATCTGTGTTCAGTTGTGATCTAAACGTCGTTCAAGATGGACGTGTAAGCATTAGCCATTGCGGCAATGCAAAACGTGCATTTTTAATAATTTATGACTTCACCAGATGACCCGGTGAACTTCGTATCACCTCCCTCCTAATATGAACCTTCTCTTGAATTCTAGGAATAATTATTTTGAGACTAAAATTAAAATAATGGTTCATGGTAGTGATGATGATGACAATGATGAATGTAATAATAGCATATTATTATGCTTTGCGTTCTTAAAACAACGCTGAAACTCCCAAACTTGCATCTTTAAAAAGTAAGGAGTTATGTATATTATAATGTAAAAGCTATAATAATTATTGTAAAGTTTCATTAAAATCTGTTCAGTAGTTTTTGAGTAAAAGAGTAACAAACATCCATACATCCATACAAACTTTCGCCTTTATCATAATATTATTATATTTTCATTCATTATGAGATCACGTACTCGTCATTTTGAATGAAATTCGTAAATTGTAATAAGAATTACGACGTCCTCACTCGACCGCGGTCAGGCACCGATTGTCGTATCGCCAACGTGTAGAGCCGTACCGCCATCGCTGGGCCATCATCCTTTGATGTGTGGCCGAAAAACCGACACCGCCGCCATTCCACGGCCATCGCTGGCGCCATCGGCCATCCTACGCCACTACGTCCTCCCCATGCTGGCCCATCGTGATGGTCCACTACTGGATGGAAACATTTTATAGCAATCATATTTTTTAAATGTTGTAACTTGTCGTAAATGTAATATACGGACAATACTTCAAAAATGGCCACGTGTAAGGGGGGTATTACATTATCATTTCAAAAATGATTATTTGATTACATTATCATTTATATTGAATCATTTATAGGATCATATATTATAGGATCCAATCAAAAATGATTATTTGATCAAATAATCATTTTTGATTGGATCCTATAATATATGATCCTATAAATGATAATGTAATACCCCCCTTAGGGACGTTTGTTCTAAAATTCCCGTGTGTAAGGGACATCATCTCCTAAACTATTATGTTTATTTAGGATTACTTGAGTTATCGATGTAAGTAATGTAATTTGAAACAAAACTGTCTAGAAATTATTTTAATAGGTCGTAAAACGAAAGAGTTATGCCAGTTAGAAAATAAGAAAAATGTTTTTTTGTTCTCCTGTAAAGTCGGGGTTTGTCCCTTACCACATTTGAAATTTCCACCGTCGATGTTATAAATGTACATTTATTGACCATACAAAAAATTTCAAAAACTAGCGGTACTACGGAACCCTATATTGCGCGTGGCCCGACACGCACTTGGCCGGTTTTTATTTTAATTCCTGTTGATCCCGAGATTCCCAAGGGGTGCAAGTGCACCATCTGGCACCCCCCTGCCGGCGCCCATGTGTATGTTATCATATTTATAAACTTGTGTTATAAGAACAAATTGAGTTAAGACCCCTTATTAATAAAAAAATAAAAATATTGTATTTTTATTATATTGTCACGTGCTTGGGTTCGTTGGATTCGGAGAGAAAGACCTGGTGACTCTCTTGAAGACTTCATTCACAAACACTAGCTCACACAAATCACTAAGTCCAAACACTAAGCACTAAGTCGAAACACTAAGCACTATCACTGTCACTCACTATTGATCACTTGTTCTCACTTCGAAGTCGCCTTGATGATCGCTTGTATCAAACTGAACTCCGGCTGGACTGTCTGCGACTATTTATACGGGCCGGATCGAATCTCAGAAAATTCCGGAACATCCCAGAATAAACCCGATATGCGTAAACAAGTATGAGATATTTCTAGAAATTACTCGTAGGGACCCCTAGCGCCATCTAGTATCGAATAGGGGATTTATGTTGCCTGTGTTCCCTTGGTAAGTTCCACTGCTTCGACGCCAGATGGCTCTGTGTGTCCGTAACAATATTATTGTTTACTAGATGACGCCCGCAACTCCGTAGCGCCAAAACTCGTTTATCGCGAGGGAACCGTGCATATTTCTGAGATGAAAAGTATCCTATGTCCTTTCCTGGTACTCAAAGTATATCCATGCCAAAATTCAGCAAAATCGGTTCAGCGGTCTGGGGGTGAAGAGGTGACAACAGAGGGACAGATAGACACACTTTCGCATTTATAATATGGGAGTATGGATGTGTTTACGATTTACTATAGTAACCAACAGTGACAGAACATTGTGTAACTATAACATCTGTGGCTTCTTACAGACGAACGGCACGTGTCGGCGGCAGCCGTGAGTTTATGACGCTTGCAGCTGCAGGGGCCTACCACGACCTTTCCTAAAACTATAATGTTTCCAGAACACTTTGTTGTAAGATTACAATAACATTACCGTTATAGTCCGTACTCACTTTTCAAATATAATAATTTTAAGTTCTAAAAAACAGTAAAAATGCAAAACATTGTTAAATCCGCTGTGAAATATCTTAACTTTTTTAAGATTGCTAGTTTCATGTTAAAGTAATATTGCTCATCTGTCAAACGGTGTCGCCAGTCGCTTAGTAGAGGTGGTGGTAAGCCCCCAGTTCTAACGTACCTCCTAAAGGTAAGCGTCCACAGGTCGGTATCGTACGCAACGGACGTCTCGCATCAAACGGATAATTTTTTCATAGTACTTCCACTGTATCGGCAGCGTACGGATTACCGACTAGCCTAGTAAATGAATGCTCAAAACCGGCCAAGTGCGAGTTGGACTCGCCCATGAAGGGTTCCGCATTAGCAATAAGGTTTATTTCTATAAAATTAAAAGGTTTTGATTTATTTTTATATTTTAGTTGATTTAATAAAAGTTAAATTAAGGTTTACCATTTATGACGTATAAAAAAACTACTGGTTAGATCTCGTTCACACCAATTTTCGTTGATAGTTTTTATAATAATGTACATCACATATTTTTTTTAATTATCATGCCCCTACTTTAGAAGTTAGAGGGGGGGACACACATTTTAACACTTTGGAAGAGTCTCTCGCAAACTGTTCAGATTAGAAAAAAATGATATTAGAAACCTCAATATGATTTTTGAAAACCTATCCATAGATACCCTATACGCATAGGTTAGACGAAAAAAAAATTTTTTGTTTCGGTTGTACCTATGGGGATCCCTAAAATTTTTAATAATTTTTCCATTTTTGTATCAAAATCTTAATGCGGTTCGCAGACTACACCTACTCACCAAGTTTCAATAGTATAGCTCTTATAGTTTCGGAGAAAAGTGGCTGTGTGTGTGTGTGTGTGTGACGGACGGACAGACAGACAAACAGACATGACATGACGAAGGGATCCGTTTTTTGCCATTTTGGCTAAGGAACCCTAAAAAGGGGGTGTGGACTGTGGATGGAAAAGTCAAAAGCAGAAATTTTGACTTAGGATTTAGGAACTTTGGACTAATTTGAAGATAACATATATGTTTTATTTAACATATTGTATGTTATCTTCAAATTAGTCCAAACAAAGCTAGTCGGTAATTGGCGCGTTGCCGATACAGTGGACGTAAAAAAAATATCCGTTTGATGCGAGACGTCCGTTGCGTACGATACCGACCTGTGGACGTTTACCTTTACGCGGTATGTCACAACTGCAAGCGTAATAAACTGTCGAGTGTTGACGACTGCTGCCGACACGTGTCGCCGACTGCCGCCAACACGTGTCGTCGCCTGCTCTGTGTCGACGCGCTCTGTTTTGGTTTTTTTATTAGTAACAGGATAGTTTCTTTCTTTTACTAATACTGAAAATAAAATACTAAAGTTTTCATATTATTTATGTAATTAGGATGAGCTCAACTACTTTCTTAATTTAAATAGTAATAATTGTGTAACCTTTAGAGGCTAACTAGAGGCCAAGAGCCACTGTGGTAAGAATGTAGTACATTATAAAAAAAAAATATCACTTCATATGGTGTAAAGGTGATAAAAATTATGATAATATTAAAATTTAATTGCGAGATTTGTGCTTGTGCTTCTTATCCTTTTTCTTTTCTAGTTTCTCTAGTTTCCTGGAAAAAAGAGATACATATTATAATTACAATAATTAGACTAAACACAAAAAATATATAAGTTTTTACAGAGTAGAATAAAAAATTCTTACTTTAACAGTTTCTTCTTTTGTTTCTTGGTAAGTTGACTTATCAGGTCATTTTCAGTGTAAGTAGATGTGTCATTATCTTCAATTTTTGTTGCTGCCAGAGGCATGGCTCCCGGCTTCATGACCAATCCTGAGTCCCTCATGTGCTGCATCAGTGTTGGTACATCAGGTTTTTCCTCCTCTTCTTCTGGAGCAGACGTGGATGCCTGAAGAGCTCTGGCTTCACTCATCGACAGAGAGTACATTGAACACTCTTTGTCTGAAAAATAAAATTTCAAACATTAACAACATAGTAACAAAAAGAAAAAACTGAATATTAATACTGTACTCGGCGAAACATGGCAGTAGTGTTCATTGACTCCCCGTCAAAAACTTGTCATTTTCTATATACACTATACAGTTCGACAAGGCTATAGATGAATATGTCAATGAGCGCTGCTGTTTTTTTTTTAATGAAATAAGGGGGCAAACAAGCAAACGGGTCACCTGATGAAAAGCAACTTCCGTCGCCCATGGACACTCGCAGCATCAGAAGAGCTGCAGATGCGTTGCCGGCCTTTTAAGAGGGAATAGGGTAATAGGGGAGGGTAGGGATGGGAAGGGAAGGGAATAGGAGAGGGTAGGGAAGGGAATAGGGTAGGGGATTGGGCCTCCAGTAAACTCACTCACTCACAACTCGCAAGCGCTGTTTCACGCTGGTTTTCTGTGAGAACGTGGTATTTCTCCAGTCGAGCCGGCCCATTAGTGCCAAAGCATGGCTCTGTCACAAAGCAAGTATGGTTTAAAGTAATGGTAAAGGAGAACTGTCAAAAATGACGTTTTTGTATGATAGAAGCGTTAGGGTGCATTTTCATTAGTCATTAACTCGTGTGGTATACAGCATACGGGGAGTCTATAACAAGTAATGGCGCATTTTGATTGGTCGTGGCATGCGTTTCAGAAATCACCCGCACCCCGCATGCGGGCCCTATCAACCGGTGAATGCGCCATTAGTTCGATTTCTCGCCACATTCATAAGCAGCCCTGTCAAAGTGTAAACCATTGACAGTGAAGTGTCAGATGTTGTCAATTGCGGCTTTGTTATACAAAGCCATCATCAAGCCAATATGGACATATGACATCCAACTGTGGGGCACTGCAAGCAAAAGTAATCTGGCCATAATACAACGTTTCCAGAATAAATGTCTGAAAACAATAGCTAATGCACCTTGGTTCATAAGAAACTCTGAGATACATGATTATTTAAGCCACCATTAATGAAGAGGTATCTAAATACATACAAACATACAAGAAAAGACTAGAAAATCACACCAATGAACTTGCTAGGGACCTGCCGGCCTAAGATACGCAGACGAGAAAATCTCAAGATATCTCACTCTCGTGTGTAGTTATATTGTCGATAACGACATAATGTCAAAATCGTTTTGTCATGTTAGGGTCAATAGAGATGAAGAGAAAAGCCATCAAACATCGAGAAAACGTGTAGGCTAAATTTTCTCGTTGGCGTATGCTAGAGGGGCTGCTAAAGGATCACAACATAAGAAGACTGAAACGTCTGCATATACTAGACCAAAGAGAATAATTATTCTAAAGTAATAAGGAGCTGAGTGTTCAGTGGAACACCTCTCATAAAAGTGACTAGCAATGAACACACCATCTGATAATGGCTAGTGAGAGCCGATAGCAGATATAATAGGAAAAAAAAATGCGGCTTTGTAAAGAAAATGTCAATGACCGCTACCGCCATGTTTCGACGAGTACAGTATATTATTATTGAATGTTATTTTTACAGACCTGTGTTAATATGTCCCCATTTGTGGCACTTGATGCATCTTACATTTCTGACCAATATGCCAAACGGTTGGTCTCTGATCTCATTGTCACCTTTACAGTAACTCTCTCTTGGAGCATTGTACTTTCGTTGCCACTCAAATTTGTACTCTGGTTCATTATCTTCGCGTTCCCTCTCTTTTTTCACACCAGGTGGAGGTTCATACATAAAGTTGAGGCTCAATTTATCCTTGCTATCCTTGCTTAGTAGGGCTCTGCAAATAAAAGGACATTTTTATTAGCTTATAACCTAAGAAACTACATGTTTTAAATAATGATATATAATCCCTCGATTGTGGAAAAAAAGAGACACAATAGATTTGTATTGTTATCGCTAAAATAAATACTTATTGAGTATTCCCAATGCTAATTAATCCTTCGAGCCCCATAAGAGCATTGGTGATCGTGACAACGATAGAATACAAAAGCACTTCCAAGAATCCGCGATCAAAGGATTAAAAGATACTAAGATCATCAGATCCTGACTAAATATTGTGTAGCTTTAATTTTTATGAATTTATAGTTAGTATTATTGACTATTTTATAGTTAGGTTAGCAATTTTTATCTAACAATTAAAAATTGCTACCCCTTCCTAACTATTAAATTCGTGCAGATAATAATTATGTAGAAATTATTTACTTGTTTTCATGAAGCTCCTGTTCTTTCTCATACTGAACTCTTAGTTCCTCTTGTTTCTTCTTATAGGCATCAGATTTTTGTTCAGCCATCCATACCTATAAGTACACAAACATTAAATTTGCTTAAAGACTGAGGCAATCCAAGGCAAATCATTGTAAAATTACCCATTTTACTTACTCTTTTCAAGTTATCTCTAGACGCAGGATGGAAGAATTTTTTGCACATGTAGTTATTAAATCCTTTTCCCATTTTTGAAATGTATTTAGTATGTATTTAGAAACAACAGTAAAGCTGAATAAAGTAAAATATTATAATATTATGAGCTCTCGTTAACTTTCAACCTTCGATGTCTTGATGAAAATTATTAGAATTTTACTATTCCTAGAACACACAAAACATTACACTATTTGCAACTCAAATAGTTATACACTGCGACATAAATAATTAGTCAATAAGTCAATAGGTTTGTATTGTAAATAATGTGTACGGTATATTTTCCAGATATACGCCTCTACGCCTTTGCAAAAAAATATGCAAAGTACCTAGGCAGTAGGCAGTGTTGCAAAAGTGATAATTCAAAAATCGGGCAAACTTCTCGGTGATTATCGAAAGAAAACGGGAGATTTTTTTTCAAATAAAACAACAATATTTTACGCTATTAATTATTAAAGTATATTATTAAAAACATATAGATACATTAAAAATGGCAAATTATTCATTTTCATACCACTTTTTGGTTGCTATTTTTGCAAACATTCTATAAAATTTTGTATTTTCTTCGCTTAATTCCTGTAGGTACTCGTTCTTGGACTATTACATGAATCATCGGAGTCGGACATCGTCACATATAAATGGACTTAACAATTAACACAATTTAAACTTTCTTTCTTTCCATGACAACCGTGCGGGTGAACGAAAAACATTTCAGACCATGTAGAGGTTTGAAATGTTCAGTCGGTAATCGGTATCAACCACCAATTGTTATTAAAAGGGACAACAGTCAACACTATACTGAGAAATGAGATGTCCCACTTCCCAGTATAGTATAGCGCTGTCTCTTTCAGTTGGGGAATCCCCTTACCAAAGAGAAAATAATTTTTACTCCGTTTAGTACCTACCAGATAATCTTCAATGTTCTCGTCTTGAGAATGCAAAATAGTACTATATTTTAAACATTTGTTGCATACAATGTAAAAATCGGGAGATAGGACAGTTAAATCGGGATATCGGGAGGGAGATGCCAGAATCAGTAGATCTCCCGATTAATCGGGAACTTTTGCAACACTGGCAGTAGGACCTACTGAGTAGGTACCTACCACAGATTACTAGTTACCGTAATTTGTGGTGAATAGGGATCCAAGGACGAATAGGGATAAAACCAAGAACCGTTTTCAACATAAAAAATTTGTTGCCATTTCATTGCTTTTTTAAATATATTTTTTTTAAGGTAATAGTAGAATTCTTTGCAGTTTTGATGGCAACACTAAACATGTGTGAAATTAGCCACAAGTTGTCAAAAAACACTTTTCAAAATAACTCCTCGAAGCGCCAGTTTGCACAGGAAGAATAACTTTGCTCTGTCATTGAAAGTCTTCAGTGTATGAGTGTTATTTTGTCGCAAATGTATTAGTTAAGTGTTTGGGCTGTGATACACACTAAAGGTAAGTAATTTAATATATTTCTTGCAATGATATTTAGCGAATTCCAAACTCACAAATTTTTCATTGTTTTTGGGGTGAATAGCAATGAAAGAGGGGTCAATGGGAATGAAAACGAGTAGAATAGGGACGACGTATAGATGAATAGGGACGCCGTAGAGGTGAATAGGAACGGCTCTGTAGGGTTGGCACTAATCATTTAAAACGTTTTTTTGACTTATTTTCATATTTATTTATTTATTTATTCATTCTTTATTGCAAAAATTAAAGTACAATTGGCGGACTTAATGCCATATGTAATTTATTATACACACCATATTAATAATTATTATATAAAATATTGTTTAAATACATACATATTTTTCTTCTTTCAGATATGCCTCGCGTGTACAAATCTAAATCTCTTAAACCCTATAAGAAATATGATCCCCTAATATTGAATCAGGCTATATCAGCCTATAAAAATGGTTACAAATCCATTGTTGACGTTTCTAAGGAATTTAATATAAGCAAGTCCGTTTTGCACAGACATGTGACACGTCGAATGAAAAATCACGGCGGGCAAACTGCAATATGTCAAGAGGTGGAACAATATATTGTAAAATATATTAACGTATGTTCTGAATGGGGTTATCCTCTCGACACGTATGATTTGAGAATCATTATAAAGGGCTATCTAGATCGAATGGGAATAGAAGTAAAGAAATTTAAAAATAATTTACCTGGCGTCGCCTACATTGAGGGGTTTTTAAAGAGGCATAGCAACGATATTTCTGAGCGCCTTAGTCAAAATATCAAAAGAAATAGGGCAGCAGTGTCTCCGCAAATAATAGACGATTATTTTGTAGAACTACAACACTCCCTAGAAGGGGTAGATTTGTGTAATATAGTAAACTATGATGAAACTAATTTGGCAGACGATCCCGGCAGAAAGAAAGTTTTGACTAAGAGGGGGGCTAAGTACCCGGAAAGGGTTATGAACCACTCAAAGTCCTCAACCTCAATTATGATTGCTGCATCAGCTGCCGGTAGTCTTTTACCATGTTACGTGGTTTATAAAGCCACCCATCTTTACAATACGTGGACTACCAATGGACCGCCAAATTGCAGATATAACCGTACAAACTCCGGCTGGTTTGACGGTAACACTTTTGAAGATTGGGTGGAGACTATAGCCATACCCTATTTTAAAGACTAACAAGGTAAAAAAAATTTAATTGGGGACAACCTTTCTTCACATCTATCCATATACATAATACGGAAATGCCGTGAACTCAACATTCACTTCGTATTCCTGCCTCCTAACTCTACACATCTCACCCAACCCCTTGATGTGGCTTTGTTTAGACCCTTAAAAATTGCATGGCGAGATATATTATTCACTTGGAAAAAGACTGAAGGCCGGATGATGCCAACAATACCAAAAAATGTATTTCCCAGATTACTAAAAAAAATGTTAGATAAAATTCAACCAAATGTATCACAAAACATATTATCAGGATTCACCAAAACAGGAATAAGTCCTATTGATAAAGAAAAAGTATTAAGTAGGTTACCAGGACATGACACCAGAAATGAATTTAGTACAGAAGACAAAGAAGCTATAGATGAATCAGTTATGAACTTACTAAAAGAAATGCGGTATGGACCACAAAATATAAGAACCAGTAATAAGATGAAAAAATTAAATGTAAAGCCAGGAAAAAGTGTAGAAGACAGTACAGATACAGATTATGCAGAAAGCAACATCTCAAGCCTTAATGAAATAACAGAAACTAGACCAGCAGCACTAAATTCAAATAGAAAAGGAAAAGGTATTGGTAAAAAATCAAAGAAAGAAAACGTTAGCAATAATTTTATAGAAACAGACAAGACTGAAGAAGACAGTACATATACAGATTATGTAGAAAGTAACATCTCAAGCTTACATGAAATAACAGAAACTAGACCAGCAGTACTAATTCCAAATAGAAAAGGTATTGGTAAAAAATCAAAGAAAGAAAACGTTAGCAATAAATTTATAGAAACAGACAAGACTGAAGAAAATGTTGACATAAATAAGACGCCTATAGTAATGATAGATACTGAAATGACTACAATAGGAAAAGAAAACATAAGTGACAACGTTCAAAAGACTGATAGTTTATATAGTTATTCATATAGTTTTGAAATAGATAACATGCCTATAATAATGGCAGATGATGAAATCCCTATAATTGAGGATCACATTTTATATACTACTGATATGAGCAAATTTAATGGAGATAATTTGATAAACGATGATCAAAAAGAAAAGGAGACACAATCAAAATGTGAAAAATTGGTACATAATAAGAAAATACCAGATGGAAAAAAGATACGCGTTCTCTCAAACAAAATTATACGCAAATGTGACAACTTTGAAAAGTCTTTGGAACCCAAGCCCAGTACAAGTGGCCTCAGACGACCCAGTTATTATAAAAATCAGGACGAAATTCTTCGAGATTTAATGGATGATGACATCATTTAATTTTTTATGCTTGAATATGTAAAGGAGGTGACTTTTATTACAGCTATTTATATAACTTTTTATATCACTTATTATATTCCAAAGAATGCGATCTCTTAACATTTAAGTCTGTGTTTCTTAAATATTAGATTTATTATTTTATAAAAATAATTAAATTGAAAGTTGTACGGTATTAACAAATAAGAGGCACTGTAATTAATACGTGTAATCTAAATATAAATATTTTGGAATTGTTGATTTTCAAATGTTTAAAAATAAGTTGGTAATGAATAAAATTACCCAAATAAATAAAATAACTTTACAAAACTATAAAAACAAGTTTAAAAATCAAGAGGCATTTTATTTTATAACTTTACATAATATACCCAACCACCAATCAACTAAGGCAGGCAAGCAGTCGGACGGACGGACGGACAGACATACATAAGTATAAAATAAAAATAAAAAATAATTTGATTTACAGACTAAACAGTAGTAAGCCTACGAATAATAAATAACATTTATTATTCGTAGGGGACAGCCCTAGGATATTTCCCTATTGACCTTTATCGCATCCCTTATGACCCCAAATTGTGGGTCAATAGGGATTGCATATATTTTAGTGTTTCGTGAATAATTTCCAATGTTTATTCCATTATTTTATATTTAATAATAAAGGTATTGACAAGACTCAAATAATGAAATCATTTTTCGGTACTACTGTCTTTCAAAATTATTCACAAACTCGTTATAAAGTTGAGTTTTGTCCCTATTCACCACAAATTACGGTACTACTACTCGGGCAAGTTAACATGACACCTGGACCCTGGTCCATTTGACGTTTCTCAAATGTACTGAGTGAAAAAAAAGTGTTGTTTATTTTTAATTCTTATCAAATTAAATCAATAATTTACTTAATACTTCAATATAAAATTACTAATTTTAAATTTATTATGCTTATTAACGACACAATATAGATCTGGGCTCCAAAAAACGTTATTTTTTCATAACGTTATTGCTTCAAGGGCATAGATAACGTTATGAAAATTTAACCGATACTAGAAATAACGTTATAAATGTATTTAATAACGGTAAATGTTATAACGTTATATAGGATTTATAACGGTAAATATATGTTCTTTGATAACGTTATAGTCCGTCAAGAAAGTCATGACAGGCGGGAAAATTTTCTTAACGTAATCACGCTTTTAAGGTGTATTTTTTCTTTGTATTTTCACAGAGAACGCTTATTACATTTTAAATATGAGTGAGATTAGGTGCACCGTGCACGATCGCATACCTGATACCAGAAAATAACGTTATATTTACCGTTATTATTATAACGTTATTTTTTTGTTATGCCATAACGAAAAAATAACGTTATAATAATAACGGTAAATATAACGTTATTTTACTAGATATCGTTAAAAAAAATAACGTTATCTGGCTACCATTATGAAAATAACGGTACGTATCAATATTTTTTCTGTTATTCGATAACGTTATGAAGCCCTGATATAGATAATATTTTAGAGGACTGGTTGGTCTCTCTAAGAGTTCACTAGAGGTCGGAGGAGTAAAGACTAAAGAGTAAAACTCGATTTACTGTGGTGAACTGGAGTGCTTTATTGAACAATCTGTGCTGTTTATATACAAAAATTTGAGTTAATTATTATTATTACAAATCTGTACAAAGGTTAAAAGGTTATTTGTGATTGGTTAACTAGATTAGACAGAGATGTAAAGAGAGAGACAAAAATATTTACAAAACAAGAAAGAGAAAAAAATTGAATAGGAAATATTTACAAATCTAAAAGATTGCCGCGCGGGAAACTGGCGGTCCCGCGATACGTAGCGCTGGTATCGCGCGAGTATAAATATAGGCTCGCGTGCCGCGGCGAATTCAGTCCGCGCGCGAATTTCATGCCGATGTCGTCACTCTGTCGCTCGGCGCCGCGCCGGTAATAATAGTAGTTGTGCCGCCATTTTGTGAAGATCTAAAGCTCGCGCAACGCCATGAAGCCTGCAGCTACGTTGCGAAGATTCCTCTCTCGATGTAGGCACGATGTGGAGACGCGTAGTGTTGTGTTGTGAAGAATTCTTATTAGAAAAGGTCCTTTTCAGGGCTGGGTCACGTCCGGTATTATTACACGGACGGTTTCTTTCGTTATTGCGAACGTACGTTCTTTGCAGAACGATTTTCTTCCCTGTTTCAATCTTCCACGACGAACGTATTCAAAGACGGCGGGC
Organism: Lysandra bellargus; assembly: GCA_905333045.1. NCBI lineage: Eukaryota > Metazoa > Arthropoda > Insecta > Lepidoptera > Lycaenidae > Lysandra > Lysandra bellargus. Next base: position 2,747,941 of record HG995334.1, on the reverse strand, counting down.
GCCCCTTTCGGGGCGTAGTTTTCTTTGTTTCAATCGCCGAACGAACGTGTAGGTACTGCTACAATATTTATATTTTTGCGTAGTTACGCTTAGGTATAACCAGTAATGTCTATTTTATATTGCTTATCACATTTTACGCCAAATTGGGTAATTACTAGCTGTGCCTCGCGTTTTAAACAGGGAAAGTAAATTGTGATATATTTTAATAAATTGTGTAGGTATTGTCACTGTAACACCTTGTTACGGTGATAATACCTACAGTAAAATTTCACTGTCTATAAACAAAAAGTAGCTGAAGTTCAACGACAAATTAGAAAAGCTCGAATGAATTCATTTAAATACTTCTGTAGCAGCTTAGATTCGACCACGTCTACCAGTGACTTGTGGGCTAAAATGCAGTGCGTAAAAGGTTTTCGGAATTATCAAAATTCTAACGTTATGGACTATGATCGAGCATATTTATTTATTAAGCAGTTCACTCCGGATTATGTTACTCTAGACTCACCTAAGTTTTTATCGACAAATAGACAAATATAAAGCCCTATTTCCATGGCGGAATTGATTAACGTATTAAAGAGTAAGGACACCTCACCGGGCACAGATGGTGTCACGTACTCAATGATACGTAATTTCCCTCGTAAGGAGATTTTATTATGTTTTTTTAACAAGTGCCTTTCTTCAGGTATTATTCCGGATCAGTGGAGAGATGTACGAGTGATTCCTATACCGAAACCGGGAAGAGACCCGAATGAAGTATCTTCTTTTAGACCTATATCTTTAATCTCGTGCATCTGTAAGTTATTAAATAACATTATTACTAGGCGCCTCGAATGGTATTGTGAACATAATGATTTGTTTTTGGGAGGTACGGTAGGTTTTCGTCGCACGTACTCGTGTTTAGATAATTTAGTTCGTTTTGTGTCGCAGGTTCAAGTCGGATTCACCACAAAAGAAAAAACTCTGTCGTGTTTTGTCGATATAATAAATGCATATAATAATGTTAGTACTGTTAAGTTAGTGCAAATTTTAGACGAAATAGGTATAGGCGCCTCATTATGTAATTATGTATGGGAATACCTGCGTGAAAGGCATTTGGAGATAAAAGTTATAGGTACTGGATGCTCGGTTGTCAGGTGGACCTGCAATGGTTTAGCTCAAGGTGATCCAATGTCATCCATCTTATTTAACATTGCGATGCGCGAAATTTGTAGAAGTATAATGAATGTCTATTTTTCACAGTACGCCGATGACTTTGTTCTTTATGTGACTGGTATTAACCTACGGTTTATGACTCTCGCTATTCAAAATGCTTTAGACACAATGATAAAAATGTTGGAAGAGATTGGTTTAGATTTATCTCCGTTGAAAAGTAAGGTATGTTTATTTTCGCGGGGTAGACACAGACAATCTGTCGATTTAGTTGTAAACGGGGTTATTTTAGAAAATGTTGATGTTATTAGATATTTAGGATTGTATTTAGATAGTTCGTTAAATTGGAAGTTTCATGTGAAGCAGTTGTGGGAAACGTCTTTAAAAAAAATTAATGTGTTTAAAATTTTAGCCGGTTCGTCGTGGGGGGTTCATCAATTGCATTTAAGGAATTTATATATAACGTTAATTTCCAGCCGGCTAGATTACGGAAGTTTTTTGTACGACACGAGTGCTAAATGTAATATTAGCAAATTAGATCTAATACAGAATCAGGCCATGAGATTAATTGGTGGATTTGTTAAAAGTAGCCCAATACATGTTATGGAATCGGAACTGTGTCTACCTCCGTTGTTTTTAAGAAGAAGGTTTTTAGCTGGAAAATTTTATTTAAATCTAAATCTATTAAAGACGGTGAAACTATCTCGAGCATTTCTAAATTGGCATCCTTATGTTTTGATCATTCATATTGGCGTAGTAAAAAAAAATCCGTTATTAGTTAAAATACACAGAAAATTGTGACATTAATGTTTATACTTCTTTAAAACCCGAGATGTTTTCACTATCGACCTGGATGATAAATATAGATATTAAGTCATGTATATGTTTAGACATAGAAAAAGTAGACAGATCCAAGCGTGCCCTCAATTGTTTATTCATCTTAAGCAATACTATAACATATTTGAATAAAAATTATAAAGATTATTATAAAATATACACAGATGGTTCGAAGAGTAGTAGCGGAGTAGGCGCATCTTTTTACGACCCGCAGATTAACTTGAAGGCATATTTTTCTTTAAACAGAAAATATTCAATTATGTCAGCTGAACTACATGCAAATTCCGAAAGTCTTTCGTATATTAAAACTTGTTCTTACAGAAATTATGTGATACTTTGTGACTCCAGAAGTGCTTTACAGCATTTAGCTCGGTGCTCCTCGTCCTTACGAGGGCTACCGATAGCTTACGTTGTAATTAATTCACTTTTGGAGTTACAAAGTATCGACGTGAATGTCAAATTTCAGTGGGTGCCGTCTCATATAGGTTTAGCGGGGAACGAACGAGCCGATGAATTAGCACACTCGGGTATAGTAGTGCAGCAACTGCCTTTCTTCACGGATTTATTGTCGGATTTAAAAAACAATTGCCACAACTTATGGAAAACTCATTTTGATGAAAGATCAGTGGATAAAGGCATTTGGTACAGAACTCTGTGTAATGAGCCACCTAAGATCCCGTGATTCAGTTCTATAAAAGCAGACAGGATTAGGCTAACGACACTCATGAGGCTTCGCTCCGGGCACGTTCCACTCAATACATTTGGGTATATGATGAAAGTATGTAATTCGCCAGATTGTAGTTTGTGTCACAGGCGGGAAGATGTTTACCATGCTTTGGTGGAGTGTGCCCGGGTGGAGTCAGAGAGGCGCAGGTTTGAGGCTGATGCGGGGGTGGCGCTGACGCAGCTCGGTTGCGTGAGCGCCATTCTCGCTCAGCCTAAAGATCCTGTTTGCTGGAGGCTAGTAAATCTGTATTTATATTTTACTAAGTGTAGATCTGATTAGTACCTTCTTATAAATCATTAGTCATTACGCATGAGAATTTTGTAATTTTGATTTTTATGAGGCTGGCATTGTCGGTTTCGACACAAGCCTTTTAAATAAAGAAAAAAAAATATATCTTCTGTGAAATGAAGTACACATAAGCGTGCCATATTCTTTCTTTGAATTCTTTATTCACAAGGCATTTTCCCACTTTTTTTTCACTTTGGGTCTTTGGGAAATATACGAACTCTCCGGTTTTTAAAACTCAAAGCACAACATTGAGGCATTTTCACGAAAATTGATAAAAAATACTCTTGTTTACAAAAAATGTATGGGATTTGACAGCTCTAATGTCAAATTACGGTCAGTCGACGATGCGACGCCTATCGGGATAAAAAGTCAGTTTTGCACAGGGCTTCAAATAACGTTATTTTTTCATAACGTTACTGCTTCAAGGGCATAGATAACGTTATGAAAATTTACCCGATATTAAAAATAACGTTAAAAAATGATATTAATAACGGTTAATGTTATAACGTTATATAGGATTTATATCGGTAATTATATGTTCTTTGATAACGTTATAGTCCGTCAAGAAAGTCATGACAGGTGGGAAAATTTTCTAAACGTAATCACGCTTAAAAGGTGTATTTTTTCTTTGTATTTTCACAAAAATCTCGCAAAAAAAGTGGGCTGCGAGTGAGATTTAGTGCACAGTGCACGATCGCATACCTGATACCAGAAAATAACGTTATATTTACCGTTATTATTATAACGATATTTGTTCGTTTATACATAATGAAAAAATATCGTTATAATAATAATGGTAAATATAACGTTATTTTACTAAATATCGTTAAAAATAACGTTATCTGGCTACCATTATGAAAATAACGGTACGATATTTTTTCTGTTATTCGATAACGTTAAGAAGCCCTATTGAGAGATTTTCTTAATTTTAATCTCCACCAGACGGCGTGACGATAGACACTTCTAGATTTTCTATTGGTTCCCGATCTGAAATTATCTGCAGGTTGGCATCACGGATACATATTGGTTGTGTTTCTAAAAAATATCAGTGTACTGTCAAGTGTGACATAAGTCAAAATATCTTAAACCTAAGCGATCATTGGCCTAAGCGATTAGGCCAGTATACTGGTAATAGTTTAGGAACACGTTGAGATGAAAAACTTGTCAATCTGAAAACTGACAAGTGACAACAGTTTTGGCGGCCATGTTGATTTCAAACTTCTACTTTTTATTGTTGGTGTGTTTTTTATTATTTTTTCCCAAATTGTGTTATTTGGGTCTTTGATGTTCATTATTGGTAAAATATTAGCCATGAAATACCCGCTATCTTGCACAAGTGCATGTAAGATGTTGTCAAAACCAAAATGTATAATTCCTGTGACATTTGGTGTGAATATCGGTAAATAGGGCTATTTCTTCCGTGAGTTTTAACTAAAACATAGTTGTAATAACTTTGTTATCCTAGTCATTGGAATATTATGGCGTCTTTTTCAAATTGAAATGTATCAAGTTTTACATTCTTTTGCCCAGTTTTGTAGCAATTATTGATGGTATTCCCTGGTATTACCGACAGTTGTCTACCCATACGCCATCTAGTTACTAAAATGGAAACTGTTTGACAATCAAATTAAAAAGTTAAGAAAATCTTTCATTTGCTCCTCATTATTAAAATACCTACTCATTGAGATAATATTTTATCTATGTACCTACTCATTGTGATAACATTTACTTTATCTATGATAATACTATTCTATGCCTCTATGGTGTTGTCACTTGTCAATGGTTGACGACAGAAAGGCGTTGACATTTTCTTGTAGATTTGTAAATTTTATAAAAATTAAAAACTGTGCTTTCTGCATTGTCTAGATTTAATTAAATTTGAGTTGTTTGAATTTCCGATAAAAACTCTCGTGCTAACAATTGCACTCGCACGCATAGGATTACTTGATTTTAAGGTTTATCAAAAATTTTAAAACATTCATCTCAAAATGTATAGACGAAACAGACCGGGATCAAAAGCTAAGGTACAGAACTAAAAATTTCATTTTACCTTCCATTTTTATATTTAAAATATATACTGAAGTCGCGGTATAATCTCGTTTTCTGTGTTTCCTAGGATTTTTGTCGCTGGCCTGACGAACCATTCGAGGAAATGGACAGTACATTAGCTGTACAGCAATATATTCAACAAACAATTCGACGCGATCCTGCAAACCTCGAGGCAATCCTCAAAATGCCCGAAGCTCAGGATGAAGGTGTATGGAAATACGAACATTTGAGGTTAACTCTCTTATTGCTATTTTGGACATTGTTTTTAAAGTTTACAAAGACTAAAAGACTTTGTTTGCTTTTAGGCAGTTTTGCATGGAACTTAATGGGTTAGCAGTGAGACTACAGAGTGAGTGCAAACCCTTGATTTGCACTCAAATGACTGCAACTGAGCAGTGGATATTTTTGTGTGCTGCTCACAAGACTCCAAAAGAGTGCCCGGCCATTGATTACACAAGACACACACTTGACGGTGCTGCTTGTTTACTGAATAGTAACAAATATTTTCCAAGCAGGTAATTTTTTTAAAGTATCAATAAATATTTTTTTAAGTTAGAAGTTTTGTATTAATAATTAAATTTCTAATTTCAGAGTAAGCATTAAAGAGTCTTCAGTGGCAAAACTGGGATCAGTGTGCAGAAGGGTTTACAGAATTTTCTCCCATGCTTATTTTCATCACCGTGCAATATTTGATGCTTTCGAGAAGGAAACACACTTGTGTAAAAGGTTTACTTATTTCGTGACAAAATACTCAATTATTTCCAAAGAAATATTAATTCTTCCAAAACTTGATGACGAGACACCCATCACTCAGCCTGTTGGAGAATCGGAAGCTTGATTTTAAATAAAAATGGATTCTATTAAGGATGCTATCGTCATGTTTGTGAAGTGTATGACTTAGTATGGATTATAAGATTACTATGATTTTTACTCTAAATGCAGAGTAAAGCCAATAATAATTATTGTTGTATGACAAGTAAGCACTCAAATTTTGTAGCATTTTTTGTACTTGTGCACATAATGTGTTGTATTTTAAATTTCAAAATAATAATATTTTCCTACTTATAAGTGACTATTTGTATATGACAACTAGCACTTGTTAATGTAACTAACATAATTTTTTATTACTGTGGTTAAAATACATTGAATGAGTATTAGTTTTAAACAAATTTCTGATGTATAACCTATTTCTTTAAGAACAGCAGGGCTGTATAATTATCACCTTTTTGTTATTTACTATTTTTTCTGCATTAGGAAATGATTATAGTACGGGAGCCCTAGAACAAAATTTTTTGTGATTACTAACAAGCTAATTTTTTGTGAGTAGCTTCATTTTATAAGACAAACAACTCTTTTGAAAGTGGTAGCTAACAGAGATAGAAAGGATTTCACGCTTTGATTTGATGGTCCTAAAATATGGATTGTTCTATTTTTAGGCCAATGTTACTCTTAAATTATATAATTATTAACCTACCAATATACAAAAAATCAGCTGGTTAGGGTTCCGTTTTAGGGTTCAGTAATCAACAAAACTTGGTTGACTACGTACCTACAAATATTACAATCCATATTTTAGGACTATCAGATCAAAGTATGAAATCCTTTCTATCTCTGTTAGCTACCACTTTCAAGATTTTTTGCAGATAAAAAAATTGTTTGTCTTATCAAAATGAAGCTACTCACAAAAAATTAGCTTGTTAGTAATCACAAAAAAAATTGTTCTAGGGCTCCCTCACTATTAAGTAGGACTACTGTAGATACCAGAGTGGTATACTTCAATAATAATATTATATTCTAAAGGTGTTTAACAAATGAATCTCCTGAGAAATAAACTAAGTATTCCCTATTTGTAATTTTCAAATAGTTGCGAAAAATCAAGTGTTGCATTTTTTACAGAACATGATGAAAATATTTTGATAATATGAATGAAGTAACTATGCACACTCACAAGCAATTTAACAATTTGAAGTATTAAACATTTCCATTATGAGGTTATGCTAATATCTCATCTGTAAATATCTTCATTTAACCTTTAACTATGGACATCTAAAAGTTGTAACATACTTATAGACATGGGGTCTGACAGACCGCTCGTATTTTCATCTGTTTTTAGGTAATGGAAAGATTTTTTGTATTATTTTTGCATAAATGCCAAAACTCACAATTGATTTAGGGAATGTGTGTTATTTATATATTATTACAGTGAAGAATTTCAAAAAACGTCAGCAGAAGTTATTTCAAGACATTTTATTTAGACATTGATTGTGCACTAAACAGAAACACAAACATAATTCTTTGTATGGGAAGCATGGACATGGTGTCTCACAGACCGCGTTCAAAGTTCAAACCGAAATAAGTTTACAAACTTGCAGTCGGCGTCGAATTTTTTTGCTTCAGAATACATTTTTCGACTAAAACTGAAGCTACTCAGCGCCGCGCCGCAAGAGTGAAGCTTAAGGGGAAATAGGGTAAGACGTGATTCTTGCAGGGCAATGAGCGGTCTGTGAGACTGCGCGTCCATAGTTAAAGGTTAACTCAATAAAAGTTGTATGTCTTTATATTAATTATTATATTATTCTATCATTTGTAAATGTAGTCGTGAATTACAAAAGTTTCAACTATGCACATTGTTTTAATTATAAGACGAAGGATGTAGTCATATATCCCACCAAAAACATACCTGTTGAAGTAGGGCCTAGTTCCAATAGGCTAATTTTTGGCCTAAAAAAAGAGTTGAAATCTAATCCAATGCCAAGTTCAGATGCACTTCACCGATCATAATCATCTTCATCAACAGCCTGATCCATAATACTGCTAAATTTAAACTTGGCAGGTTAATTAAATTCTATAAATATTATCTAATTATCTAATTAATTATGTGTTACGTAGGTATAGCACAAAAACCTGCCAAGTTCAAATTTAGAAGTATTATGGATCAGGCTGTTGATGAAGATGATTATGATCGGTGAAGTGCATCTGAACTCTGCATTGGGTTAGATTTCAACTCTTTTTTTAGGCCAAAAATTAGCCTATTGGAACTAGGCCCTATTTTAACAGGTATATTTTTGGTAGGATTTCAATACTTTTTTTCAAGAAAATATCATACTTATGTTTTCTTTTTGTGCCACGCCCGATACAAGCAATAGTTTCGATAGAATATGCCGCTAGTGGTATTTGTTAAACTATCAATAGAAGCCAAATTTTTAAGTAAACAGTACTTATCAGTGTGCATTATATTAATTTATACATGACAATATTTTATACCCCTCCTCTCGTCCTCCCACCCTCCTCTATTCTCATCGTAATCGTATTCTCATTGTATCACTAGTACATAAGAATTTTTATCTCTAGTTCGTAGATGAGCCGACTCACGCTTGACCGATTTCTTAAATTTCTTAATTTTTTGTTAATATACATACAACACACGACCTGTGTGCCAAATTTCATAACACTAGAACAAAATTACAAGTGGCCTCTAAAGTTCGTAGATGAGCTGTCTCACGCTTGACCGATTTCTAATTTTTTTAAATTTTTTGGTGTGCGTCCCCCCAGAAAGCCCAATCGAGCTAGGTGTATTTTCAATATATCAGAATTTAGAGCAAAAATAGAGCACCTCTACAGTCAAGTAAAAAAATTGGAGCATTAATACGAACGACGCTGCGAGCTAAAAACCGTGGGCTTGCTGACGTCCTGTCCCGTCAGCACGCCCAAGCTAGATCTCGGGAACCGTTGAGAGTACTATCGTGTATTGTGGTTCAAATTTTCGAGCAAAATTGGAGCACTCTGCTCCCGTGAAATCAACTTCGAAACTAGAATGTGAAAGGAGTTAGACGTGATTAACCGGTGGGCTTGCTGGCGTCCTGTCCCGTCAGCAAGCCCACGCAGATCTCTGAAACGGTAATGATTTGGATTATGATTAAAAACTCTACAATAGAGCCCTATTTAGAGCACTCTGCTCCAAAAAAAATATTAATGTAGCTTCAATAGTTATCGAGTTACAGGCCTTTGAAAACGGGCTTGCTGACGTCGCGTCCCGTCAGCAAGCCCATTTGGAGCGTGAAAACTACTGAACGGAGAGTCGTCAAAAATATCTCAAATCGTAGCTTAGAATGAGAGAACTATGCTCCAAATAGATCAAAATCCTAGGTTCTACGGTTTTCGCGCTATCAGCGAAAAACACTTCAGCCGCCAAAATTTGTCGATTTTCACAATCGCGCGACGTTGCCGTTCCGCGCAACAAGCAAATGAACGCTTCATTTGCCGTTGGTGTACACGAGAATGAACCTTCAGATGGTTTATTTAAGAGTCTCTTTACTTGCAATCCTAAGATGGCACGTAGTTTATGTCTGATATAATAGACCAGCAGCTATCGTTGCTAATTCGACATTTGTAATCTTCTTGTAAGTTCATGTAAAAGTAAGCTTGTTTGCCTACTCCCTATATTGAAATGTTACCTAATAATATTTCATTTGATGTGATGTGAGTCAGCACAGCATGATTAAGGGCCTACACGAGCCATAATGGCGCCGCCATTAGTTAAAAAAAATTACTCACGTAAGTAGTACCTGCTTTTAAACGAAAACTCAGTTTTCAAGTTAGGCATTTATTTAGAAACAATCAATCGGCAAAATATAGAAAGCTGTGTAATATCTATTATTTTTAACTGAGAAATTATTTTTTAACTGATGGCGGCGCCACTTAGGCTTGTGAAGTTGTGATCTTAATAGAAGTGTTGAAATAAAACAAGAAACATACAAATGTGTAAATGTTATAATTGTTACAAATCAGTCTTGTTTATAAATTAGAATAGGTAAGGTGCCTGAAGGTACCTTTCGCACCTTTGCTTCTTATAAAACAGTCTTAATCATCATTTGGTTTCTTATGTTACTTTACTATGATTATGATTAAATAAATATAGCGTTTCATTTATTGTAGTGTTCCTATTACGTTTTTTCCAAACATGTTGAAATAAAATTTAAAATAAACTAACAGACAATATAAGTAAACATCGTAACAATAGGTAGGTACCTATAGTGCTTAAGCAAAGTTATACAACAATTTTTATCACATTTTTAGTCATAAAATGGCACTAAAATTATGTAAAGTTTCATGTGCACAATCACCTCTTTATTTGTGTCCATTTCGCTATAATCCTCACTTTTGAAACCTTCATGAAAATCAATTTTGAGTAGGTATGCCAAAAAATATTCATGAAATAGTCGTGACTACATGCCGAATCTCGAAAATAGTCCTTCAACGATTCCAGAGTTATAAAGGTGTGTTGAGGGACTATTTTCGAGATTCGGCATGTAGTCACGACTATTTCATGAATATTTTTTGGCATACCTACTCAAAATTGATTTTCATGAAGGTTTCAAAAGTGAGGATTATAGCGAAATGGACACAAATAAAGAGGTGATTGTGCACATGAAACTTTACATAATTTTAGTGCCATTTTATGACTAAAAATGTGATAAAAATTGTTGTATAACTTTGCTTAAGCACTATAGGTACCTACCTATTGTTACGATGTTTACTTATATTGTCTGTTAGTTTATTTTAAATTTTATTTCAACATGTTTGGAAAAAACGTAATAGGAACACTACAATAAATGAAACGCTATATTTATTTAATCATAATCGTAGTAAAGTAACATAAGAAACCAAATGATGATTAAGACTGTTTTATAAGAAGCAAAGGTGCGAAAGGTACCTTCAGGCACCTTACCTATTCTAATTTATAAACAAGACTGATTTGTAACAATTATAACATTTACACATTTGTATGTTTCTTGTTTTATTTCAACACTTCTATTAAGATCACAACTTCACAAGCCTAAGTGGCGCCGCCATCAGTTAAAAAATAATTTCTCAGTTAAAAATAATAGATATTACACAGCTTTCTATATTTTGCCGATTGATTGTTTCTAAATAAATGCCTAACTTGAAAACTGAGTTTTCGTTTAAAAGCAGGTACTACTTACGTGAGTAATTTTTTTTAACTAATGGCGGCGCCATTATGGCTCGTGTAGGCCCTTAATCATGCTGTGCTGACTCACATCACATCAAATGAAATATTATTAGGTAACATTTCAATATAGGGAGTAGGCAAACAAGCTTACTTTTACATGAACTTACAAGAAGATTACAAATGTCGAATTAGCAACGATAGCTGCTGGTCTATTATATCAGACATAAACTACGTGCCATCTTAGGATTGCAAGTAAAGAGACTCTTAAATAAACCATCTGAAGGTTCATTCTCGTGTACACCAACGGCAAATGAAGCGTTCATTTGCTTGTTGCGCGGAACGGCAACGTCGCGCGATTGTGAAAATCGACAAATTTTGGCGGCTGAAGTGTTTTTCGCTGATAGCGCGAAAACCGTAGAACCTAGGATTTTGATCTATTTGGAGCATAGTTCTCTCATTCTAAGCTACGATTTGAGATATTTTTGACGACTCTCCGTTCAGTAGTTTTCACGCTCCAAATGGGCTTGCTGACGGGACGCGACGTCAGCAAGCCCGTTTTCAAAGGCCTGTAACTCGATAACTATTGAAGCTACATTAATATTTTTTTTGGAGCAGAGTGCTCTAAATAGGGCTCTATTGTAGAGTTTTTAATCATAATCCAAATCATTACCGTTTCAGAGATCTGCGTGGGCTTGCTGACGGGACAGGACGCCAGCAAGCCCACCGGTTAATCACGTCTAACTCCTTTCACATTCTAGTTTCGAAGTTGATTTCACGGGAGCAGAGTGCTCCAATTTTGCTCGAAAATTTGAACCACAATACACGATAGTACTCTCAACGGTTCCCGAGATCTAGCTTGGGCGTGCTGACGGGACAGGACGTCAGCAAGCCCACGGTTTTTAGCTCGCAGCGTCGTTCGTATTAATGCTCCAATTTTTTTACTTGACTGTAGAGGTGCTCTATTTTTGCTCTAAATTCTGATATATTGAAAATACACCTAGCTCGATTGGGCTTTCTGGGGGGACGCACACAATTTTTTGTTAATCTACATATAACACACGATCTGTAAGACTTCGATGTCTGTCCGTCTGTCACCAGGCTGTAACTCAAGAACCGCTATAGCTAGACTTCTGAAATTTTCACAGATTGTGTATATCTGTTGCCGCTGTAACAACAAATACTAAAAACAAAATAAATTAAATATTTAAGGGGGGCTCCCATACAACAAACGTGATTTATTTGCTATTTCAATAACGGCAACACATAGGCAAAATTGCTGTTGAGCTGCGGAGGTCACAGCCACTGGGGACCAAGCTCCGCCCACTGTGGGGCAGGCCCCACCCACTGGCCTCGCCCACCAGGCTCCGCCCACTGACCACGCCCCTCAGGCCCCGCCCACTTTGGGCGTGGCCACGTCCACTGGCTCCGCCCACTCAGGCCACGCCTACTGGCCCCGCCCACTGGGCCCCGCCTGCTCAAGTCCCGTCCACTAGCTCCATCCATCCTGCCACGCCCAGTTCATACGGCCCCTCAAATGGCTCTTCAATTGGAAAGCATAATTGAGTTAATTCAGGCTTTGCAAGATGCCTAAGACCGCAAGCTCGGCGCTTTGCAGGAGTCTCAAGAGCAACAAAAGGACCTGCAAGAAAAAGCGCTATTGGCTATAAAGGATGTTAGTGACACGGTGACTAAGCTCGGAAAGATGTCGACGTAATGAAAGAACGAGTAACCGGGTTAGATACGATGGTTGAAAACTGGATTCACTGAACTGCAAAAGAGAGTAGTGCGTCTTGAAACTACGGGAGTTGCGGTGTCTAGTAGAGGCACTGGTCTGGCGCAAGGACCAAGAGTAAAGGTGCCGCCCTACGATGGCACTACTTCTTGGAACGCTTATCGTCGGCAATTCCAGACTGTTGCTACCGCAAACGGATGGACGGAGGAGCAATGCCTGACCGCTCTCACTGTTGCACTCAGAGGGCAAGCTTTGTCGGTCCTGGAGGCACTGCCACATACGGGAAATGGGTTCCAAGACCTGATGGAGGCACTGGAATCCAGATACGGGGAGCGACACTTGGAGCACGTGTTCCGTGCCCAACTGCGTGACAGAGTCCAGCGCTCAGAAGAAGGTCTTCAACAATGGGCGCTGGAAATTGAAAAACTCGTCAGGAAGGCATACCCAGGAGCTGACACCAAGATGGTTAACAAGAACATTGTTCAAGCATTTGTCGACGGAATCAGGGACCTGGAAGTCAGAGTTGCAGTAAGGTTACGTCACCACGCCTCGCTAAAGGAAGCATTGGCGCATGCCTTGGAAGTCGAGGCTGTTCGGCGTGAAATACGGCAGACCCACAATATCCGCGAGGTCGCTGCGGAAGTCAGAGAGGTTAAGGCTCCTACAAGGAAAAGATTCGAAGCCATGTGCTATAAGTGCGGTGAGAGGGGCCATCTTCAGCTCAACTGCCCGCAGAAGAAGACCCAGATGGCGAGGATGGAAAGGATGGAGGAACAGATAGAGGAGCTGAGGAAGCAAGCAGTTTCGTCCCCTGCCCGGGATAAGGGGAAACGAATAGAATCCAGGACTAGGTGGCGAGTATTGGACAATGTGGAGAGGGCCCCGATAACTGTTACCTCCCAGGCACGAAGCGGAAGAACAAAGTCAAGTACTTTGGGGCTCTTGGAAAATGATGCTATGAGGAAGGCTCAAGAAAAAGATGACGACCTTCGGCACATCATCACATGGAAGAAACGCGGGGACGTAAAATCAATCTGGAGTGAGGTTGCACCCACTGGCGCTGTCACTAAGGCGCACTGGGAGCAATGGGACAGTCTGATACTTCAAAACGGAATACTCTACCGGAAATGGGCTAACGGTAGAGAGTTCTACTTTCAGATCATCGTCCCAAGGGCGAGAGTACCAGATGTTCTCCGCGAGATACATGAGGGTGTATCGCGAGATACATCAGGGAGTCATCTAGGTGTCAAGAGGATGCTAAGAAAAGTGCGAGAACGATTTTTCTGGTTGCATTGGCGAGATGATGTGCAGGATTGGTGCCACGAATGTACTTCTTGCGCTGATGTGAAGGGACCGCAGACCAAGAGTTGTAGGAACAGCGTGGCGCGGCAGTAACAACGATACTCGGGACAAGCATCTCTAAGAGGGGAGTAGTGTTACGGATATGGACAGTTGTTTACCTCTGCGCGTACTTTCTAGAAAAGTCCAACCCTTGTTTATGTGAATTGCGTGTTTACGTAAACAATCCAGAATGGAACGTTCCAGAAAGCGTCGCGGGCCATATAAAAGGTAAACAAGCCGGCAGCCAGTTCAGTTTAATCGGAGCGATCTTCGAGGCGACTTCGAAGTGAGAACAAGTGATCAATAGTGAGTGACAGTGATAGCGCTCAGTGATTTGGATCTAGTGCTTAGTGTTTGGACTTAGTGATTTGTGTGAGCTAGTGTTTGTGAATAATGTCTTCAAGAGAGTCACCAGGTCTTTCTCTCCGAATCCAACGAACCCTAGCACGTAACAATATCATCATTTTTATTGGATCCTATGTATGATCCTATAAATGACCCTATTTATGCAAAATGAGTCCAATCCACACCATTGCCAAAATTTAGTTAAGAGCCCGGGTTACCCTCGAAATTCTCATACATACGTAATACCAAAATCATTTTGTCATACGAAAATATTTAACATGTTTGAGTTATTTTTCAGCTTAAAATAGTAATTACCTAGGTTCCTGAACAAAAATTAACTTCAAAATATTTAAACACTAAAAAAAATTTTTTTGTATATAATTTTTTTTACTACATTTACTACTAAATATTTAAACACTAAAAAATAGAGTAAAACACTAAAAATATATAGATAAATAGTAAATTTACTACAAAATATTTAAATACTAAAAAATATTTTATATACAAAATATTTCAACTCTAAAAAATATTTTTTAATATTTAAATATTTTGTAGTAAATTTACTATTTATCTATATATTTTTTAGTGTTTTACTCTATTTTTTAGTGTTTAAATATTTAGTAGTAAATTTAGTAAAAAAAATTTATATACAAAATAATTTTTTTTAGTGTTTAAATATTTTGAAGTTAATTTTTGTTCAGGAACCTAGGTAATTACTATTTTAAGCTGAAAAATAACTCAAACATGTTAAATATTTTCGTATGACAAAATGATTTTGGTATTACGTATGTATGAGAATTTCGAGGGTAACCCGGGCTCTTAATAATGCAGAAGTATTCCAAAATGGACCTTTTATCGACCCTATGAAGATCATGCAAATCTAACAATTTTGGCAGAACAAAACATTTTCACAACAAAGTTACCAACTAACAAATTAATGAGTATTGTTTTTTTTTTAAAAAGATCCAAGCTGCAGAGTCCCATGATTTTTTTTAATTAGGCAAGTAGAATCATGCGGCTTGGTTCTCGTTTGCATATTAAAAAAGGCTTACTTCTCAATATTTTATAAAGACTCACGTCAGTCACGTGGCTGGTTTTTTGTTGATATAAAGGCGACGGGTCATTGTGACCCAGGCCCGACACGACACAAAATTACTCCTGCGTAACTGGCCTGGTTTCATTGAAACCAGAGTGGTTTTGTGTATTGCGCACACACTATAAAATTACTCTTGCATAACTGGTCGTGTGTATTGCGCACACACGAAAGTTACTACACGATCGCATAGAGGGGAAAAATCCAGGAAGAACAAGCCGAAGAACCCCATATCCAGGACAAACAGTTGCCGAGTTATAAGCACTCAAAGTTTGACATTGACAGCTCGGCAACTGTCAAACGTCGAACAAAAGCGGCCATAACTCTGCTCCCAATAGGCCTAGAGCAGGGGTCACCAATTAGTTTCGCTCGGGGTCCATTTTAAGAAATGGAACGACTTTCGCGGGCCGCACAATTTATAAAAAAATATTTTTGAAAGAAATAACGGAAATTACAAAGCTAAGGTATCAGTCGCTATAAATTATCTGTCTGAAGTTTGGAGTGAAATTGGTGCAAGCTATTGACATTCATCTTCGAAAATGCTTGGTCGGTGGTCCGCACACAATGGGTCGGCGGTCCGGATGCGGACCGCGGTCCGCCAATTGGTGGCCCCTGGCCTAGAGGAACGGGGTTTCTTCTAACATTAAAGGCAACACCTCGGCTACCCTCTCCCCGAATTTGAACTAAATCGGAGACATCAAATTTTTTCTCAATTCTGAGGCCAGGATCGAATAGAGGAGAAAAATCCAGGAAGAATAAGCCGAAGAACCCCATATCCAGGACAAATAGTTGCCGAGTTACAAGCATTCAAACTTTGACATTGACAGCTTGGCAACTGTCAAATGTCTTACAAAGGTAGCCATAACTCCGCTCCTAATAGGCCTACAGGAACGGGGTTTCTTCTAACATCAAAGGCAACACCTCGGCTACCCTCTCCCCGAATTTGAACTAAATCGGAGACATTAAATTTTTTCTCAATTCTGAGGCCAGGATCGAATAGAGGAGAAAAATCCAGAAAGAACAAGCCGAAGAACCCCATATCCAGGACAAATAGTTGCCAAGTTACAAGCATTCAAACTTTGACATTGACAGCTCGGCAATTGTCAAATGTCTTACAAAAGTAGCCATAACTCCGCTCCCAATAGGCCTAGAGGAACGGGGTTTCTTCCAACCTCAAAGGCAATACCTCGGCTACCCCTTCCCCGAATCTGGACTAAATCGGAGACATCAAAACTTCAAGGACGAATCTTTTACTATACTTACATTACACATTCTTTGCATTTAATGGACAACGAAGGTCCGATACATATAATGGCCCATTATTTTGTAAAATGGCAATGTAATATCTTACATTGCCATTTCTATCTCCATTACTATTTTTTTTGTATTATTTTTTTTTTTTTTACATTAAGATATTTGGAACGTTGCTTGAAACCATCACTACTAATGCGAAAGTGTGTCTGTTTGTCTGTCTGTCTGTCCGTCTGTCTGTCTGTCTGAATGTTTGGTATCTCTTCACGCCTAAACCACTGAACCGATTTTGCTGAAATTTGGTTTTGAGTACCGGGAAAGGACAATTCATCCCGGAAAAATGTACGGTTCCCGCACGATAAACGAGTTTTGGCGAAACGGAGTTGCAGGCATCATCTAGCTTTAAACATCCTTGTAAAAACCAGAAAAAAGTAGGAGCGCCACATTATATCAGGTAGGTAGTTACTGCCGAAGCATACAACAAGATATACTTAGGATATGCTCACCTAGATACAAAAAAATATTAAGTTTTAAATCTAAATTATGAATTTTTTCATTTCAATTTTTTTTTTGGGAATATAAGCAACAATATAAACTAAAAAATAATGAATATATATTTCATTCTATTACTACATAACCGAAAGAAAAAAATGCCGGTTTTCTTCAAAATTTGAAAGTTCATAAGGCCTCAGTTTATTTAAAAGCAAATTTTATAAGTTAAAATCGTTGTTTCTATAACTAATTAGATGTTAGACATCCAAATCGGGTGCACAGATCTCATGCACGAAAATCCTGTTGACTTGTGTAATAAATCTAAAGAGATGGTTCGCTTTGGATTATATGTATCCCACACTAATATAGTTTTGCTAAAAGGAACCCTCCTGTTTTTGTTTAATTTTTGTTGGAAATAGTAGTAATATTTAACATATTTATGTTTGTACGCATAGAATAAATTACCAAATATACTATTGTAAATTAACTTTACTTAAAATAACAATCAGTTTTAAAGAATACACAATTTTAATAAAAACGGCTTTTTCTCAGAACTGTCATCGTGTGGGTTGAGTCCGGTATGCATAAATGGGTCCAAATGATCAAATATAAATGATAATATAATACCCCCCTTAGAAGTTGACCACATGAAAGATCATAGGCTATTTTTTGTGGATTAATTTGTCTGTGAAATATCTAATTTACGCGGGCGAAGCCGCGCGGAACGTCTAGTTACTCTAGTACAATGTAATAATATGAAGAGGTACACTACTTTAAATTTTTTTTTAATTAAAAATAAAGTAATTTTTCGGGTAAAGGTCAATTTTTTAAAGGTTGAGTTTGTTTCTTGTGTTTGAATGGCTTCTTAGATTTGTATGCATTTTGACTCTTGGAACTTGGCGTTAATTCTTTTTGCCAAAACTGCTTGGTTTGTGAGTTTTGATATCTGCAAAAAATGTGTTATTTAAATAACATCCATAATAAAATTACATGCAAGCATATTGATACAATATTTATTGAATACAATCTAATTTATTTAAATGTAGCTAGAACATAATTTTTCTTTATTCACATGGTACTTCTTTTTTAGTTCTTTGTTTGAGGCACATTACAGCTCAGCATTCTTACATTTCTGCCATTATATTAAACCGTCGATCGCCAATCCCTGGAAATCTTTTGTTGTCGCGGCCCATATGGGCCTTACGGGGCTTGATGGGTTAAATATTAATCATATCTGCATTTGCAAGTTTAGTTGTTGTCACGGATCGGTCCAATACACTAACAGCTCGCAACCAAATTATACTACTAACCATAATAATTAAATATTTTAAACAAGTGTGCTCAGTTATGTTACGGATACGGGCAGTTGTTTACCTGCGCGCGACAGTTGCGCGTACTTTCTAGAAAAGTCCAACCCTTGTTTATGTGAATTGCGTGTTTACGTAAACAATCCAGAATGGAACGTTCCAGAAAGTATGGCGGGCCATATAAAAGGTAAACAAGCCGTCAATCAGTTCAGTTTGATACAAGCGATCATCAAGGCGACTTCGAAGTGAGAACAAGTGATCAATAGTGAGTGACAGTGATAGTGCTTAGTGTTTAGACTTAGTGATTAGTGTGACCTAGTGTTTGTGAATAAAGTCTTCAAGAGAGTCACCAGGTCTTTCTCTCCGAATCCTACGAACCCTAGCACGTAACAGTTATATATTTTAGTCAGTAAATAGTTTAACCATTTTGGTGCATCTTTTGACTTTACCAACAAACTAAATGTGTTTGAATTAACCCTAGCCCCTAGGGCACCCCCCCTGAGATTATATCGGGTTTTTGTCATTAGTTACTGTTGTCAATATTGGCTACACAAGTAGAGTATGAGATGCAGTGGTGGCTAATGGTTGCTTAGTTTTTCTACACCAGTTATTTTTCAATAGCTTTTACAAATAAAAATCTTACCCAAGTTGTTTACAATCACTTAATTCATCTATTGATAATAATATGTGTATAACAGGAATCTGACGCTTTACAACTATGGTCTCTAGTCCATCCACTTTAGGCTCCCAGAACTCCTCCACACTAAAAAATTAAGTTAAAATAGTTATGCACAATTTCATGTAGTCTATATTTTATTGAAGACAGACAATTGCATGCTGTTACAAAAATCCTAAGGTATATTCTAAAGACTTTGACTGCCACCTAAAAATTAATGTTCTAATCTAGGATATAGTCCTATATTAATATTTAACATATTCATAGAATCTTGACCATCAAGAACCAAGACCATCTTTATATATCTACTAGCTGTCCCGGTGAACTTCGTGTCACTTTAAAACCTTCCCTGGACTTCTATGAATATTTTAAGACTAATATCAGCCCAATCCGTTCAGCCATTTTCGAGTTTTAGCGCGACTAACACATTTGAAAATCTTTTTTTATACAGGGTGTCCCAAAACTCAACGATAATCTGGGACCGGATGAATGGCCAAGTTACACCAGTTCCGGGAAAAATAAAATAAAAATTCCATATCACTCAGTTTAGCGATAATAGACAATTTTGTAAAAAAGTCGAAATTCGACACCCTTAGTCGCATTTTCAAGTCCTGTGATCACCAATGTCACAATTTCGCTGTATTTTTTTTAATTTTGAGATCTTCATTAACGATGCTATTAATCGCAACTACGAATTAATGCAAGAAACATCGTTAATTTAATAAAATAAGTTAAGTTTCAGTGAGTCATGGTTCACAAAAATATTGTTAGTGAACTTTGACACTTCATTTTGAAAAAAAAATGTACTACACTACCCTTGGCAAGTTATTTCAAAAGTTGGCGCATTTTATCAAGATTTAAAAATGGTGCAACACTAGCCACTTTTCTTGCCATTAAAATTTTTATTTCTCATTTTTTCCAAATTGAGCTCATTTTGAACAACTCAAGATTAGGAATTTTTGTTACTAAAATTTGTTATTTTTTGTTTCTGGTCTGAAATAAAATTACTATTTTTAGTAAAGAGGTAATTCAGTCAGTTAATAACCAATCTTATACTAAAAAACATAATGATAATTAATAAAATAATGAAAGAACCGTCGTAAAACTTTTTATTTAATTATTCTCCTTAAACTACAATAAATGTTCGAATTGGTCTTTTGTAAGGCGTTGCTTAGCCTGTATTCGTGCCGGAGGCAAACAATTCAAACATTTACTGTAGTTTAAGGTGAATAATTAAATAAATTTTTTACGACGGTTCTTTCATTATTGTATTAATTATTATTATGTTTTTTACAATAAGATTGGTTATTAACTGACTGAATTACATCTTTACTAAAAATAGTAATTTTATTTTAGACCAGAAACAAAAAATAACAAATTTTAATAACAAAAATTCCTTATCTTGAGTTGTTCAAAATGAGCTCAATTTGGAAAAAATGAGAAATAAAAATTTTAATGGCAAGAAAAGTGGCTAGTGTTACACCATTTTTAAATCTTGATAAAATGCGCCAACTTTTGAAATAACTTGCCAAGGGTAGTGTAGTAAATTTTTTTTTCAAAATGAAGTGTCAAAGTTCACTAACAATATTTTTGTGAACCATGACTCACTGAAACTTAACTTATTTTATTAAATTAACGATGTTTCTTGCATTAATTCGTAGTTGCGATTAATAGCATCGTTAATGAAGATCTCAAAATTAAAAAAAATACAGCGAAATTGTGACATTGGTGATCACAGGACTTGAAAATGCGACTAAGGGTGTCGAATTTCGACTTTTTTACAAAATTGTCTATTATCGCTAAACTGAGTGATATGGAATTTTTATTTTATTTTTCCCGGAACTGGTGTAACTTGGCCATTCATCCGGTCCCAGATTATCGTTGAGTTTTGGGACACCCTGTATATAAAACTAGTTGTCCCGGTGAACTTCGTGTTACTTTAAAACCTTCTCTGGACTTCTATGAATATTTTAAGACTAAAATCAGCCCAATCCGTTCATCCGTTTTAGAGTTTTAACGCGACTAACACATTTGAAAATCCATTTTTATATATCCGTTCATCTGTCAAAGCATTTTCCATTTTCGAAAAATTTTCAATTTCCAATAATTACTCTCATTAAACTGAATATATTATCTAAAGAAATTACCATGAAAGCTATATATAATTTCTATATAATTGAATCTTTAATAAATAAGCTATTAGTGGCGCAAATACACATAGTTTTATATTTGAAAACAAAATACTAAATCGGTGGTCAAAGTGTAGCTACTTTTGAATAGTTTTAGAGTAAGACGCCCATTTTGGGTGATTGACAGACGAGAGGATATAAGATAATGAATAATCATTGTCGATATAATAATTTAAAAAATTAAATTCTAAGAATCTCACCTATTAAATGTTAGCTTATTAACTTGATGTTGAATAGAAAATTGTCTTTTTAAAATCTCGGCACAAGAGATTGCTTTAGGTATTCCAACACCCACTGCTGTCCACACAACAGCTGTTGCGGCTTTGTCCTCAAGAATGCCACTTGCATGTGACAACAAATTAGACATTTTACTGCCGCCTTTTACCTAAAAATAGACAACTAATTTATGAGGGTTAGCTTTTATTGATGATTAAATACAAAAAAATCGGCTAAGTGCAAGTCAAGCTCGCACACATACCCTACGTGTCTTCCTTCTATCCTTACCATCATAGAGCGAAAATAGGCCAAAAATTGGAATATATGGGAACCCCCTTAAATATTTATTATATTTTAATTTTATTATTAATTATTTAAGAACAATAATTATAATGGATTTTGTGGAAGTTTCAAGTGCCAAACTGTTGTCATTATTGATTATGAGCAAAAAAAGATAAAAAAATCATGTTTCTTGTATAGGAGCCCCCCCTTAAATGTTAACTTTATTTTGTTTTTAGTATTTGTTGTTATAGCGGCAACAGATATACACAATCTGTGAAAATTTCAGAAGTCTAGCTATAGCGGTTCTTGAGTTATAGCCTGGAGACACGCAGACAGACAGACGGACAGATGGAAACGAAGTCTTAGTATTGGGTACGGAACCCTAAAAATGGAACAAGCTTTTTGATTTGCAACAATATAGTTGGCTATTACAGTATTATATTTTAAAATGCATGAGTTAGATTGTTACTTGAATAAGACATATTATTACTGCAGTAAAATATTTGTAAGTACCTATATAGTGAAGTTTTAATAAGTTAAATTATTTACCTGCATCCACAAGAAATTGTCCGGCAATCCATTAATTGGTATTTTATTTCGATCTAACTCTTCTTCAACATTCTTACCCTTGTAATAATTTTCCATATTTCTAGCAAAATAATTTTATGTACTGAAACTAATACAGTAGTAAAATGTTTTATTAATTTATGTTGAAAAAAAATACAAATTATTAATTACGAAATACAAATTTTTAGGTTGTTTTGGATTTGGCCACACTTAATGCCAGGGTTGCCAGATGCGATTTTACAATTTCCCCCAAACTGATTTTTATATTTCCCCAAAATGATACGTTTTCAAAAAAAATCCCCAATCGCTTTATTACAGAAAAAAACCCGAATATAAAATTGAAACTACTTTTATTTGATGAAATTAGGTACAAAAAAAATGAGACTGAAGAAGTACTTACTACTTTTACATAATACTATTTATAAAGTTCATTAAAAATATTAAGTACTTCTTCAGTCTCATTTTCTTCTGTTTGTTGATACACATTTTCATGTTGGTTATTACTTTATGCACCCGCCACGGTTTTCTAAGGTCCGTATTTTTGGTCAGTACTCAAGATGCATCTCGGTCTCAAGACGCGGTTCGGCTCTGCGATTGGTCCAAATTTTGACAGCCAACCAATCACAGACCCTGAACCGTGTCTTGAGACCGAGATGCATTTTGAGTACTGACCAAAAATACGGGCCTAAGACACTTCTCACTCTCATAATATGGTTTGCGGTTTTCTCTATTCTATTCTATTTGTTTGTTATGTTTTTTAGAAGTGCTAACCCCAAAAAATCCCCATAATGTATTTATTTTCCCCAAACATTTCCCCAAAGATACTGTTTCCCCAAATTTTCGCTGAGAGTCAAAGATTTCCCCAAAATTGCGAAAAAACCCCCAATCTGGTAACGCTGATTAATGCATAAACTTTTAGATAAACTTATATTATCTGTCGGATTAATGAATTTGACATCTGTCAGCTCAGCAGTCAGCTGTCAACAAAGATTTTTTTTACTTAGGTACTCGACACTGACCATGGTTATATAGCCGACTGCCGAAGTACCATAATAAAAAAAACCAAAGATTTTTTTGTTTTATTAAACACTAGATGTTCCGCGCGGTTTTGCCCGCGTAATTTAGGAATTACACGGAAACCGTACATTTTTCCGCAAAAAAAAAAATAGCCTAGTATGTCCCTTCACGTGGTCAATTCTTCGTGTGTGCCAAATAAGATAAATTCAAATAATTTCCCCGTTTTTTCCACATTTTCCTATATTTCTTCGCTCCAATTAGTCTTAGCGTGATAAAATATAGCCTACTAGATGACGCCCGCAACTCCGTTGCGCCAAAATTCGTTTATCGCGCGGGAACCATAAATTTTTCCGGGATAAAAAGTATCTCCATACCAAATTTATGCAAAATTGTTTCAGCCGTTTGGGCGTGAAGAGGTAACAGACAGACAGACAGACACACATTCGCATTTATAATTTTAAAAATTAGTATGGATATGGATATAGCCATGGGCGTACCCAGGATTTCAGCTAGGGGGGGCAGCATGGTCTTGCACCCCCCCCCCCCCCTCCCACGCGGAAGTATTTCCTTATAAGTATAAAAAAGCTATCCTTTTTGTAAAAAAATACATATCATTGTCATTGAAAATTACGAGATATTCGAATTTGCAGTAAGTATATTTTTACGTTGATATTCAAGTAGTAGGTAATAAGAATCTATATCTATACTTATTATAAAACAAAGTCGCTTTTTTCCCTCATGTCCCTTTATTCCCTTTAATATTTAAAACTACGCAACGGATTTTGATGATTACTTCAGTGTTAGATAGCCCATTTATCGAGGAAGGCTATAGGCTATATTTTATCACGCTAAGACTAATAGGAGCGAAGAAATAGAGGAAAATGTGGAAAAAACGGGGAAAATTATTTGAAAGGGCTAACTTGAACGCGCTAATCTCAGGAACTACTGGTCCGATTTGAAAAATTATTTCATTGTTAGATAGCCCTTTTTTATAATATAATATCATAGTAGATAGCCCATTTATTGAGGAAGGCTATAGGCTATATTTTATCACGCTAAGACTAATAGGAAAATGTGGAAAAAACGGGGGAAATTATTTGAAAGGGCTTATCTCGCGAAGTACTGGAGCAATTTTTATGTTATTTGACACAGATATGAAGTAGAACACGTGAAGGATCATAGACTATCGATTTTAATCATTTTTTCAGTGGCAATATATTTTATACCCGTGCGACGCCGGGGCGGATCGCTAGTAACTAATAAACTACATTCAGATAATTATCCTACTTACTTACAATCTTGGCTGATACACCTGTTTTAACCAAGATAGGCAGCAATTATATAGTGGTCCATCTCCAGTCTCCAGTCCCATTTCCCAAGATTCTTAAGAGTTAAAGGCTGTCACAGACAGAGCAGGTAATGTAAAGATGTATATTATAGCACGATACATCTTTCTATAGAAATCGTACACAACAGCTATAATGTAAAAATATACATTATAGCTGTTGTGTGTGGTCTCCTGACGATTTCTATAGAAAGATGTATCGAGATGTATCGTGCTATAATATACATCTTTACATTACCTGCTCTGTCTGTGACAGCCTTAAGACTCAAGAGCAAAGAGGACTGAAGGGTAGAGGTCGTAGGAGTTAAGATATAGGGAGACTGGAGGCCCTAGTTAATTCGTGTACTCTTTTGCGGTCCATGGCGTTATTTATAATCTCTACACTTGATCAAATTGGAGCAGATATGATATGCGCGTACTTCGTAATTAATAGAAGCATGCAAAGGTTATCAATTTTTATAAATAGGCATGTATCGTGTCACGGCTGACCATTATCTCTCGATCGAGTAAATAGCGCACAAACAAATATGTTTCGCAATTTGTTACCATTTTTTATTTTTATTATTTTTGCGTTTAGTGTAAACGGGAAGACGTTGAATATAATAAGTATAAATGAGGATTGGGTGTGCGGCGTCAAGAGGTCGTGTCAGGAATGCCTAAAACATCCCCAATGTTCGTGGTGCAATACAGAACTAAAGTGTTTCTCAGAGCAACTGGTCGACAAGGACTTCTGCGAAAATGGAATAACCAAGCAAACTAATATTTCTTGTAAGTTTTTTTTTACAACAATATTAAAACTACTTCTTAGCATTATATGCTGTTATATAAATCGGAAAAAACATTCAAGTACCCTACTATATAGTGAGAGTCAATAGAGCCTAAAGAGTTATAGAGCCTAAAGTGATACTATTTCGATAGGTATACGAGTCTGGGCGACCAGAATCGTTAATCTTGCTAGCTATCGCTTAAACGGGGGCGGCAAAAGAGCCATAACTATAACTTCCGGATATTAACTTGAAGTGGATTTGTCACTTCTTTTAAGGCAGGTTTCAAGTCTTTACATAAAACTCAGTAAGGGGAACATAGAAATAACAATTGAAATAACCGTTACAGTGAGCTTGGAAGACAACGCACGATGCGCGTGCGCAGGCGAGGAGATTGTACAGAACTGTCGGCCACCTGGGGACAGTGATGCTGCGGAATGTTCAGGACGGGGCAGCTGCCACTGCGGGCGGTGTATCTGCGACGTCCCAAATCTCGAAATACCGAGCAAGGTAAGCAACTTGGTTTCTGTAGGTACCACTTACCAGTACCGGTGGCTTCCGAACCAGCACGCACACATAAACGCGATCACAGATAACTTGAAGTAGAAAAGAAAGGAGTGCAAGACTTATCTGTTTTGCACGATAGATTTCACGAACTTATTCTACTATATAATATATTATGTACTAAGTAAATGACGCACGCAACTCCGATGCTTAAAATTGGTTCATCACGCGGGAACCGTACATTTTCCGGGATAAAAAGTATCCTATGTCCTTTCCCGGGACTCAAAGTAATTTCTTATTATTATTTTTAAACAAAAAATTAAAACCTACTTCCAAGGTAAAGACAATAGTAATATTCTTAAATGAACTAAAAAGTATCAAATAATTCTTATTCTGTACTCAGTATTTCTGTTCTCTATCTTCATTATTTTGAAGTCGGTACCAGCTGGCAACTAACCTAATCCCCAGTTCTATGACAGAATATAACTGCAACTTACAGGACTGGTACCGACTTCAACATTATGAAAATTGTGATGTCAGTCTGAAATTTTATATGGAAATAGTTTGACTCCCGGGAAAAGACATTGGATACTTTTTAATTTTGGAGCAACGGAGTTGCGGGTGTGATCTAGTAATAATATAAAAACAAAATACTTAAGTACCTAATATTAAAATCATTAGACAAACTACAGAATAATGATCAAAAACATCAGTCTCGACTCCTTTTTGGAAGTCGGTTAAAAAATAAAATTCTCTCCATACCCAGCAAAATCGGCTCAGCGGTTTGGACGTGAAGGGGTAACAGACAGACAGACAGACATACTTTCGCATTTATAATATTATTATGGATATTATATTTATTTGTCATTTGTGGTAGGTAATTAAGGCCGCAGTCTTGCAAAATTCACTCGCTGTGAATAATTATTTGCGCAAATTTGTATATTTTTTTGACAAACTAACACTAACTAAGTAGTTAATAAAATAACACGAAATATAATTATTGCGTATAATATAAGTTTTTATTTTTTTTAAGTTCATCTATGTGGAAAATTTTAGGTAAATCAAGCGTTAAAAACAGCTCTTTCGTGCCCAATGTCATTTCGAGTTGTGTTTGTGCGCTTAGTTTATGGCAATAAATAATGAAATTACAAATTTCAGACTGAAGTCTGAAATTTGTAGTTTGTATTTGAGCTCATTATGCGCTGAAGCGCATAATGAGCTCAACATTCTCGTCTTCAAAATGCGCTGATTAGTTTTTTCTAATTATCTTTCATTTTCTTAATTAATTCTCTGTTCTCTTAATAAACGGATTATTTCATTAAAACTATGCATCGTAAGTTATAAATATGTAATAATTCGATTATTTTGATGCCAAGAGTTCAATAAAGCAAATACAAAAAAAAACCCCGAGTTCATCATACTCTAACAATAATAATAATCTCAAAAGACCTACAAAAAAAAAAAGGTTTATTAAACAAGAATTGCAAGGGAAATTTCGTTTACTCGTTTCGTTTCGGAAAGGCGTTTCGTTATTGTAGGGATATTGCTATACTGTGGTGTTAGTTTGTCAGTAAAAATAATATACAAAGTTGCGCAAATAATTCGCAGCGAGTGAATTTTGCAAGGCTGCAGCCTTAAGAACCACATGTTAAAAGTGAAGTCATCTTCTGACGCTCTTTAAAGTTTAATACCCATATAAACATATAAATGTAACACAGTTGCCTTTTTAAGTGCCCTTATGTCACTACTCTGACGGGTCCCAATACCTATTCTCCTATCCAAATTGAAGACACGAAGTTTTACTAAATTATCTTACTTTTTAGGTTATAATCGGAGAATACTGCGAATTCGACAACTATTCATGTGACAGTCCCATGTGCAACGAGGGTCCGTATTCCATATACGAACTGGACAAATACGCCGAGTTGAAAGCGATGGACGAAGAAAAGTCGAGAAGTTTACTGAGGACTAATTTCTACGAGGACACTGAAGTCGACAACCCGGAGGAGCAGTAAATCTAACTTTTTTACCATCATTGAATTTTAGTCAATAAAAAAAATAATAATATTATGTTGCCTTGTAGATTAAAAAAAAACATAATAAGTATATTATTGGAGTTTACTCCTGAATCGATTTTCATATAGTATAAGGCGCCCGGTATGAGAAAAATCCGAGGGGTAAAACCTACTAACAAGTAACGAAAATGTGTCACGTTTTTGGACGACGGAAACTTTCTAATTTGGCTGTGAGTGTATTAAGACCTTATAGGTAATAGGTATACCTATCGGAATATAATATTATATAAAATAATATAATTATATTATTATACAATAATAATAATAATAATATTATAATATTATATAAAATAATATAATAATATAATTATTTCAAATTCAGGGAGGGGGTAGCCGAGGTGTTGCCTTTGATGTTAGAAGAAACCCCGTTCCTCTAGGCCTATTAGGAGCGGAGTTATGGCTACTTTAGTAAGACATTTGACAGTTGCCGAACTGTCAATGTCAAAGTTTGAATGCTACAAGCAAGCTCGGCAACTATTGGTCCTGGATATGAGTTTTTTCGGCTTGGTCTTCCTGGATTTTTCTCCTCAATTCGATTCTGGCCTTAGAATTGAGAAAAAAATATTTTGAAATAACTATGGCAGAAAGGGGTGTAGATAATATTGCCGGAACATCTGATTTCATATTATATTAATCTTTTTTCAGTTGAATAAACTCTTTTTGCGTATGGTTAGATACTCGTACTTAAGGAGTAAACTCCAGTCGTGCGTCGGAGCTGACACACTTTTTTTTTAATAGATTTTATGACTTTTTGTATTGAATAATTAGGCCACAAAACTACTGGAATATTTTGTATGAAAGATACGACATACGACATGTAGAATAGGACTGTATAGCGTCGCGTCGTCTTCGTGGCATAATGTACGATTTCGTAATTTTTGCATAAAGTCACAGAAATTAATTTATTTTTATTATTTAACTAGATGTTCCGCGCGGCTTCGCCCGCGTAAATTAGGTAATAAGTATACAATGTATTTCACAGACAAATTAGTCCACAAAAAATAGCCTATGATCCGTCACGTGGTCTAATTATTCTTGTCTGTGCCAAATTACATAAAAATTGCTCCAGTAGTTCGTGAGAGTAAGCCCTTTCAATTAATTTCCCCCATTTTTTCCACATTTTCCTCTATTTCTTTGCTCCTATTAGCTATCTAAGCCATCCTCGATAAATGGGCTATCTAACACTGACAGAATTTTTCAAATCGCACCAGTAGTTCCTGAGATTAGCGCGTTTAAGCAAACAAACTCTTCCGCTTTATAATATTAGTATATAGATAGTCAAAAATATTTTCAAATAGTTGTTATCATAGAATACTTCTGTACGTGAGTCGTGAAGTCCACGAATGAAAAATATTTTGTCAAATTAAAACGTTTCGGAAATACTTAATCATATTTCTTAGGTCATCTCCGATAAACGTGGGATGCTTTTTAATTTTCCTTGGAAGTTCGGAAAAAATTGATTGAGCGAGACGGGAGCGAGATGGTCTCAATTAAGGAATTGATATGAGGCGGGCGCCTGTCGCGGATGGCTCATCGTCCTCAAGTGCTGCTAACGCGAAATTAGATTTCAACAAGTCCTTTCTTCTAGTTTTACGCCTTTTATTTCTCAGACCTCGTTTACCGACCGTCGATGGAGTCGACATTCACGCGGTAATTAGTTTCTAGATTTTAAAGGCGAGTGGTAAAAATAATAAAGAATTTATTTAGGACTACTTCACAACGTTTGGTCACATCAAATTAACATCATAAAGTCTACCTGTATCGTTCTTACATAGCCAACTCAACTTTAGCCCTATATCTAATTTTAGAACCTTCAGCTCAAGTAAAATAGGTTTGGGTGCCACTGATTGTATGGTAATTATTCCCCCATGCCATGAACCGACTAGTACAGCCTATGCCAGTTGAGTCATCAGCAGGACAGGGGAAAAGACGCTGCACTTAAATTGGTGATCTCGATTTAAATAAAGCAAAGTTTTTTTTCTAAGTTGTATGTTATTCATATAATATAAAATTTTCTAGACTTTTATTACATAACTAGGTCTCACGTAATAGGGCTAACTGAGTTTGTGTTCTGTAATTATATCGGAATGCAGTAACGAAGGCGCCCGAAGCGACCGATTCGATTAGGTACCGCCTAAATTGTTTTACACTTGATCATGAAGTCAATTGGAGAACATGTCTGTCTGTGGGTAGCTTTAAAGCTGGTAATACTACAAGATAAATAAAATACAGTAGGTTATCTTCATACCTACCATACGCTCGAATCAGGCACACGCACACAAGAACATGAATTAAGGTAACTTGAGGCTATGTCCACATTGGTATCATTTTCGCGTATCAGATCTCCGTCGCGTAGCATCGAAGCTCATCATGTTCGCTAGTGTGGACGCAAAATGATCGCGTAGCATTGAAGCGTATCATGATCTCTAGTGTGAGCGCAAAATTATCGCGATGATAGCGATCATTTTGCGTCCACACCAGCGAACATGATACGCTTCGATGGTACGCGACGGAGATCTGATACGCGAAAATAATACAAATGTGGACAAAGCCTTAGGTAGCGAAGCAATGCAATGAAACCAAGGAACCCCGATTACGTACATCGCGATTCTAAAATCTTAAGTGTGAGATGTGATTTTACTGTAGGTATTACGGTGGTTCCTTTTAGGACAAATTGCAATTTTTTTGGAAGACGATTAAAGAGTGGCATTCACTTATGTCTGATATTAGGTCATAAGATGGATGGTGGATGGTAGGTCATAAGTGGTAACATTTCGATCAATGAAACCTTTAAATAACCATTTTATTTATTTAACCCATCAAGCCCTGTACGAGCATCGGTGATCGCGACAACGATCGAAGGATTAAACGAGAATCCTCTGAAACCGATTTCATTACGATTCGACGTTTATTTTATGTAACAAAAATGCAAGCACGTAGGCGAGTGAAAACATAATATGTTTCATTAGTCCCAATTTATTGTCACGAAATGGAATGAAAACGCTTAAGGCTATGTGAATAATTCGTGGAGACGTGACTGAAGTATGAAGTATAATATGATCTCAATGGATACGTATATAGACCTCAATAGGTCTAAAGATCACATAATAATATGCCATTGGTATTCTGGAGCGGGGAAGAATGCGCATTCCATTGAGGCGACTTCCCGACGTGCCTACACCCCCGCTACCCCCTGGGGTAGGCGTCCCCCCGCTACATAAAATGTTTTAATTCTAATCGTTCAGAAATTTAAATAGTGAAGCGCACTCGTTGGTTTTAGAATGATTGCGTGGTAAGTTCTAAAATTAAAATGGTCGGGGGATTAGGCGGATTTCATACGGACTTCGACGCTGTAATATAAAGGCTTTATCACGTGTTATTGGCAACTTTTGATTTTTGACTAATTGATTTACAGGTACTCGAGTACTTTAACGAGAACCTAAGCACCTTTGTTTAGTTTGAGGGCTTCGGCTATGTATTGATATGTTCAGAATAATATGGGCGTTTAGCTCTAAATTGAATGCTTTGTTTCCTATTTTAAGACAGCAAATAAAGCAATATAGTTAAAAACAAGTGCGTGTCGGGCCACGCGCAATATAGGGTTCCGTAGTACCGCTAGTTTTTGATATTTTTTGTATAGTCAATGAATATACATTTATAACGTGTTTTAAACTACTAACAACATCATCTCTGTTACGTTCAAAGTAATTTGAACGAAAAGTTCCTTTATACTTCGCCTTATACATTTTTTTAGTTGATCGACTCTTTTCCTTTTAAATTCAGCATATTTCCTACTCCCGTGAGTTTTTTTTTCACATTTCCAGAAGCAACCGTTTAGCAGTTTAGCTGGTAGAAGGAGGGGACACTGGACTCTAACGATTTTTTCCACTTTAAAACTTTATATTTTACAAATGGATTCCTAAATCGAAAAGCGATCTAAGCGATCGTAATATTTTTTTAAAACCTATCCAACGACATTCCACACGGTGGGGTGGACGCGAAAAAATAATCATCCCCGCTTGATGTGTACGGGAGGTACCACGAATTAATATATTTTTGTAAGTTTTTATAAACCATTAATATACAGTACATTCATGTCGATTTACAGCTTTCGTCCTATAGTTTCTGAGAAAACCGCGGACAGACCGAAATTGTAAGGGTTCCTTGTTCACTACGGAACCCTAAAAATTGCGAGTTGGACTCGCGCACGAAGGGTTCCGTCATCCATACTTAATATTATAAATGCGAAAGTGTGTCTGTCTGTCTGTCTGTCTGTTACCTCTTCACGCTCAAACCGCTGAACCGATTTTGCTGAAATTTGGTACTTGAAGTCCCGGGAAAGGACATAGGATACTTTTTATCCCGGAAAAATGTACGGTTCCCGCGCGATATACGAGTTTTGGCGCAACGGAGTTGCGGGCGTCATCTAGTAGAGAAATATAAACATATATATGGGTCCCTTACCATAGTGGTAGGTAGCAAAAATAGGCGAGATAATGAGTTTTTTTGTATGAAAGCCCCCCTTAATATTGTTAATTTTATTTAAATGTTAAATTATTAAAGTATAAATATAGCTGCCAATTTTGTCAATATTTTATATTTCAGATATTGTGTATGTATATATTATGTTTAGTATGTTTTGTTATGGCACCAACAGAAATACACAATCTATGAAAATTTCAGAAGTATAGCTATAGCGGTTCTTGAGATATAGCCTATAGAGACAGACAGACAGACAGACATTCTTAGTAATAGGGTCCCGTTTTAACCCTTAGAGTACGGCACCCTAAAAAAATCTGTATTTGGGTGAGGCCGCCAATTTTTGCTGATATGACGCAGAAAAAATTTGCGAGAGAAAGAAAATCTACGCTGCTTGTGACGTTGGAGCACCTAAATTGTAGGGAATTTATTTCTCTACGCTATCATAGCGTTGAGAAATATGCCGTTGGAGCACCAAAATGATAGCGTAGAGGCTATCGACATAGCGTAGAGAAAATCAAACTTATCTCTGTAAATAATACACAATGCGGTTTGTATTATAGCCCCAAACATGGTCCTTTTGACTACTCACATGATGCATTGATCGTTTTATGTGAAACAGTAATACTTACATTTGTGTCACAAAAAGACTTCCTTTGGAAAAACTGTGTACACAGCCCGACTGAGGTTCAAATGTGAACTGTCGAGAAATGGCGAATATTATGAGATTTTCCATAGAATACGTAAAAACTCAGCGTTGCCACTTCCCGATTTTACCTTCCCTAACAACCAACGATAACAATAAATCGGTGTTATTGATGACGTTGAAAATGTGGGGTAGAATTCGTTTTTAACGATTCATTTGATTTGAAAAAGTTTATAAAGAAAGTTATCTTAAAATACTATAAGAATTAGATGAGATAATAGCCATATATAAGTATTCATAACATATCAGATGTATCTTCAAATCTGTCATACTTACTGCTACAGCGACAGTTAAAATGCACCTCTTCCACGGCGGATTGTATATTTTAAGCTATTTTCTTACCTTTTTTTAATGTTTAATTGTAAATATATTTTTAGACTATTATTGGAACTCAAATAATTCTAATGTATGCTTGAGCACTTTGTTTTCTTCGTTAGAGTCAGTTTTCGAGCATAAGATAAACACAATAGTTTTTAAAATACAAAGGGCGGAGAAAAATAATTGCAAAATCAGCAAAAATTGGCGGCCTCGCCCATTTAGTCAAATATTAGCTAGAGACTTTTATTTAAATTAAACTTTTTCTGTATCTTTTCCGCAATTTACGGGAAAACGTACTTTAATCAGGCGAAAGTCTGTTCGCCGCGCAAAGCGTGGTTGTTACTTAAGATCTTTTTAAGTATCCTAAACTGTAAAGTCCGCTTAAACGCCCGCCAAAAAAGGAATTAACTTCACTAATGAATATTCATACTGCCACTTTAATTTGCACAAAGTGACAGAGTGATTTCAAATGTGTTACTTCATTTTGTATAAGATTTGATTAACCACGTTATTGTTTAGCGGAAAATTGCTTTGTTACAATAATTATAAATGCAAACCTTCAAGAAGAGAGCGTATTCCCTACTTAAAAGGCTGCAAGTGCAGCTCTTCTGATGTTGCGAGTGTCCATGGGCGACGGTAGTTGCTTTCCATCAGGTAGCCCGTTTGCTCGTTTGCCCCCTTATTTTATATAAAAAATATAATAATAATAATGTTAATCTAGCATGGATGCCGGACGTTGGACCACTAGGACTCAATATTATTTATAATATAACTAGCTGTCCCGGCAAACGTTTCTTTGCCATATTATATTAAGTATATCGCCCGTATTATTTTATTGAATTAGTGACTAAAATATAAGTATATCACCATGGCAACGTCCATCGCTATCCCGTGACCCGCGTCGCATAAACAATGGTCGCTCTTTATAGACAATTTGCAATAAAATAAAATTGCGACTATAATTAAAGATCTAAGCTATCCTATCTCTCAAGTTGGAAAAAAGCACACATTAAAAAACAAAAAACATTAAAATCGGTTAAGTAGTTTAGGAACCCATCGCGGACAAACATCGTGACAGGAGATTTATATATATTAGATTAGATAATTTAATTTTTAAACTTTTGTATGGACGCTGTTCAGCATTTGTGTTTCATTCCACAAAAAGAATACGAATTGAGGTATGAATGCAATTATGTTCTTTAGCTCACTTAGAACAATACTGCGTTCATAATTGAACTGTTACGGATACGGGCAGTTGTTTACCTGCGCGCGTCAGTTGCGCGTACTTTCTAGAAAAGTCCGACCCTTGTTTATGTGAATTGCGTGTTTACGTAAACAATCCAGAATAGAACGTTCCAGAAGGCGACGCGGGCCATATAAAAGGTAAACAAGCCGGCAGTCGATTCAGTTTTATCGAAGCGATCTTCGAGGCGACTTCAAAGTGAAAACAAGTGATCAATAGTGAGTGATTGTGATAGTGAACCGACAACTCGGCTACGACCTAGGACAGTGATAGTGCTCAGTGATTTGGATCTAGTGCTTAGTGTTTGGACTTAGTGATTTGTGTGAGCTAGTGTTTGTGAATAAAGTCTTCAAGAGAGTCACCAGGTCTTTCTCTCCGAATCCTTCGAACCCTAGCACGTAACAGAACAAAAAAAATAGTGGGTTAGTACACAAATGCTTAACATCGACCATAATATAAGCAAGGCTCAATTACAATAAAGTCTTTGAAGCTTACATTGAAAGTATTATTCTCAAAAAGTTGAGCATTTTTGTTTTAGATATATTTTTAAAATGTTAATATTATTGTGCTTAAAATATTTTTAGCACAAGAAATGCGGGTGGATATTGTACTTATTTTTAAGATAAACAAAAGAATCTCACCATAAGGGCTCATTTTGATCTTTTTGTTACGTTTGGGTCCATATAATACGTCTCTTGAACTTTTTAAATTTTCCATTTCGTAGCTAAAAAATAGGTTTTCTGTAAAGTCGGTTTACTGATGATAGTTGAACGTGACAACGAAGAGCGCGCCCAGGTGGGCCGCGCTCTTTGTTTCGAGACTAAGAGTCTTACGGTTGTTGAGAGATAACGTGCCTCTTTGTCGCTCGTTCCGCGCTCTCGCTTGCACTTCAAGCCTGAAATGGAACGCCTCAGAGCGAGGTAACGCCGCATGAACTGTCATGTTTTTCGTGCGCGCACCCCATATCGAATTATAAGACGTTATCACGTCAAAAATAGAATCAGATATGCGGTTTAAAAGTACTTTCAATTTTTTCTACAGATATTTTGTTATCAAACGGAATAATTAATAAAAATAATTAATTTCGCGTATCTGGGTAATACTATAATGATACCATGTGATGGCAGCAGTAGTGTCTCATTCCCACATTAGATGTGTTCTTAAACAATAAAACTCGAGTCAACAGATTTCAGTAATAGATGAGATGAAAGCTATCATAAGTCCACTACCCTCTGTTTAAGTCTACTAGTCTAGGCTGTCATAAAGAATATTTTTACACTAGGGAATCTAAAGTAAGATACTTTTTGTGTTGTCAAAACATGAAAGGTAATTTAATATGACCCATGTTTCAGTGTAATAATATAAGCATTAATTTTCGGAGAGTTCCCTTTAGAGTTTTGTATTCAAGTCTCGCGGGGGCACTCAGATTTATTTTTCAATACTTTCACTTTGAAACGTTATTTTTGGCGGACATGGTGTAATGATGTAGTATCTACCGTCATATTATATCTAATTTACAAATAAATAATAAATATCTAGCAAAGCTGACAATAACACCTTTTAATCACTTGAAAATTAAATTATTTTTTTACAGAATGAAAATGAAGTCTACGAAAATATATATTATGATTGAATATGGATTTCAAGTTAAGATGACGAACAAAACACTTTCGTAGCTGCAAAGGTAGCGGCCGCGCCGCAACCCATGGCTGCGATATCGTAGCAAAGCTACGACGGCTAAAAAGTCTTTCGTAGGTACAAGGGTAGCGCAGCGTAGCATGGCTACGGTATCGTAGCAAAGCTACGACGGCTAAAAAACTTTCGTAGCTACAACTGCTACAAGGGTAGCCCAGCGTAGCATGGCTACGATATCGTAGCAAAGCTACGACAGCTAAAAAACTTTTGTAGCTACAAGGGTAGCGCCGCGTAGCATGGCTACGATGTCGTAGCAAGGCTACGACGGCTAAAAAACTCTTTCGTAGGCTCTACAAGGATAACGCCGCAAATATTGTAGTAGGGGAGGGGAAGGTGCTAATTTTGTAGTCACTCGAGCGTCATTGAGACCTAGTAGGTTTTTTACATTAGGTAAAACTGATAAAAAATAATAAGAGCATTTTTTATTTTAGCGGTGGGTTCAGAAACTGCGGCCATTTTAAAGTTTTGAAAAAGAAAATATATTCAGAAAATTGGTTATTTCGGTCAGTTATTATTATATTTTAGAGAACAAGGACTAAATTATTTAGTTTAATGCATAATAAAATATCTGCGAAGTTTAGTTAGGAAAATATGAAGGTTTATTTTTTTATTTTTTTAAATGTTCCTACAGGCTTACCTTATCTTTGAATCGTCAGTGCTTTTTATGGAAGCTTCTTTGGGGTATACTAAACATCCCCTCTCTTAATCTGACAAATCGGATGACATTTCAATATTAAAAAAAAATTTAACTCACCACGTGAGAAATCTAATTTCTATACCATGATAATTAGACACATGTCGGAAGCCTATACAAGCTTCATCTGACACGCTCGAGCTACTCCCAAAATCCCCTCTTCTCCTCCTCTACTATTACTAATTACTATAATATTGTAGTCATGCTACACGGCGCTATCCTGGTAGCTACGAAATAGTGTTTAAGCCGTCGTAGCTTTGCTACGATATTGTAGCACAGCTACGAAGGCATGCCCGCATTTTTGTAGCTAAGAAAGTAGGGCTGCGTGCTGCCTGCTGTGATATAGTAGCAAAGTCACGATATCGTTGCATATAATAATATAGCAACAAAAAAAACCTTTGCTAACTTCTTTAGTTTTTAGTTTTAGATTTTAACTTCTCGATGTTTAGAAACAAAATATATATAAAATGTTTAGGGGGTGACGAAATAAAGTGTGCAATAAAAGTCGATTGCTTGAAATAGACGTATGTCTGCTGAGTCGGTGATGGGCGGGGAGAAGCCGGCGGCGGTGCTGCGACAGCGACGCGACGGTCAAATAACGCCAACCATTATAGAGTTCATTACAAATATCGGGATATCGTCTGGTTGCAAAAGGAATATAATATGACTTTCGCCCTTATACTTCAATAAATTATATTTTTTTCATAATTTAATATAGCCAATAAATAATTGTTATGTTCCGGTTTAACTTTAACTTGAAGAGAATTGCGATAGCAAAATTTATTCTCTCATTTTAAAGTTTGGTTTTACCAAAGTCTACCTTTAACACTTTAATAAAAAAAAAGAAAGTTTCGTATTTGGTTTCGTAGTTAATTAAGCACCAAAATTTTTAGAAAAAAATCTAAGATCTATATATAAAAATTGAACTCTTGGTAGGCTGAAGCAACATTAATTTTATTAATGTCATTCACAATTCTCTCATGATAATAAAACACTACAATACCGCCGCCGCCGCTGCGCCGTGCGGCCGGCCCCGCCCCCCGCCCCGCCCCGCGCGTTGCCCCGACCACCACGCTGCTGGCACCGAGTCAGCCGGAGTCCGTTGCGCCGACACCACTGCCGGGACGACACCAGTCCACTACTCACAGTCCCCTGGCACAAAATTGTCCTCAAAAATGGACGTCGAGGAGTTCCGCGTCCGGGGGAAGGAGATGGTGGACTACATTTGCCAATACATGTCGACCTTGCGGACACGGCGAGTGACGCCGAGCGTGGAGCCCGGGTATCTTAGGTCGGAGTTGCCGGCGGAGGCGCCCTTCCACCCGGAACCCTGGGAGGACGTGATGAGGGACGTGGAGACGAAGATCATGCCGGGGGTGACGCACTGGCAGCACCCGCGCTTCCACGCCTACTTCCCCTCCGGGAACGGCTATCCGTCCATTCTTGGGGACATGCTGTCGGCGGGAATCGGTTGTATTGGATTCTCATGGGTAAGTTGAACACTATCCAGATGAAAAAGCTAACAACATGACATTTTTGCCATCATTTACGGGTATAAAATAGTGACGACCTACACCAAAGTCTATTGAATATGCAACTGTAAAATGAACAAGTAGCGTATCAACACATAAGTTTCCCAGAAAAATGTACGGTTCCAGCGCGATATTTAAAAGTTGCGGACAACATCCAGTAAAGGTTTAGGTCAAAAATGTTTATATCGATGATCACTCTATCAGCCATCAGGCAAGCTGCCAACCCACTTAATATTTGGATTACTTAAATATTGCCTCAAGGCAACAGAGACACAGTTACATTGCCGTTTCGTTAACCTTATAGTTTTACTTTTACTGACGTACAATATAAGTAGTAAGTAAGTAAGTAAAAGTAAGTAAAATGTTTAAATTGCAAGTTATTAACAGAATATTTTGTAACGTACACAATAAACACATGCCATAATATCTTAACTAATTCCACATAAAACTTTTGCGTGTTAAATATTACTGGCTCAAGTACAAAAACCGGCCAAGTGCGAGTTGGACTCGCCCATGAAGGGTTCCGCAGCAGCAATAAGGTTTATTTTTATGAAATTAAAAAGTTTTTGATTTA
Source organism: Lysandra bellargus (assembly GCA_905333045.1). Lineage (NCBI taxonomy): Eukaryota > Metazoa > Arthropoda > Insecta > Lepidoptera > Lycaenidae > Lysandra > Lysandra bellargus. The sequence goes on along the minus strand of HG995334.1, from coordinate 2,708,483 downwards.
TTTTTATATTTCAGTTGATTTAATGAAAGTTAATTTAAGGTTTACCATTTATGATGTATAAAAAAAACTACTTGCTAGATCTCGTTCAAATCGATTTTTGTTGGTAGTTATTATAGTAATGTTAAATGTACATCATATATTTTTTTTAGACTTATCATTTATATATACTTTAGAAGTTAGAGGGGGGACACACATCCATTTTGGAAGTCTCTCTCGCAAACTATTCAGGTTAGAAAAAAATATGTTAGAAACTTTAATATGATTTTTGAAGACCTATCCATATATATAGTACCCGTATAGGTTAGATAAAATTTTTTTTGTTGGTTTAAGCTTTACCATTTATGACGTATAAAAAACTACTTGCTAGATCTCGTTCAAACCAATTTTGGTTGGTAGTTTTTATCGCAATGTACATCATATATTTTTTTTAGACTTATCATGAAGTTAGAGGGGGGACACACACATTTTACCACTTTGGAAGAATCTCTATCGCAAACTATTCAGTTTAGAAAAAAATTATATTAGAAACCTCAATATGATTTTTGAAGACCTATCCATAGATACCATCACACGCATAGGTTAGATGAAAAAAAATTTTTTGTTTCAGTTGTACCTATGGGGACCCCTAAAATTTTTAATAATTTTTCAATTTTTGTATAGGAAAACGTTATAATATACTATATCTACAATCTACATATCTACTTATTGATAAAAAAACATACAACACAGAAATTATAATATTCCACTTGGCTGATATCCAGGGCTAGTTTGGTCTGGAGCGAACAGATAATATGAAATATCTGACAAAAAAATAATGGTTTAGTATAAACAAGGGCTAGAGTCGTATGCATAATTTTTTATTGTTATTATATTATGTTAAATCAAATGGTAATATATTTTGCTTAGAAGCTTACATTCAATAACAAAGTATAGACTAAAAAATTGCATATAGTTATTACTGGTATAATAATTATTATTGTTTGTAATTTTTTAAATTATTTTAAATTTTAACTATATAGATTCTCTCCACTTGTTGTCCACGACGATTTTCTTTACAAACTCCGGACAACTCTCGCATATAATTTGACCTATCTTCCATCGACTCAACAGTCAATACGCTCCACAAGAATTTATAGTCAGTCTGAGATGTGGCAATTGATGCATCAAAAATTTAATCAGCTCATGTTCGGAACTCCCGTGCACGGTAAATTGGCATTCCGCATTCGTGCCGGTAAACCTTTTTAATAAGGTGATCGATGCCTAAGCGGGGAATTTTTGGGATACACTCCAAGGGAACGTTCATAGTCCTTAAAGCATATCCAAATATCCAGTTAGTAAAAATAGACACGATTAATAAATTTAAGAAACTTTAGGAAAAGTTTTCACGATAAAAATAATTTACAAAAATGTTAAAAAGGTACAATAATTAATATTAGTTAATACTTAATACAATTTTGTAACTCCTAAAGCAAGTATTTAATAGCACGTTGGCTAATGCCCAGATTTGGAGATCTTTTGGCAGGAGTTTTTTTTTATTTACATGTGACGGACAAAATATTAATCAACTTTTGAATAGATAAAATCCAAACAAAAACATAAACGGGGCATAACAATTGTTACTTTGGTATTAAATCTGGACACTTACATAAATGTAACTGTGATGTAATAAGTTTAAGCATGGTTAAACCATATAAAGATCGATGTCCGGCTTAGCAGTAGATATCGATTGGACTGTAATTTTAATTTTAAATAACGTGCACCGTCGCGCGTCGACATTGTTGTTACGTTTCCCGTGTTCGAAGTTCTAGGAATGCATTTAATTAAATTGATAGCTCATAACTCATTAGTCATAACTCATTACTCATAAGTCATAACTACTGAACGATTAGATATTTTCGAAGAATATTTTCGACAACTCCAATCACTTAAATTATTCCTGAAATATCATCTGATGTTAACGTTTTCATCGAGTTTAGGTCAAATTTTACTACTCAAATGATATTTCCTTTTTTTAGGATTTCAAATTTTTACCTAAATATTATTAAAAAAAATTTATGTCCGGGTAAATGAAGATTTTAGGGAGTAGCCCCCTGCAGTGAATGAACATATCATCCTTTCAAATCCTGACAGAAACTTTCACGGATTCAATTCAATTTCAGTAATAAAAAATCTTTTCAGGTATTCGGAAATAGCTTTCGAACACCTGAAAAGATTTATTATTACTTTGCGTTTAGATTAATGAATCAATAGAATCAATAAATCTTATCACATAATTATTCGCGAAACATAAACGCTATAAAATTAGATTATTTTGATAATCTTACTCTGATAATTAAAAACGATAAAAACGGCATGAATATAAGAACCCATTGTTTTAAGCGTTATTGTTTTCTTAAAAGTATTTTAATGATAAAAATGAGAAATATTTACAGTTATAGACCGAATACTGTAAAATATATTATACTGTATTTTTAAAACGATTCTTACACTGTCCTATATTTTAAGTAACATTCATGTAATTAATCCTTAAAGCTCTCATGGGAGCACCGGTGATCGCGACAGCAATACAATAACAATAGATTTCCAAGAATCCGCGATCGAAGGATTAATTATAATTAATTTACGTGAGAGTATTCCTTGAAACGGCAAATGAATACGCCAGCTAACAATTTACAATATAATTTTCCACCCATCTATCAGTGTTAATTATTGTTTGACAGTTTGACTAAGGCTATTGGTTCACCTGAAATCTATATCATAAATAAATTCTAGTGTACTTGGACATCATGCGCATAATAAAACAAAATTTTGTTGCGACCACCTAACGTACGAAAAATATTTCGCAACTATAGACTACTTAACGTAGATAATAAAATTAGCAAATAGAAAATTATTGTTAACACTTAAATACTATTCGCAGGCAGCAAGTCCGGCCCTCACAGAACTGGAAATCATAATTTTGGATTGGTTAGGTAAGTTAAGTTCATATTTTATTTGTCTACTAAAATTTTCCTCCAATTTCCTAAAGATTCTCATCACTTAAAGCTACTGTCAGGAAATTAAAAAGGAATAGCTTTTTTAAGCCGAAATTTATGGATCAACGCTGAGATTTTATAGATACTTCGCCGAAATTTATATCAAATTGGCCTAATGGGCTTCATCGCATGAAATAAACAAAGTAGGTACTTTAATTTGCAATTGCAAGAAGCGGTAATTGATCTGAAACTGACCGAAGCAAAAAATACCTAAAAAGGGTATTTAGCCCAAATGTGTACTATCTGTGCCAATAATAAAAATATATTTTTACGTTGTCTGTGCTAGAAAAATGGAAAGAATTTTAAAATTAACCTGGCCTCAAATGTACGAATAATAAAAACTAGTCAAATGTGACTGTAATAAATACATCGGGAATTGACCAAGATAAGATGGGTCAATCTCCTGACCACTAGAGTGAACTAATTATTGTTAATCCAGATAATTAACCGTACTACGTTATTTCAATTTTTTTTTATAAAAAGTAACATACACAAAAACTTTCACATTGATGATTGAACCACTATTAAGAATTTAAGCATAACATTATCCCCACAAACGCTGCTCAATCATCAGACCGTTCATAGCTATTCCACCTCTATCAGGACCTTTATTCCATCGATATAAGGCTCATATCTCCGAGGTGTGTTCATTTAGTGGTCCTACCGCTTAACATCAATCACAGCGTCACTTGACCTCAGCGCGATATTGCTCGTACTCAAACCCCCGCGAGCCGCGCTTTTGTTTACGGCAGAGTGCCCAGATGACTTTCATCAAGATATGCTCAATATACGTGTATGTGGGTTAATTTTAACGAGATCTTGTGGAAGTGGATAGGTTAAAAGACAGGGCATTTTGTAAGGCCCGCTTGTAAGTCTGGATAAACTTGAAGTGTGAATTAAAATTGTTATCTCTCTCGTACTTCGTATTTATGATAGATATGGCATAATATTTTTAGTATGGTTGACAATAACGCAGTCTGTTAGTAGGTAAGGACCAAAAGATAAAAAGAGTAATTTCAATACCACTGTATCAAACAAAGTCAAACTTCGAACTTCGAAGGTGACTTCTTCAGTAAAAACTACGTTCAAAGTGAACTGAGTATGAAAATAGCAGAATTTATATGAAAATTATGTTTATTTTGTGTTTTACCTACCGTACTTCGAATTCCCCAAACCAAAATATTATGAAACCGCCCGTCTAAACCAGTGGTCTGCAACCTTTTTTTCACGCGTGCCACAAATATGTTTTGGTCTTGGTATCGCGGGCCGTAGCAAAAAAATTTAAGGGTTAAAAAATATCATTCCAAGTACAAAATTAACGATTTAAAAGTGGAAAAAAATTAACGACTATCACGTAGACTAGAGATAAACTACGATAATATGGCGCGCCCCTCCAAAATTCGAAACGTTTGAAGTGCGTTGTCAAAACTGTCGTTGTCTTGCGCGGTCGGCTAGTTATGATTAGTTGACCAACAAATCTTGGTAATAAGTGACATTAAGTAAAATATTACTTATTTATTATATATAATATTATTACTGTATTTGAATCAAATGTATTGTTTATATATTTTGTTAAATTTAGTGCTTTTGTTAGATTTTTAAATATAGTTTACTTTTGCACATCACCGTTTTCCTGGATATATCACTGTTAAGAATGTTAAAAGGTTGCCTGGAAGAAATTGCTTCAAAGTAATAAGGCCGCCTTTGTGTATAATATCTGTAGTATGTGTCTGATTTATCAATAATTGTTGTTTATATTTAAGTATTTTTGTAATTTTCGTGCATAATAAAGTATATTTGTTTGTTTGTATTACGAGTACTGGTTGATTGGTTGAATACTTACTACGTACAAACTCTTTCATAAGGATGTGACTACACACATTGAAACAGTAATTTGGAGGGGCGCGCCATGTTATCGTAGTTTATCTCTACATTATTTTGCCGGTGGGCTGACCCCCCCTGGAAAGTAAAATAAATGTCAATTTTCTTAGAAAGTGGGAATACGGAAAGTGGTTTTTTTATAAATGATTTGGTCATTAATAAAATAAAATTTATAATTTTCTCACTCCCTCCCTAGCTGAAATCCCGGGTACGCCCATGGACCGTCAAATACCATTCGTCAGTCTATCATGTCACCATCAGTCATAATTCAAGTTTGACGGATTTAACTGTAGCTTGCATGAGCGTGTAATGGATGCTTTAATTGTGATGTGTCGGCTGTGTTTGACGTAACTCGACCAAACTACGTAGCCCCCATCTGCCTATGTCGCCGCCCGCCGGTTACACGTTCAAATTTTCATCAATGTGATCCATCAATCCGGTACGGATTGACGAAAATTTGATCGTGTACGTAGTAACAAAATGCAAATCATTTTGGGGTCAAATCTAGCAACAATATAAATATTGTATCTTAAAGCCGCTCTCCTAATGTAGAGCCCGTAAATAATCATGCTTTACTTTGTTTATTTTTGTTACGGAAAGAGAAGTTTTTTAAAAAGTTCGTTTAGGAACCTCAAATATTTAAGTAGACCCTGCCGTCTACTTAAATATTTGAGGTTCCTAAGCTCTGCACGTGATCGTTGTAAAAACATCTTACTTCACAATTAATTGTTTACAGTTAAAAAGGCAGTAGGAATGTTTACATCACATAGTAGAAAGAAAAGAAAATACTATTAAGTAATGGGATTTTTAAGGTTTTCTATAAAGATAATAAAAATAATGAACGCCTTCTTTATTTTAAGGTAAGGCCATCGGACTTCCTCCCGCATTTCTAGCGCTAGAAGAAGGCAGTAAGGGCGGTGGTGTAATAGAGGCAAGTACCTAAAGTATGTAACACAAATTAGACAAATAGATGATATTATATAGTGACTGAGACGAGTCATAAAACCCCTAAAGTCAAAAAAGTTTATCTATACCATTTTTAAGGCGCATGCAAATTTTAAATATCACACAATACACTCCCCGGGACCCGGATGCAAAAAAAGGGTGGAATGGTGGTGCGGGGTATTTTCTAAAAGCCCCACCCGACTGCATCTCAGCATTCTCAGCCTTGGAATTCGTCACATAAGTTTTATATTACTTATATACTTTTATATTACTTATATACTTTTTTCCAGTTTCTAGTCCTTTGTCTTCTGATATTTTTTCCTAATCGTTGGTTTTCGCCCGACTAGTGCGGCCAATGGCCATTCAAAATTCGCGGCGTGGAGTACATTATGTTCTATGAAATTCCGTTACAATTTGCATGTGCTTCAGTTTAATTGAGCCGTGACGCAGATAGATGCAATTATTTGGGTCACGGGTCACAGTTGACCTTATTTTGTTTACATATTTAATGATTGTTACTGTTCAGATAAAAAAATCTTAATTATAACTAATATTACAAATGCGAAGGTTTATTACGAAAAAACTACGGTTGACGCGCAATAAAGAAACAAAAAATTTGCCTAAGAAGGTGGATATACCTGCTGACGCAGTGCATCACCTATTATTGTATCACATAAGTACCTGCAGTCGTTGAACGATAATATGGCGAAATGTGGTATTACGAGTTAAGTATCTAAGGGTCGAATCTATATTCTACTAGATGATGCCCGCAACTCCGTTGCGCCAAAATTAGTTTATCTCGCAGGAACCGTACATTTTTCAGAGATAAAAAGTATCCTATGTCCTTTCCCGGGACTCAAGGTATCTCCATGCCAAATTTCAGCAAAATCGGTTCAGCGGTTTGGGCGTGAAGAGGTAACAGACAGACAGACAGACAGACAGACACACTTTTGCATTTATAATATTATTAAGTATAAAGTACATTAAGTATGGAAGTATGGATTGACGGACCTGTGTAATATCTAACTAGGATCGTCTTAGGCCGTGTTTCCACCTGCAAGCAAACTCGCGGAAGTCTTGCGTGAGTTTCTTGCAATATTGTTTACTTTTCGTACTAATTCCTGCAATTTATTGCTGCAATAAATGTCTTGCGAGGAGCTCGTGGATAACACTGTCGCAAATTATCCCGGAGGTATTTATACATGTCGCTTACGAGTGTCGCGATATGAATTATATTATCATTATTTGAAACAAAAACACAAGCCGTTCGATAACTTGCTGCAAAATATAGTAGCGAGATCTGTCGCGAGTCCATGCAGATGTGTTTAGACAATATGCTTCCGCAACTACTCGCAGGAAGTGCTTGACAAATTGTCGCGACAGCACTTGCTACGGGGTTTACACTTGCAAGCTGCTGTCAGACAGACTGTCCGACACTTCTCGCGGCATTTGTCTTGCAGGTGGAAACACGGCCTTAATTTGCTGGCACAAAAATATTAGCTACAAAGCATTTATTTCTAACAACTACGGTGTTTCAGAAATAATGTGATTTTCTTACATACCATGGGACCAAAAATAACACAGTGTAAGAACATAAAATTGAAATATTGTAGGGGTCGGCGAGCGAGTGCGTACTTGTGTCGATGCTGGCGGCGCGGGCCGCGGGCATCAAACGGCTCAAGCACCAATTCCCGACGGTCGACGAGGGCCTATTGCTGTCCAAATTGATCGCATATTGTTCCAAAGAGGCCCATTCTTGTGTAGAAAAGGCGGCCATGATCAGTTTCATCAAAATAAGGATCCTCCAGCCCGACGAAAATGGATCGTTGAGAGGGGAGACGTTAAAAGAAGTGAGTATTGTAGACTGCTTCCTTATGTGTAGTAAAATACATAATGGGATTTAATATTCGAGGCGTTAAATGAGAACGCTTTAATAAAGTCATTTGAGAGCATACTAAAACTTAACTTTGTCAATATGCTCACAACTTTGTTACATAAGTTATAAAGGACATATACGGGCAACATGACTAGGTAATTCCAAAACCAATAATTCTAGATCTTTAGGTCGAGTGGCGTTAAAATACTTGAGGTGAGATTATTGAGCGCTCGCCTGCGGGGTTCATAATCAGGGCGTAATTGAAAAGGCGAGGCGATGCTGTCCGTTAAACGACTCGCTCCTTGAATTTTCCAAATACGTCGCGTTCCGCAGGAATAAGAGGCGTTATTAAGCAATTTATAGGATGCCGAGATATCAATATTCAATGCGTGTCGATATAATACGCATTCACTCCTTTTATTTCTGTACAATAATTTTATAAACAGTTGAATATAATTTTTCCAGGCAATGGAGGAGGACGAAGCTTCGGGTCTAGTTCCTTTCTTCGTATCGACCACCCTGGGAACCACGTCGTGCTGCTCCTTCGACAACTTAACCGAAATTGGCCCAATCGTCCGGAAATTTCCGTCCGTGTGGTTGCACGTGGACGCCGCGTACGCGGGCAACTCCTTCATATGTCCCGAGCACAAGCACCACTTAGCTGGAATAGAGTACGCGGACTCCTTCAATACGAACCCTAACAAACTGATGCTTACCAACTTCGACTGCTCGCTGCTGTGGGTGACGAATAGATATCTCCTTACTTCAGCGCTGGTGGTGGATCCCCTCTACCTGCAGCACTGCTACGACCACACCGCGATTGACTACCGCCACTGGGGTATACCATTAAGCCGACGGTTCCGATCCCTGAAACTCTGGTTCATGCTGAGGAGCTACGGCATACACGGCCTCCAGAAGTACGTGCGACGACACTGCGAATTAGCCAAATATTTTGAAAAACTCGTCAAAAAAGATGAGAGATTCGAAGTTTGTAATCAAGTCCAGGTAATTTCTCTTTAGTTTTCGTATTGCTAGTTTTATATTACAATATCTACGTGTGAACTTCAAACATAGCCTTAGTTACAACCATACTAAGGCTCAAATTCCATTCATTAGGTTTTGCCAGAAGAAGTGAAAAAACATTTTCGAATTTCGCCTTTATAGCATTACTTTGATAAGCCCATACATAAACTTTTTTCCTCAGTTGGGGCTGGTCTGTTTCCGCCTAGTCGGAGGGATGGACGAAACGCCCGAGCAAGTGGACGAACTAAATAAGAAATTACTAACGAATATAAATGCGTCTGGCAAAATCCACATGGTGCCGGCGTCCGTGCGGGAGCGATACGTCATCCGGTTCTGCGTCGTCAACCAACACGCCACCAGGGAGGATATCGGCAAGTTACCTCTGCTACCTTTAAATTTGGGTACTATCAGAGAAGTAGATTCATAGGCAGATGGCGGACCAACGTAATTTGGTCACTTTATATTAAGAGTCCGTATACGAAATTTTGCCGACTTCGCTCATTTAACAGACGTGATTTAACAGTTAAAATACAGTATTTCTATAAGTTTTAATGCACAACATGTAAGATCATTTCAATTATAATCTAGTGTTGGAGCTAGATTTTTTATTTTTTTTAAGTATTTTTAAATAATCCAACTCAAACCCGCGACAATTTTGTGATTTTTGCTGTAAAAGGTTTAGAATATCACCTTTTTATGGATTGTATTGACGTCTTAATGGTATGAAAAAAATACAATGTACTGTTGAGAAAGTCGTTAAAAACAGAAAACCTCTATCTGCCCGCTAACTTGGCGATCGTCCTTTTTCACCTGGCATATGAAAGACGGGCGTGAGTGTGAAGAGAGCAGTAGAAAAGAGAGTACGGGCTCTTAAACCCAGCCGACACGTCATCACGACTTGTTGAATTGACATAATTCGACCAAATGACGTCGCGTAGGTCCTTCAACTGCCTATAAATCATTTTCTTCGATGGTACATTTCATATACCTCCATCATAAATAAGGAAAATTTGAGGCAAACGTCGTATGACGATATCGACACGCATTGAATATTGATATCTTCACATTCTATAAATTGCTTAATAACGCCTCTTATTCCCGTAGTACCTATCTTAACATAGTTCAAGAACTGGTTTTACTAATATTATGTTTATTACTGTATGTTTTCCGTGCAAATAGAAAAGACATTACTATTTACTAGATTAAAATATGTGGGCTACACGCTGTCGAAAAATTCAATAGCTTTTTTGGAACTTTAGAAAAAAACTCCTTATCTATAAGTATGTAGTCATAATACTGTCGTGTATGCTACAGACTACGAATAATAAAAACTAAGGAAGAGTAGCTCCGTCTGTTCACGCACAAGATAGGATATATCTGCTATCCTGCTCCTAGCTGACGTATCATGCCTGCAGCAGCCCATTGGTCACCCATCACGCGATAATTGCAGCGATTGGCCGCCGATGACGTGATACGCGGTCGTGTAACCCCTCATACGCACCTAGGTTCACTTTGCATTCTCCATCTCAAAAATACGCATTGTAACTCCTTAACGTTTTCTCTAAAAATTCGCAAAATATTGTAAAAGTTTTTAGCTGATATTCAGCGCAAGAACGCAAGAAGTCGATCCAGCTGTTTTCTTCACTCCTCGAGTAAAAGGCCAAACCAAGCCAGCCAAAAACGCGCAAACATAATTTTGTGGTCCTACGTTCGCCGGACATTAATTTGGAGAAGCCAATTATTTGAGAGACGCTATTTGGTGGAGAATACAGTGCATCTTTGGTAAGACGTGCCAGCTAAAATCTCCTAAACCTTTACCTTTTCGCCTTAGTGATTCCGCATTTTTCTCAATTTCAGTGCTTTCGATTGAACCTGCCTACTCTCTGCTGACTTGCAATTTCGAAACACCGGCTAAAGGTTTCTTATTTACGCTTCATTGGCAAATTGTAAGTACTTACAGCTTTTTACTACAGTGTAATCATGACTAGTGAACTAAAAGTTGAGGATATTTTAAAAGATTTAAAGAAAAAACGAGGTTTCATAAAGTGTAGGTTAACCAACTTTAAGAAATATGTTTCCTCCTTTGAAAACGTCGAGTTTTCTGTTCATCAGCGAGCAGAATTAAAATTACGTATTCCGGGAGCTCAAAATTTGTTGAATGATTTCAATCAAGTGCAAAATAAGCTCGAGGATCTTGCCCCGTCTTCAGAATTTGAAAAATTGATCGAATCACGCGCAAAATTCGAAAAAGAATATTATGTCGTTCTTGGTATGTTAGATTGCATGGTAAATCCCGAAACCCTCAGTGAAAGGTCGGTCAATAAGTCTTTTGAGTGCTCCTTGGTACCTGAATGTAATGCGCATAGTGGTGAGTCTGTTAAATTACCTACTATATCTATTCCTAGCCTTGACGGTTCAAAAAGTTTCATTATCAAAAGCTAGTTTAACAGGTGATGCTAAAGAGGTTATTGAAAATGTTGAGTTTTCGTCTAGTAACTATCAAGTAGCATGGGAACTTTTGTTACAAAGATTTAACAATACTAGGTTGATTATACAAAGTCACATTAAATCTATTTTTTCTATTCCACCTATATATAACAAAGGAGTCTTCTGCTCAATTTAATAAATTAATTGACACTATCTTAAAAAATATTCGTGCTCTCAAGATTTTAGGCGAAGCGACTGAGCACTGGGACGATTTGATTATTTTCATTGTAGTGTCAAAGCTGGATCCCGCCTCAGAACGTGAGTGGGAACAGTATAAAAATACATTTTATAAATTAAATACAGAGGCTAAAATACATTTAAAAGACTTACTAGATTTTCTTAAGGAGAAGGCTGACTTATTAACTACGCTTACTGTTAGCCACTCGAGTAAAATTAGTTATTCTAACTTTAATAAAAAATCTAACTATAATCATAACGCATCTAAAGTTAATTGCAATTTTACAGCGTATGTACTGTGACTTTAACTACGAGTACGTATGGACACGGTATAACTTCTTCCTCCCGTTTCAGTTAGCGATCGCAATAAATTTTGTTATGTTTATCTTAAATCTTATCCTGTATTGTGAGGAGAAATAAAGATTATTATTATTATTATTGAATTAAAATCGCGCGACTGGAGCTTTAATGCCCGGGTTCAATGTTTAGTGTTGCCACAAATAACTTCCAAGTTGCCTACGATTACGCAAAATTTAAAACATTTTAATATTCCTCATAATTTATTTTTAGCAGATCCTACTTTCCATGAACGCCAAGATATCGATTTGTTGTTAGGTGCAGATTTGTTTTGGGATCTATTGATCGATGGTAAAATTCGCCTTGACAATGGTTCGTACATTCAAAATACGAAAATAGGCTGGATAGTTTCTGGTGTCGTTCAGTCTACTCCGCGTAAACAAAAAGTGAAACATATTAATTGTAATTTACTATCGCAATCATCAGCTGATAATAATATGATGTCACTCGATCAGCTGGTTAGGAGTTTCTGGGAGTTATAGGAATTACCTTCGACTTCTAAGGATATATTATATTCGCAAGAGGAATCTGCATGTGAGGAACATTTTCTAAAAACTACTAAATGACTTTCGGACGGACGTTACTGTGTTAGTTTGCCATTCAAATTTTCTTCTAATACTTTAGGTAATACGCGCGAACAGGCGACTAAACGTTTTTACGCATTAGAAAAACGTCTCGAAATAAATCCTAGTTATAAAGCTATGTATCGCGATTTCATTCACGAATATATAAATTTAGGGCACATGAGTCTCGTTGATACCTATAGTGATACGCATTATTTTTTACCGCACCACGGGGTGTTCAGGCAGCACGCTACGACGACTAAGTTGCGCGTGGTGTTCGATGCTAGTATGCCATCCAGTACTGGCATATCTTTAAACGATTTACAAATGATCGGACCTGCAATACAGGGCGATTTAATTTCGATTTTATTAAGGTTTCGCGAACATAGATATGTCGCTTCAGCCGACATCGAAAAATTCTACCGGCAAATCGATCTAGCTGAAGAGGATCGCGACCTTCAGCTTATCCTATGGCGGGATAGTCCCTCAGAGCAGCTAAAAGTGTACCGACTGAATACCGTTACGTACGGTACGGCGTCGACGCCTTATCTTAGTTGTAGGTGCTTAAAAGACTTAGCGCAAAATTATTTTAGGATCCGCACATAGCATCCACTATTAACGATTCGTTCTACGTGGACGATTAAGTAGTTTCTTCTAATTCTACAATAGAATTAGACCGTATTTGTGAAGGCATAAGTAATATTTTAAGTACAGCCTGCATTAATTTGCGCAAATGGGTTTACAACTATAATCGTGACAGTCTAGGCTCGTTAGTTTGCACGGACAATAATAATGCACAACAGCTATCGTTGTTTGATAAAAACGTTCAAAATAAAACTATAAGTGTCGGTTGGAATAGTATCACTGATGAAATTTATTATTTGTCCCAGGTTCGTGGCGGTCAAGATAACGATTTACCAGAAACTAAAATATCATCTATGATCTAATGTATGTTGTCATGCCGTCGATCAATATGAAATCAGTTTATTTAATTTTTCTCGGTTTTCGCAGTACATAAGACTTAAACGAGCCGCTGCTTATGTGTTACGCTTTATCTATAACGCAGATAAATAATAAGCGGACCGGTTTGCTTTAAATAAAATAAATAAAAAAATAAAAAATAAAATAAAATAAAAATAAAAAAAAATTATTTATAGATTCGAATAATTTAATTAGAGTAGGTGGACGTATTCAACATTCGCCTCAATTTAATTTTGATAAGAAATTTCCTATTTTAATCTCCACAAAACATGATTTTTCTGTTTTGATTTTCCGGTTCGAGCACCAGCGTTTGTTGCACGCGGGACCGCAACTCCTTTTGTCCTCTCTGAGGGAGATGTGGTGGCCCGTCGGAGGTCGGAACCTTGCGCGGAAGGTGGTGCGCAGTTGCGTGCGGTGCACACGCTTGAGACCGACGACGGTCACTCCTATTATGGGGAACTTGCCCAAAGAACGTTTAAATCCAGGGTTTCCGTTCTTGTGCTGTGGCGCTGATTACGCTGGTCCAGTGTTTACGTTGAACCGTAAAATTAAATTATTAAATTAAATTACAAAAATCGTATATATGCCTATTTATTTGTTTAGTTACTCGAGCCGTTCATTTGGAGCTAGTGAGCGACCTTTCATCAGACGGGTACCTTTTAGCTTTGAAGCGATTTATTGGTCGCCGTGGCAAGCCGCGCGACATTTTCTCGGACAACGGGAAAAACTTTGTCGGCTTGATGAATGATTTCAAGAAATTTTTGGAGTCTTGTTCTGATGAAATACGAGAATATGCAATTTCGCAAAATATTAACTTTAAAATGATTCCGTCTTACGCTAGTCATTTCGGGGGATTGTGGGAGGCTGGAGTAAAAAGCTGTAAACATCACTTACGACGCGTGGTAGGTAATGCACATTTGACGTTTGAGGAATTTAGCACAGTGCTCGTTCAAATCGAAGCCATCCTAAACTCCCGTCCCTTAACTCCTCTCTCCACTGATCCCAACGATTTTCTCCCCCTTTGTCCTGCTCATTTTTTGGTTGGCCGTCCGCTGACTGCACCTGTAACGGCCGAGGTACACGACGTGCCTGCTCATCGCCTCACACGATACCAGCGTCTCGAGCAGATCCGACAGCATTTTTGGAAGCGATGGTCCCAGGAGTACGTGTCCGAGCTTCAGACGAAAAGCAAATGGCAGCAGAACAAGGGAGACCTCAAGGAGGACATGCTGGTCCCCATCAAGGACGACAACTTGCCGCCGATGAAGTGGAGTTTAGGCCGCATCGTCAAAACCTACCCTGGCAGAGACGGAGTTTCGCGAGTTGCCGATATTCGCAAGGCAGATGGCGAGATACGGCGAGCCTTCTCCAAGATTTGCCCACTTCTTCCTCGAGAATCTTAATACCTGAACTGTTGGAACCTGCAGATGCTCCAGATTCCAAGGCCGGGGAGTATGTTCACGCAAAAGATAGGATATATCTGCTATCCTGCTCCTAGCTAACGTATCATGCCTGCAGCAGCCCATTGGTCACCCATCACGCGATAATTGCAGCGATTGGCCGCCGATGACGTGATACGCGGTCGTGTCACCCCTCAGACGCACCTAGGTTCACTTTGCATTCTCCATCTCAAAAATACGCATTGTAACCCCTTAACGTTTTCTCTAAAAATTCGCAAAATATTGTAAAAGTTTTTAGCTTTAGAATATACGCAAGAAGTCGATCCAGCTGTTTTCTTCACTCCTCGAGTAAAAGGCCAAACCAAGCCAGCCAAAAACGCGCAAACATAATTTTGTGGTCCTACGTTCGCCGGACATTAATTTGGAGAAGCCAATTATTTGAGAGACGCGCAAACACCGTCAAAAAACATGCTCCAAAATACTACCTAAGGTTCACTTTTCATACATTTGCAATATTTAGGTGACCTTGAGCGGTATAAAGGCTGACGTTAAATGACAGTTCGAATGGAACCAAATTTAAAACTAGATTAGTATGGGAGTTACGTTTTTATTATTCGTAGGCTACAGACGACGATATTTGCTTCATTTTTGTGACAAAGGCGATTTAATAAACTATGTTGATGTTATTTTTCAGAAGTAGCATGGGAGGTTATAACAGACTTTGCTACAGAACTACTTGAAGGTCCTGACAAGGAGAGGGTATGTTTATATACTACACCTTTTATTTAGGTAGCAGTTAGCACTGATGAGTGATGTCGTCACTGCCTGCCTAGAAATTTAATACCGTACATACATGGACCAAATGACTTAGGTCTGTCAATTGCCTATGAATTTTCTCGATGCGCGATGGTACGTTTCCCCCGTTACGATAAATTCATCTTCTGCGCAATATAATTCGCGGGTAACTTCAAAACTTTTATATCACAGGATCTAAACGAGGAGCGCGCGCGCCGTCACCGCGCCGCGCTGGCTCACAAGCGGTCGTTCTTCGTGCGTATGGTGAGCGACCCCAAGATCTACAACCCCGGCGTGAACAAAACACCGCCGCCGCTGCCCACCAGTCCCACCACGCCGCCGCCCGCCGCCCCCGCCACCCCAGACACGCCTGACACCGTGCCCTCTACTCCGTAAGTTAATTTTTTGCCAACCCTAGTGTTTAACCGAAGGAAAAACATTGTTATTCTTTACCGTTGGTCATAGTAAAATGTTACTTAACATTGGTTTTCAAAACATCTCAATTTTATTTGAATCCGAACTCGAAAATTTTAAGCTATTGCATAGCTTTTACCGTGGGCTTTGAGCGCGGCGACCGAATCAAGAAATTCCGTAACGAAAAACACCTAACATTCGTCTAACATCGTTTCAGATTGGCAAACTTCGGCTCAGTCATCGGTGTGGCTCAGGGCTCGCCGCACCGACCGGCACAGCGGTCGGTGCGACGTTGCCAGACTTCGGCACGGTATTTATGTGCATGCGGAAGTTGATAAAAAATGCTATGCAATAGCTTTACCGCGGCAGTCCCCGAGTGCCACACGTATTTTTAGATATAGATTTTAAACCTTAGTCTAAGCTCCTATTTCACCAACGTCTGTTAGTATTACAGCTTGTTAAAATGTTACGTCATCTCTTTCATTTACAAGAAAAGCGAAAGTGGCAACGTGATACTAATTCGAGCTTTACCTTTAACAGTCGTTGGTGAAATTCGGGCTAAGGCTAAACGTTGACCGTTAGTAAGATTGTATTTTGTAATGTATGAGTATCTACACAAAATAGCATTATTAAAGCTACAATGATCTAAAGAAGAACTTTTGAAAGAAATTAGCGCGGTTGGCTGAGAAGTTTTCGAAGGAAAAAGCCTTCAAAAGATAATAACATTGTTGCGGATACGGACACGTGGTGCCATCTAGCGTCGGACCAGCAAACTGACCAAGGGAACACAGGCAACATAAATCCCCTACTCGATACTAGATGGTGCTAGGAGTAAGTACCTACGAGTAATTTCTAGAAATATCTCATACTTGTTTACACATATCGGGTTTACTCTGGAATGTTCCGGAATTTTCTGAGATTCGATCCGGCCCGTATAAATAGTCGCAGACTGCAGCCGGCAATTCAGTTTGATACAAGCGATCATCAAGGCGACTTCGAAGTGAGAACAAGTGATCAATAGTGAGTGATTGTGATAGTGACCTAAGACTCGGCTACGATCTAGGACAGTGATAGTGCTCAGTGATTTGGATCTAGTGCTTAGTGTTTAGATTTAGTGATTTTTGTGAGCTAGTGTTTGTGAATAAAGTCTTCAAGAGAGTCACCAGGTCTTTCTCTCCGAATCCTCGTACCCTAGCACGTAACAATATTAATTTAAGCTGAAACTTTGAAAATACTTTAATTGGATTTTCACGTTTTATGTTTTTTTTTTCAGGAGACAGTCGTCCTGGATCAGTTGGCCTCTCGCATTTTTCTTCCAGAGCGTTGACCACGACTCTAACGACTTACCGCTACGGTACGTGTATGCTTATGCAAATTGTAAATAATGGATAGAATCTAGATATGATTCTATACTTATTAAGTTATTATAAAACAAAGTCACTTTTTTCCCTCATGTCCCTTTGTTCCCTTTAATCTTTAAAACGACGTAACGGATTTTGACGATTCTTTCAGTGTTAGATAGCCCATTTATCGAGGAAGGCTATATTTTATCACGCTAAGACTAATATGAGCGAAGAAATAGGGGAATATGTGGAAAAAACGGTGAAAATTATTTGAAAGGGCTAACTTGAACGCGCTAATCTCAGGAACTACTGGTCCGATTTGAAAAATTCTTTCAGTGTTAGCCCATTTATTGAGGAAGGCTATAGGCTATATTTTATCATGCTGAAACTAATAGGAGAATGTGGAAAAAACGGGGGATATTATTTGAAAGGGCTTTTTATGTTATTTGGCACAGATAAGAAGTAGACCACGTGAAGGATCATAGGCTATCGATTTTAATTATTTTTTCAGTGGCTATATATTTTGCACCCGTGCGATGCCGGGGCGGGTCGCTAGTAATATTATAAAACAAAGTCGCGTTTTTCCCTCATGACCCATTGTTCCCTGATCTTTAAAACTACGCAACTGATTTTGATGATTCTTTCAGTGTTAGATAGCCCATTTATCGAGGAAGGCTATATTTTATCACGTTAAGACTAATAGAAGCGAAGAAATAGAGGAAAATGTGGAAAAAACGGGGAAAATTATTTGAAAGGGCTAACTTGAACACGTTAATCTCAGGAACTACTGGTCCGATTTGAAAAATTCTTTCAGTATTAGTTAGATAGCCCATTTATTGATTAAGGCTATAGGCTATATTTTATCACGCTAAAACTAATAGAGAATGTGGAAAAAACGGGGGAAATTATTTGAAAGGGCTTATCTCGTGAACTACTGGATCAATTTTTATGTTATTTGGCACAGATAAGAAATAGACCACGTGAAGGATTATTATAGGCTATCGATTTTAATCATTTTTTCAGTGGCTATATATTTTATACCCGTGCGACGCCGGGGCGGGTCGCTAGTAAAATTATAAACCTAAATACGATTTCTATGGCGTTGTTATCGCTAACACAGAACTAAGAAGAGATATGTGATCGTAAGACGAATGAAAAGACTTTGCCTAAAATAATATCAATTCCATCAGCTGAGGTCAATAATAAAGCACCCGTAGAAAGCGTTATTTAGTGCTTTTTCGAATCATGTTACAAAGCTGTTTTCTATATCTTTTTAAAGCACGTACTAAATAAAACTCAACTCAAAGGGAATATCATTTCGTTGAAACAAAGTATAGTATGCAGTCCTTCCCTATGCCCTTGTAAAAATGAGCCCATTAATTTCGTTGCCTACGACGAACCAAATCTACGTCTTTAGTGTCTAAAGTCTAAACACACTAGGCCGAAAAAACGCGGCCGAAATTCCGCGTGATTACGCCTGCAATGTATTTTAAATTATTACCGATGAGTGATGGCTTGTATGCGTTTGATATTGCTGACGTAATCATGCGGAACTTCAACCGCGTAACTTCGGCATGGTGTGTTTAGACAGTGGCCCCAAACCTTTTTTTCATGCGGGCCACAAACATGTTTTGGTCTTGATGTTGCGGGCTGCAACCAAAATTTTTAGGTGTAAAAATAACATTCTTCAAAATTAATGATTTAAAAGTGAAAAAAAATCACGACTTTCACGATGTCTTGACATTATTTTGCCGGTGGGCGTAAATTTCATAATGGTTAAACATCACGCGGGCCACAAATAACGTCCCGGCGGGCCAAATGAGGCCCGCGGGCTGCGGGTTGGGGTTAGCTAGTTTAGACACTAGCTCTTTATAATAGCATAGACTTCTCTTCCCTAAGGTTCCATAATGACAGTTCAATATTGTTACAGATTCCGTCACCTGGACACGACGGTCCGGCTGAAGAGCCCCAACCACGGGCGGCGCGGCTCCTCGCCGTGCGCGTCGCCCGAGCACCGCGCCCCCTCCCCCGCACACTAACCGCCATGTATAACCACATATTATATTATCTACATTAAACTTCCCGAGCAATTTAAAGTTGTTTTATTTGTGACAAAGTATAAATTACTAGTGGTCCGCCCCGGCTCCGCCCGTGGTACATATAACATATGATATTGGTTAAAGAATTTTTGAAATCGGTTAACAGTTTCTGAGATTATCGCATTCAAAGAAACAAACTCTTCAGCTTTATAATGTAAGTAAGTATAGAAGAAACAAAAAATGTGCAATAGTATGCGAGATGATGATGATTAATTATAGCTAGGAACCCTTTAGCTAGGTCATATTATAATCTGTTGTTCTACTGCGAGAAGACGTCCAAACTGTTACAGTTAAGGAGACAAAGTTTGGTAATAGACAAATGCATTATAGATGACAAATTCCCAGTGATAGGCAGGTGCCATCTCTACTTAGTTTCTTATATAAAAATATTAGATGGCTATTGATGTCTTAATTAATAATAGATAGAGATCAACTACGATAACATGGCGCGCCTCTCCAAAATTCAAAACAACTTTGAAGTGCGTTGTCTTGCGCGGTAGGCTAGTTATAATTAGTTGACCAACTAATGTTGGTAATAAAATATAACATTAACAGAAATATTACATGTACTGTGATTGGTTGAATACTTACTACATACAAACTCATAAGGATGTGACTACACACATTGAAAGAGTCATTTGGAGGGGCGCGCCATGATATCGTAGTTTATCTCTATATTAATTTGTAGTTGTCTCTATCAGGTACTTTAAGTAACTAAATACTCAATTGACCCTATTTATGCAAAATGAGTCCAATCCACACCATTGCCAAAATTGAGTTAATAATGCAGAAGTATTCCGAAATGGACCTTTTATCGGCCCTATGAAGATCATGCAAATCTAACAATTTTGGCAGAACAAAACATTTTCACAACAAAGTTACCAACTAACAAATTAATGAGTATTGTTTTTTTTTAAAAGATCCAAGCTGCAGAGTCCCTTGATTTTTTTTTAATTAGGCAAGTAGAATCATGCGGCTTGGTTCTCGTTTGCATATTAAAAAAGGCTTACTTCTCAATATTTTACAAAGACTCACGTCAGTCACGTGGCTGGTTTTTTGTTGATATAAAGGCGACGGGTCATTGTGACCCAGGCCCGACACGACACAAAATTACTCCTGCGTAACTGGCTAGGTTTTATTGAAACCAGAGTGTATTGCGCACACACTTGGGCACTATAAAACTGGGCACTACTCTTGGGCACTACTCTTGCATAACTGGTCGTGTGTATTGCGCACACACGAAAGTTACTACACGATCGTATAGAAGGGAAAAATCCAGGAAGAACAAGCCGAAGAACCCCATATCCAGGACAAACAGTTGCCGAGTTATAAGCACTCAAAGTTTGACATTGACAGCTCGGCAACTGTCAAATGTCTTACAAAAGTAGCCATAACTCCGCTCCCAATAGGCCTAGAGGAACGGGGTTTCTTCCAACCTCAAAGGCAATACCTCGGCTACCCCCTCCCCGAATCTGGACTAAATCGGAGACATCAAAACTTCAGGGACGAATCTTCTACTATACTTACATTACACATTCTTTGCATTTAATGGACAATGAAGGGACGATACATATAATGGCTCATTATTTTGTAAAATGGCAATGTAAGATACTCCATTACTATTTTTTTTTGTATTTTTTTTTTTACATTACGATTTTTACAACGTTGCTTGAAACCATCACTACTAATGCGAAAGTGTGTCTGTCTGTCTGTCCGTCTGTCTGTCTATCTGTCTGAATGTTTGGTATCTCTTCACGCTCAAACCACTGAACCGATTTTGCTGAAATTTGGTATGCAGATACTTTGAGTACCGGGAAAGGACAATTCATCCCGCAAAAATGTACGGTTCCCGCACGATAAACGAGTTTTAGCGAAACGGAGTTGCAGGCATCATCTCGTTTTAAACATCCTTGTAAAAATCAGAAAAAAGTAGGAGCGCCACATTATATCAGGTAGGTACTTACTGCCGAAGCATACAACAAGATATACTTAGGATATGCTCACCTAGATACAAAAAATATTAAGTTTTAAATCTAAATTATGAATTTTTTTCATTTCAATCTTTTTTTTGGGAATATAAGCAACAATATAAACTAAAAATTAATGAATATATATTTTATTCTATTGATACATAACCGAAAGAAAAAAATGCCGGTTTTCTTCAAAATTTGAAAGTTCATAAGGCCTAAGTTTATTTAAAAGCAAATTTTATGAGTTAAAATCGTTGTTTCTATAACTAATTAGATGTTAGACATCCAAATCGGGTGCACAGATCTCTTGCACGAAAATCCTGTTGACTTGTTTAATAAATCTAAAGAGATGGTTCGCTTTGGATTATATGTATCCCACACTAATATAGTTTTGCTAAAAGGAACCCTCCTGTTTTTGTTTAATTTTTGTTGGAAATAGTAGTAATATTTAACATATTTATGTTTGTACGCATATAATAAATTACCAAATATACTATTGTAAATTAACTTTACTTAAAATAACAAGTTCAACAAAGCCTCAGTTTATTTAAAAGCAAATTTTATGAGTTAAAATCGTTGTTTCTATAACTAATTAGATGTTAGACATCCAAATCGGGTGCACAGATCTCTTGCACGAAAATCCTGTTGACTTGTTTAATAAATCTAAAGAGATGGTTCGCTTTGGATTATATGTATCCCACACTAATATAGTTTTGCTAAAAGGAACCCTCCTGTTTTTGTTTAATTTTTGTTGGAAATAGTAGTAATATTTAACATATTTATGTTTGTACGCATAGAATAAATTACCAAATATACTATTGTAAATTAACTTTACTTAAAATAACAATCAGTTTTAAAGAATACACAATTTTAATAAAAACGGCTTTTTCTCAGAACTGTCATCGTGTGGGTTGAGTCCGGTATGCATAAATGGGTTCAATTATCCCTTCTATCTCACACCTTTATTAATAAATTGACTAAATAATTAAATTATTATAATTTGAAATAAAAGAAACATGTAAATGTCATGAGTAAAATAATTTTATATTTACTTTAAAGCATTGGTCACAAGATGTGTCTTCATTTCTCCATCCCAACCAACTGTATACAGGAGGTTTCTTTCGCTGACATCCCAGGCAGCATCTCTCACAAATTTTGTGTGCAAAGTTTTATTTTCATATACTAAACTTAATTTGGGTCCCTCACTTATGCTGAAGACTGACACAATTTTATTATCACAGCAGACTGCTACTCTATTCTGCCTGTAACAAGAAAAGGCAGAAATAAATTAAATTTAATATTACATATTTAATTTTAAAAAATGAAACTCAAATTTAAAAAAAAAAGTTTGTCATGCCAATATTGTAAATGCAAAAATATGTATATGTCAGAGTTTACACTCACACTGTTGAATCATTTGGATGAAGTTTGCTACAGACATACCTTAAATCCCCAGGAATGGACATGGCAATATTTTCTATCAAAGAAAAATATATGATAAGAAAATAAAAGTGAACTTACTCAGATTGTAATGTCAGCTTGTGAACTGCGGCTGGGAGTTGAGCCAGTTTCTCGGATTTATTAGCATTCCTCACATCAATTACTCCCACTACACCTGCTTCATCACCATATATTAACTGATTTTCATTTATCCACTTCACACAACGAACACCACAATCATTTTTCAAAATATCTGAAAAATGCAATATGTTTATTATTATGTCAAGTAAGTTACTGAAGTAAGTAATTTAACCTATCAACCCCCATAAGGACACCGACGACGGCGACAACAATAGAATAACAATAGATTTCCAAGAATCCGCCATCAAAGGATTAATGAAGAAATTTAAGCTATCTTAGCAATTGAAATATGAGAATAATTGATGTATTTATTCAAAAGCAGATATTATTAAAAGAAAGAAAAATGAATTTTGATCATAAAATTAGGCATATTTATACATGTTATGTTTGTATGTGCCTATCCACTATCACATTCTCATAGTTATATCGATGGCCCCAACGAATAAACGTGCAAGAGCTCTTACCCAAAAAAAAAATTTTTTTTTGATTTTTCGTTTGCATGGCCTATGTAAAATTTTTTGATTTTTTTGATTTAAAATAACGATTTTATAGCAAGGTAAACCTTTATTGTACGGAAAAAATAATAATATATATCACATTAATAATAAGACATGTGCTAATTGCAGATTATTTGCTTAATTGAGTTCACCGGAATAAACGTGTTAAAACAATCTGGCGCACATGTCTATCCTTTCCTTTGGGTTATAACTCTTGCACGATTATTCGTGTAAAAATGCAAGTGACTTCTCTTCTATGAGTAATGCCTCATTGTAGATGGTGAAACTTTGAATATAATAATCACAGCTATTCTATTATCTCTCTTGTCTTTTCTGTTTTCTTAAGGGTCCATATATGAAATTTGTCGATTTCGCTGATTGTACAGACGTGATTTAACAGTTAAAATACAGTATTTCTATAAGTTTTAATGCACAACATGTAAGATCGTTTCAATTATAATGTAATGTTGGAGCTAGATTTTTTATTTTTTTAAGTATTTTTAAATAATCCAACTCAAACCCGCGACAGTTTTGTGATTTTTGCTGTAAAAGGTTTAGAATATCACCTGTTTATGGATTGTATTGTCTACTTAACGGTATGAAAAAAATACAATGTACTGTTGAGAAAGTCGTCTATAAAATGTTGGAATTACTTTTTATCACTTTAATATGAATTAGTTGAGTAAAAAAATATGTAACTAGGCAAAATTTTAGAGAAAATGGGCAAAGAATTGCTGTTAATTTCGGCAACTTGGAGCTGTAATTCATAAAAAGAAAACGACAGAAATAATCTATAGATAAAATTCTATCCAATTCAAGAAAAAAGAAAATAAATTGTGCCAAAAAAACACGATTCAAAACAACCTAAATCTCACATGATATTTCTCGCCGCAAGTTCGAGTCGGCTTTCCGCGCTTAAATTTAATCCTTCAGGCCCCGCGCGAGCACCGGTGATCGCGACAACAATAGAATACAATAGCAATTCCTGGAAATTCCGACTGAAGTAATATTTTAAATCTAATAATTAATTTATATTTTTTTAGTCTAATAAGGGGAAGAAACCTAATAATATTTCTGTAGCGAACCTTTGCAATTTCGGCAAAATCGGCAAAATTTCTTATACGGACTCTTAAAGGTTATTCGAAGAGCAATCGTTAAGTTTATCAGAAGAGCTGCTGGTGAGTTTTCGGTCTTTTTAAGAGGGAATACGCTCTCTTCTTGAAGGTTTGCAGATCGTATAGGTCCGGAAATATTGCTGGTGACAGTTTATTCTAAATTTTACAGTGCGCGGCAGAAAGTTAAGCGAAAAAAGCACGCTGGAAGACTGCCACTCATCAAGGTTATGAGGATGGTATATTTTTCACGTGGAACGATGGTGAAAAGTTGCAGGAGTTATGATTCCGAACAATTCCTCAGAGCACTCCCCGTGATACAACCGATTGAGGATGCAGAGTGAAGCTATTTATGTCTCGGCGTAATTCCAAGAGGTTCAGCCTGTTTGAAACATTATGGCAGTCAACAATTCGAGCGGCCCATCGTTTGATACGATCCAAAGGGATTAGTTGGTATTTTGGGGTCCCTGCCCAGAGATGAGAACAGTATTCCATATGAGGCCGAACCTGCATCTTGTAAAGTTGCTGGCATTGGTCCAAACTGAAATACTGTCTCATCCTACTAAGAACACCAAGTTTTTTTCGAGGCTAACTTGGCATCACCCTCTAGATGACATCGGAACTGGACTTCGCTCGATATGTTTACGCCAAGTATTTCAATGCTGGGAGGGGATTGTTAAAGAGGTGCCCTGAAAACGAGGATATACGACCATTGGTGACTGTTTAGTTGTGAACGCGCAGACTTGGCGGGACTGAATTGGACTAAGTATCGTCAACCCCATTCAGAGACTTTCTCCTGTGAATTCTCTATTTAAGACATAAGTTTGTTTCGACTGTCAATGACATTTAGACGAGAAATATGGTGGAAGCCGGTTGATAGGGCATCACCCGTACAAACATCCGCATAGCAATAAATGCCGATGGTCTGTAACATGTCAATGATCTGTCAAAAAACTTGTGACCTATTTGCATAAATTCTCGGGAAGCCCATATTATGATGGAAGTTTTGATAGCAGCGCTTTGAGCCAAACCCGATCAAAGGCCTTCGCAATATCCAAACTAACAGCCAATGCCTCTCCTCTCCACACAACCACCTGAGCCCAACGATGAGCTTGGTAGCCAAGAGATAACCAGCCAAGCGAACCTTTGGGAACCAGTACTGTTTGTCGTGTTTATCGCTTAGTAATGTCTAGTCGCCCAGGTATCGAAAGAGCTGATAATGGATTCCATTATCTTCGAGGAGACAGAGGTTTTAGCAATTGGTCTGTAATTGGAAGGATTTGAGCGGTCACCTTTTTTATGGGATCTCTAGGTCTTCTAAAAAGCCGGGACAGTGCCAGAAGAGTAGGAGAACCGAAAACGACGCGTTAAGACCGGCGCCAACTCTAAAGCACACTTTTTCAACACAATAGGAGGGATTCCGTCAGACCCACTCGACTTTTGGATATCAAGGGCATGCAGGGCTATTGATACTGGGCGCTGATAAAACCTAATATCCGACATGATGCCCCTGCATAGTGGTATGGTCGGCGGATTTTATCCCAAGGTCATCAAGAGTCGAATTTGACGCAAAGAGCTTACCCAGAAGAACGTCTTTGCATTTTGCGTCGTGGGCCAATGATCCATTTCCTACTTGTAGTGATAGTAGAATGGCTTTTAAAAATATTCTTAATAGCTTAGGCCAGAGACCAGAATTCACGGGTTCCCAAAAGAAGGGACTCGAGTCTATCACCAATACTATTGACGTGCTGTTTTTTGCTCGAGTGATCTCCCTCTTGATGGATCTATAGGCAAGGTTGTACTCCATTTTATATGTATGTGTCCACGCATAAGCGCGAGGGAGGTCAATATATTTTATCAACAATAACATATTAGCTAACTGGACGTTTCACGTGACCTCACCCGCATAAATGAGAATTTTTACGGAAACCGTACATTTTCCGACAAAAAAATAGCCTATGTCCCTTCACGTCATGGTCTACTCTACATCTGTGCCAAATAACTAACAAATTCATCCAGTAGTTCGCGAGATAAGCGCCTTCAAACAATTTTCCCGGTTTTTTCTACATTTTCCTATGTTTCTTCGCTTCAATTAGTCTTAGAGTGATAATTTATAGTCTATAGCCTTTCTAGATAAATAAGCCATCTAACAACGAAATAATTTTTAAAATCGGACTTGTAGTTCCTGAGATTAGCGCGTTCAAACAAACAAACTCTTCCACTTCATAATATTAGTATAGATTTACATTTTATACCATGCACTAATAAGGTCGTATTGCATAAATAATGAGTTGATCTTCTTAACACTAATATACAGGCTTTTATCTTTGCAAACATGTAAAAGCAACAAAATGTACAAGAATAACCGTGTAAATTACTAGAGCATGGCTCAGGGGGAAAAAATATATGTGGAATAACCATGCAACATTTCACTGCACTTGTTAAAACTTCATTTATGACACAAATAAACGTGCATTGATACAATCGTGTTTACAAGTCACATATTATTCACTAGAATAATATGGTTTTTCTTAAATATGTGGTAAACCGTTAATATTTGATTTTTAATCAATATATGACCTGAAATATATTTTTTTTACCTTTAATTTGATTATATATTATATTTGCCTATTTATTATGTAGTCAAAGTTATGTGGTTCCAAACGTTTTTTTGCCTTCCTGAAAAGTTGTCTTTTTTCGATTGCATGTTTATTTGTTGGGGCCATCGATATAATACATTGTTTTGGCATTTACAGACATTGATTCTTACCTAATACTGAATTATTAGTATTATCATTCCATAGTGAAATATAATAATCTAGTGAGGCAGTAGCAAAGGTGGAATTTGAGGTAGGTCGGACTGCTATACTATATATAGCTTTACTGTGAGCATCTCCATAATGTTTTACACATAATAAATCTGTTATATCCCACACCTGCAAAAAAGAAAGTACTTACTAAGATATAATTTTTTCACCTAACATTTACTAACACAATTTAACCCATCAAGCCCCGTAAGGCCCATATGGGCCGCAATAACAAAAGATTTCTAGGAATTGGCGATCGACGGATTAAACTATCATGATTTACATTCAAACAAACAACTATGATTATAAAAAATAAGTAATATTACTTATGATCTTAGATCTTTCTAACCTTTATATTTCCGTCAGCCCCTCCTGTGACATATTCAGAGCTTGGGTATAAACTTTCAACCACCAATGCTGCATCATCATGTTCTGCAACAGACAAGTCTTCTGTCCATATCTTCCATGCATCATTCTCAGCACTAGAGGACCAAATGCTAACTGCTCCGCTATCTTCACAGAGAAACACCTAAAAACATTTTCAAGAAAAATAAACATCACTAAACTCTATTCTTTTCAATCATATATTTGTTTATTACAATATAGTAGTATTTTATAATATACACTATTAGATAAATTACCTTGCGTGAACTTTCAATGAAGCAACCATCGGATGTCCCTGAAGTTAAGCAAATATCTTTCTTAGTTGGTATGCTACATTTCTTGTCAACATTTGGAGTATATATCTTGACACAACCATCCCAATAGCGGCCTGTTAGTTCTGAACAACCAACCAGAAACGATCCATCTGAAAATAGCAGAAATCACAGTACAGAACCGTACGTTTTCCTGGGACAAAAAATATCCTATGTCCTTTCCCGGGATTCAAAGCTGCAAAATGTCAAATGCCAAAATTCAGCAAAATCGGTCCTGCTGTTTGGGTTTGGTTAATATTAGTATGGATTTGCTTTAGGAGCCTTATTAAAATAACCTCAACATCATTGTATTAGTGGGTAATCTACGAAAATTTATATTTTTTGTTATGATACGCATTTCAAACGTACATTAGTAGACTTTAAATATATTCAATAATTGAAAAACAATACATTACCACTGTGTATTCGAAGGTAATCCAGATTCGCTTGTGTACTTGTCCCTGTGGTATCGGTGCGATAAACTTCGGCATTTAAATGTGGCGGAATGATTTGATTGCTATTGTCCATTTTTTATAACAAATTTCAATATATTTTGTGAAATCTAATTATTATATTAGAGTAATATTTGTATTCGAAATGCTCGTAAAATTTGAATTTTCGGAGTTAGATTTTCAAAATAAAACTCACGTCTCACTACTATCTGTCATTTGTCAGTTGTCAATGTAAAGTCAACTGTCAAAAATGACATTACTAAATAGCCTTCTTATTCTTTTAACCAATTTTAACATGTTTATATTGCCACATTATTTTATGCAGGCACTTCACAGTTCACACGGCTATTTGTATTTGCGTATTTGATGTATTCGCCAAACAATCACCATATGCGGCCCGCTGGGCCTTTATTTGTGGCCCGCGTGATGTTAAACAATTTTGAAATTCACACCCACCGGCAAAATAACGTAAAGTCTACGTGATAGTCGTTAAATTTTTTTCACTTTTAAATCGTTAATTTTGCAGAATGTTATTTTTTGTCCTTAAAAAAATTTTGTTGCGGCTAAAGACCAAAACATGTTTGTGGCCCGCATAAAAAAAAGGTTGAGGACCACTGGTGTAGACGGTATGTTTGACAAATATTGGCCTTATTTGCCTATTTGACAAATATGACCAATACAAATACACGTATCCGTACCTTTGTCGGTTTTTGACGCACATCAAAGGAGTCAAATAGGCAAGTAAAGAAAATCAATAAAAGTTTGGTATTTGACGTCAATGTGTGGAAGGCCGTATTTGCCTTTATTTGCTTGTGTATTGTGTATAAATATATAAATAATATTATAAATGCGAAAGTGTGTCTGTCTGTCTGTTACCTCTTCACGCCCGAACCGCTGAACCGATTTGGCTGAAATTTGGTATGGAGATACTTTGAGTCCCGGGAAAGGACATAGGATACTTTTTATCCCGGAATAATGTACGGTTCCCACGTGATAAACGAATTTTGGCGCAACGGAGTTGCGGGCATCATCTAGTAAATTATAAAACAAGATTATCTCGTTTAACCGTAGACAGAGCTAATTCTTTGCGTTTAACATTTTTTAACCATGACGGTAATAAGAGTCGAAATCCAGTAAATCAAGGAAGTGAAAAATTTAAAAGTGGCAACATCGTAGTGTCATCCCTTTCAAATCAATCTAAGAAAAAAGGGATGACACTATGATGTTGCCACTTTTGACGTGATAACGTCTTATAATTCGATATGGGGTGCGCGCCCGAAAAACATGGCAGTTCATGCGTCGTTACCTCGCTCTGAGGCGTTCCATATAAGGCTTGAAGTGCAAGCGAGAGCGCGGAACGAGCGACAAGGAAGCACTATTCGGCAGCGTTCGACATCCGTCTCTCTCCTAAGTCCTACTTATTGAGAGATGCTTATATTTTAAAGAAAGCGAAAAGTAAGTATTGCCGCCGCGTGGACGCGAACCTGGAATTTGGCGCTGTGATATCTAGCTTGTCCCGCTGAGCCAACAAGACGCAGACATAAATGCTGCAATTGTCGATATGTTGCTACTCGAAGTTGGTAGTGAGGTGAGGTGACACTCTTGTAGTAATTCTATTGATTTTACGTAACATTTTTAATTTTTTTTTTTTTTATAAAATGTAGAAGTCCGATAGCAGTAAAAAATACAATAAAAGTACTTTGGTGATATATTCAAATAGAA
The DNA here is from genome assembly GCA_905333045.1 of Lysandra bellargus. Taxonomy (NCBI): domain Eukaryota; kingdom Metazoa; phylum Arthropoda; class Insecta; order Lepidoptera; family Lycaenidae; genus Lysandra; species Lysandra bellargus. The sequence continues at coordinate 2,678,271 of HG995334.1, read as the reverse complement.
CTTTGTCCTTTGCATAGGTCGATTTGAAAGTATAAAGGTCGATGTATTTCATCGAAATAACTTTAGGTTACAGTCGAAAAAGCTTGTTTCTATTTATAGAGATTCGGAAGCGAGGGTTAAGGGGTTAAGGATAGTTGAACGTGACAACGTCATACGTTGTCACGTTCAACTATCGTCAGTAAACCGACTTTACAGACAACCGATTTTTTAATTTCTTCACTTTCTTTGTGTCTTGACGTCATTTGTGTCTCACTTGCGCATGAAAGTATTGCACAATTAAAAATAAAATAAAGTGGCCTACACTCACTCACATACAATAATAAATTCGGCACTGACTTGCACTATAAGTGAAAGAGACATGTAGCAACGCGTCTAAAATCAAATTGTAATGATCACGCCGTTAGTACACCGACGCGACGCTGCGAAACGCGAAACAGTGGCGAACCAATTTATTGTCTCACCCGCCACACGACAATGTGGCGGGACAAAATAAGAATAGAGCATCTCGCTCTATTCTTATTTCGCTGATTTTCCTCGTTTCGCAGCGTCGGTGTGCTAAAGGCGTGTTTAAAATTTTTCACGGATAACAAATTATGTAGATTTCCTTTTACTAGGCAACTGAATAAAAACTTAAGTTTCACATTACTGAGTATTTAATAACGTCTTTTAATTACAAATTAAAACAATAATTTCCCAACCCCGCAACTCATTTCTGTATATTATATTATTAATATGCATTTGTAAATTTTATAATCAATAAAGAAAACATTAGAGGCATTTCATAAACGCAATTTGTAAAAAACAATTCTTACTTAGGTATACTTAAGGGTCCGTATACGAAATTTGCCGATTAAATGTTAAAATACAGTATTTCTATAAGTTTTAATGCACAACAAGTAAGATCATTTCTGGAGCTAGATTTTTTGTTTTTTAAGTATTTTTAAATAATCCAACTCAAACCCGCGACAGATTTGTGATTTTTGCTGTAAAAGGTTCAGAATATCACCTGTTTATGGATTGTATTGACGTCTTAATGGTATGAAAAGGATACAATGTACTGTTGAGAAAGTCATCTATAAAAATATGTTGGAATTACTTTTTACCACTTTAATATGAAATAGTTGAGTAAAAAAATATGTAACTCGGCAAAATTTTAGAGAAAATGGGCAAAGAATTGCTGTTAATTTCGGCAACTTGAAAAAGAAAACGACAGTAATAATCTATAGATAAAATTCTATCCAATTCGTGAAAAAAAAAAAAACAAATTGTGCCAAAAAACACGATTCAAAACAACCTAAATCTCACATGATATTACTCGCCGCAAGGCTCGAGTCGGCTTTCCGCGCTTAAATATATTTTAAATCTAATAATTAGTATATATATTTTTAAGCCTAATAAGGGGAAAAAACCTAATAATATTTCTGTAGCGAAATATGAAATACTTATCTATTTTCGTCGAAGTTATAGACCGCGCACAAATTTAAGATCTTTCAGCGAAACTGGAGACTGTTTCCAATAATTACCGATTTTTATCATATAACTAGCTGTCCCGGCAACGTTGTTTTGCCGTATAAAGTATTTCGCCATATTATTTTATTGAAGTGACTAAATAAGTATGGCACCATGGCAACGTTCATCACTATCCCGTTGCACAAACGATGGTCGCCGTCAGTCTCGAGTTGTAAATAAATAATGTACTATAATTTATTCAACAGATGCACTAATATCAATATAAAAAAATCGGCCAAGTGTGAGTCGGACTCGCGCAAGAAGGGTTCCGTACCGTTATAGAGCAAACATAGACTAAAAATTGTGTTTTTTGTATGGGAGCCCCCCTTAATTTTTTATTATCTATTTCATTATATAAAATGCTTTGTCCTGAATGACATGAAAATGGAATCACGCTACGGCTGAAACCAGTAATTGTAGCTACTTGAAATTTGGAGGGAGTATTCTTCGTATGACGTAGGCGTGCGATAAGAAGGGATTTTTAGAAATTCCTCTCCTAAGGGTGTGAAAAGGGGGGATAAAGTTAGCATGGGACAACTCGATTCCTTAGTCTGATCTGCTCGAAAATTCGCATCATTATTATTTGATGTATTTTATGGAAGATTTAATTCATAGTTTGTTGACATTTGTCCTTAAAATTCGTTAAAAAGCATGAACAGTTTACAGCGCTTTATAGCGTTTAGCAGCGGCTTGCAGCGACGCAGGGAGTTAGAGACGCCAATCATTGCTTTTTGCCACAAGAGACATAATCTGTTCCAAAAGTTACCGGGGTATATTATGGCTGTTTTACACGTAGCCTGCATGCAGGAGTCACAATAAAATAATATTATCGTAATCAATTAATTGTTAAATGTAAATATTAACTAGGTATATATTTGTAACAATTATTGTTATTATAATATTATTGTTTTCTTATACTTTTGTAGAATTTAGAAAGATTGTTTGAATGGAGGGCTTATATTAAACATTCTGTTTTGTCATCATAATATTGTTAAAAAAATATTTGGCGTTCGAAATTCAAAATTAATTATTCCTATACGTTCAATTAGTATTTTTTTTTCATTGAGATTTAATTTTATGCACATAAGATTATGTAAAGTGCCAAAAATTTAAAAATATTTTTTTTATATGAAATGAACTAGCACTTTTACAAATCTATTTAATTTATAATAATATATACATATTATCATAATATTACCAATAAAAATCTTTGTCTTGAATGATAATATAATAATCATAATACTTACTTAATAATTTTCAGTATTATTATAATTATTATACATGGTGAGATATAAGTGTTTTAGGCGAAATCTAGGGTTAAAACAATTATTATAGTCCGTCAAGAAAGTCATGACAGGCGGGAAAATTTTCTAAACGTAATCATGCTTTTAATGTGTATTTTTTTTTGATTTTCACAGAGAACGCTTATTACATTTTAAATATTGTCACCTTGCACATTTTTATCTCTAATTAACAAAGTTCTCATATTTTTTATTTTATTTAAAAAAATTCCCGCCTGTCATGATTTTCTTGACAGACTATAGATATGAAAATGCAATTAAGATAAAACCTAAACCACGGATCGTATCTAGACTGAAAATTTTGGGGAAGTGTTCTCCATATGACGCAGACGTGCGATATAAGAAGGGATGTTTCGAAAAATCAAATTAATGTTATTATTAAGTTCTATAATAATACTTGCTGTACCGGCAAACGTTGTTTTGCCATATAAAGTATTATATTGAGATGAATAATAAGTATGGCACCATGGTAACGTTCATCGCTAGCCCGTCGCACAAACAATGGTCGCCGACAGTCTCGAAATGTAATGATTTACTTACTATTATTTATTGAACAAATGCACTTATCGATATAAAAAGTAGTCAGTAGCCCAGAGGCCAGACATACTATTTCCTTAGTCTATGCAGTAGCCGATTCTCGCCGATTCTCAGACCTACTGAATATTATGCATAATATAATATAAAAACCAGTGAAGCCGTTTCGGAGGAGTACCTACGGTAACTGACATTGTGACACGAGAATTGTATATACAGTGTGTAACAAAACTAGGTGATAATACTTTAGGATGTGTACGTGTTCCTTGTAGAGAGTTCACTGTGAAAGTAGTGCTGAAAGACGTTTTTTTTTTCACTTTTGTATGGGCAAGGGCCCGAGTGTCACCAGTTTCCCCATACAAAAGTGAAAAAAAATTGGTCTTTCAGCGCTGTTACTTTCACAGTGAACTCTCTACAGTCTACGAGAAACACGTACACATCCTAACGTATTATCACTTAGTTTTGTTACATCCTGTATAAGATTATTATTTTACTAGCTGTCCCGGCAAACGTTGTTTTGCCATTTAAAGTATTTCTACTTCATCAGTTGATACAAAATCTTACCCCTCTTTTATCCCCTAAAAGGGGTGAGGGGGAAAATTTCATACACCAGATGTTAAGTTGGAAAACAGTTAATAATATGAAGTAAGTCCATTAAAGAAAAAAGTTTGATACAAAATCTAACCCCCTCTTTGGTCCTCTTAGAGGGGTGGGGGGAAAATTTTTTATACACCAGATGTTAAGTTGGAAGAAGACAAATATATCTGCGAAAACCGCATTCAAATGGGATCAGTAGTTTTCGTGTGATAGTGAAACATACAGACAGACAGACAGACAGACAGACATACAAAAACTAACCACATTTTTGGCTTCTATAGCGATGTAGTGACACCCCTTATTATTTTTTTTGAATATTTATAATGTACAGAATTTTCATTTCTACAATTATTATTATATGTATAGATGAGTAAATTATGTCTTGACTCTTGACTGACCTGACTGGCTGAAAAAAATAGCATTCTAAATTCGAAATTCAAATATGCATGACAGTGAAACTCATTTTGAAATCTTCAAATTTTATTATTGTGATTTGCGATAGTTGGCGATAGCTTTCTTATTTTAGTTTGTGTTATTTAATTCTGAGTGTAGATATTATTTTAATTCCTTTGTCAATTTAAAAAATATATTTTTTGTGTAATTATTAAGTATTATTTAAGTACTTATAGGTTTTGAATTTTTGTGTTCAATTTATCGTTTAAAATTATCTGATAATGTATGGATAATATAGATTTTTAGTTTTGTAGGTTAACGGAGTATTTAACGTAAATTTAGCTACCCCAGCAGGTTGCCAAAGTGACTGCCAGCGCCGTATCAAGCGCATCATTTTTATTTCATTTTATTATTAATGAAAAGACTTAACAGAAGGCCTACTTAACCACGGATACAGCAGCCACCACGAAAGGAGGGCTCGGGGGACGCAGCCCCCCGCCAAAACAAAAACACAATCCAGAAAGTCCAAAAGTAACCTACTTTTGGAAGTAAAAGTAGGTTAGGTTAGAAATTAGACCACAACAAAGAGGGAGCCGAGCATGCTGCGGCAGCAGCCTGTGACCGTTATAAAATAAAAAGGGGGCTCGGGGGGCGCAGCCCCCCGCCAAAACAAAAACACAATCCAGAAAGTCCAAAAGTAACCTACTTCTGGAAGTAAAAGTAGGTTAGGTTAGAAATTAGACCACAACAAAGAGGGAGCCGAGCGTGCTGCGGCAGCAGCCTGTGACCGTTATAAAATAAAAAGGGGGCTCGGGGGGCGCAGCCCCCCGCCAAAACAAAAACACAATCCAGAAAGTCCAAGTTGGTTAGGTTAGAACTGTGACTGTGCTGCGGCAGCAGCCGGCGACCGTCACAAAACACGCTATGCAAATTGCCGAGAATAAAACTTGATATAGCCTCAGAATCCCGAAAATTTCAAAGGTGAGTAGCTCCAATACTGGGGAGTTTCTCACGCGCTAATCTCAGGAACTACAAGTCCGATTTGAAAAATTATTTTACTGTTGGATAGCCCATTTATCGAGGAAGGCTATCAAAAAGCTACAAAGTCGCTTTTTTCCCTCATGTCCCTTTGTTCCCCTTAATCTTTAAAACTACGCAACGGATTTTGACGATTTTTTCAGTGTTAGATAGCCCATTTATCGAGGAAGGCTATAGGCTATATTTTATCATGCTAAGACTAATAGGAGCGAAGAAATAGAGGAAAATGTGGAAAAAACGGGGGAAATTATATGAAAGGGCTTATTTGAACGCGATAATCTCAGGAACTACTGGTCCAATTTGAAAAATTCTTTCAGTGTTAGATAGCCCATTTATCGAGGAAGACAATAGGCTATATTCTATTACGCTAAGACTAATAGGAGCGAAGAAATAGAGGAAAATGTGGAAAAAACGGGGAAATTATATGAAACTAGATGACGCCCGCAACTCCGTTGCGCCAAAATTCGTTTATCGCGCGGGAACCGTAAAATTTTCCGGGATAAAAAGTTACCTATGTCCTTTCCCGGGACTCAAAGTATCTCCATACCAAATTTCAGTATAATCGGATCAGCGGTTTGAACGTAAAGAGGTAACAGACAGACAAACAGAGACACACTTTCGCATTTACAATATTAGTATGGATTGCTTATTATCTTAAGAACTACTGGAGCAATTTATGTTATGCGGCAAACATGAAGAATAGACCACGTGAAGAGACATAGGCTTTTTTTTTTGCGGAAAAATGTACTGTTGTGTGAAATTCCTAAATTACGCAAGCGAAGCCGCGCGAAACATCTTTATATAATAAAATCGTAGGAAAGTCAATTCTGTACATTGAATATTTTTGTACAATAAATAATACTTGGGATGTGAGGGGATGCTAACGCGAACGAAGTCGCGGGCATCAGCTAGTATTTAAATATTATTATGAATTATTAAATAACACATATATTTAAGGCCTTCGTGAAAGTTTCAAGTGCCTACCTCTTATCATTATTGATTACGAGCAAAAAAGGCCAAAAAAATCACGTTTGTTGTATGGGAGCCCCCCTTAAATATTAATTTTATTTTTATTTTAGTATTTGTTGTTATAGCGGCACCGGAAATACACAATCAGTGAAAATTTCAGAACTCTAGCTATAGCGGTTCTTGAGATACAGCCTGGAGACAGACAGACAGACGGACAGACAGACGGACAGACAGACGGACAGACAGACGGACAGACAGACGGACAGATAGACGGACAGACATCGAAGTCTCATGAATAGGGTCCCGTTTTTACCCTTTGGGTACGGAACCCTAAAAGTAGCCAGTAGCTTATAGTAGTATTCTCAGATCTATAACTGAATATGCATTGGTAAAAATCAGTAAAGCCGTTTCGGTGGAGTATGGTAACTAACATTGTGACACGAGAATTTTATATATAAGATATCGTTAATTGCTGCCGAAACGCCAATGCCCATCACCAAAACACGAATACACAGCGTATTTTTGTCGATCTTATATATTCGATCTCATCTTAAACTTATACGCAGCCTTAAATAAAATTATAAATAGGTTTCATTATAAATTATAAAATATTTAACCTTAACAAAAGACAAATAGACGTAAATATATAATATAAGAGCTACAACAATACCATTATTTGAATAGTCATTATTTTCTAACTGTGAACCTATGATTTATGTATTCTTCAACAATGCACCGATCGTCTGGATATTCTTGAAGTTTCTCATCATTTGAGACATATGCATATCCATCGAAATGAGTAAAGTCTCTCCCTAGTAAATCTTCTATGGATTTTACTCGCATTGGTTGGGTTAGCTGGCATATTTTTTCTGAAATAAAAAAGCGCCTGTTAAATTTCTCGATAGTTGATAGGCCACCAGGACCGGATTGAATTGGATGGATACATGTTTGATTAAAATAGGAGAATCAGGGTACAGAAGACCAACAGCTGAATGGTAACACACTCTGTCTGGCATCAGTTTGGTCTGGAATGATGAAAGACTAAACGTTTAACCCAGCTATACTCAACCTGCGGCCCGCCGCGTGCCGGGCTTTATCAGTGGCCCGCGTTAAGATTCCATGTTTTAAAATTCCATGCCTACCAGCTGTATGGTGCAAAGTCGTTATGAAAGTCGTGAAAAAATTTTCACTTTTAAATCACTAATTTTGAAGAACGTTATTTTTATAACCCTAAAAATTTCGATTGCGGCCCGCGGTTGGTGCCGACCAAAACCAATGACCAAAACGTGTTTGTGGCCCGTATAAAAAAAGGTTAAGTACCACTGGTTCGGTTGAGTGACGGACTGAACATTTTTTTTACTATGTACTTTTCAGCCATCATTCTGGCGTCAGTCACAGACTAATGAACAGATGCCAGACAAACCGCGTAACCATAGTCTTAGAATCTGAAAATATTACAATACATACCTTGTGGGACAAACCTTACACTTTGATCTTCCGTAAGCACTGTGTAAATGGGCTGTTTACCAGTATGTGGCTCCTCAACTCGTGGCTTCCGAGAGTCCTCCACCTCCCAACCGCATATAACACACATGTAATAGTACTGAATGTGATAGCACACCATGCCAACAGCATATTTCAGTTCTGGTATCCGCTTTTTTACAACTTTCTGAAAAATATACACTTTTATTAACAACACTGGAAGTAAATATAAAAAAAATATGAATAAAAAATGTGAGAAACAACCTTGTACTCTCAAGATATTTAGAGTAAACTATGCATAGTTATGCATAGTTTGATAAAGTTTAAAATAAATATAACTTACTTCTTCACATGAACGTTGAGGAGGATTAATTTCCGAAAGCATTAATACTAAATGACGATTTTCTTCATCCATCTGTAAAAAAGAAAAAAAATACTTTTACTATCTTAATTAGAAACTCATAAGTTACTAGATAGGTAATAGGTATGTACAGTTTATATTTTTTATTTTATTAAAATAAAAAAAATCTTACATTTTTGATATTAATTTTAGACCGCAGTGCTGGCGCCGCTGCATACCGTACAAGAAATGCATAGAAGTCTTTGTAAGGATTATGCTCATAATTTTCAGCTTCATGGCTTGACAAAAAATCAAGTAAGTGAGCTGCATTTTCAAACTCCCTGAAATCATTTTATGATATAACATAAAAATTTAACATTTGCTTGACATGAAGAAAAGTAATTTACTTATTACAAATAGTAATACACTCCTCTTCAATAATTTGATTATTTATGTACATATTAGGGGGGTATTACATTATCATTTATATTGGATCATTTATAGGATCATATAATATATGATCCTGTAAATGATCCAATATAAATGATAATGTAATACCCCCCTTACTGACAATAAGGTTACCCAGGTCAAATATTAGCAGTTATTTTTAATAAAGATATGACAGTAAATAAGCATTTCCAAAATTCAGCTTCTTATCTCCTGTTTTTGAAGTGAAAACTTCTTTAGCGGCGTTGAGCACTTTTGTGGGATGGGTAAAAACTGTGAAAATCGCGTCAGATTTTCGTGTTGATCGAAAAACCATACAAAACGCGTAAGACCGTAAGACGGTTGGAGAGTAGTGTTGTAACATCGAAATTAAAATTAAATGATAATTAAAATTAAGTAATAATTAAAATTAGTAATAATTATAATAATTAAGTAACATTTAAAATTAAATATGGATTAAAATTAAATAATATTTAAAAATAAATATGGATTAAATAAAATTAAATAATAATTAAAATTAAATGATAATTAAAATAAAGTAATGATTAAAATTAAGTAATAATTAAAATGATTAAGTAATGATTAAAATTAAGTAATAATTAAAATTAAGTAATGGTTAAAATTAAGTAATGACTAAAATTAAGTAATGATTAAAATTAAGTAATAATTAAAATAAAGTAATGATTAAAATTAAGTAATAATTAAAATTAAGTAATAATTAAAATTAAGTAATGATTAAAATTAAGTAATGATTAAAATTAAGTAATTATTAAAATTAAGTAATGGTTAAAATTAAGTAATGATTAAAATTAAGTAATGATTAAAATTAAGTAATGGTTAAAATTAAGTAATGATTAAAATTAAGTAATGATTAAAATGAATTTTAATTGAAATTGATTAATCAAACAATCGATTGTTTTTTTTTCGATTGTCGATATTTTTTTTAATCGAGTGTAAGGGTTTCGATTAATTAAAAATGGTTTTAAAAAAATGCACAACGTTAATAATCAAGTTTTCACTTCCGCCGGCGCTCCCGGAGTGCAACCCGTTTTTTTTTTTTGTTATGGGCGTTCTTCAAAGTTGAATTATTATAACTTAGTCGAACTTTTTTTCACAACTCATTGAATGGTATACAAATATTTCTTAATATTTGTATACCATTCAATGAGTTGTGCAATTTATAATAATTTTTCTTATGAAACCACTTTCATAAACGCAATATTTAACATACACGTAGCTATCGAACAAAGTGTTCCCGCGATCAACAAACTAGCAGCGCATGACGTCATAGTGTGCTCACATTTTTTATGTCATTATCGAGTTGTTCTATTGGAGAGTTTTTAAGATATCAGAGTCATTCTTTTATCATTGTTTCTGTTTTTGAGAGTTCCATTACTTACCAAAAAAAAGGCAACTAGCCTATTGCTTTAAAAACTGTTAAATACTATAAATCAGTATTTCCCAAAGTGTGGGTCGCGACCCACTGGTGGGTCGCGGGTAGATTTTGGGTGGGCCCTGAAACTATAGGACGATTGTCGTACTCGTTCCATTTTCATTTTACTCGTTCGTTCGTCGTCGTGGGTGCGTGCGGGACGGGGCGGGTAAGGAAGGCTGACGATAATGATATTATGGTGGTGAAGTACGATAAGAATTAACGGGTAAATTCTGCGGCAACATACCGCTGCTTTTTTGTCTTCATGACACAAGGTGGGCCGCGAACTTTAAACTTTCTTGTAGATGGGTCGCGGTCCCGACAAGTTTGGGAAACACTGCTATAAATAATCTAAGCAAACAGATAAGGAAGCGACTTTTTTTAAACCAAAAAATATGTATAATATATTACCAATCATGCACAGTGCCTTTAGATCTCATATAAGCATAAAAAATGAAATTTATAAATGAGCTTGGATTGTATTTCTGGCCAGGGCCATTCGGTTGTGAAAATGGACACTGTCGTTTCAGCCTGAGCTCTCCATTAGTAAGGTCAATGGTGTACATTCTCTTGTCATCATCTGATTGCCACTCCAAAAAGAAATGGTTGGAGAACGCATTCAACTCGCAGTGAGCTCCCAGTTTTCTTGCAACCGCTTGATATATTGCACCAAGGGCTATAACACATCCATGTTTATTGTCAACCACCTGTGTAGAAGAAATTATTGATAAATTATTACTTTAAAAAAATAGCAAAATATTACTTTTTATTACTCTTAAAAAATATAAAAATAACAAAATATCTTATAAGAATATTATTGTGATATGTGAACTTGCCTTTACAATATCAAGAGTACTGGAACCAGTGTCAAGGGAGGAAGGTGATATTTTATGAACTTTATAAATTGTTTCAGATATGGCAAGCAGGATTTCTCTCTCAGAATTTGGTTTGTTTGCTTTGTTTTTTAGTTTATTTTGGTCACTCAAGAACTTTCTTGATTCACTGGCCAAGTATTCAATCTAAAATGTATAATTTCAAATTTGTATGTACATTTGTATGTTTACATTGTAACAATCATGACAAAATAATAAGTACAAAAGTTAAATAGATTGTGAAAATGTAACCTTTTCATCCACATCCTCGTCAAAGTGTAAGTTATCAGGGTCTATCCACTGTATAAAATAATTGACCACAACTTCTGGGCTCAGTTCCGAGTTAGCCACACCTCGAGCCCATTTGATGCAAAGATAAGTTTGTATCAAATATCGGAGAACTCTCTTTGCATAATAAGTACATGTTAGTGTGTTGACAGGCCTGAAAATGTTTGTAAGGTTACTAATTATCTTAATTAAGTCTAAATATCTTTTACAAATTGAGATTTCAGTAATAAAGGTACTTACTTAGAACATGTGAAGTCTTCAACAAATTTTCTCGTTTTTCTTACAATTTCTTGTAATATAAAAATGGTGTAGTAATAATTAATGTATGTTGATGTAGCAATTTTAAAAAATGATTTTATATCTTCCAAAGATATTTCTGTGTCCCTCCTAAAAATAACATAACATTTACTTATATTATAATATATTTTAATATTCACTATTTCATTATTATTATTATTTTAATCTTTTATTTGTAGAAGCTTTTAACATGCAGTGTTAATGTCAGCTTCACAGGTAAACACAGTGTTCCCTACGCAGGGGACAGATCTAAATAATAGTATAATTTGATTGCCTCTGGGGACAACGGCTCCAATGGCTATACTGTTGAACCTTGCATTGTGAAGTAACCAGAGTCAATTATTTAATTCATCAAGCCACATACAGTCACCGGTGAAAGAGACACAATAGAATATCTATTGTGTTTATTTTTCCTGCGATCAACGGGTTAGTTATAAAATAATTATGAATTCATACTATAACAATAATAAATTTCATTAATTAATAACTGTATTTTTTTTAATATAAATCCAACTTCAAAATTGTACGTAATTGAGAATTAAAATTCTCTATCTCAAAAACTACTGAACCGATTTTGATGAAACTTGCAGTATTCCCTAAGTTGAATAATACCTAGTACAATAAAAAAGAATTGAAATTGAAAAGAAGAATTGGCACATTTGTTCAGAAGCTATAATAGATTAACATATACAAAAACTGGGCAGTTCTGGAAATATTACATGTAACATATGCATCAAATTGATATCCTCCTTTTTTTGAAGTCGATTAAAAATAAGTTGCACAAGACATATTACTCACCAGTAAAATTGTGCAGACATTTGAACCAGTTCCTTGACAATTGACTTCTTTAGTAAAAAGAACTGTTTAACTTCATGTAACCAATCTACTTCCTCTTTAGCCTGACTAACAATTGATTGAAAGTCTCCAGGTATTCTGCAAATAATGTAAAATTTCTTATATTTTCTTTATCAGGAAAGCTGTTTCATTAGAAGGCAGCAACTTTAAAAAAAAATTGTGTAAGAATATAACTTCATAAAATATTTTAATCAATAATCTGGTGTAGTTAACCTTAGAATATTTTGTACTATAGTAATAACTAAATTTTTTAATTTAATTTTACTTTTACGGTTCCATTGAGTTTCTGTTACAAAAATAAAAAAAGTGAAACTTACGCCACATTATATTTTTGTTTCCACAAACTGTTGTTGTCTCCCAGAAGTTCACAGAACCGTTTACATGTAGAACTAAAATTAACGACATCTTGGATATCATTAAATGATAATATTGAAGATATTAATTCGTCCGGCAGGAAAGTAATATGTGAAATATCACTGTCTTCGTTATCTCCCATTTTGTCACTGATGTTTACTTTTACTTTGCATAAAACTTGAATAGTTATGTAGACGTATCCACAATATCAAACATTTACATTAGCTGTTTAATATATACACCACTTTTACACCACTTTTACACCACACCACCACCACTTTTAAAAACAACAAAAACAATAGTATGCAGCAAAGTGCGAGTTGCGACCGAAATTTGACATTGGCACTTGACAGTGACGTTTCACGTTTCTTTTTTTTCTTATAATGGCACTTCGGCTATTTAACCATGGCCAGTGTCGAGTATAAAGGCTGATTTACATTGATACAGTAGCTGGTGCCAGGGCTTCAAATAACGTTATTTTTTCATAACGTTACTGCTTCAAGGGCATAGATAACGTTATGAAAATTTACCCGATATTAAAAATAACGTTAAAAATTGATATTAATAACGGTTAATGCTATAACGTTATGTAGGATTTATAACGGTAAATATAAGTTCTTTGATAACGTTATAGTACGTCAAGAAAGTCATGACTGGCGGGAAAATTTTCTAAACGTAATCACGCTTATAAGGTGTATTTTTTCCTTTGTATTTTCACATAAATCTCGCAAAAAAAGTGGGCTGCAAGTGAGATTTAGTGCACCGTGCACGATCGCATACTTGATACCAGAAAATAACGTTATTTTTACCGTTATTATTATAACGATATTTGTTCGTTTATACATAACGAAAAAATATCGTTATAATAATAACGGTAAATATAACGTTATTTTACTAAATATCGTTAAAAAAATAACATTAAATGGCTACCATTATGAAAATAACGGTACGTAACGATATTTTTTCTGTTATTCAATAACGTTATGAAGCCCTGGCTGGTGCCATCATCACTGGATTTACATACACAGTATGTGAATCCATTGAAACATGTTTACATTGATACTGTGCTGCCAGCGACGGAATCCAGTGATGCTGGCACCAGGTACTGTATCAATGTAAATCAGCCTTAATATTATTATATTCTCTTTGGTACACCTATCCACAGACTACTTAGAAGAACTAACGTTGTGAGTATAGTATTCGTTGAACTAACGTTTGCACCTGTCATTTCCAAAAAGAGGTAAAAGGATATCAAAATAAATATTTTATTGATTTTATTAAATTACTACCATCTATTTCACACTTTTCTAAAGTTTAAATCTTTGTTTTATCTTTAGGGGTAAGTTGTGAGAACTCTTTTAACATACTATAGCATAAACTCAACATTGTCCATTGATAAAGCGATATCTACTAATAATACTCTAATCTGTGAAGTGATATTAAGGTATAACCTTTATTTTATTTACCTATGAACTTTCAATGCTTTCTTTTTTATGTGTTTGGCTTAATATTATATAGAAATTAGAAGCTATCACGACCTTGCCATCTCTTATACAAAAAGAGGCATTGTGTTATTTTTACATAAAATACTATGATTATTCTTTGAAATTGGTTTTACATTTCTCCAAGCATCTCAGCAATTAATGTACTAGAATATTGTACGATATTTATAACGAGTAATTTTATGCAACAGAAAAATGGCTAGATTGGAATTATTACAAATGCTAAGTGGACATAAAGGCATTGTCTGGAATGTATCATGGCATCCCCTGGGTAATGCATTTGCATCTTGTGGAGAAGACAAAATTATTAAATTGTGGAATCGTGTTGGCGAAGAATGGGCTGCTAAAACAGTACTTGTAGATGGTCACCAGCGCACCATTAGAGAGGTTTCATGGTCACCTTGTGGAAATTTCTTGGCTTCTGCTAGCTTTGATGGTACCACTGCAATCTGGGATAAGAAAAGTGGTGTGTATAATATTACCTCTAGAATTGATGTGGAAGTAAAATGAGAATGATCTAAAACTTAATTTACTTCAGGTCAGTTTGAATGTAATGCTACCCTGGAAGGACACGAAAATGAGGTAAAAAGTGTCTCATGGTCTCCTTCAGGAAATCTACTAGCAACCTGCGGCAGAGACAAGTCAGTGTGGGTCTGGGAGGTGGCTGGAGATGATGAATATGTCTGTGAAGCTGTGCTCAATGCCCACAACCAAGATGTCAAAAAAGTTAGTAAAACAACCACATTTCAGTTGAAAATGTTATATTATAGAATACAGAGTATACAGAAGGTTTTGTTTTAGGTAATATGGCATCCCACATTAGACATAGTAGCATCAGCGTCATATGATAATACAGTCAAATTATATAAGGAGGATCAGGTGGACAGTGATTGGACTTGTATTTCTACACTACAGTCCCATGAATCTACAGTATGGAGCTTAGCTTTTGATAAAACTGGACAAAGGCTCGCTACATGCAGTGATGACAAAACAGTGAAAATATGGAAGGAGTATACTCCTGATAATTCTGAGGGAGTAATTGTCCCGGATCAGGAATCAACCTGGAAATGTGTCTGCACATTGTCAGGCTATCATACACGCTGCGTATATGACGTAGCTTGGTGTCATGAATCCGGTCTGATAGCTACGGCCTGCGGAGATGACATCATTAGAATTTTCAAAGAAACAGAAGACTCAGATCCAAATGCACCTACATTTGACTTGGTCTGTACAAAGCTGAATGCCCACTCTCAAGATGTCAATTGTGTCAAGTGGAACCCTTCTGGCACCAAAGAACTGTTGTCCTGCAGTGACGATGGAGAAATAAAAATATGGAAATTTATTGACTGTTGAAGTTATATTAGGACAGTGGGAGGGTTAGGCAGATAAAACTAGGACAGAACAACATCTATAACAAATATCATGCGCTTAACAATTTATATACTGTAGTAATAAAACTATGATTAAATTACACATTTTAGGTGTATACTATATATGTTTCATATTATAATTAAATGTGATCACTTTTAAGACTATCACTAATTGGGATACTTATGGAAAAATGTTATTTATTTTATGTAAAAAAAAACTGAAAATAAATAATAGACATGCTATTTGCTATTTTTTTATAGATTTTAATCTGATATATGATTTAAGATTTTTAATGGGTAAATTTACAAACTTTCCCCTTTTTCAGATTAGTTGAAGTGAATCAACTAATGTTGATTGTACTGGGAAGTCAAATTTTAAGGAGACATCTTTATTTTGGAACTTTAAAAAGTAGCAAAATGTTTATGGTATCAGCAGGTATGAGAGGGGAAGTCAAGTTGACCGAGGCAATATCAGCTCTTGAAAAGTTTGCCCCAAAACAGCTCTCAGAAAGTTGGGACAATACAGGCTTACTAGTAGAACCTTATACTCCTAGGTAAAGTCTTATATTTATTTTACTAGAGCCCTGTCTTATTATTGGTGGAATCAGGAATGTCAACTATAGATCAATATTTTTGCTGAATTCATGTATTGCTGAAAACTGTACAAAAAGCTAATAGAGATCAGAAACTTTTTATACAATGTTTATTTAAAATACAGATAACTATAGAAAGTTTGTAGTATTTTAAAATATGTTGATATTTTGCAGGAACATAAGCAAGATCTTCTTAACAAATGATTTGACAGAGGAAGTTGCCTTGGAGGCAAAGAAGAAAAATTGTGAATTAATAATTTCTTATCACCCTCCTATATTTGCACCCTTAAAGTCAGTTGTCCAGAGGTGAGCTATAACTTTGAAAATGATAATATTAATGATATTATATATCCCTCCTTACATAATATTATATTTATTTATTTATTTATTTATTTATTTCAGAGGCACATCTACAACATAAGCACAATCAGTACAATCACAATATTACTAAGACTATGGGTTATGCGCTTATGTCAATTACAGATATGCACAACATTATTAATCCTTCAGGCCCCGCGCGAGCACCGGTGATCGCGACAACAATAGAATACAATAGCAATTCCTGGAAATTCCGACTGAAGTATTAATACAATTCAATATAAACGTAGTCAGTACAATGATATTATATATTATTTTTAACAAAAAATTAAAACCGACTTCCAAGGTAAAAACAATAATAACATCCTTATAATATGAACTAAAAAGTATTAAATAATTTTTCCTATCCAATAGTGCCTTTTTCTGAATTCAGCTAAAACTCAATTATTTCTGTACTCAATCCTTCATAATTTTGAAGTCGGTAAAAATTATTTAATACTTTTTAGTTCATATTATAAGGATGTTATTGTTGTTTTTACCTTGGAAGTCGGTTTTAATTTTTTGTTAAAAATAATAATTTCACTGTTTTTAGTTTTTAGTTACCCAGTAAGTTGTAAACTATAGCGTACTATGTACTATCAAAGAAGTTGATTCTTATGCAGATCGGGGACCTAAGCAGTTTGGTTGCGTTACGTCAAATCCAGCTGACAGATCACAATTAACATTGAATTGACATATTCGACCAAATAACGTTGGTCTATCTATTTGCATAGGAATCAATTTCCTCGATGGTACGTAGAATAATACACCTGTATTATATTATTCTACGTATCTTATTACAAGCTCACCGGTGAGCGAGACACAATAGAATAACAATATATTTCCAAGAATCCACGATCGAAGGATACAAACTATTAGCAACAGATTAGCAACAAATCATAAGTATCGTGCAGAGACCGGTCTCCAACTCCCAAGCGGCCACATTGTGGTGTTGTACGAATTCGGACATGAGACATCTATTAATAACCGGCCCCACTCGTTCGACTCGAGCAATCTTTGCATGAAATATTTTGAGTGTGAAGTTTTGAAAATAGACAAACTGTGTTATGCTCGTAAAAATCTCATTATTCGGTATTTTATTCGAAGATGAACTTTTCTCACGTTCTGAGAATTGGGTCCCAGGTGCGCGAGGTCTAAACATTATCATTTATATTGGATCATTTATAGGATCATATATTATAGGATCCACCAAAAATGATTATTTGAATGACGGTAGCATACTAAGGTATAATATTAAGAGCCCGGGCTACCCTCGAAATTCTCATACATACGTAATACCGAAATCATTTTCTCATACGAAAATATTTAACATGTTTGAGTTATTTTTCAGCTTAAAATAGTAATTACCTAGGTTCCTGTACAAAAATTAACTTAAAAATATTTAAACACTAAAAAATAGATTAAAACACTAAAAAATATATAAATAAATAGTAAATTTACTACTAAATATTTCAACTCTAAAAAATATTTTTTAGTACGGATAGTATGGAACTATGGATATTTTATAAATAATATTATAATGACAAGCACGTTATGCAGTGATTTAGTAAAAGAAAAAATATTTTGTAGTACACGTGGTAATTCAAATATAATGTTCCATACCTATGGATAATTAATCAATAAAGAACAAATCAAGAAAAATGAATAGCATATCAGCCACGACACGAATTTCGCGTTATGGCCTTTTTGTGATTGCCAGAACGCGTCGTGGCTGTTTCACTGTGACCACAACGCGTTGTGAGCTATTTTTTCGCTCACTGAGCGATTTCGGTCTTTGAGCGTAACATATACAAAGATAAATACTGTGTAAATTGTAGTTTGTTCAGTGTGTAACTATTTTTAATAAATCTTATACACAGTATTTTCAACATTTTAACTTTCCAAAATTGTTTTTTTTTTTAGTTCATGGAAGGAGAAGATTGTTTCTCTGCTGCTCGAGAATCGCATCGCATTGTATTCTCCTCACACAAGCTGGGACTCGGTGCAGGGCGGTGTCAATGATTGGTTGGCGTCAGGATTCGCTGTGAAAAGTTCTTCGCCGATTATACCCAATGAAGACCAAAACACTGGAGCTGGACGGTAGGTTGAAATTGGCGTTCTCAGGGTTTCGATAGATATAAAACCTATTACTTAGATTTCTCTCTCTGTCATTTAGTAGGCAGAATCTCGTGAACCCACCCACCTTTTAATTTAAAAAATGATTACTTAGTTCATTTAGTTGCGTTGCAATAATTCTGAAGTTTAAATGGCGAGTCGAGGCATAAAGAGCATTTGGGCGTTATTAGCCACCAGGTGGCGCTTTGCTTAATTAAAATATAATACTTCAGTCGGAATTTCCAGGAATTGCTATTGTATTCTATTGTTGTCGCGATCACCGGTGCTCGCGCGGGGCCTGAAGGATTTAGGTATAAACACATTCGTAAGTTGTTTACACATAAAAATTCACCTTGGTCTCTTGAAACTAGGTAGCCTTATACGTTATCTGTTGAGAGTCAATTATTATTATTATGGTTGTAATTATTTTGCCTGTGTGAAAATGTTCATGTAACTAGTCACACCTCGATAATCATTTAGCCCTCACAGAAAATTCTACACAAACGCCGACCAGTTGTTAGTCGTGCATTAGTTGCTAGTTTTATATTATTCATTTAACAAGTATAATATTTTTCAGATTTGTAACCATCGAACCTATAATGTTACAAGAGGCCATTGAGAAAGTGAAAAAGTTGACTGGCCTGGCGCACATTCGGTTGGCTCTTGGCCGAGGGAAAGGGATGACTGACAAAATAGAGAAGGTAGCTCTATGTGCCGGCTCGGGCGCTTCCGTGTTGAAGAAAGTTTCCGATGCCGACTTGTTTTTGACAGGTATGTTTTCTCCACAGACATAGATCAAGATAGATACGGCATGTGTATGTACCATCGAGAAAAATTGATTCCTATGCAGTTGATAGACCAACGTTATTTGGTCGAATATGTCAATTCAATGTTAATTGTGATCTGTCAGCTGGGTTTGACGTAACGCAACCAAACTACGTAGGTCCCCGACCTGCAGAATCAACTTCTCTGATAGTACATTCGCGTGCCATATCGCGTTCCCAAACGACGAGCATTCTTTCGAAAGTCTGTTCTTTAGTCTGCTATCGGAATCGGACGTCAATCGGAATGCCTAAATGCCTAATTGTGCGGTATCATCATCGGTACGTCACAGTAGGTAGGAAAAAAGTGGTACGCTCGTTTTCACACAAATGGAGGGACATGCGGTATCTATCTTGATCTATGTCTGTGGTTTTCTCCATTACGTTAGACAGAGTGAGATATAACTGCACTGCAATGAGGAAATTCGACACTTCCATAGCACAGGAGTTAGCTATGCCCTTGCAGTGATTGAAATTATGCAGTTTTATACAAAAAATATTTGTCCGTGTCGCGTCGCTTCGCTGCAATGCACTTACGCATAGTCCGATCTCATCTTTATGCATTTACAATTTTTACAAAATGGAGAATTCAGAGATTTAAAAAAAATATGCTTAATCAAAAACTACAAAGAATGCTCCAAGACCTGAGCGCCGCAAGCCTCGAAGTGGGACTAGCAATGAATAGGTCCAAAACTAAAATAATGACCAATAGCACGAAGCGTAGGGTCGAGGTAGACGAGCAAGAAATGCAATATGTGGACGAGTACATCTCGACCTATGCGTAGAACAAAGTCCGATCTGCAAAATCACTACTTTTCAGTATTATAGAGCAATTTGAAGATTTGCAAGTTGAAAAACTTGAATAGCTTAAAAACTGTAAGACTTATATTTTTGAATTTTTTGTATGTTATTAAGAAATTTCCCTTTATTTACGTGGTATATATTATTTTTCACTATATTTACCGTGATAGCGGGTCCGATGTCAACTTTAGACATTTTATAGCGGAAAGACGAGGGTCCGTATTGAACACCAGACATTGTTTTATGGAAACTTCTGAATGAAATTACGTTTTATGTTCATATCACTCGTTTTTTGTTGGAGTTATCTGTCATTTTTATGTCCTATGTAATTTTCCTTATTACTTCATATACACAAAAAAGGTTTTTTTTTTTCTTAAAAAAACGTTTATTAATAAAAAGAATTTAAAAATAGGTGGTGTTTTGAACTAAATTGTTAACATTAAATCATAGTTGGCACTCACAAATTTGTAAGATTTGTTAGTGCCAACAGTTTATTTCGACTACTCCTAGGTTTTTTTTTAAAAGGGGGCGAACGAGCAAACAGGTCACCTGATGGAAAGCAACCACCGTCGCTCATGGACACTTGCAACATCAGAAGAGCTGTAGGTGCGTGGCCGGCCTTTTAAGAGGCTCTCTTCTTGAAGGTTTGTTGGTTGTATAGGTCCGGAAAATTTACAGATGGGCGGCAGTTTGTTTCAGTTTTACTGTGAAAGACTCATCAAGGTGATAAGGATGGAATAATATATTCCCGTGGAATGATGGCATGCTGCAGTAGGTGTGATTGCGAACAATTATACTCCCCGTGATTCACCAGATAGAAAATGCAGAGCGAAGACACATCTCAGCGTAATTCCAAGGGGTCTATACTCTAGCTTGTTTGAAACACAATGGCTGTCTACAATCCAAGCAGCCCTTCGTTGGTTACTATCCAGAGGGAATAGTTCGTATTTTGTCCTCATCTTTGGCCCCTGCCCAAAGATGAGAACAGTATTCCACGTGATGCCAAATCTTCACCTTGTAGAGTTTTGGGCGTTGCATCGGACTGAGATACCGTCTCGCTCTGTTAAGAATTTTAAGCTTATTTAAGGCTAACTTGGCCTTACCCGTTTATCGCCCAAGAACTGAACATTGACATAAAAGATTCCCATGTCCTTTCCCGGGATTCAAAGTATCCCCATTTTAAATATCAGAAAAATCAGTTTAGCGGTTTGAGCGTGAGGAGGTAACAGGCGATTAAACAGATAGAAAAACACACCTTTGCATTTACAATAATGTAAGTATGGATATAGATTATAGTTGGTTTATATTTCATGACCTCTTCTTTCGGCCGGGAAACTTAGGAACTAGTACTAGTAAGTAGTAACCTAAGTCGTCCTATTCCTATAGTCGTATTCCTCATGTCAGAGGGTCGTGACTCGTGACATCCCCTTTTATAACCTTCCTACTAATGATGCTACGCCAGCTTTTCCTGTCTTCGTCTATTCGAAGAGCCTCGTAGATGATTGCTTCAATAATTGTGGTGTGGATTTGATCGGACTAACGCATTGGACGATGGCCCCTCGGTTCTTCGCCTCTAGTCTTGCTAGTGCCTATTTTAATATTGCCTCCTTCCTTTTTTGGCTATGTCTCTAATATATAATTCTAAGATACATTTGTTTGAGGCATGTGTACAGAGCCTTGTTTTTATGTTCCGCTTAGCTAGAATGGATGTGTTGGTTCTGAAAGCAGTCCATGAAAGGCGCATTTTCCTCCATCATTACATCCCGAAGGCGTCGATTTGTCTGCGGTCTCTAGGCTTCAGAGTTCAGAGTCAGAGTTTAGAGAAAGTTGAAAATGGCATAGGAATTTGTACTAACAATTCTTGACTAACCAGAGTACACGTACTGACGGAAATTTCTAAGTTTTCCGGCTGTATTAAAGGTGAATTTTCGAAACTAGAAGGCGCTTCTAAAGAAAGTAAAGATGGTTGAATGCTATTATCGGTGAGGTCAGCAGATGGATTAGGCTCTTCGTTAATTTCATGCCAAGCATCGTCCAGTTGCTGGCTTATTTCTTCTGCACCCGAAGGCAAAGGCGAATGTTGCGGTGTTGTATTGTTCTCATCAAATGAAATGTCAAAAATGTATTACAAGCAAATCAAATTTTACATATGTGTATACATATATAGTATTGTATTATAGAATACTTCATTTTATTTATAAGAAATATAATATTTAAAAATAATATTATGCTGCTATAGGTAAATGATATTATGCGCACAAAAGTGATAATTTTGTGATTTTGATTTGTCACACGCCATAAGTTGTAAGACTGTAAGATAATACAGATTTAATACTTCAGTCGGAATTTCCAGGAATTGCTATTGTATTCTATTGTTGTCGCGATCACCGGTGCTCGCGCGGGGCCTGAAGGATTAAACCATTTTTATATATAAAATTTAAAATATATTTATATTTGACAATATTTTTAAACGTACAATGTCCTATCTTATGCTATGATTCAGGTGATAACGTCCCATCTGCACAACGGACTTACAAAATGCATCAGTCATTCCGTAAAAAAGCGTCCTAAAATTATATATAACCCATAAAAGCTCTAAAGTATTATTGTCCAACATCGTCCTATCATCACTTATAACGTCAACTTTTTACGGCATTATTATTGATGATAACACGACAAATATGTAACTAACATATAAATATTAAACAAATCTCAATTTTTACACTTAGAAACGTATTTTTGTAACCCTCCATAAAACAACGTCTGATATCAATATAGATTTCCCATGACTTCAAATCACTTTTAGTAGCCAATATTTACTATAAGCAAACAACTTTTATCCAAGCGAAAATTTCTACGCACATGACGCTACAATAACGTTGTCTCCGCACAACAACGCTCGAAGTGACAATGGTGCGCCACGCGCGCTCCCCTCTCCTCGTCCAATGTACGCTTGGTGCATTTTAAGACGGAGCTTACTTCAAATAGGACGTTTTACGATTCTGTATCTCGGAAAATAAGTAAGATATAAAAATTCTGAAAATGAGAGAATGTAGAGCTTTGATCCATACTAATATTATAAATGCGAAAGTATCTCTGTCTGTCTGTCTGTCTGTCTGTCTGTCTGTCTCGCTTTCACGCCAAAAGTACCGAACCGATTGTAATGAAATTTTGTACACAGATAGTGTAGAGCCTGAGAAAGGACATAGGCTACATTTTGATGAGGGAAAATATCTTATTTTCATGAAAATAACGATAAAATGAATTCCTACTGCAGTTTTAAAATATGACAACAGATGGCGTTTTAAAGGAGTAGTACTGTTGGAGCCTATGGGCAATGAACATTTTAATTCTAATACATGACAACAGATGGCGTTTAATTTTTTACTTCATTGTAACATAGAACCATAGATAGAATTAATCATACTTATTATGTTTTTAATTATAATTTTTAATACGTTAGATATATTTTGTTTAATAATATTATCAGTTGGTATAATCAATCTATCTTATCTTATAAGTTATCTATATAAATTGAATTCCTACTGCACAACAGATGGCACTCTAAAATAAAGGGATGTACCGTGTTGGCCTATAATATTCCATCCAGAAATATATCAATGCAATGAACATTTTAGTTCTAATATATAAAAACAGATGGCGTTTATTTTTTTACTTCACATCAGAACTAATCAATAATCATACTTTATGTTTTTATCTATACTAATATTATAAATGCGAAAGTATCTCTGTCTGTCTGTCTCGCTTTCACGCCAAAACTACTGAACCGATTGTAATGAAATTTTGTACACAGATAATCTAAAGCCTGAGAAAGGACATAATCTACTTTTTAACTGGAAAAAGGGGTTGTAGGGGGGTGAAAATGCGTAAATTTGTTCAAATTAAGTTAGTTCCAAAATTTCATAACAGACGGCACTAAGAGTCGCCTACATCTCACTATCGCTTGCTCATAAGTCTTTCTATAAGACGTGGCACCATATCGAGTTAAGTTTTTCGAATCTTTCGATTGTTATTCACTTAATTAAATAACTCACTACTCAGTACTTTACACAATGGAAGACCTTGGGGGAGGCCTTTGCCCAGCAGTGAGACATCAATAGGCTAGGAAAAAAAAAATCAAAAATATTCGGCCCCATTTCATCAATGCTCAAGTTGGAACATCATGTCTTCACTTTCAATTTTCATATGGAAAACTACAGATGTGACATGATATTAAATTGACAAACTTGAACAAACATTGGTGAAATTAGCATTTAGTCTACCATTTAGTTAAATAATATTTCAACTCTATTTTGTGTGTAGTCCAAATTGACAATAGCGATTGTGTATATATGTTAATATTTCAGGTGAGATGCTTCATCATGATGTTCTGGATGCTGCACAAAGAGGTATATCAGTGATACTCACAAACCATTCTGACTCGGAGAGAGGATTCCTGTCCGTCTTCTCAGAGACGCTCCAAAAGCAACTCAACGTTGATGTTTTAGTAAGCGAATGTGATAAAGATCCTCTGTATACCGTGTGAGTTATATTAAGGGTAAATAAAATTCTTAGTAGTATATAATAAGGTTTTATTAATTAATAATGTTATTTCATAACAGCCTTACTCGTAGTATTAATGATATAAGTCTAATTTTAAATTTCGGTTATGAGATCACAATCTTACTTTAACTGTACAAGCATAGGACACACTGTATAGGAGTCGTTGGGAACACTACCGCAAGCGGCGATTGTCTATTGTTCATTATAATAGTTGGCAAGTGTTCGGTACGTTCATTTTCGATTTCCTCGTCCTATATTTGTATTCGAGCTTGTCTTTGAATGTTTGGTGATCTGGACGCTGCACTGAAATATTTTCCATATTTATTTATGTCAAAGTGTTTGTTAGTGTTCATCGTAGCATGCACTTGGTTACTTACGCGAAGCGATCTTGCCCGTGGCAGTATTTTTTCGTGTATACTGCACCGGACTATCTTTACTGTCAACGGGCGTTTTTATTTTCCTGTGGCTATTGGTGCCGTTAACGATTTTGCGTATCGAAGAAACTGTTCCATTTTTGTCATCATAATTAATGACATATTCACTTCTCTTCATTTTTTTAGGCTTTTCCATGCTTATAATTTTTAGATCTTTTGTACCTTCTCCGCCGTGCTTTGATTTTGCTGATATTTCAAGTTGCACAGGGTCACTCAATATTTTTGTATTGGATTTTATTTTTTCGCGCAGCGTATCTCTTTTATTTTCTTTGTCATTATTCCGTGTAGATTTAGTCAAACTATGCTTAGAATTCTCAGTCAACTTTTTCCTACTACTTGTGGATCGTGAGTTGGTATCGTCATTCTCATTGACACCGTTGGGATTTTTATTACCCAATGTTTTCTTTCTTGTGAGTAAATTTTCTATATCTTCATGTTTGGTTCTGTGTTTAGGTGTCGCCAATCTATCAATATTTTCTTTAGTACTTTTAGTATAGTTATTTTGATTTATCTTATCAAGTTTCGCGACCACGTTTTCATTTTTCGTCGTTTCAACCTTTTCAACTATTCTGTTTTTATGTTCTGGACTCTTACTGAGTCTGTTAGAGCTTCTATCCTTAGTAGACTTATGATCTGTGTGATTTTTTGTTTGTTTTTCACTGGCAACTTGATCTCTAGAAGTTTTGATATTCATGTAAAGTGGAGTCACTGAGCGTTCTTTAATATTGGTGACGTTATTTATTTCTTTTTTGTTATAATCTGACGAATCTTTATTTTTAATGTGCCTGAAACATAAACACAACAGTTAATTACTTATGGAAATATAATGCGTATCATTTAATTTAATTACTACAGATCATCAAAGAAGACATAGATCTTTTCTTTACATACCTAGGCGCAGGCGAGCCACGCGTTACTGAAGATTTAGAATTCCTTGATCGAGAAGACTTATCACTGATGTCATTACTTATCGAACTGTATTTATTGAGAGCTGATCTTCGCATGTCATTAACTGACTCATTTACACGCTCTGGTATAGTTTGTAATGTTTCTGATTCTTTTAGTGGTTTTACCTCGCTCTTGTATTTTGTTCTTGGCTTAGGTGTTGGGATCATCTGACTATAAGGTGTAGACAGATTTTCATATTCAGGAGCCTCAGCCGAGTCAATCTCACTGTTGCTGACACTATTTGATACCTTCTGCACTAGTTTTACTGAATGAAATATGTCTTCCTGTAAATTATCATGACTAGGAGTATTTTTCGCCCTATCGTTGTATATTCCAAAGTATGCCAAATCTGATTTTCGCAGTTCCCTACTTTTACTTTTTCCTGGTTCTGGCGATGATGATTTTTTAACTCTTCGTGCAGGAGCTATTACATGATCCCGCACAATTGTGTGAATTGTTTCATTGTGCTTTTCTAGACCTAAAATTAAAAGAAAGTTTCATACATTTTAGCTTATATTTAATACGTTTAGATTGAGCTTAATTTTTAAGAAAGATATTTTACAAAATATCTATAGTTCACAAAGATATTATCTTATATCTTTAAACGAGCAATTCTTATATATATATATATATATATATATATATATATATATATATATATATATATATATATATATATATATATATATATATATATATATATAATTGGAATCTCGGAATCGGCTCCAACGATTTTCATAAAATTTAGTATATAGGGGGTTTCGGGGGCGAGATAAATCGATCTAGCTAGGAATCATTTTCATAAAAGTCATGTGTGTTTTTTTAATTTTTTGAATACCGAGCGAAGCTCGGTCATATAGCTAGTTATTCACTTAAATGATAATATTTAGATTCAAGAATCATATTTTGCATATTTCATGCGTTTTCTTATGTAGTTAATTACTAAAATCACTCATCAGTCATCACTTACCTTTGCTGTTGGTCTTTGAAACTTCGTGGGGAATAATAGTAGTATCTATGTCGCTCAGGTAACTAGGAGAATGTATATGCCTTGCTGATTGCAACTGTCTGTTGATCAAAGGAACGGAGGTTGGTACTGAAAAGGTGTCGGAATCTTTTGAAGAAATACTATCCACATTCCCAAATTCCATATTCTCTCCTAAGAGATATGGCTTGGGTTTCGGGATCTTGTTTTTGAGAATACTTTTTGTAGCTGCTGTATTCTCATCGTTTTGAATATTCAATTTCATCTCATTCGTCATAGAATCAAATAGGTCGCTCTTGTCTCCAAATAATGTGACAGGTTTTTCGAATCTATCCTTTAATGGGACGAATGCGCTCCGTTTTCTTCTAAAGTCGTTTGTAGGAGGAGGTTTCTCGTCAGTTGCTATTATATTGACCGTTCCAGATTCGGCGGCGAAATGGAGTTCCGTCTTACAAAACTCCACTCTCTTTATTTTACGATCACTGTCTTCGTTGCTATTCGAAACAGATTCCGAGGCTGTGTCACTTTCCAAAGTTACAGGTAACGTTATTGTCACTTTTCCTGTAGATTTTAATGATATATTACTTGAACTGTTTTCGTCGTCAAAATTTTTTGTTTTAATTGGTTTCATTTTGTATGATCTGTTTTTAGACAGCCAATCCCGGAACGTGCTGTTTTCTGATTCAAACGGCGATTTATCTAGGTGACCGAAATTTCTCTGGTCATCGACGATTTCTGACGATTTGCATATTCCACTATCAGTAGAGGAGTCAAATGTGAATTTGTCCTTTTCTTGGCGGACTCGTTTATTGAAGGACGACTGAGATGGTGCCGGATCTTCAAAACTGTAACTTTTCCTTCTATCATTCCAGTCGTCGGTTCCGTTTAAAAGTGACGTATATTTTAGAGTGCTTAATGCCACAGGTGCATCCAAAAGTGGAGAGACTCTCGGATTCGTTCTGTGTCCTTCTAAAATTGGATCCTCTTTTCTTCTGAAACTTCTTCGAAAACTGTTTCTACTGTTGTTTCTGGAGTCGAGGTCAATGATGCTAGCATTATCGGCTGACGACGATTCTTCGCTCGGTAATCTTATAGATGACTTCGAGCTTGAACCCTTCCATTTGGACGGTTCCGAAATATCCAAGTCGTCTGGTTCAGTCACCTTATAGTTTTCTCTCTCCGCTTCGCTGTCATGTGACGATTCTAATGGAGTTGATGATATTTCTAGTGGTTTGATTGGTGATGAGGATGATGATTGTTCCAAGAAACGATTTCCGGAGGATATAACCTGAAAACAAATATTGTTTATTTTAACATTGTGTCTTTTACATCATTTAAATAACATTTCACATTATGAGAGGAAAATATTAGCATTTTTTGTAGTTAGTTATAATTTTTTTATTTTTTAGTTATCTACATTCTACATATTATATCCGCGATCCTGAACAATTCGCACTCCGCGAATTCCACAGCTGTCCCGCTCAGGTACACCGCCTAACGGAGTAAATACCGCGCTACCGCGCGCGAGCAACATCACTCGTCAGAGAGTGAGTAAGGGGTCGGACCCCTTAAGAGCAGGGGGGATCCGTGTCCCCACGTCAGATGAAAATAGCTTATTTTCGTAGCTCTCCCCAATATTGCCCGATTAGAATGTCACACGTATGACTTTAGGGGAGGGGGCCAGGCCCCCTCATTGTTTATCTCCAAACCAACTAGCAACAGACTAGTTATAGCCACGATTAAACTACCATGGTCTTAACCAGACCAGTAGCTTAGACCCTTTCGAAAAAAAAAAAAGAGTTCTCACACCGCGCACAGAACAAAAGAGTTTTTAGAGCAAGAAAACATAGAATTATTAGACCATCCGACGTACAGCCCCGACTTAAGCCCTAATGATTTCTATACTTTCCTTAAAATAAAGAATAAATTGCGTGGTCAGAGATTTTCATCACCTGAAGAAGCTGTGGACGCCTACAAAACGGCCATTTTGGAGACCCCAACTTCCGAATGGAATAGTTGCTTCAATGATTGGCTCCATCGTATGGAAAAATGTGTCAAATTTCGCGGAGAATACTTCGAAAAGTAATAAACACATTTTTAAATAGTACTGTTGTGTCTCTTGTTGTGTCACCTCCTTGATTCCCGCAGTGCCACCCTCGTAAGTACCTGAAGGACTTGTGTTACCGGTACCAGACAACGGAAATATATTTAATACTTTTAGACTATACATATATTTAAGAGTTTTTATTATATCATACACATATTTAATATGATGAAGATCCATGACCCAGGAACATTGAAAACCTTTTTGTTCCGTCGGCGGGATTCGAACCCGCGACCCCCGGCTTGAGCTGCCACACACTCTACCCATTGAGCCACAGAGGTCGTCAGATCGATTGGAATTTAGATTTTAATATATTATTCTTTGGAAAAGCCATCTGACAATGACAGCAACATGGAATAGCTATAGTGATCTTTTAAAATGAGACCGCATTATCAAATATTGTCTGTATGAAATCATATGAGGTAAGCACTATGCGGAAACGGCGCTACGCGACACAAAACTTCAGTGCTATGGAACGTGAGTCGTGAAGTGTCGCGTCGCTCCGCTGCAACGTAGTGCCGTCTCGCTTTTATTGTACGTTTATTAATTAGTTCGCTTGGGTTCGCTCTTGCGCCACATTTCTCGGAAGTATTTTCTAAGCTTTAATCACCTGTCGGGATGAGTGCATCAAATAAGTGGAGGCTGGTCGGCCCGGCGCGGCGGTGGAGTGGTAGGCGGCGCGCATCACCCGCACCCTGGCGCCCGGCGCGCTCGCGTTCAGCACCTCCATAGCACGAGCCACGCGACGTGTCACTCCGCCTTCTATTACCTGAAAATGATATCCGTTGATAGTTATATAGCAGAGACCAGACATACGATATTATATGTGTATATTTTATCTATAGTTATAATAAGAAAGATAGTTCATATCTAGTTCATATAAATACAATAAGTTCACTAGCTATTTGACCAAGCTTTGCTCGATATTCGAACAAACACGAATAAAATGACATTTTCTAAAAATGATTCCTAGTTAGATCGATTTATCGCCCCCGAAACCCCCTATATACCTACTATGAATTTCATGAAAATCGTTGGAGCCGATTCCGAGATTCTAATTATATGATTTGACAATTCGTCAATTTTAAGATTGTGATTTAACGGTTTCACTTCGATAGATTACAATCTATCGACTAATAATACGTTAAATTGTAAGCAGTATGTTGCGGTTCACAATCTCGCGAGATAGATTATAATGTAACGGTATTTACAATCTTACGGTGACAATATATATATACAAGAGTCAAGAATTGCTCGTTTAAAGATATAAGATACTGTGGGGAACTATATGTAGGTACCTACACTGAGCAGGGGTAGCAACAAGCTCAGTACGAGTGCTAAGCGGAAAAACTTTCATAAAACCGGCCAAGTTCGTGTCGGGCAACGCGCAATATAGGGTTCCGTAGTACCGCTAGTTTTTGATAATTTTTGTGTGGTCAATGAATGTAAATTTATTGTGTTTTACACTACTAAGAACATCATTTCAGTTACGTTCAAAGGAATCTGAACGAAAAGTTCCTTTATACTTCGCCGAATATTTTTTTTAGTTGCTCGACTATTACTCAATAACTTATGAAGTCTTCTTAGCCGTGATAATTTTCCTTTTAAATTCAGCACCTTTTAAATTCCTACTCCTGTGAATTTTTTCACATTTCCGGAAGAAACCGTTTAGCTGGTAGAAGAGGGGGGACACTGCAGGACTTTAACGATTTTTTCCGTTTTGAAAGTTCATATTTCACAAATGGATCTCTAAATCGGAAAATGATCTAAACATATGAATGCTCGTAATATTTTAAAAAAACCTATCCAACGACACCCCACACGGAGGGGTGGACGCGAAAACAAAATCATCCCCGCTTGATGTGTAGGGTAGGTAAATACCATAAAAAAGGTATTTTTTAAAGATTTTATACAGCGTGTCCAGTAAATAGTGCGACATACTGCAGGGGGTGATAGCTGGGATCATTACCTACCAAAAAAACACAATTTATGTTCAGCAAAATGTTTATTTTAAAATAAAAAAATACTAGAAAAGGATTTTTTTCTTGGCGATATGCTAATAAATCTGTCTCAAGGTAGAGATTTATCGATTTTTTTGAAAAGTTGTATAACTTTAAGTCCGTAACATTTTGCTGAACATAAATTGTGTGTTTTTGGTAGGTAATGATCCCAGCTATCACCCCCTGCAGTATGTCGCACTATTTACTGGACACGCTGTATACATTTTGTCGGCATCACATTCATGCCGTATTACAGCTTTGTTATAGGTCCTATAATCTCTGAGTAAAACCGCGGACAGACAGACAGACGGACGGACAGACCGAAACTATAAGGATGAAGCCAAACGAGCGTAACTTTGTGAGTCGTGAGTCGCAGAATTTCGGTCGCGTAAATATTTTTCATACAAATCATGACTCACTCACTTGATTTATTATTGTACTTAATAATTTATTACGCTTGTGTGAATCAAACAGAACTTTTGTATGAAACTAAATGCGGCAGAATTTCTGCCAGCCGAAATTCTGCGACTCATAACTCACAAATTACGCTCGTTTGGCTTCACCCTAAGGGTTCTTTGTTGACTACGGAATTGAATGCTTATTTATCTCCGAAATCAAAAGTTTTTCAAATCAAAGACTGGGCATACATCCGCACAATTTTTGTGCTTATATTGCAGCGAACGGATAGACTACCAAACATAGTAGGTACCTACTAGGACTTGCAAAGCGGAAAGCCTTTTTAAGAAGATATGTGTAAATGTGTGTAAAAAAAGAACTGGGTCCTAATACATAGACCCTGTTCTGAAATATTGTCGCATGTACAATATCGTACCCAGCAATTCGCTGTGAACAATATAATATAACTCGATATGTATAGGGCCGTGAAACATGTGTAATTAGGTCAAACATATTAGATGTCTAGCGTTCAATGGATGATATAGGTACAGGCAGTAGGGAAAATAGCTGACAAGGATAACGTCCACGTAACACGTTGCTTCGACCATGAATATGTAGAGAAGCTTTTACTCTATTGCAGTAATTCGTAAGAAAAGTAAGCTAATGATTTTTGCAGAAACTCTGTTAGAAATCATGACTGTGCAAATACCCCAAATCGTGTCATACACTAAAATAATATTTGGAAAACCTACGGTGCAATGTGTCAACCGCTAATTCGTGTCCCTAAAATCAATTTTAAGCATGACTTACCCCGTTTCCTTGTTTGCATCTCAAACAGAACGGCAGATCCTCTGCCTCCACAAGATCTCAACAAACAAAAAATAGATTTAACTTGCAAATTAAGTAGACCATACACACTTGATGAATCAATGACCTTGTATGATTCATATAGGTTCGTAGCAACCTTTATTTTTTCTTTTAGATATAATTTTCTTGTGAGTTCATATTATGAATTATAATTTTGTGGTTTAAAAGTGTTATTCTCAGAATTTCTGATGAGAGATCTTAATATATGCAGTGCCATTTAACGCACAGTTCGCGTCAGAAAATTCCCCTTTCGTCTGCTTTATCGCATATGTGCGGAACAAAATCAAAACTTCTCGTTTCTTTTATAAGCCTCTTTTGAATCGTTACTTATTATAATCTTCACCTATTTGAAAAACTGTTATTCAAAGCTTTTGATTGAGTATGCCCATTCAATACTTTGCCAGCGCAAAAACCATACGCAAACTGAATTGGCTCTACAAATTCTTTGGTTGTACAAAAAACGAGTAGTCATAATGCATTGCAGAAAACTTGTAACCGGTAGTATAGGAGGTGACGTAGGTCTCGGAGGAATAAGCTTGCGTCATCCGAAAGGAAACCAAAATGTAAATTGTAACTTGTAAGGCCGAGACACATTCGCGGTAGCGATATAACGGTCCACTTCATCATGCAAACTACAAAGTGTGAAAGGACTGATATTAACAATGTAGTGGCGAGGGGTCAGCGCATGGTCATTGACATTAGCGCTAGAAAATCTGACGCAACGAAAAATTTGCTTCGGGAAACTCCGATCGATGATTTCTGAATCATCATCGGTCGCCCACTGGGTACATTATGCGGAGATTTTATTGAATCGATATTAAAAATATGAATATGTAAAGGCTTTTTATCTCAGTCACGCACTCATTAGGTAAAGTTTTTTTTTTCAAGAAACCATTGATAGTTAAGACATTAAATATTAAGCTAGTAGTACTTATACGTATGTTATTAGATATATTGTGTACACAATAGAATAGGTATGTTTTGTGACCACTAAAGTGTTAGTACCAAATACTAATAGCTCCGAGCTACTAACGATTACTTTGGCCAGTGTCATATAAAGAAACTATCCTTTTATGGGTTAAACAAGTTGGTAAAGTGTTATTTTGTAATTCTTGAGTAAACTTTTAGACTAAATACATTAAATGCCACACAAATCGTAGGTTCTGCGTAGGCGCAGGCTTAAGTCATCAAATCGTATGGATATATTTTATGTTCAGTAACGTACGTAACTTAAAACTAAGTTAATGCAACTTCATTAAAAGTGTTTGTAAATGATTACTTAGAAAAAGTGCTTCGTATTTCGTAGACCATACAGTTCATAAATCATCCTGGTAGTTATGTGTACCATCAACCATGTACTACTACTTGGTACAACTAATGGACCAATGCGATGTGTCAAACATCTCCGGTGGATTGGGATTGGGCTCCAATGCCAGGGTATGTGAGACTCCCCACTCCCCAGATAAAGGCATGGCCGCATGGGCTACTGACTAAAACTTAGTGCTCCATTTTCTGTTAAAGGCAAAATTGCGGGAACGATATAAAATCCACCGCAAAATACAAAGACACACTACTAAGTAGAGTAGGTAACTCTACCTACAAACTTAGCCGTCCAAGAAATCTTAAATCCGACCAATAAATCACGAAAGAATTTGTGAATTTTTAAGACAAAAAATCTATTAAAAAAGATAAACATTAAATATGGCGAGAAGATTTATGCGTGTCCGGTGATCACTTTTTTGGTCAACGCGAGTCGTTGTAAGCGATAGATCAATCTGATCTTTACGACGCGGAATTCGGACGAATATGGATTGACTTTTATATTTTGATTTTTTAATGAGTAAACCGAATGTCTAAGCATCAACAGTTCTACACCATATCTGTTTTTGCACGAATTCGTATTTGGCAAACGTTTCCTGTACCAAATCGTAAAATAGTTCCTCGTTAAGTACCTAGTACCTACTCTTAACTCTCCTAAAACATTAATGAGTTAACTTGAGTAGGTACTGAATTAGGTATTATTTCATGTGTCTATGTTTTACATAAATCTTTGTTCTTCATCGTAAGTGAACTTCATTGGCATTAATTATTTTTAACCTTAAAGAAAACAACTTTTGTATGTTAAGGTTATGAAATTAGTAAACTGCCTCCAATGCCAAAATAAGGATTTACGCCGTTTGGATACGACATTGTATTAAGCCACTTGGTGCCCTTAACACACGGTCGCTGTTGTTATGTCAGTTTATGTAACCTTTCACAGTAGTTGTGTATACAAATTATTTTATAATCAAACTCTATTAAACGTTTACAACATTATATTTTACAAGATGATGCCCACAACTCCGTTGCGACAAAAGCCGTTTATCGCACAGGAACCGTACATTTTTTGACCGACTTCCAAAAAGGAGGAGGCTGTATGTATCTTTTTTTTTGTATGTTCAACGATTACTCAGCCGCTTGTGGTCCGATTTTCAAAATTCTTTTTGTGGTTTAACTCGAATTTGGTACCATGTTCACAAAAGTGGTGATCTGATGTTGGGATCCTTGAGGAATCGAGGGGACTCCTTGAAATTTGTATGGAAACATATAGTGATTTCGATTTTTTCTGAAGCCTTCGAGGTAAATGCTACTAAAAAGTAAGACTTTGCACCAGGTTATATACTATATAATACCCTGGATCCGAAGGTACCGAACAGAACTTTTGAATGCTTATAGGTACAGGTTAATTATTATAATTACTTAGATTACTTTTCAATTAATTGCATGTCCTTTTAATTTTTAATTTTATGTACCAATTGTTATTAACTTAATTTTGATTGTTTAATTGAATTTATCTAAAATGTTGTGCATATCTATAAGTGATGTAAACACTAGCTCTTATTATTTAATGTTGTTTAAAAATGTATGTGTTTATATTGTTGATGTGCCTAAATAAAATAAATAAATAAATAAATAAATAAATACAGGTTCGGGGATTTCAGCGGTGTTTAAACAACTGAAAGCATAAGCCAACACATCAATTTGATTGATCATCATCGTCACAACCATAATTATACCATAGGTCAAGGCTGCTCAACCCCAGGCCCGCGGGCCACATTATGGCCCGCGAAAGAATTTTAAATGACCCGCACAAGGAAGTTTTGAATATCCCGCCAAACTGAGAAATCCCGCCTAATTGGCTGCCGCGAAGGATAATATACAAATTTTCATAAATCTTTTCTTAATCAGTTTGACTGACATAGTTAGTTACCCTGCCAATATTCAGTTAGAACTCGTTGAACTGCAAAATCATCAATCATTGAAAACTCTTTTTGTCGAAAAAGTGTCGTCGAAACCTCAAAATTCTTCAGAAGACTTTGCAGATTTCTGGAAATTGGTACCAAAAGAAGACTCTCCTGCAATAACTGATCTAGCGTTACAGTTTTTATGTAGTTTTGGATCAACAATTATATTATGTATGTGAATAAGTGTTTTCAGACCCTAATTATGTTAAAAAAAATACCGCACATCATTAACTGAGCAACATATATTTTCTGACTTGTTGCTACTGTCAACATCAGATTTATCAGCCAACATAAATAAATTATTGTTAAAAGACATACAACTGCAAAAATCTCATTAATATCAAAAAATAAATTTATGCTCCTATAACCCATTGAAGTTTGATTGGTATTATATTTAATGAAGCCTAAGTTAATGGCCCGGTATAAATGTCAGAATCCACCGTTTGGCCCCACTGTAAAAAAGGTTGAGCAGCCTTGCCATAGGTTATCACACTATAACCCAATTATTGGTACTTTTCGTGATATTTTGCATCGAAGCAGATGTTTTTGGTGATGATTTCGCTGACGATTTTGTGGACCGATTTTCAAAATTTTCATGTTGTTGTATAGGATATAATCTTAATTTTGTATAAAAATTATGAAAGTGGTGAGCTGATAATGGGATCTATGAGCAATCGAGGGAAATCCTTGAAATTTATCAAAACACTCATAGTGGTTAAAATTTTGTTTCTAGTAAGTTAAACATATGTTACGAATAAGAGAACTTTCATACGAAGGTGTCTCTTGGTCCAAAGGCACTGAACAGAACTCCTGAACCTTTAAAGATAATAGTTTGGAAATTGCATCATCGCTCAGATAACGGCAAGCATTTACCACAATTTCGCTTACAATAACATAATGTGAATAGTTAACTTTCGTATTGGTTATTTACGCATAAAGCCTGATTTTGTAGATAGCTAAAAAGAGTGAAATTATTATTTTTAACAAAAAAATTAAAACCGACTTCCAAGGTAAAAACAATAGTTATATGAACTAAAAAGTATTAAATTACAAGTCGGTACCAGTCCCAAAAGTTTCAGATATTCTGACATTGACTAAGCTCACGATTAAATTAGCTGGTACTGACTTCAAAGTAATGAAGACTGTAGTATGTACAGAAATAGTTGAGATTTAGATGAATTCTGAAAAAGGCACTAAGAGTTATTTAATACTTTTTAGTTCATATAACTATTGTTTTTACCTTGGAAGTCGGTTTTAATTTTTTTGTTAAAAATAGTAATTATTTTTCCGTCATAAAATGTATCCTAAGTCCTTTATATCGGGACTCTAATAGTATATCCATACCAAATTTCAGCAAAATCGGTTCAGCGGTTTGGGCATGAAGATGTAACAGAAAGACAGACAGACACACTCACATTTATAATGTTAGTATGGATAAACATTATTTGAGTGCACAGAAACGTATTGTTGGTAAATAAAATATAACCACATCACCTATTTCTATTCTCTATGTTGTAAGATGACATTAATTTATCCAAGTTGTAATGTTAAGGGGCCGGGTACCCTCAAAATTCTCATACAAACGTAATACCAAAATCATTTTGTCATACGAAAATATTTAACATGTTTGAGTTATTTTTCAGCTTAAAATAGTAATTACCTAGGTTCCTGAACAAAAATTAATTTCAAAATATTTAAACACTAAAAAAAAATTTTTTGTGTATAATTTTTTTTTACTAAATTTACTACTAAATATTTAAACACTAAAAAATAGAGTAAAACACTAAAAAATATATAAATAAATAGTAAATTTACTACAAAATATTTTAATACTAAAAAATATTTTTTAGAGTTGAAATATTTTGTAGTAAATTTAATATTTATTTATATATTTTTTAGTGTTTTACTCTATTTTTTAGTGTTTAAATATTTAGTAGTAAATTTAGTAAAAAAAATTTATACACAAAAAAATTTTTTTTAGTGTTTAAATATTTTGAAGTTATTTTTTGTTCAGGAACCTAGGTAATTACTATTTTAAGCTGAAAAATAACTCAAACATGTTAAATATTTTCGTATGACAAAATGATTTTGGTATTACGTATGTATGAGAATTTCGAGGGTAACCCGGGCTCTTAACCTTAAATCTAGCTCTACATTCTGTTCTACGTACTTATAATAACAATAAAGACTTACAATTTAGTACATCCCTCAACTTAAAAAAAATAAATAAACAGTATCTAATCTTAAATGAGACACTGCTCTACCAAATTGTTATGAATTTGAGTTTTGACCTTGCTGACATAAAATTTCACCGACAATAGCAAATAGCAATCCATAATGACCTCGGACCAATTCGGTACCTTATGTCCCTACTGATAAAGAGTTAAGTATAGAGAGTATAGGTATGATTCAAATGGGTAGATAGGTATGTAAATATTGTACGTAAAGTACCCCGCAAACGATCAAGTTTGTTTGACAAACATGTTTGACGTAATTTACGCTTTCATCAAACAGCAGCGCAGACGATCAAACGTGCATCAAACAAGTTTGTCAAACAATTAGTTAGAATCGGTTTGAGATCATGAGATCTTGTTTGACAAATATACAGGGGAACACGTTCAAACACGTTTGTCAAACGCTACGCTAATCCGAATTTTCTTCAAACACGTAGTTTGTTTGACAAACGCTTCAAACAAAGTTGTACACTATCAAACTGTTTGACAAACACGTAAAATTTGACAAACAATTTGATCATTTGCGGGGAACTTAAGGTATACAATATAGTAATGATAGCTTGTGGTCTGCAAAGCCTCGCCGCGACCTTCGTACAGGATTTCCGATATTTCGAGGAACTGTTTCCTTGAAACAAAATATTTTTAATGAAATACGGTATAGCCCAACTTGGAAGTTCTAAAAGTAAATGTAGAGAACCATAAAACGCAATGATACAAATTCATATTTTAGTCAATTAAATGCATCGACCGATGATAATAATTGATATAATATTAAAAATTTGTAAAATAAACAAACTGGTATTTTCATCCACGTTGGATCTGTATTAAAAATTATCTACTCAAATAAATGAGGGCAGGTTTGGAAGCTATAATATTATGGTCATTCTCAGAGTTTACAAAAATACTTTTTAAAAATAAGCGAAAGGTGTTGTGCAAACGACGAACTTCGGTATTTGCAAACCCATTCAAAAGGCAAACAAGTAACAACAATAATTACAAAAGTGACAACACGTATGAGACTAATAGGAAGTCACGGGCGGAACGAAAGTCTTCACGCATAAGTAGGAAGTAGGTTCTCACTGAGACTAAAAACTTGAATTTACAGCATCCTCATATAACACTTTCACTGTTGATTTGTGTTTACTGTTTGTAATGAACGTGTCATACATTTGTCGTACAAAAGTGTGAAATTGTGATTTATGTCATTTAAAGCTTGTTCTATCACTTTATTGAACTTGAATTATACTTAATATTATAAATGCGAAAGTGTGTCTATCTGTCTGTCTGTTACCTCTTCACGCCCAAACCACTGAACCGATTTTGCTGAAATTTGGTATGGAGGTACTTTGAGTCCCGGCCCCCGGGAAAGGACATATATTACTTATTAGGATACTTTTTATCTCGAAAAAATGTCGGTTCCCGCGCGATAACCGAGTTTTGGCGTCATCTATAGTTATTAGATATAAATGTTGTCTCCAAACGTGACTTGTCATCATTTGAGTTCTGACTTTTGAGTCTTTCAGGAATCACAGTGGCGACAAACCGCTTATTTGTGCTGTTTGTTGACGTAATTTCCTGATGAAATACTAAAAAGATAGTTAACGAATTCTTTGCTACTGGTACTAAATCACAACATAGGTACATTAACTTATGAGCTGCTGGTATTATACTCGTTTCTTAGCTACTGAGTACAAACTGAGCTTGGCTAAGCTACTTCGATATCCTGTGTGAATACCCGCTGTAGGTATTGCAAGAGGCGACGAATAGTCTGGCTTGGACAAACCTTAAAACCTTCAACTTGGTAGATAAATGACTATAGACTACTATAGAGCAAAGCAACTCGAGAGTACCGACTATAATCGTTCACAAGATTTATCTACCTGCCCACATAATTTCAGTAGTAGGGAAGTACGTAAATGATATAAATAAAGAGGCTTTGATGATTGAATTCGATTATTGAAAGTAGTGAGACATTTAGGAACACAGACATAATATCTTATGTGTTTAGGAAGCAATAAAACAGTATAATTTAAACTGTCGACTGCGCTGTTCAGTCAGCGAGGTATAGTTCGGTCTAAGTGGTAGGTATATTTTTAAACCATGGGCTACAGTTTTTACCTTTTGCTAAAAACTAAAGTGAACTGGATCGACTGGTTCAGACAAGTTTTAATTGGCTGTTAAGTGTTTTTGAGCTCTGTAGCAGTAGTGTAAATGACTCAATTTTGCATAACAATCAATCTCTGTTGTCTGAGCGATTGCGCCGCGTTAAGTTCTCCGCCGAAAAAGGCAAAGACAACTTTACTTTTGGCAATGACCGCATGTAAATAAATGCCATAACTTAACTTCCATTAATTTCATTACTAATCCGACCCTAATCAAATAAGCTTTCATGAAGATCTTAAAAAAAGTTCTATGCATTTTAAAATCTATCTAGGTAGACTAACTAAAGAACTGGATAGAGTAGGTGTTGGAAACCTTTTAAGCTTTTCGAGGTCTTTATTTATTAAATGAACCTTGTTATCAAATGAGAAGAAGGAAATAATAACCATATTACACATAGGAAATGTAGAGAATAGACTAGACTAGACCGACATATACAATAGCTTCATAAGTTCTCTACAATTTACATTGTTTTGTCTAAAATCTAAATTCATTCACCTAGGTACTTGAGTACTTCATTCACTGTTTAGCTATCTATTATATTAAGAAGCAACATCTTTCTTAAATAAACATTCGAAGAATTTCCCTCATAACTAGTTTATAATATTATGTAGAGCTAGACATAAACATCTCTGAAATTGGATTTTGTTAAGTCGGTGGTGAAGGGTACTCACATCTCCGAACTCTGCCGTGCCGGCCCACTCCCGACGCCACTGTCCCGCGACCTGCAAGTCCATCTGTCACCGGTGCACAATGTTCGCTGCAGCTACAATCGAATACGCGGCTCCCGCGCACACGTTCGCTCCTTGCGCTAACGCACAACCCACTGACGGGTGACGTCGAGCACAGCCTACGCGCGAGCTTTGAGTAGAACCAAATATTTATTTCTCTTCGTAGTGAAAACGTATACCATTTCGATTTCGACGCCCACCTGAGCTAAGTTACCACCCAGACCGCCACCTACGCGGAATGACTTGTTGCAACCGATTCGATAATGTC
Source organism: Lysandra bellargus (assembly GCA_905333045.1). Taxonomy (NCBI): domain Eukaryota; kingdom Metazoa; phylum Arthropoda; class Insecta; order Lepidoptera; family Lycaenidae; genus Lysandra; species Lysandra bellargus. The sequence continues at coordinate 2,637,030 of HG995334.1, read as the reverse complement.
TATTTAGATCTATAACTATTTTATAATGCAAATGATTTCGACTTGTTCGATTACGTGACAATGTTACATACTAGCAGTTAATAGTCATCTGTTATTCCCATCTTGTTTATGTTATTACAAGAGTACAATATTATGTAGTTATGCACCAAAGAAAATAAGGTACAGACTGCAAAGTGAATTTATATTGCACGATTTTATTTTACACGGGTGGTTATCATTATCTGACTTGTGTTGACCAGCTTAGCAAGCAATAAATACCTGTGATGATATGAAATGTTTAGTCCATGTTAAGGGGTACTGATTTTCTGAAAAAAATTATAAACTCAAATATCATATTGGGGTAATGCCAAGTAGTATAAATAATAGTTTCATCCTAAATTTTAATCATAGTTGGTTTAAACAATTTTAAAATATTAATAACAATATTTACATAATATTGCTATTATGTTTTTAAAATTGTTAGATTTGTAGATACACTCTGTATAGTATTATTGTACTGTAGCAACAAAAATAAAACAATACATATACACAATCATAAAAGAGTAGTATATTTAAGTAAAGTAATAAAATAATACATTTAACAATTAACTATACTAACCATTTAAAATTAACCCATCAACCCCCAAGCGGCACCCGGCTGCCGCATAACAATTGAAAATCTATTGAGAGATTCGCAGAGCGATTCCTATGGTATTAAAGTCATGTCCTAAATTAACATCTAAATAAGCATTACATTGTGTTTAGTAAAATAGTACCTACTTGTTTGTCAATGTAAATAATATTAGGTTTTGGTAAGATTTTCAAACATTATATTCTAAAATTTTCCTTGTATAAATCTAATATGTGATTATTGGCTTTATACAAATCAAATATCTGAACAACAGCATCATCTTTGTCTTTGCTTCTTAAATTAGGACACCTTGCATAAATAGCTGCTAGTATTTCTTGTGTCTGATTAGTGTTACAGAATTCATAGAAAAGTTTTTGTTCACATCTAAAGTTTCTTGTTAATCCATCTTTAAAATATCTATAAAAAAGTTGCTGCTGACAGGCACAAAGGCTTTCAATCTTCTGCCATTCTTCGTGAGACAAATCAAATAGAGCTCCGATCGCTGATCCCTTTATGACGCCAGTGACAGTACCAGACACATCACCTATTTTAATAACTGCAGCAGAAGTCACATTGCCTGGCTTATAGCAATTAATCTTAACTGATTCTATGTAAAACTCTGTTATTATGCTCCAGGATTTCGAATTTATTTTCAGGAGCCGGCTTTCAGTTATCTTAACAGGTTTCACTGCCTTTATATTTAAATCAATATTATTAAACGGTGTGTTTTTTTTCATTACTTCAAATAAGTACATAAGATCTTGACATTTATTAATTCTAAATAAACTTAAATACATAATTCTCTTCACCGAATAAAAAGCTTATAATCCTGATTTTGATCCTGATCTTATAACATAGATATTACAGTATATAAACTGAGATCTTTTAATTACACGAGTTTATTGTAATTTGTACGAATTGTTATGTATCAAAATCAAACGTCAAACTCAGCAGCTGATTATGTCAATTTCAAATTTGGCACTTCACTTGTGAGTCTGCCTCTTGTAAATGGCATTTCGTATCTTTTGTTTCACTTATCTGTCAAATTTGACAATTGAATTTGAAAATCGTTCGGAAGCAATTTAAGCCGGAAAATAGTATGAACGTAACAGATCTGTATTTAATAGAATATCATTGTTTGTAGCAGTACCTACACGTTCGTTCGCCGATTGAAACAAAGAAAACAACGCGCTCCGAAAGGAACGCGCGCCGTCAGTTCCGTGTTTACACTAGGGGCACACGCGGCCCGGGCCCAGGGCCCCCGATCTCAGAGACCTTCAATTTCCCTAGCTCATTTATTATTCTCAAAACAAAATTTTTGTCGGATACATTACAAATTACAATTTTTCGCAAATTACTAAACTAGTCTTATAAGGCTGGAAGGTATTTTCGTGTATATGTTACTGTAAAAGCATGAACTTCGGTAAATCTTAAGATTTGAGTGTAAATCTTAGGATTTACCGACACGAGTTGGTAAAGATAAGTATTTCTAAAAATACGACAATCTTTTCGAACATTTACTATTATAATTCGGTATATGCTAGGTTTTTCTACTGTCAACGGTAAATGTTGGTTTTAGGAATAAAAAATATAGTAATTCTTAATTATTTACCTTAGTGAACTATTAGACAAAACAGGTAGGTACATAATATACTTAGTTATTATAATATACGATAGTAGTAAGTAATACTAACCTATTTAAATTATTTTCACACAACACATTATAACATACAACATCTCTGAATATCTCAATCTCTATCATATCTATCTAACTGAATCAGTATTTCTCTATTTGACAATTAACAATGAAATAGGAACATAATGCTTAGAGATCAACTACGATATCATGGCGCGCCGCTCCAAAATTCAAAACCTTTGAAGTGCGTTGTCAAAATGTTTGAAGTGCGTTGTCTTGCGCGGTAGGCAAGTTATGATTAGTTGATCAACAAATCTTGATAATAAGTGACATTAAGTGAAATATTACGTGTACTGTGATTGGTTGAATACTTACTACATACAAACTCTTTCATAAGGATGTGACTACACACATTAAAACAGTCATTTGGAGGGGCGCGCCATATTATCGTAGTTGATCTATACCAGCCACTGACCTCCATTATACAAGTACGCTGGACTGATGATACCCTTTGAAATGACAGCTATTTTTTGTGCCTATTTGAAGCGGAATCAGCTCCCCCATTATCAGGGATAGGAACTAAATTTGATGTAAAAAAGACGTTTGAAAGTCGCCATCATGTCGCCATATTTGCGCTGATAGCAGTAGTGGGAGTATTTGGAACTAATACTAGTGATGTACAACTGTCTTTTCTATTATCGATGAAATGTTTCCAGATTCATATAATGTCGACCATTAGGACAAAAAATTTAAATTGAATAACACAAACGCTACATATCTGTATTAAAGACTTCCTCTCCGTAATTTAGATAGGCGTAATAAATTAACAACGATTTCATACGTAAATAACGTGAAGTAGCAGTACCTATCTATAATCCATTTATTTTTACCAGTTTGCACTACGAAAAACTGAAAACAAAACTGAAGATAAGCTTCTAACAAAAACTTTGTTCTATTGTATTTTCTAATTTCATTTCTAATATTATCAAAGTAGTGCTAAAGTGTATCGTATTAAAGCTGAACAGAGCTGAATAAGTGTTCTGTGTGATTAGACCCTAACTAATCTATACCATATATAATATTATAAAGCGGAAGAGTTTGTTTGTTTGAACGCGCTAATCTCAGGAACTGCTGGTCCGATTTGAACAATTATTTCAGTGTTAGATAGCCCATTTTACATATTTTATCACGCTGAGACTAATAGGAACTAAGAAATGGAGGAAAATGTGGAAAAAACGGGGGAATGTATAGCGTGAAGGATTATAATATAGGCTATTTTTTGTGGACTAATTTTTCTATGAAATTATATATTTACGTGGGAGAAGCCGCGCGGAACGTCTAGTAATAATATAAAAGTTCCCTATTTATTTATGGATCTAGCAGGTCAATTTTTGTCTATTTACTTTATCTCATTTGATTTTCGCCATTTTGGCGCTGATTGCAGAAGTGCGAGGGAAATAAACTAATTGGATAATGCGATCCATAGATAAATATAGAACGTTTGAATACATTTTTTTATTGGGGTGGAGTAGGAAAGGTATTTATAAATAATAAAAATATATGTGCGATACTTAAACATTATATTTTATTAGTTACCGTTACACAGTTACAGTCTGTCAAAAAAGAGTAGACGCTGAAATAAATTTTCCAAACATAATCACGATCAAATGGTAGTTTTTGCGCCTTGTATTTTCACAGAGAACGTTTGTACACTTCAAATAGTAACGGCAAGCGGTAGTAGCAATTTTCGGACGCCAACCAGGCTTTTCAATTTTTTTCAACCATAATTCCAGTCTTCCTTCGTCAGACGGAAACCTGTCAATTATTTTAAGAGCATAATATGTATTTGATAATAAAAATCGGTAATCGGAGATTTCAATACAATTATTATAATATATTATATCGATAAGTTTTATCGACGGAAAACTTCAGCACTATTGAATTTTATTGTTTATCAAAAATCGGTAAAACGAAGGTAAATATGTGGCGAATACGGTATAATAAGATTAGTGCCACATTTTTAAGAGCCTATATTATCAATAAAAGTTTATATATAGTAATAAAAGTTAAAATATCAGAGAAAGTAACTGTTAAAATCACTTACTTGTGAAATGTAATCCCACATCCCTTTTTGTACCGCGTTTTACATAACATGCACTCTTTCATAGTTTAACTATGAACTACCACCACTTAATCGCGTAAAACCTTTTAAAACACTTTGAAAACACGAAAACAATTCAAACGATTAAGCCATAGAGAATTAAAATACATCAAAATACATACATGGTTACCAATAGTTACGTCAAATTTAGTTCCTATCCCTGATAATGGGGGAGCTGATTCCGCTTCAAATAGGCACAAAAATAGTATCATCGATCCAGCGTACTTGTATAATAGAGATCAGTGGTTAATACTTTTAGGCCCTGCGCGCACGAGCAACTTAGTTACTCGGCGATTTATTTGTCTCTTGATCAAGTCTAGCTAGTATGAAAGTGCGCGCACGTAGCGACGCGACGCGACGCAACTCTGGGCAACTTTTTTGGTTGCAACGCAACTGTCTCCTTCCCTATTGATTTCTATGCAAGTGCGCGCACAGGCAACAATATAGTCGCCGACCGGCCCAGTGTTGCCAGATCAGGGGATTTCCCCCTAGATTTAGGGAGTTTTCGACCAAGATAGGGGCAAAATAGAGGCAAAATATCGGGTTTTTCCCCTAGATTTAGCTAGATTTAGGGGGGTTTCGACCAAGATAGTGGGGCAAAATGGGGTATTTCTGGGGGGGGAATCAAATAAGTTCAGGGGGAAATTCTGCACAGTTCATCAAAACTTTCGACACTCATACGTAAAATTTTTCTGGGTATGCTCTCAATTTCATAAACACAGTATGAAATTTCCCAAGAGTCAGGCGATCGCTCCATAATGGATGCACCCAATATTCTATTTTGCGACGCTTTCTTCGGTTTCTTATTGCGAGTGCAACAACCACAGCCGTCTCGACCAAATCCAAGTTGATGACTGTCTAGAAAAATCGGAAAAAGTTGCGTTGCTGTCGCTCTCGTGCGCACACCCCTGTGACATGGCGGCAATTTTTTCGAAAGAGACAAATAAATCGCCGTGCAACTAAGTTGCTCGTGCGCGCGGGCTCTTACTCTATCTACGAGTTAATACAAAGAATAAGGATTGGGTAGAACTTTGGTCAGCGTGTCACTGAAAGGGACAGGAAGAAAAGTAGTTAGTGTTACCAGTAACGAGGAATATGAAAAAATTACCCACGGATCTCATAATTATTATAAACTAGCTACTTACCGCAATTACAGCTGCGTATATTAAGGCCTATTACATACTGTTGACGTCTAACGGATTCATTCAGTAATCATCATCTATCCAAAACTAAAAGCTGTTGATGTTTTACTTTTTAATATCTTACTTAAGTAATTACTCCCTCACTTATTAGTAATAATTGTAAAATGTGATACACTGTGAATAGTTTAATCGTGTGAATAATCCTTTTTTATTATTATTATTCGACATTTAATAATTAATACTAGCAGTGGCCCGTGGTGTTACCCGCGGTTTATTCAGTCAGTAGCGAGTCACGTCGCCGGTAAAACGTGACAGTGTTAGTTTTTTAAGTATATATAAAATATGTATGTTAGTTTTAATTATATAATATATAATTATTTATTATTTATTATATAATTATAATATGTATGTTAGATTTTAAGGTATTTGTTATATGGGCCTCTGATGCCCGAAATAAACGATTTGATTTGATTTGATTTATTAGGAAAAAATATATATTGTGACATTTTTCCGGTCGTAAACTACTTCAAACTTACAAGTTTCAATTATGAGGTCCAGTTTTTAAGTATAATACTATGATTTATTGCGTTAAAGACTAGCAATCAATTAGAATTTTACGTGGGCAAACCCGCGGGTAAAATCTGACCAATAAATAAAAACACAATTCAATCATTAACATATTTATTTAACATACATTTGATATGCGTATCAAATAAAGGGTACTAACTAGCTAAAGGCCGCACTCAGAGACGAGTATCAATAATTACTTAACTGTGGTCTGTGATTGAATAAAAATATTGAGTTAAGCCATGGGGCTTATCTTTACATTATCTTATTTATCTGTCAAACTCTTCATAAAATTGAAGTTTAATACCTAATCATTAAATTTCTCTGAGTACGGCAATAAGTATTTAAAAAAGTATTTTTAACGGGCTTTGGCCCACCACATATTCCCACCACCACGAAAATCCTTTGATATGATCTCAGGGAGCCCAAAAGCCATGCTAAAGCTATCTTGGGACCCGCAACGAAATTAATCAGAAGAAGATAGGTCATACAGTAGGAAATATTCCCATTTTCCCTCCCCATACAAAGCAGGAGGTCTCACACGATGGGTTACCTGATGCTTCGCTCTTAAAATCTAGGAGCTGTAATAAAAAATATTAATTTAATTTCTGTACACAGACAAAAAGGACCTAATTGCCTTGACTTTGCCTAATGCAATATTCCTTAAGTTGAACAATACCAAACTTGAAACTGTACAACAAAAAAAGAATGACTGAAATTAGACTTCCGGAGATATGCAAACACAAACATAAAAACATACATACATACATAAATACATACACTTTTGAAATTTGTTTCATTTCTTCAGACACTGATCTAGACTAACATATTATACAAACACTGGGCAGTTCTAGAAATATTACATACATACCTACGCTTCGAATTGATAACCTCCTTTTTTGAAGTCGGTTAAAAAACAACAAAATGTTGAAAAAAAACATATTTACTTAAATTTCCCCATTAGCAGGGTAATTAACGTAAGCAACATCTGGCAACACTGGCATTTGAGGTTATAAAAACAAAATACATAAAATACAATATATTAGATGCTAATTTTAGCAAAATATATGTTTAATGTGAACAATATTATTAATTAAAGAAAGTTAATTTATAAAAAACTGTGATGTTAATAAAATAAAACAAAATTTTTGAAAACTTACGTGCGAAAAGATATTCCCTCAATTTTCCATAAAGTATTGCTTTTACAGCCCATAACACTACATTCCAACATTATTTTAATATAGTGCACATATACATCTTATAAGAAAAACACAAACACTACTTCTACGTTACAATAATTAGTTAAATCAAACAAAATTTGTAAATCTCAGCTGTTTGTGTACGAAACGTCAAACTTTATTATGCTTCTGTAGAAGCATCATATTGGAAAAAATGGCCACGCGGTGAGGGACAGAAAATAATTATTTTATCTCTTTTCTCCACAAGCAATACGTAATTAACTATCTCTTTCTTTGTGAAAGTGAAAAGGAAATATCCAGCAATCCATAAACTTATAGTGCGTCAAGAATGTCTAGGAGGCGAAACTTTTTTTTTAGCAATAGGCATGACATTTGTCCCTTTGTTGTATCAATACTATATGACATAAAATTTACAAAACAAAGATTTTCAATTTGCATAAATTTAGTTTTACAATGTGAAAACTACATGTAACTGTGATTAATATTATTAATTAAAGTGAAAGACGTGTCAGAGTGCTGAAAATTTGAAGATTTTCATTGAAGAAAAATAGTAAAACGTGAAAATATCACTGAAATTCTCGCGTCCACATTTCCGATTCTAATCGCTTAATCGCCATAGTAGCAGGTAATTAAGCGTTTGTTTTATAAATTCTGTTTGTTAATTTTATTGTATAATGGAATTTTAAGTAGCCTGAGTACGTATTATGTGGTTTAATAAAACAACAATTTTACATAAACCTTATAGTAGGGGAGGTAGCGCTAGCGTTCGCTAAGTCATTTCATACCGACCAAATTTTTGTCCAGCGGTAGCTTAATATTTATCAATCAATATAATCAGCGTCAGTCGCCGCACCCGTGATGGAATGTTAACTGAGAGTATTTCAAAGTTGTAAAAAAATAGTTGCGAAAAGTGATTTTATACCGAATGAAACTTTGATGGATGATTATTGAGATCATGTTTAACCAAAAAATCACCGTCAGCCGTATTGCAGACGGGGGATTTAACGTCAGTCGCGTTACTGAACATGTAAAATTTTTTTGAATATAAAGTCATTTTATACCGTACAAAATTTATACAGGTGAATATTTCTACTTTGTAAATAATAAAGAAAACCGTCAGTCGCTTATACAATGGTGGAAAAACCGTCAGTCAGCGATTAAAGTTATGATATTTGTGAAGAAGAATTATATACATTTTACTTTAAAAGCGCCATCTATTGTTATATACTAAAACTAAAATAACACCTACCGAACCTAAACGTGTATAATCTAGATATGAACCTTTATTAGGTGCGAATTGGGATCTTTTTAATGTCAATTCAATACGATTCCCAACAACAACTTTGAGATGCTCTCAATTTTTATTCCACCCATTATGAAGTGGCTGACGATCAAAGCTGTTATGTATTAATGGAATACTAGGTATTATTGTAACGATTATCGCTCGGTATGAAATTACTTTTTAAACTGAGCGCGACCTCCCCTACTATTATGTTTACGTAAACAATGAACTGTCAAAGAAATCTATAATATAACGCGCCTAACAATGATTGATACTTTGACCTAGGTGCTTTGCGCAATTATGTATCTTAGTCTGCTTAGATGTATATAAAATTATCTTAAAAATGTATGTGCTTAACTCCTATAACACTTTGATGTACCGTAATATCTTCTTATATTATATAAAATTCTCGTGTCACAATGTTAGTCCAACAACTCCTCCGAAACGGCTTTACTGATTCTTACCAAATTTTATATGCATATTCAGTAGGTCTGAGAATCGGCTACTGGGTATTTTATATATTGATAAGTGCAATTTTGTTGAATAAATAATAGTAAATTATTACAACCTGAGACTGACGGCGACCATTGTTTATGCGACGGGATAGCGATCGACGTTGCCATGGCGACATACTTATTTAGTCACTTCAATAAAATAATATGGGCGAAATACTTTTAACTTCATGTTATGGCAAAGCAACGTTTGCCGGGACAGCTAGTAATATTATAATTATTACGTTTTATGTTTACAGGTAGCAGAAAAAGTGTTTAATGAAATAACCGAAATGACTGGGAGAATTTATGCTATCATTTTGAAAAAAAAACACTGAAAATAAATACAACGAGTGGGAATTAACCCTCTATTTTTTATTAGGATATTGAAGAGCTGATAATTGAAGATGAAAGTGCCTCTTCATTGTGAGTTGTGACACCACTGTGTAACTACATGGACCTAGAAAGTGGCGATGATTCTGTTTCCGACTGCATTGTAGAATTGAATCAGTAAATTTGTACCGTAAAGTGATCCTAGTAGGAAAGTTTTGGGGTAGTTCTGATTTTTTCATTCCATGTGTTCTTTGGGGTGCTAAGTCTAAATCTGAGGTTTGCGGACAAAATTTCGTGACGCAACATTAAAAAAACCGGAAAAAACCGTTTTTTTTGCTTTTTTTTCTGGTTTTTTGCTTAAAACTCGAAAACTGTTAACTTTTAGTAGATGGTCTGCTTACAGAAATTAAAGTACTTGAAATTCTCTACAAATAGCAGTATTTAGTTTTTTTTTTCAGACGAATCGTTCGGTTGCTAGTGCGAGTAGAAAATTGTAAATTTTTAGCAGTTTATGCAAAACTCACTTTTTACATTTCAATATTCAATTTTTATGGATGCTGCCATTTGATAAATGTCACCTGGTTTTTCACACAAGTAATCCAAAAGAAAAAAGGCAAAAACTATGCAAATTCAGTAGGTATCAAAAAAAAGGTAGAACTCGTAACAAAATAAAACTTAAAATCTCGTTACTTATGATCATATATTATTATGATTATAAATTACAATATGCAAAATTTATATGACCCGTTGTCTTGGGAAGGCCCTGGCTGAGGTTCTTCGATAACGATGAGCCCTGGTTTTGCTTGTTCTGGAAAATAAAAGTTTAAACTTAAGTCATTTATCAAGAAGAGATGAAGATTGCCAAATAGATTGTGAGATTAAACATACTTTCCGCATCGTACTGAGGTTCTTCGATGGCATCGGGTCCTGGCTTAGGGTCTGATTGCTCCATCGTCAGCGTCGGGAGTCGTTCTCCTGGAAAATAAAAAGAGGTGAGACACATATCATATATCAAGGAGAGATGAATGACTACAAAATAACTTGTGAGATCCAATATACCTCTCTCTCTTTCTTCAGTTTCTTCTACGTCTATGTCAGAGCTGTCTTCTGGGGGCTCAACATCGTTACACAATCCTTCGCATGATGTGCATATTGGGGAACAATGGAGTCCCGCCTTCCTGCATCCACAATTGCGTTGACAGCCCTTTTAACATTTGCATGAAATGTACCGGTATTGAGTTTGGTGCAGGGTCCAAAGTAGTTGGTGCTGGCACGAGACCACTACTAGTTTTTTTTCCATCCCCACTCATTGGGCCTTTTTGTTGCTCGTTATAATATATAATATATACCGGATAACCACTGCTGCACCTGACAGTAAACTCTCAGTGAATGTTCTGTGCAGCAGCTTCAGTTGGGGGCAATGAGGAAATGTTCGTCTTATTTTTGAATGATGAAGATACGTATTGTTTGTATCTTAAATTGTGGATGCGGGAAGGCGGGACTCCATTGTTCCCCAATATGCACATCATGCGAAGGATTGTGTTACGATGTTGAGCCCCCAGAAGACAGCTCTGACATAGACTTAGAAGAAACTGAAGAAAGAGAGAGAGGTATGTTGGATCTCACAAGTTATTTTGTAGTAATTTCTAGTTCATTTCTCCTTGATATATGATATGTGTCTCACCTCTTTTAATTTTCCAGGAGAACGACTCCCGACGCTGCCGATGGAGCAATCAGACCCTAAGCCAGGACCCGATGCCATCGAAGAACCTCAGTACGATGCGGGAAGTATGTTTAATCTCACAATCTATTTTGCAATCTTCATCTCTTCTTGATAAATGACTTAAGTTTAAACTTTTATTTTCCAGAACAAGCAGAACCAGGACTCATCGTTATTGAAGAACCTCAGCCAGGGCTTTCCAAAACACAACGGCTAATATTATAAATTTTGCATATTGTAATTTATAATCATAATAAATGATCATAAGTAACGAGATTTTAAATTTTATTTTGTTACGAGTTCTACCTTTTTTTGATACCTACTGAATTTGCATAATTTTTGCCTTTTTTCTTTTAATTACTTGTGTGGAAAACCAGGTGACATTTATTAAATGACAGCATCCATAAAAATTAAATATTGAAATGTAAAAAGTGGGTTTTGCATAAACTGCTAAAAAATTACAATTTTCAACTCGCACTAGAAACCGAACGATTCGTATGAAAAAAAAAAAACTAAATACTGCTATTTGTAGAGAATTTCAAGTACTTTAATTTCTGTTAATAGACCATTTACCAAAAGTTAATAGTTTTCGAGTTTTAAGTAAAAAACCGGAAAAATGCAAAAAATAAACCGGTTTTTTCTGGTTCTTTTAATGTTGCGTCACGAAATTTTGGCCGCAAACCTCAGATTCGGATTTAGCACCCCAAAACACATATGGAATGAAAAAATCAGAACTACCCCAAAACTTTCCTAGCAAAAACACAATATAACTGAACTAAATACTATTTGGATGATCATATTTTATTAAAATAACAAAACCATGTTTTTCAATATTTATTTTTTGTATTTTTTTAAAATAATTAGTTCCTTAGTAAAACAGGAGTGAGCTTCTCTCAGCTCTCACTGGTCATCAAAGTAGCTCTGCAGCTCTCAGGGCTCTAGAGGGTACTTAAATAACAGGTGTTATAAATTCATAATATAATAATAGCTCCCACACCGGTTTCGGTGACGGTGGCCGGTTTCATTGAAACCAGGCCAGCTACGTAGGAGTAATTTTATAGTGCCCAAGTGTGTGCGCAGTACACAAGAACACTCTCTATTCCTTTACTCTCATAAACCAGTGGGACGGCAGACCGACACGACTGGCGAGAGATCAGGCGCAGGACCGACTTTTTACATGCCCATCCGACGCATGGATCATCTTACTTGTCAGACAATCAGGTGATCAGCCTGCATTATCCTAACCAAACTTGGAAATAACATGTTTCCAACGCGGGAATCGAACCCACGACCTCCGAGTCAAGAGCCGAGCTCTGAACCACTGGACTCTGGACCACGGAGGCGTTATAATATAATATATAACACTAGTGACTATCTAGCTGATGTCCCGGTGAACTTTGTGTCACTTATAAGCCTTTCCTGGACTTCCAGGAATATTTTAAGACTAAAATTAGCCACATCGGATCAACCGTATAATCAAGTTATTGCATTTTTATATAATATACAAACAAACAAATCTTTATTTCCCTAAAAAAATAATTTTACACGTTAAGTAATATCTTAAACAAAACACTGCTCCCCACACTAGGATTCCCTGTGTCGTGGAGCAGTCTCTTCCTTCATGCACATAGATAGGTATATACAATTAATTTTAACCAGCTAATGACGTATTTGTGATAAGTAACATAAAGTTACATGAAGTTTTTTAACAGAACCAATAATGTATTTGTAAGTAAACAGACTATATATTTTTTTAAAGTAGGTGATGCTTTTATAATATTATGGTACAAAATACCCATAATAGCATTACAAGATACCAGAAGATACCAGAAGATACCAGAGCCACCGAAACCAGCTACAACTGTACGTGTAACTTAGTGATGAGTTGAGTTATATAAAGATTATAATACTTTACATAAATTAGATTGTTTCTTGTAATATCGTAAATTAAACAAATACTATAACTACATCATAATTATTTCAAATTTTCTTAACTACATAATATAATATATAAATCATAATAGTTACAACGTGTTTTTTAAACTGTATTTAATATAAAGTATCAAAATCTTTTATAGTGACTGGATACAGTGTGGCCATAAGAGGCCACACCGGAAACAAGTGGCGACTCTATTAATGTCGTGATTTTTTTGACGGACTATATAATTGTGCAGCAATCTATACTTTTACTCTATCTACGAGTTAATATGTACCTATTTCACACAGATGATTTTGTGATGATTCATGATGACGGCGCGGCAGACTAAAAAACTTTTTTTTAATGATTTCTATGACTTCTTTTATGTTTGTTGTTTACATCCTCTTTGATGTTTGTAGTGTTTGTACTTTGTGAGTTGTGACTTGTGACTTGTGAGAACTGAGATGGTTGTGAGTTTCTTGGTTGTGACTTGTGACTTGTGAGCAGTGTAGCCAACCCCTCAGTTTTAGCTGTAGATCTAGTTTTTCGGAAATCCTCTCAGTTTTCAGCTTAGGCCTCGAAATCTACAGTTTTTATGAGCTAGCTGACGTCATCTATTTTATGATATTAAACTTAATATAAAGTGCGACAATTTGACAAGGCTGTAAATTAACGTGGGCTAAGGCGCTGCTGCCTGCTGGTAAGGAGAATTGTCAAAAATGGCGTTTTTGCATGAATTATACTGCGTTAGTTCTTTTTTCCACCACGTTCATTTAAAGCCTTGTCGAGCAATCGAAACAGAGGTAATGGTCATCAATCGATTTAATAGATGGTGTTAGTTGCAGACAAGTTAGGATCCTAATTAGGTAGCGTACTAAATCAGAAGAATAGGGACTTCTGATTGGTGCAATTGTTACGTAATTTATATTTTCTTTGGGTGCAATCAATCAGAAGTCTAAATTTAGTAAGGTAGAATAAGCCCCATACCGATATTGATCGCTCGGTCGATCGCTGAAAACAATTATACTTCATGATATTTCTGGTTTTTAATTTCCAGCTTCCTAAAATATATTCTATTTATTACCATATAATTAATTAATAATAAAGTATCTTAAAGGTTAAAACTGTAGATTTACTGTTTTCCAATTACATGAGATTTACAGTTTTCTACAGTTTTTTACTACCATATCTACAGCTTGGCTCTGTAATGTGGTTGGCAACACTGCTTGTGAGGTCAAAACAGGTCAAAACTATTGTCAAATGTCAAATGACAAAAAATTAAATTAACCTAACTTTTACCCTCGATCATATATTTTTACACTGTCCGCAGTTTTGTTTTCAAAGGATGGTCCTTGTAGACCAACTTTTAAGTATTTTTAAAACTGCTAAGGATATCCCGCGCTCCCTTCAGCAGATACTTAGCAATCAAGAATGCTTTTCGCCAGTCTATGGGTTTATTGTTTCTACAGTTAATGAAATCTAATTATTGCTGTTTGTAAATATGTAAATAATACTAATATATTTCTTTTGGTTGAGCTGTTTCAGCTAATTTCAGGATTTGACTAATGATCGTTATTTTAATATTGATTTTGACAATGAAAGATACCAAAAATGACTTTACATCAAGGATTTGACATTGAAAAGAAAAAATACAAGATTAATTGACAAGAAATATACTTGAACAAAAGACATGGCTTTGGCCTTATAAATAAAATAAAAATAATTATGAGGAAAATAAAAGAAGACAAGGCTTCGGCCTGTTAAATAAAAAGGATTTAAGACAATAGTACTGAGTAAATGTGTTCTGTGATAGTATCATAGTACTACAAAAGACCAGGGCTTCAAATAACGTTATTGCTTCAAGGGCGTAGATAACGTTATGAAAATTAAACCGATAATAGAAATAACGTTATAAATGTATTTAATAACGGTAAATGTTATAACGTTATATGAGATTTATAACGGTAAATATATTATGTTCTTTGATAACGTTATAGTCCGTCAAGAAAGTCATGACAGGCGGGAAAATTTTCTAAACGTAATCACGCTTTTAAGGTGTATTTTTTCTTTGTATTTTCACAGAGAACGCTTATTACATTTTAAATATGAGTGAGATTTGGTGCACCGTGCACGATCGCATACCTGATACCAGAAAATAACGTTATATTTACCGTTATTATTATAACGTTATTTTTTGTTATGCCATAACGAAAAAATAACGTTATAATAATAACGGTAAATATAACGTTATTTTACTGGATATCGTTATAAAAATAACGTTATCTGGCTACCATTATGAAAATAACGGTACGTAACGATATTTTTTTTGTTATTCGATAACGTTATGAAGCCCTGCAAAAGACATGGCTGTATGGGCTTTGTTCCCTTTGCCTGTCCTGAATGGGACGAATCAAACCAAAAAAAAAAATAAATTAACCTAACTTTTCTGCTTAGCTATTTATTGTAGATCTATTACGTAAATAAAGTATATAAAGAAAAGGTTGAAAATAAATATAATTATTATAATTGTGACGCTGAAAGTGCTGGGATAAGATTTCTTATCGAAAACAATAATACAGAAGTTTTTGATGTTATTTTGAAATGAGAATAGGATGGATTCACAAGGTTGTAGAAAAATGGCCTGGCAAGAAAGTATTAGGAATGTATAGATTCTTGCCTTTGTTCTTTGTTGTTGGAGCGGCGTTGGAATACTCTATGATCAACTGGCAAGTTGGTCAGATAAATTTTTATAATACTTTTAAAAAGAGGCAAGCTAAGAACATAGTTGAAGAGAAACTTCAGAAGTATTCTACTATTTGAAAATGCCAGCGGGTGTTTCTTGGCCTCGATATCTAACATTCACTGCAGCAGCTTTCGCCAGCATGATTACCGGATCGCAGATTGTTCACCTACACTATCGGCCACTTGTAGATCTTCACAAATATATTTATAAGGAATTGGAAAATTTTCCTGAAGACATACAAGAAAAAATTAAAAATGAACTGAGAGAGGAAGGCATTTTAAAATAAACTCGTAAGTAGTATTTAGAATTTGTAAATAGTGATTTGTTTTATAAACAGCTAAAATCATTAAATATGTTGCAATAAATTTGCTACTTTCATTTATTGAAACTGTTTTGTTTTATCCTTTCATTCAAAGTTTGTTGTAGGACATACTCAACAATTATAACAGGTTTAAATATAGTTTATTTTTATTTAAAATAATAACAAACTAAATTTAAAGCTATGGATTTCCGCAAAGTAACGTCTGATTCTATTAACTAATTATGATGGGCTTAACTGTGGAATTGCTGTAGAAACTAAAAGATTCTTGAGTTAAACTAGGGAAATATTTAACTTGGTTTCTTAGTGTGGAGAAAATGTTGTTGGTATGTGTGCCATAGGTTGCAAATAAAATCGGCCAAGTGCGAGTCAACAACAGAGCAAAAGCAGGCAAAAAATTGTGTTTTTTGTATGGGAGCCCCCCTTAAATTTTTATTTTATTTTAATATCTTATATCTTTAAACGAGCAATTCTTGTATATATGTATATATATAATTGGAATCTCAGAATCTGCTCCAACAATTTTCATGAAATTTTGTATATAGGGGGTTTCAGGGGTGATAAATCGATCTAACTAGGAATCATTTTTAGAAAATGTCATTTTACTCGTGTTTTATCGAATACCGAGCAAAGCTCAGTCAAATAGCTAGTTACTATTAAATATTAAAGTACACATATAACAAAAGAATGTGTAAAAAATTCAAGTGCCTACCTCTTGCTATTATTAATATAGAGCAAAAAAGGCCAAAAAAAATAACATTTGCTATATGGGAGTCCCCCTTAAATAATAATTTTATTTTGTTTTCAGTATTTGTTGTTATAGCGGCAACAGATATATACACAACTAGATGACATCCGCAACTCCGTTGCGCCAAATTTTGTTTATCGCGCGGGAATCGTACATTTTTCCCGAATAAAAACTATCCTATGGCCTTTCTCGGGAATCAAAGTATCTCCATGCCCGGCTCAGTGGTTCGAGCGTGAAGAGGTAACAGACAGACGGACGGATGGACAGACAGACAGACAGACTTTCGCATTTATAATATTAGTATGGAAGTATGGATCTGTGAAAATTTCAGAAGTCTAGCTATATCAGTTCTTGAGATACAGACAAATGGACAGACAGACAACGAAGTCTTAGTAATAGGGGTCCCGTTTTGTACCCTTTGGGACGACACCCTAAAAAGGAAATACATTTCAAGAAAATTATTTTACACATTTAATGCTTCAACTCCCAAGCGGCCACATGCGGCCGCGGTAACAATAGACAAGCTGTTGTGTCTGTTTTTCCACTAGAGGTATTAATAATTGAAATGTTGCTGGTAACTTCCATACTATAATATTATAAATGTGGAAGTGTCTGTCTGTTAGCTCTTCACAGCCAAACCGCTGAACCAATTTTGTTTGTCATCTAGTTTACAGCACATCATTTCATTTAGTAGACCTATATTATATTAATATATCCTGTGCAAAGAGAGCACCATCACTTTCATATTATGGTAAGATTTGCCAAGTGTGACTTGCTAACTTTACAGATAATTATGTTTAAAGAAAAATAAAAGTATTCATATTTTAAAAATAATTTATTATAACAATTTACAAAGAGTAACCAGTCTTTACACTGGTATGGATTCATTGTGTTAGTTAACTGGGCTATTTTCCATACATAATACACTTTACACTTAAACAATATAAGTGAAATCTGATCCATCACAATAATAATTTAATATTTATTTGGTATTGTACTTAAAATTATATTTACATTACTTACACAATTTATAACAAGCTAGGTACATAAAACTATTCTTCTCTACAACAATTATTTTACAAAACAATAAGAAATTTATGTGACATACATAATAATAATGCTACAATACTTAATCTATTTTGTTAAGACAAGAGGGCAGTCTTATCAGTTGATTATGGTCACCTTGATGAGTTTGATATTGTTTTGTGGATCCAATCGACATGTGACGCTACTGAGTCGTAGATACGAGGTCTTCCTAAGCCAATTTTTGAGCACGCAATTCTCCACCCACTGACTCCTAACACCGACCAGCGCATTATTTTATCATTGAAACACATCATTGAACTGCCTGCATATTCTTCTTCCTGAAAAAAAAAACAAGTTGAGGATTTATATTTTTAGTACATTTTGTACACTTGTTGGACAATAAATTCCTTGTCATGTAATGAGTTCCTGAATAGATAGTTTTAAACTTACGTCACAATCGTCTTGATCATACAGAGGTTCAGCACAAATGCCGTTCCCGGTGGCAATGCTGACGTTCTCACAAGTATTCATGGCTGTTGGCACAACATGTATTCTCTGCAACTGGTCTCTGTTTCTCGTCCAACCCAACGAGTTGCATGTACTCTGTTCATTGATTTTAAAACCATCCTCTGGTAGGCACGTGGGTCGGACGAAGTCTGTAATTTCCACTGGTTCTTCTAGTCTTACTAAGGCCATCATGCTGCCTTCTACAGGGGAGCGCACCATGCCGATAATGCGCTGCTCCTGTTGCCATGGAGTTGTGCTCTGTATCCTCACTGTACCCAATCTTGCGGTCCACTCAGCTTTCGGTTGACCCTAAGAAGACAAACAATAATGAGTATACAAGACAATACGCGTTGAATTGTCATTATTAGCAAAGGGAAGCTGTATTAACTTACTTGGAAACAAGAGGCCGTGGTTATGAGCCAGGAGGGATGTACCAGGACCGCATCGCAGGCGTGGACGTGAGAGCGCATGAGCGCCGCGTGCCAGGGCCAGTCCCCGGGCTGGGAGGACCGCAGAAGGCC
The DNA here is from genome assembly GCA_905333045.1 of Lysandra bellargus. Taxonomy (NCBI): domain Eukaryota; kingdom Metazoa; phylum Arthropoda; class Insecta; order Lepidoptera; family Lycaenidae; genus Lysandra; species Lysandra bellargus. The sequence continues at coordinate 2,618,107 of HG995334.1, read as the reverse complement.
GTCTACACCTTTCTCTGCACGCGCTCCTCTCGCTGACGGTAGTCCACATTCTGGGAAATAATACTCATTAGTCATTGGCCATTGCATAAAAAGAGATAAAAATGTTTCTTTCACTAGAGAACTACATAACCTATAATTACTATAAAGATAAAATAATAGATACTTACCAAGTTGATCGCAAACAACTTTTATAACTTTTCCTTGCGGACATTCAGTTTTTGTGAAGGAAATTTCAGCCGCCGAGGGATCCACTATTTTGACGTATTCTGGGGCGTCCTTTGTAAATCTCGTCTGCTGGAACGGATCTTCTGTTGTGTGCTCGTCTAAATCGGGCGCTTCTCCGTCTATAACGGCTTCTGCCGATATCGCTGATCTAAGTACAAAGAAAAAAGGTCTTATTGCTCCGAAAGAAAACAATTAATATTTTAGCCAAACATAGAGCCTTTTTGGAAGTCGAAGAAATCAGGACATATAACATACTTGTAAGACATTGCGGTACAAAGCGATGTGGCGACGTTCATGAGAGCTCTCTTGTCGTTCTCATAAGGCTCGGCGCATATTTTGCCGGCGCGACCGCGCTCCGCCCACACCGCGTAGCCGCTACGGCTGCGGACCGCACCGAGTGTTGACTCGCCGCTCTCACGCTTCCACGAAGCCAATGACCGCGTCACCCACACTGTGTATTCAAATATTGAATTGTATCATCAAATATTTGGTATGCTAACAATAAAACTCGCCAAGTCCATAATCTGAGACGATGCTAGGGAATAATGAGGTGTCTTGGTTATTGGTTCACAAATCACAACATAAATTCTAGTAACCTAATCCTATATCTATATCGGTGCACCGTACAGGATTTCAAAAACAAAAAATTTAAAGAACATTTGTTGTTGTACCAACGCGGGAATCGAACTCAGAAGTCAGAAGAAGCTTAAGGCGCTATATCGAAAGTAATTTTACCGCAAGGGCAATTTTATACTTAATTTGTATGACTATAAAGTCGTGAATACGCTGCGGCCAGAAGCTTTTGGCTCGCTCGGAAAACATGTGAAAAAATGTAATTATAATCATTTAAAAAATAACTAGAAGCATTTAAGCAAAATGCTTCTATACGATTTTGAGTTGCAAAGGTGTCTATCAATTAGACTAATTTCCTACAATACATTTATTTTCGTTTAAAAATAATCTTCAAATTTCGTATTTTTAAGACGTCATTTCGAAAATTAAATGTATCGAGGCAAAATACACTAATCGTGTTTCTAGTTCTTCTCAAACCTAGATAAGGCTATGAGGCAGGCAAAGGCAAACCTAGATAAGGTATATCTCATTACCAGATTTGTAACATTTCTGAGGGTCCTATAGTATTACGTCAAAAAGGACAGTTTTTTCAATATAGCGCCTTAAACCACTTAAGGACCTATCAGACAGAGAGCGGTCATGCGGTCAAGCGTTCAAGCAGTCAGTTTTCCGTTCTTTATGTTGTATTACGTTGCGTAATAGTGTAGTAGTAGTAGTACTCCTGAGTAACTGACCTCTCGAATGGAAAATGCGAACGCAGATAGGTCCTTAATCCACTTTGGCGTTAACAACAAAATGTAGTACGCCATAGCATAGTTTAAGTAAGAATTGAAATCCACGTACAGCAGCTAGTCTCATCACTGCCATCGGGACAGTCCAGGGTACCGTCGCAGCGGCTGCGTTCTGGGATGCAGCGCGTGTGCAGCGCGCACCGCACGCCGCCGCCCGCGCAGTGTGCGCACGCGCGCTCGTCGTCCGCGTTCGCGCAGTCGGGCACGCCGTCGCACGCGCGCCGCGATAGAGCTAGACGCTGGAGTCCTCCCAGACAATCTGCAAGAGGTGGTTGAAAGATATTTTCCAGTATAAATAAAGTATACAGTATGTATTGTGTGCTTTTAAAAAGGTTCTTAACAGGTTTATATTATCCACTTAGTACCAAATATTATGGCTGCTATATTTACTGACCCCTTTTATGACGTTTTACGCCGTTATTAAAACGACGTTGTGAACGGCGAACAAGCGACGAAATAGCGAAAGACCGAGATGACCGTTTGAGATAGGTAGGAAACAGATCAGTTAGCCGCCTTTTCGCAGCTGCGAACTGCTGTCGTACCAACAGCGTTAAGAGACGTCTGGTGACAACGTACCGTGTTTATAAGAGACCTTATAAAGTCAAGCATGATATTATATCCCACCTGGCTCAGTGGTACAGGATCCCGGGCCAAAGTACTCCGGGAAGCGCGCGCAGTCGAAGTGCGGGCGCAGGCGCTCGGGCAAGCGAGAACCGCAGCCGGCGTGGAACGCGCGGCAGTACGAGCGACACGGCGACACAAGTCGGTCGCTATCGCAGCGTGGCTGTAGCATCTGACATACAAAGTCCTGGAAAAATGTAACGATTTATTAATTGCTTACATTACTCAACAGTTTCTTAACATCCGAGTTATCAAGTAGTCTATTATGTCCATGTTGTCCGTTTCTTCAGTGCGCCGAAAATATGTTTATCGAGCGGAAACCGTACCTAATTTTTTCGCGATATTACTATCATTTGTCCTTTTTCGGGACTCGAAGTAAGAGAAAGTAGCACAAAAGTCAGAGACGTACACTTAGGAAGTGGATAGGTTTATATTCTCTATTTATATCTATATTTATAAGGCACGTTTCAAACCAGACAGTGTAACTTACTTGAGCAAGGTCTGAACATTCAGCATCTAGTAGCTCTCTAAACGCGACCAAGTCTTTCAGAATCGCATCTTGGGAGGAATGGCCGACCAAGTTGGGATACGTGGTGGTGTTGTAGGGTAGTCGCGAACACAGCGGTAGAGTCAGCGGAGAACATTCTCGAATCTCCTCCACCACTTCCATCGTAACAGTCTCCGTGGTTGGGACTTCCGTCACAGCATCGCTCTCCTTCAAAGCTTGAGATGTTATCATGGAAACTTCCTGAAAATGGAAATTAATATGTGTACACTGCTTTCCTTTGTGATAATGCACCGGCTAGATACAAATTCAAATTATGGACTGATACAGCTTACGTTAAGTGTCTTAAAAAACTCTAAGTACAGGCGTCGTGTCAGCTGTTTAGAGTTCACTATGTACAAAGCTTTGTCTTTATGGTTTGCGCATGACAAAATGATTACACGGCACATAGTTACAATATTGCGTTCATAGGCAGATAGTGGATCTACTTGTATTGGTGATTACGAAAAAGTTAAAAACGATCAAAACGCTCAAAATACATACATATTTTGAGCGTTTTGATCATTTTTAACGCTTAATGGAACTCGGGGTTAATGTCGACTAGGCTAGACCATGGCTAAACATAACGCGACTAAATTACGTAAATCCGTCAATCTACCTATAACTCAATTTCTCTCTCAGACATGAAGATCAGCTCTCTGTAAGTCTCTTGGTCTGCTCAGTGAGTAGGCATGCAGTATACTGACCTCTATATACAGGGTATGGGGCAGGGCTCCGATGTCTGAGAAGGGCGGCGCGAGGATCTCCCGCGCCAGCACCGCGGTTACCTCCGCCGTGCTCACCGCCGTGAAGATCGGCTCGAAAGACACCTCGAAGTGCACCCGGGTGCCCTGCTCCACGCTGGAATAGACACGAGCAACAATTGAATAAAGGAGGTGTAAAATCCAGGCAAACGAGTGACAGGCTAATGCACGCTAAGCGGTAAAATTTAGGTACTATCAGGGAAGTTGATTCCTATGCAGATGGCGAACCTAAGTCATGTGGTCGGCTCAATGTTAGCACTTAGCTGTGATCGGTCGGCTGGGTTTGACGTAACGCGACCAAATTACTTAGGTCCGCCATCTGCATAGGAATCAACTTCTCTGATAGTACATGTTAACGCAGTATATAATATTGTGATATGCTGTAGCAAAGAGCGATGAAAAATATCACAGAGAGATATATAATAATTGATGTGCGGGAACCGTACATTTTCCGGTATAAAAAGTATCCTATGACCTTCCCCGGGACTCTAAAGTATCTCCATCCAAAATCTGTTCCGCAGTTTAAGTTCACTCTTAAACTTTTTAACTCTAAAACACACTAACTGTGAACAGGTAACAGACACACAGACAAAGACACTTTCAAATTTATAATATTTCACTTTATTCTATTAATCTATTGGCTATTGGTTAAATAATGCACAGGTGAATTTAATTTACAAACAACGAAAGGTATATAATATTCAGATTATGCTGATAATAATTTATTCTATTATTGTTAATGTAACGCGCTCTATAATAATTAATAACGAATTGAATTATAACGATAAAAGATTCAATCAGTAATACATATTAAATTAGGCGCCTTATGAGAAAGTCAAGGAACACACGTAGGTGCTAACACGGGCGTTGGTTGGTTTGTCGTTGAAAATATTCGAAAAATGAATTTGAATCATGTTTGTATTTCGCATTAAATAATCCCACCAAAAAACATTTTCATGTAAAAATGCTGCCAAGATGAGAACATAATAGTTCGTGGTGTCAAAAAGTAGTGAGATCTCATATAGAGCCAAGTTTCAAACCTTACACACTCAGCCCTAAATCTAAAAACCTTAATTTTACACACAAATCGCGGCAAAATACTTGATATAATGTGTCAGCCGCACGAGAAGAATCTAAAAACTCTACACATTAGTCAAAATCGGTGGTTTGGCCATTTTGTTGCGCTTAATATAAAAGTTATTAGGTAAGTACAACAGAAGAGTAGTTCAAAGCTCATACCAATAACAAAATGGCCAAGCCACCCATTTTGACTAATGTGTAGAGTTTTTAGATTCTCTCGTGCGGCTGACACATTATATCAAGTATTTTGCCACGATTTATGTGTAAAATTAAGGTTTTTAGATTTAGGGCTGATTGTGTAAGTTTTGAAACTTGGCTCTACATGAGATCTCACTACTTTTGACACCACTAACTATTATGTTCTCACCTTGGCAGCATTTTTACATGAAAATGTTTTTTGGTGGGATTTAATTTCTTTTTGTAAGATTTGCCACACACGTTTTTATGAAATTAAGGGGCATACGAGCATGTGCACTCGCATTATTAGTAAAGTTGTAAGTGCTTTGCCAGCCTTTAAGAGGGGATCGGTTATATATAAAATTAGGGGACAAACGAGCAAACAGGTCACCTGATGGAAAGTACTACCGTCGCCGAGTTGCCATTCTTTCAGAAAGAAAAGGTTTAATCAAGGGAATAGGGAAAAGGGGTATCCCTATTCCCCTGTTCTCTTTCCCTTTTTTATGAAATTAGGGGGCAAACAAGCAGACGGGTCACCTGACGGAATGCAATTGCCATCGCCCATGGACACTGTAACATTAGAAGAGTTGCAAGTGCGTTTTCGGCCTTTTTAATTTTTATGAAGGAATAGGCTAAGGGAATAAGCAGAAGAGAATTATAGGGATAAGGAATAATGTATTGGTATAGAGTGCAGTTGGGCCTCCGCTAAACTCACTCACTAGACGAAACACAGCGCAATCGCTGTTTCACGCCGGTTTTCTGTGAGTCTGTGGTCTCTCAAGGATAATACGTATTTTTTAGGGTTCCGTAACCATAGGGTAAAAACGGGAACCTATTACTAAGACTTCGTTGTCTTTCCGTCTGTCCGTCCTTCTGTCTGTCTGTCTGTCTCCAGTCTGTAACTCAAGAACAATAGCTAGAGAGTTGAAATTTTCACAGATTATATATATATTTTGTTGCCGCTATAATAACAAATACTAAAAACAAAATAAAATTAATATTTAAAGGGGGCTCCCATACAATAAACGTGATTTTTTTTACCTATTTTGTTCTTTAACAATAATGGCAACAGGAAGGTACTTGATTTTTTCTCAAAGTCCTTAATAATAAGTCTACTTTAATATTTAATAATAATATTAAAATAAAATAAAAAAATAAGAGGGGCTCCCATACAAAAAACACAATTTTTGGCCTAATTTTGCTTTAGTGTACGGATATAGGTTAGGTTGGGTTTGATAATTTTTTTATTGTTTCTGTACTAATGGTATGTTACATACCAAATTTCAGCTTTCTGAGACTTCAGGAAGTACCCTAACAGTTTTGATGATAGGTATAATTTATTAATTGTGCCAAAATTGTGGGTTTTTGGACTATAAAATCTAAAGTATAATAGCCACGATATTCAAACTTTGCGCATTTCATTATTTCACTCATGTCATTATATCCTAAAAATTTCAAGTATCTGGCACTATCCAAACCAAAGTTACGAGGGTTCAAAACGAACGATTCAAGAAAAGGTAGGTAGTGCCCTTGCGCGCTTCGCTTGGCTCATCTTGGCGGGGGCACTCCCGTGCTCCCAGATACCTACTACATACCTATAATATGACCATATTTCAGTTGCAAAAATACTAAGCTTTCGGTAGGATATTGTAACTGGTTAAAAAGTGAGAGTGACGAATTTGGTATTTAATAGCTATAGCGTTATCTATAAATGGTCACATATCTATTTGTTTCAACTTTCTTTATTTTCTTTAGCATTGATTTTAATGGTTTGCAAATTTTATTTTCATCGACTTAATTAATGCATTATAAATTCATGATCTCTAAGCATAAGCTTAAAAGTTGTTTGACAAGACGTGTATCCAAAAATTAGGTAAGCTTTATAATATAGAGACGGACTGTGAGGCAAAACATTCACGGAATCATTGATAATTTTTTTATAGGTATTCAAATAAAAATGAATTTTAATTTTTATTAGTCTCGCTAAAACTAAAGAACGGCTCAACCGATTTGGCTAATTTTAGTCTTGAATTCTTCGTGGAAGTTCAAGGAAAGTTTAGGTATTCTATTAGTAGGAAGTGATACGATCATCTAGTGACGTAATATTCATTATAAACAAACTGGGGGAAAGTCTAAAATTGTATAAATAATAAAGTCTCAACTCTCAAACAATCAACGCGGTCTCGTACAATACGGTTCATGAGAATATTGGGTCGGGAAAGTAAGCACGTGCTTGTTTTCTTCGATGTAAACTTTCTACACCATTCATTTAATCATTCAAGGTTATTTCGCCCTTTGTGGCTTGAATAGTAATAGATATCTGTGATTTACTTTAGAAAGTGGGTTACTGAAGGAATAAGATTACCATTACGCGCGGATATAATATTTTATGTAGGTTACTACGTTATTAGAAATGTCTAATGATATTTTAGTATTCAACTTGGCCTATATTATTGTCAAGTGAGCCAAAAGACTTAGGGCCTATTTCACCGCTTTCTGATAAGGCTATCCACCACTTAACTTGACACATAGAGTATGGAGAATCTGTCAAATAAGCCTATCGGGCACCTTATCAGGAAGCGGTGAAACAGGCCCTTAAACTAATAAGACAGTAGTAAGACCTAATCTGACAGAATCTTAAGTTAAAGAGGCTACAAAACTCAAGTTTAAAAGTTAATCAAGCTTTTAAGAACCAATTTGCTTAAGACTCCTTATAATATGATCGCAACTTCAACACTATAAAATGTTAGAGTACCTTAGTGAAACCCATGAAAAATGAAAATTGTTAATAATTATTATTTTAATAAAAAATAGTAAACGCTTAATTGTAACTGCCACCCATCACGAACGATCTGAACTCGTGAGACGAAAGCAAAACTTTCACCCATTTAAGTTGTTATGTAGCTGCAGTGTAATAAGTTTCTTACGCGCAAGTTCGTCGCATGTAAAAACGCAGATTAGCACTCCATCGTGCATGTACCATCGTTAACGAACGGTGTACCATATCATATATTATGACGTTCTTATTCCTTTGGTAATAAGATCGAAATAGGAGCATACGCACCGAAAATGTAGAGTCTGACTAATTCATCACGTCGAAACAATGACCGTGTTTAAGTCGTTAATTACAGCGCATCAATCGATTTTTGTTAGCATTCATAATGGTGGCGTGTTAGCCACTGTCTTCACTCGCATTCATAATCCGCTTCATCTTATAAATCATATCGTCTGATTTGTTTTTGTTACAAAATATATAAATAAGTGTGAAAGATAGCCGGAATATTTTAGATTTTTGCTAGTGATCCTAAAGAAATAAGAAACTATATATTAGTTTCCGGACTTCGCGTGCCATATCGCGTTCCCAAACGAAACTTTCGAAAGTCTGTTCTTTAGTCTGATATCGGAATCGCACGTCAATCGGAATTTTTAAAATGCCTAAATGCCTAAAAGTTCCGTATTGAGCTGTAGAAATTCAAATAGAAACGTTGGCCTTGATAATGGACACGTTTCTTATGGTAGGAAAAAAGTGACACGCTCGTTTTTATACAAAAGGAGCGACATGCGGTATCTATCTTGATCTATGTCTGTGCATTTTGCCTATAGGTATGTAGATGTCGAAAGAATGAATATTATAGGTATTACCTATATGATCTTCTTATTTACTTTGTAAGTTGTAACAAGAAATAAATGAAATTTACACACATTACTTTTAAAGACTTACCTATCTAAAGCCAGAGCATCAGCGGAGACGAAGCAGGACCTCAGCTCGGAGTTCTTGTACGCATTGAATATGGCCTTCTGCATGTCCCCCTCTCGTGTGCTGTTCCCCCCGGCGGGGGTCTCCGCCCAGGCCACGGCGATGAACGAACCCCTAAACGTCTGTCGATTCAGGGGGTCCCCGAATAGGTACATGTCTGTAAATAAGCGGGAGAATAAGTCAATAGGCGATACGCTTTCTTTTGACGGTGATTAAGATAGGAAACCATTAAATATAAAATTAAAAATAATACAGGAGAAAGTGGCGTCTTAGAATAAAGATTATTGGAATTTTTTACTTTAATAACGCTATTAGTGGAATTATTAAAAACAACAACAATACGTGGGTAAGGCAGGCCGCAGGACTGGTTTCTAACTAAAAACTGCATTCAAAGCAAGTAGAGTCTGATCTATGGTCGACATTAAAATATATCAATCTCTATGAACCTCATTTCTTGCACTATTGCAAATAAGGTGGGGCTTGAAACTTTACTTCGTTTATAGTTCAGCACAAATAATACCATAAGTTCAAAGCAAATACCATCGCATCGTTTGAAGAGCAATTATTGACTCTACTTTTGTGGAGTTCCGTTATTTCTGACTTAATTTATTGTAAAGTCATCTTAGACCTATTTTTCTATGTCTTAGTGTTTTTTACGGAATTCTCCAACATGTAGAGAATTTTAGATCGTCTGTATCTGTGTCGATACACTTAAAGAGGCGTTTGCACTTGTTGAGCGAACGCAAGGCCAACTCGCTGGCCTTTTGCGGTGACGGGTCTGAGCTAAATGTCATCAACTGCTAAGATATGTTTACATAGAATTAAAATAAATTACCACTTCTAACTAGTAACGTTCTACGTGTTGATACAAATTACTGGTAACTTCAATGAAGCGTAACACTTTTGGTTAAAAGTAGAGTTACTATAACAACCAATATTGCAGTATCTTTGCTAGCTTCTACCATGTTGAATCTACAGTTTCTAAGCTTTAGGCTCACATTACATTCCGTAAAACATTAATAAATAACAAAATCGATAAAGTTACAAACATTCGTTACGTTACGTTACTGATTCAATATTTTTTAAAGTTGACAATCGAATCCCAAGGTAGTACAAAAGTCGCGAGCAAAATCTATGTGATCAATATAGTGGTACCTACGGCCAAGGTAGACGGCGACAGCGGCCACCAGCAGCAGCAGCACGAGCAGCTTCGCGAGCGCCGCGCAGCAGCCGCGGCAGGGTCGACAGAGCTTGCGGCGTGTGAAACCGGAAACGCATATTATTGATGTTGACCAACAGGATATATAATATAGTGGTACCTACGGCCGAGGTAGACGGCGACAGCAGCCAGTAGCAGCAGCACGAGTAGTGCCGCGAGCGCCGCGCAGCAGCCGCGGCAGGGGCGGCTGAGCTTGCGGCGCGTGAAGCGGATGTCGCTGCTGACCGACAGGGTGGACTCGGGCGGCCGGTGTGACCGACATCGCCTCTGACCGCTCTTCGACCAACCGTAACCGAGCTGGAAATACACGTGCTAATTAGTAAACGAGCTTAGATACTTATTGTAGACGACGGCTTATATATTAAAAAATGAAACATTTGAAAATGCTTGACAAAAAAGACTGCTCATATTTAAATAGAGAATACGTAGAATAAAGATTGATGGGGCCAAATAAATAGCATAGAAGTTAGAACTGAGATCAAGTAATCAAATATTCCGAGAAAAGATAAAAATCAAAATCGTTACGCAAACGGCTGAGTAATCGTTGAACATATAAAAAAAATATCCACAGATGAACATCTTAATATATATAAATCTCGTGTCACAATGTTTGTCCACAATGGACTGGAAAATTCGCACACCATGTGCAGTTCGATCCAACTTGAGAGATAGGATAGTTTAAATCTCAAATTATAGTCGCAATTTTAATTTATTGCTAATTATTTGTCTGTTATTATTTGACAGTCACAATTATCTGTTAACTCCAAATGATTCTAAGAGATGTCGATACCTTTCGACTGGGTTGAGTAAGTAATGTAATATAACAAAAACTTTAGCCACAGCAACGCGTGGCCGGGTCAGCTAGAGGTATATAAATTATAACCTCCTCCATTTTGGAAGTCGTTAGTCGGTAAAAAGCGCTGAATTCCAAAGTAATTTTCGGAAAATTTCCTTTTCTTAAGGAAATGTTCTAAATAACAATGTCTACTTAAACAATATCACTTATTACTGCCAAGATAAATACAAATGACATTGTAATTCGACTGAAAGGCGTAACAGCATACTTAATTTATTTTATTGTCCATTAGTAACTACTGTGTAGTGTAGACTGTACACTGTAGAGTGCAGAAGCACATAATGACTAGCGGTAATAGTGACTGGATTATGAATTTTGAATGATTATGTTGTATTGAAAAGGTTATGTGTTTGATGAAAGAGTACGCTATTTGATGAGTCTGTTCTAATGAATTCTGTTTTCGCGTATTCATGCAACGTATGAAGAATAACAATTTTAATAAACTAGCATTATACAATATAAGTATCACGGTAAGGTACAATTTACAAAGGAAAGGAATCTGGTCATCCATTCCTTTCCTAATAAGTTTTATAATATTATATTGAAAGTTAGAGAGAAGTTGATCAAGTAAGGCGATAATATCATGACAAAAAATTGCTACACTGTATCTAATTTACTACATAACTTAGCATAGATAATAAGAAGAATAATTTAAATATTTATTTTAAAATAAATATTTTTGATAATTTATAAATGAATATCCACTAGTATTGTACCTTTTCAAAATCACCATTAAACAGGCAACTTTTTAAGTTTATTGTACAAAACGCTCACATACATTTTTTTTTCACTACTGAAGGTTAAAGTTAAGTGATGAAAAATCATTCTGCGAAAATTAAAACAATAAAATAGTATATCTTAAAAAATAAATGTTTTTGATTAAAAAACGACTTATCAATAAGTAGACTAACTATTCAGGAATAATTTGACGTAAAAAAAATACTAGAAAAGGATTTTTTTCTTGGCGATATGCTAATAAATCTGTCTCAAGGTAGATCCTGTCGATAAATGTTGTATAACTTTAAATCCGTAACATTTTGCTGAACATAAATTGTGTTTTTTTGGTAGGTAATGATCCCAGCTATCATCCCCTGCAGTATGTCGCACTATTTACTGAACACGCTGTATATTTACTTTCTTTGCTTCAATTTAAGTCATCGGGTTATTTCATAATATCCGGTGAACTGTTTAATACTTTTTATGACAAAAACTTATTTTGAATGTTTTCAATTTCACTCCAAAGTGATTATACGATATGCTTCACAGCCTAAGTTTATGTAACGCTAACGCGCTATGCTTTGTAATCGTTACGAGAGATCATTAGTATTTAAGGATCATTACGCAGTCGCTCACAAACTATAAAAACTTCATTTGTTCATCATAAACTCTTATTTAACATGACATTCAATATAGTTTACATAATCTTAATTGAATAAGTCATTAGAGATAAGTAACACCTGTGAGGAAATAACGCGCAAAACTTTGTTTATTAGAAACTTACCGAACTAAGTTATAATAATAAATACCTATAACCTACCTTATTCGTGAGTAGGAAGTAAAAAATATTAATCTGCAGAAAAGCTGTTTGATTGTAATACGAAATTTCATTATTAAAATAAATACTTAATAGTATATGGTTGGTTTTATAAGCCTCTACTTATTATTTTAGGCTTAAGGCGCTAAATTGAAAGTAATTTTACCGCAAGGGCAATTTTAAACTTAATTTGTATGACTATAAAGTCGTGAATACGCCGCGGCCAGAAGCTATCGGCTCGCTCGGAAAACATGCGAAAAACGTAATTTTAATTATTTAAAAAATAACTAGGAGCATTTAAGCAAAATGCTTCTATACGATTTTGAGTTGCAAAGTTGTCTATTAATTAGACTAATTTCCTACAATACATCTATTTTCGTTTAAAAATAATCTTCCAATTTCGTATTTTTAAGAGGTCATTTCGATCGAGAAATGTATCGAGGCAAAATAAATACATTAATAGTGTTTCTGGTTCTTCTCAAACCTAGATAAGGCTATGAAGATATGTATTTATATATGTAACATTTCTGAGGGTCCTATAGTATTACGTCAAAAAGGACAGTTTTTTCAATATAGCGCCTGAAGATAGGTTGCGGTTCCTAGATCTCTACAGAAGCATTTTAATAGAAGAGAGTTTTAATCTCTAGTTAGGTTTTAGTGAACTTAACAATAGTGGTTAAGAGATAATACTTAATATGGGACAGCTTTTACTTGTCAATTCACCATCTACGGAGAAAATAAACTGGTAGAGCCTGCAAGCTGTTCGACTGGAAAGAGCTTTTAAAAGTAAAAGGGATGTAGAGCTGAGTCATACTTTCAATACTGGTGATAAATAAAGTACCAATGATTAGTAACTTTCTAAATAGTAAATAGTAAAAAAGACAAAAAAGCAACTTTATAATAATATAAAAGCTTGCAACACAAACAATTAACAGACACCTAATGGTGAAGGAAAATTCCCTGGAAGCTTACGTAGGTTTATAGTTAAAGCTATAAACTATAGCAAAACCATGGGTAAAACTAATATTATATGCTGCAATAAAAATGTGAATAAAAGAACAACAAAGTATCTGCGTTACAAAAGTCACGTTTGGTAGCAATTCCAATTACATCATCATCCAATCTACAAAATGAATATTTCTTTGCTCAAGTATTACGTTTTCACATAAATATGTATCTAATAAGTTCCTGCATCTAAAGTACCTAATAGTATTCGGTTTACTTATTTTCAATAATTTTGCATTAGTACATACCTACATATACCTAACTAACTTTTCGATCAATATTTCAGAAAATTATAATATTATTAGGTACTTACGTATAAATAAAATTATACATAGTAGGTATTATATGTATGTCGCAGGGAAAAGAGGATATCAGGGATTTCACGATATCCCTAGGGATATCACGAACTCCCGGTAGATGCCGAATATTCTTGTTTGTTACGTCTTCTTACTAAAAATATCTAGTGATATGTCATTTCACTAAACTAAATCTAGTGAAACGTCAGAAAAGCGGATACCGCCGAATAAAAATCAAGCCAATCATTTCTCTCGCTTGCTCTAGTATACACACGGGTACTTTGATAGGATCATCTAACATCTGAATCTGACAAGTAAGATGACAAGTAAGATTAGATGATCCATGCGTCGGATGGCATGTAAAAAGTCGATCCTGCGCCTGATCTCTCGCCGGTCGTGTCAGTCTTCCGCCCCACCGGGTTATGCGAGTAAAGGAATATAGAGATTGCTCTTGTGTACTGCGCACACACTTGGGCACTATAAAATTACTCTTGGCCTGGTTTCAATGAAACCGACCACCGTCACCAAAACCAGAGTGGGAGTTATTATTATTATCACACGTGTAATACAACTATAGCAGATCTGAGGGGGTATCACCATATCTCTGAATCATACAGTTGAAACCAACTGAGGGTTCTTCATCAGATACTTCAGATCTTTGATTTTTGACGTCAAATGAAGCGGCCGACCAAGTTGAATATTTTTTGTATAGTTGGCATGTCGATCTCCAGTTTGGTTAGGCTCTTGTGCAGGCACAGGTACTACAGGTACTCCAGCTCTTCGATTATCCTAGTTTTTACGGTTCCGTACCCAAAGGGTTAGTCTGTCTGTCTGTCTCCAGGCTAGACGAGCCGCGCCAGCTCGAGCGACGCACTTGTTTCACTCCCGCTAGTGCCTGTGTCACGTGTGGGAATTAGAGCGAGCGAAAGAAATGAGTGGCTCGATTTTTATTCGGCGGTATCCACGTTTCTGACATTTCACTAGATTTAGTTTAGTGAAATGACATATCACTAGATATTTTTAGTAAGAAGACGTAACAAACAAGAATATTCGGCATCTACCGGGAGTTCGTGATATCCCTAGGGATATCGTGAAATCCCTGATATCCTCTTTCTATCTCACCAAAATATTGCCTATTGTGTAAACATTTACTGTGTTAGAGCTTAAAGTTTTGATGGTGCAACGACACGAATTGTTATGAAAGGTTGTCCACGCCCTAAACAGCAAATAACTGCTATTTTGTGGTATCGAAAACATGGCACGTATTAAGGTCTGACATTTCAACAGCGAACAAAGAGAGCCAACTCCATCTCACAGCCTTTGCGAGGGGAGCGAGGCCGCGCCTAACATAGGCAGCAGAGGTCACAGAGATCTTAGTTAATGTTTATAATCGTGACTAATCCTGTTACTATTGTTTTAACGTAGACATTACCGGGAAAACCTGTCGCAGGTGTAGTAGGAAGTAACTTTCAGGCGTGAGGATGTATCCGGAAAGAAACAAAGAATATTTAAAGCAGGTAGAGCAGAAACTCTTCAAATATTTAAAGTGACAAGAGAAATTAAATATGTTACGAAGTTCAAGAAAAAACTAATCACTGAAGTTATAAATACTATAATAATCTTTATTTCTTTGTAAGTGATTACGAATACCGCTGTAGAGATCAACCACGATAACATGGCGCGCCCCTCCAAATGACTGTTTCAATGTGTGTAGTCACATCTTTATGAAAGAGTTTGTATGTAGTAAGTGTTCAACCAATCACAGTACACGTAATATTTCACTTAATGTCACTTATTACCAAGATTTGTCGGTCAACTACCTAATCATAACTATAGCCTACCGCGCAAGACAACGCACTTCAAACGTTTTGACAACGCACTTCAAACGTCTTGAATTTTGGAGGGGCGTGCCATGTTATCGTAGTTGATCTCTATTTGAGTTTCGACGTCAATAAGTAGAGCGTACTTAGCAAGTCTACTGACACACTTTGAATTTTCCTTTGAAAATTTAACGAAAAAATAATGTGCGGACCCTTGAGTAGTATGTTTCCATACTAAAATTATAAATGCAAAAGTGTGTCTGTCTGTCTGACGTCTGTTACTTCTTTCCTACTGTACCTACTGACCCGATTTTGCTGAAATTTAGTATAAAGATATTTTGAGTCCTGGGAAAGGACACAGGTTATTTTTAATTCCGGAAAAATGTACGATCCCGCGCGATAAATCAATCTCGTCACAATGGATTTGCGGGTGTCATCTAGTCCTTTATACCATATTTGTATAACATATTCGAATCTGTAGAATAATATCAGCATTTAATTAAATTTTAAATGTCAACATGTTTAAAGTAAATAAACGGATTCTGACTCACATTCTAGTCCACACAAAATTGTAGCGACAAATTAGGTAAGTACTAAAGTGAATTCCGCAGCTATTATAGGTACTGCGAAACTGCACCACTTTGGTACTTTTATGGAGTATTCCGTGAAAGGTATGTGCAAATTGCAGTTGCCGGCGACCTACATCCACGTTTTTGTCGTTGCGCCAACAAAATAGAATCGAGTAAGTCTCGCCTTCAGCTATTTTCTACGGAGATCTTCCAACAATGCGAACACCATTACTTTCGTTCGAGTTCGTTTACCTACATCGGTTCGTCATTTTTTGCTGAATTGTAAACACTCTTTCTGTGTCACTGAACCTGTCGAAACGTTTATAATGAAACTACACGATTCACATTGCAGTTTATTTGGAACTTTAACAAATTTATTGCTCGTTGAGTCAGAGCTCTACTGGTTTGTTGATGTCGCATTATTTTATTTACAATACGAGAATATAATATTCGTAATGATTAAAAAAATCAATACGCAGACGTGTCTCGGAACGCAAGAGAAGATACCTAATTTATTAATAGTCATAAAATTGAGTAATTATTTATTATAAAGGTCAAGAACATGACCCATTCGTATGTTCTTAAGCTTAATTGAAGACTACAGGGGAAAAACAAGGAATGTCAATTGCAAGGTTTTTTACATAAACTCAAAATAAAGCTAATGAAAGTCTATTTTTTTTTATCTAAATGGTAGAAAACAAAAATTTTATTTCCTTTTTATCAGGATAATTATATGTTTCATCACTAGACTAAAAATTAAGCAAAATATAACATCAAATTCATAGAAAGCTTTACAAAACTATAGCAAAGTCGCACAGGGATGTGCAAGAAAAATGAATGTCAATGACATTCCTTGTTTTTGCTAATTTTAGGGAGGCTCCAGCCACTGTAGGTTAAAATAGCTTGTTTTAAATAAAGATTTTTAGTATTATTTAAGTAATTGATTTTATTATTGAATTCTCTTTAAATTAAACCTAAGAAGTTAGGTTAAATGTGGCAGATTAGTATAAAAAACTTGTGCTTCTTGTGAACAAAATTTCTTCAAGCCTTGGAGATCACTGTACTTTTCCTTTGATATTGCTATGGGCCCTGAAACAGATTAATTACATATTTAATTAGTTATGAAATAAAATAAATTTTATTTTACAAAATACATAGCCTGTGCTAGATAGATATTAGTAAATACCTTCATATGCAGCATTTGGCAAATAGAATTCCCCGCCTTGACATGGTGTTTGAGTGACTTGAGTATTCTGAGGCTGACCTTTCTTTTTTGCAGCAATAATTATTCCCTTTGAGTACAGGCCATTATAATTGCTGCGATGGTAAATATATGATTTTTCAGATAAGCAATACAGTTCCCGGATTTCCTGTATTTTAAAAGGACACATTTTCTTGTAGATTGGGTCTTTAAGAAATTCAGCCCAATCTCTGACAATCCGTGGATCCTCTTCAACATTTATCACTTGAAAAGGGCTGGGTTTTGCCCGTGCATTTGCGATGAGTTCATAAAAATCACGTGGCATTTCCATTTTGGTTTTCAATTTTATAATTCCAAAGTTCTTATCGCATTCCATATAGGAGTGGCCTCTAATGGGAAATGTGATATCCACCCGATTCAGCAAGTTACTTTTGTTTGTTATAAAATGAAGCCATTTTATCAAATTGTAATTTTTATTTTGTCCACCTGCTGAGTCACAAAAGATGCTGAGCTGTTTTACTCTTTTATCTAGGTAATTGATTATAAAATGATGAAGAAATGACATTACTTCATTCGATCCCTTCTTTGCAGAAGTCTCTGGATAGCAGTAAAAATATGATTGTCCAGTTGATAAAACATGTATGTTGAAGGTGTACATAGACAGTTGTCTTTTATAGTAGACATCATTCGTTGTAATGTTTGGTAATGAAATGTTTTTTTGATAATCAACTGCAATTGCTTCAAAGTCACAATCATTTCTTGCTTTTATTTTTTTATTTTTCTTTCTCTCATAGAAAACTCCAGCTTTGGTGAGATGTAATTTCTTTGCTGTTTCCAAATCTTTAATTTGTTGCTTGATTTCTGGTGTGCTCTCTTGTTTAGCTAGAGAGTTCAATTCAGCATTCATTTTATCACATGTGCTACAAGTGTCCGACCTTGGGTAGCCGAAAGAAATTTTGTATTTCTTGAATTCTGCTCTATATGCCTCATAGGACAGCTTATGATGTGGATACTTCTCTACGAAAAGTGTGTATACCTTCCTGATATTAAATTCTTCTGGAAGATAAATTTTTGAGGTTTTTTTGTTACTGTAGTGGCTGGAGCGTCCCTTAAAAGATTTTAAGTGTTCTTTAATATCATTCAATACTCGAGTTTTCAATTTGTTCGGACGATTATGATGTTTGCCTCTCTTATCTACTGGTGGAGTTCCAGAAAACTTTAGGCTAGCTTGGAGATACTGCACTTTTGCCTTGGTTATCCCAAAAATTGAACAAAAGGCTTTAAAACATATAGGAATTTCCACGCAAACTTGCTCTCTAACTACTTTTACAATATACGAATATGAAGAATCATGACCTTTTGCCTCTTCTTCTGGTTTGCGTGATCTTCGCTGCTTAACATTTTGGACTGATATCATGGAACACAAGTAAGTATTTTGTTCAGTTACTGATTCTAAACTATTCAAATGATTAAGAAGCTTGCGCCTTTCTACTTCCCTTACAGTTTCAAAGCATTTCAAACGTTTACAACCACAGTCTTCACCACTTTCATGACTTTGTAAATTTATTATTTTCATCACATCTCTTACGCGACCTTTCCGCACTTTTTTTCGTTCTGGTGACTTCACCCGCGTGTTCTCATCACTGCTGCTCGACATAGTTAAAATTTATAACTTTATTATGCAACAAATCATTTAAATTGAATTAAACATGCGCACAAAACCGACAAACGACAAGTGAAATACGTCAGTCAATGACGCCGGCCACACGCCGTAGGCCGAGCTGTCAAAGTGACATTCTCGATTTTTGCATTTTCGCGCGCGGACGTTCATGATTCTTGCCATGTTCAAACAACCAAATAAGTTTCTATAACTTGGACATCGACGATTGCTGTATCTTGAATTTTTGCTGAGGGTTAGCTACACCGGAATGCCACTAGATGGCATTATTAGTTCATTTTTGACTTTTTACTGACATTCCTTGTTTTTCCCCTGTAGTCTTCAATTTAAGGCATCGGTATTTATATTATAACTACTTAAATAATAATAAGTAATTATTATTGTAGTATGTTAAATGCTTAGTAGAATCTTAGAATGCAAATTGCTTTGTTGTCTTTGACCTTACTATTAGTGTAATGCAATTTAATTTCATCACCTCATTTAACGATTGCATTATGAGTGCTAATATCTTAAAGATCAGTGCGTTGGCTATAATGTGGTGATAATATATTATTATTTACGTAGTTTTTGCAAGATTTTTGCATCACGATAGTATCGAATTTCGCAGCCTCAATTCGCAAGTGTTACTATATTTGAGTGAGCGGTGCAGTAACTCTATAAATAATGTCGTAGGGCTTGATTGATCGTATGTGTTGTAAACTTGTAACTCTATTTTATTATACTTACTCAACATAATATGATTTAGACATCACGATTCATGACACATTAATATTTTCATCTATAAAGCTTAGTGAATATTAAATTTAAATGAGCATTGCCAAAGTAACAGCAAATACGTAAAGTCTAAACTCTACATTCCAGATTCTACGAATTACGCTGGTGGCCGTCAGCTCTTTTTTATGTAAATTCGATGTGTACCACTCACTGTTAACAGTACTGTACAATGTTTTTTTTGGTAATATCAAAACAATAGTAGTTACAGTTTTTACACACATACGATACCATCAGCTACTTTGATATATTTTGATAGAATAGGATATAATAAATTATTATTGACTAGTAAAGCGGTTTTAAAATCGATGACGATTAAGGATGTCAAGGACGAGGCTCGTTATGTTAAAAGTTGGTAACCTATAAAAAGGATGATAATTAAATTTGTATTTCGATGAAGTCGTAGCTCGTAAGGTCAAAGTTTTCTAAGTTTATTAACTTATTACGTTTTAATGTATCAAAAAATTATAAACTCAACCTATATAACATGCCTGTTTCTATGAATTCAATATTTTTAACCAACTTCCAAAAAAAAAAGGTTAAATATGTTCGGCTGTAGATATTTTTTTGAATCTTTTCATAATCGGTAGGTATAGAGGTCAATAGAATTGTCTAAAACGTTTACTTATTTTTAGTTTATTTATAATTTTTGTAGCAAGTACTTACCTAGTCACTTCAAAAATGGTAATTAGTTATTTTATAATAACCTTGATACCCACAAAAATATAAACTGTGGATACCATGTGGTAATCTAACGGTTATTTATTGTTATTTATGTTAAATATATTTTGTAACTTTTACGCTAATTAATTCCTAATGATGTAATAATCTGTGTAAATAAATTATACTTAATATATATATATTTTTTTAATTGCGAGCATGGCGATACCAGATCAATACGTAACACAGAATTTGAGCTTTCGATTAAATAGGGTTATACGGAAATGTGACGAGACAAGACGAGACGCGACTTGGCGATGTGTAAAGCAAAATAAAATTATCAAATATCGTGCTAAATATTTTAATTTTGTATCGCAATAATGTCGAAACTAAAATGCGATACAAAATGTTGACCTTGATAAAATTTAAAAATTGCGACGCGTCGATACGCATCGTATCATCATCGAATTAAACTTGCAAGGGACCTTGCAAGTTGCAATACAAAGTGTATCGCGACACTAAGTTTAATTTAATTAAAAATACATCTCTGAAAGTTTATAATGGCTGACAACGTATATGAGTATCAGATAGCTGATAGAGGGTCATAGAGACGCTAGCGGTGTTGTGGTCAGCACTCAGCATGACCCGGATCACGGACTGCCGCCGTTACTGACCGCTGACACACTTCCACTCTCACTCGAGTGCGTTACTGATTCACTGTCGTGTCGGGTCATCACTTCGCACCGAAGTTCCGTCGAGCCCCATACTCAACATTTTATTGGGTGTCAGAGTTAAACTTTACACCACAGATCACTACTTAATTGTTTGTTTAAAAAGGTCCAGAATTAAACTACTACTTGGTTACATTAATTTCATGCTATAAAAGTAGTAGTTGCGTGTGTACGGTAAATTATACGGCTATTGCTGAACCAAAGATTTCCTTTGGTAGGATTGGTCCTTCTGGCCCAAGGATGGATTTAAGATGTAGAGCCACCGCGATTTTTGATGTTAATTTTTTTTTAATTTTAGCAGCTTCTGCTCTGGAGGAAAATAGAGTCTCAATCTGTATAGAGGCATTAATTATGGTACTATTCCAAGTTCAGTACCATATTCGGATGACTTAAGAATGCTTAATTCATTTTAGGACTCATATTTGCACGATAAAGATTTTAAACAATGTAAAAAGAAGAAGAAGAAGAAGCATTATTTAAACGCGCTAATCTTAGTATGAGTCAGTAATTACTGGGCCGATTTGAAAAATTCTCTCAGTGTTAGATAGCCCATTTATCAAGAAAGGCTATAGGCTATATTTTATTACGCTAAGGCTAATAATATAAGCGAAGAAATAGAGGAAAATGTGGAAAAAACGGGGGAAATTATTTGAAAGGGCTTATTTCACGAACTACTGGAGTTATTTTTCTTTTATTTGGCACAGATAAAAAGTAGGAACGTGAAGGATCATAGGTTATTTATTGTGGACTAATTTGTCTGTGAAATATCTAATTTACGCAGGCGAAGCAGCGCGGAATGTCTAGTAATATTATAAAGCTGAAGAGTTTGTTTGTTTGAACGCGCTAATCTCAGGAGCTACTCATCCGATTTGAAATAATCTTTTAGTGTTTAATAGCTTATTTATCGAGAAAGGCTATAGCCCATATTTTATCACGCTAAGACCAATACGAGCAAAGATACAGAGAAAAGTGTGAAAATAAAGCTGAAGAGTTTGTTGGTTAGTTTGTTTGTTTGAACGCGCTTATCTCAAGAACTACTGGCCCGATTTGAAAAAATCTTTTATTGTTTGATAGCCTATTTATCGAGGAAGGCTATAAGCTATATTTTATCACGCTAAGACCAATAAGAGCAAAGATACAGAGGAAAATGTAAAAAAACGGGGAAAATTATTTGAAAGGGCTAATATCTCACAGACTACTGGAGCAATTTTTATGTTATTTGACACGAATATATAGTAGACTACGTAAGACATGGGTTATTAATTTGTGAAAAATGTACGATTTCCGTGAAATTTCACATTTACGCGGACGAAGCCGCGCGGAACGTCTAGTATTATTAATATGTTTATTGCTCCATTCATCACCATGTCTTTGGCATGCAGAATAATGCGGCTATCAGCCTCCTCATATTAATTAAGCCCTGTCAACAGCGTTTTCGTTGGTTGAAAATCATTTATTCTAAATTTTTTATTTTATTTTATTTTTACTATCTTTTATCTAAATATTATTCCAAAATTGGCATTTAAACATTCGATTCAATCGAAAATGATACCAAACTCGACTATATACCTAAATCCCACGCAGTTATTTACCTCATACCTTGTTAAAGCTAGAAATCCCCCCCCCCCTCCCCCACCTGCATGAAATATTCAGGTGGCTCCACATCGTAAACCCATCTTAGGGATATAAAGATCAATCCTACCAAAGGAAATCTTTGGTTCAGCAAAAGCCGTATTCCTCGTTTTTTTGTCTTGTACGCACACGACTATAACCCTCTGTTCAATTTTGGTGCTCGAAGTATCTATCCATACCAAAATATAGTTTATCCTAGTTTAATTATAGTTATTCCTAGGTCAGCTGTCAGCATAATAATTAGTAAATCAATTTAGTAAATATCTCAATATTTAACGATTTCGTAATATTTTAATTTTTGCTATACTCATCAGTATCTTTGTGTATATAAAATGTGTCTGCTATAATACGCTATCATTATTATCATTTATAATTGACATCGGATTATATGCACGATCAAAGTGCCGAAATATGCATGCAAATATGCACGAAAAAATAACCGAAATATGCACAAAATATGCAGTATCAAAAGTCACTTATTATAGAAATGTATTATTTTTGGAAAAGTTTTTCGTTGCTACCCATAATAAATGCGCCAATTTTCATCATAATTCCATTAAATCCAGGATGTTTTTCTTCTTTCCGATTACAATCTTAGTGCCCATGGAAGTTCATAACTCACTTTATTCAAATTTTTTTCAAATGTGGCCAACTACAAAGAAACATTTTGTTTCTAGGAAAATATTGTACCTATCGGGTGTATTGCTGAAGTCTTGGCCACATAATATTTGATCTATGTATTTTGATCTATCATACCTCTATTTCGTGGCCTCGGTGTGTATTATGATAGCTAGTTTGGAGACTACGAGGGCATAATATGCCTGCAATATGCACTATCAACGAAAAAATTCCAAAATATGCACTATCGCCTAAAAAGCCCCATTATATGCATTTGCATATGCAAGTATGCAAATGCATATAATCCGATGTCTATTTATAATAATAATAATAAATAAATAATTTATTTCCTTATTTCACAATTTTGTGACATATACAAACAATATTATATTTATAATATTTATCAATTCTCTTATATCACTGTACCTTTGTAATGTGTATCTATCAATAAACAGTTATCATTTTAAAGCTGTTTCCATCATAAATCATCATTATCAGCGTGTAGACCCGTACATATAGTTTAAAGTGGTAAATTGTGATTATGAGGCAAGCGGCAACAGACATTCATATTTTTTATTTTTTTCTAAAATAATAATCAGGCATAGGCTTGATAATAATAATATCTAGGATAGACTCTACTGATACGGGATACCTAATATGTAACTATCAGCGACTCTACATAATTTCAGAAAGATAGATAATTAATTTACTTAAAATGTGCATTTTATTACATTATTGTTTATCTGTAACTGTGCAACTAACGCATAGAACTAATATATATATTTTAACAAAGTGTCACCCAACAAAATTGATGAAAAGGTTCCTTAAGCACTTATTCCACCTTAGTAAATTTAGACGTCTAAATGATTCAGTAACTAAATTTAGTCAAGTGGAATAGCATTTAGTAACTTCTAAATGTTATTCCACTTGACTAAATTTAGTTACTGAATCATTTAGACGTCTAAATTTAGTAAGGTGGAATAAGTGCTTTACAATTAGTTACAACCAAATCGTGAGTATCGACCTACGTCGACAGGTGTAATCCCATAGGCCATAGGCCTAGTCACTGTATGTAGGTGGTTGAAGGTAAACATATTTAATTGAATATTGTGATGAATAAATGATAATACATTACAACCCAGCTTCCACCTACATTGGACACATCTTTATAATTTATTTGTGATGGAAATTTGATGACTAATAACAGTAAGGGAGTTACTAATCTCAGTTTGTATACATTTTAACACCTACGAACGTGTAGCTCTTCAAGGAGCTTGGTAATGTGTAGGTACTGCTACTTATTTTTGGCGAAGGTTCTTAATAAAGAAGGTTAGGAAGTAGAGCCATAGGTTTTGAAATAAGACGATAAAAATAACAAAAAAAAAAAGTTATTAGAAAAAACTTCAAAAACTGTTTGTAATCGATCATTAAGGGCCCCCGAGACGATCAAACGGTTTGACTCAAACACGTAAATTTTGGTTTGACTCAAACCATTTTGATCGTTTACAAAGCTAGTTTAAACGGTTTGTCAAATATTTACGTGTTTGAAGCTCGTTTGATGAAATTTCATATTTTTGTTGTGTTTGACGCGCCGTTTGATCGTGTTCCGATGCGTTTGAACAAACTTTATACCATTCTTTGGAGTAGGTACATTATTTATAATTCGATGCGTATGTATGTAATATTTCCAGAACTGCCCAGTTTTCGTATATAATGTTAGTCTATATCAGCATCTGAACAAATGTGCAAAATTTCAAAAGTGTATGTATGTTTTTATGTTTGTGTTCACATATCTCCGGAACTACAAGTCCGATTTAAATATTTTTTTGTTGTACTTTAATAGGTATTGTTCAACTTGGGAGACTTCTGCAAGTTTCATCAAAATAGGCTTAGTAGATTTTGAGATAGGGAATTTAATTCTCAATTTCGTACAATTTATAAGTCGGTTTTATCTTTTAAAAAATAATATTTATTCGTCACAAGACGTGTACTCCACAGCGAGTATTGAACCAAACTGCACAGTGTCGTTTGACAAACCGTTCAAACCGACATCAAACGGTTGCATCAAACATGTAAGGTTTGAATCAAACGTTTGATCGTCTCGGGGGCCCTTTAGGTATTATTGTTCCGAAGTAAGTAAATATAAGAAGGTACAGACTATACCTACTTACCTATACACATCCATTACTGTCTTTGTAAACCCTATTGTAAAATTACCTTGAGCCTGCATAGTTTTTAGACCACAAGATTCAAGAAGGAAGAAATTACAGAACTTCGCACGATTTCCTTTCTCCTTACTCATACGCAGTTTTACTTATGTAATAAGTGCTGTATGTTACAGATATTACAGCTGATATAATAAGTACCTTTTTATCTGTTAACGAAAGTCGTTTAGCAAAGATTATTTGAAATAACGTGCTTAAGCTTTAACTGGAGCTACAGTTAAATCTAAAATAGGATCCATGCACGTACGTATACGAAGCAGCGTAATTTTTCAGCTAGACAATAATTTAAGAATGAAACTTTCATTATAGGTACTACGTAGTGCCTCTACAAAATAGACCGCGGATTAAAGTAGGTACCTACCTACTTAGTAATTAATACTTTAGGTACACTTGATGACCTGAAGTATAAAACTACTTTCTAGAATCTAGAGTCTAGACCCAGTAATATAAATTAGGGCTTGCAAAGTAAATTTAAATTCTATTTCTTATTGCATTGCTCTAGATAAAGTCTTGTTTTTAGTTCGCACAAAGGTATCAACTACAAGACAGTGAGAGGCAAGGACAAGCGACATAGACCACTTGATCTAAGTTTTAAATTTCCTGCTCACCATGCACGAATAGAATATTCAAACCTAAGTTTTTATACCCACCTTTTTATAACTATTGTTTTAATACCCATATTTTTATTTGCGTTGCGTTGTCTTGCGTTGAGATTCGTTTCTCAAGAAGGACCGTACAATGTATGGACGGTAATTGCCGTGGATTCAACAATTCTATGTCCTTTCTAAAAGGCCGGCAACGCAGCTGCAGCTCTTCTGATATTGCGAGTGTCCCATGGGCGACGGTAGTTGCTTTCCATCAGGTGACCCGTTTGCTCGTTTGCCTCCTTATTTTATTTAAAAAAAAACCTTTTGCATGGGAGTAAAATCAGTGACAGACTCGTCTTTGCTGTCTCTACATTTTTTTATTGGGGAAGCCTAAAAGATAATGTCCACTAGGTACTGGTTTAAGTTCAAAGTTGTCAATTTCAGGCTGAGAATTATAAAGCTTTAGAGGTCGTAGGTAACGGATTATAAAACGATTGAGTAGCTTCTTAGCTCTACATTTTTTTTTCGTTAAGAAGCTTCTAAATCTAAGCTCTACATTTTTTTCGTTCAAACACCAGTATCAGATTGCACGTCAGTCGTAAATATCTTGTTTAATTTAAAGGTGATTTCTATGCAAACGATCTAATTCTAAGTATTTTGCGAAGTCCTAGAATGTTTCTCAACGCATTCTAGACAGTTTGTGGGAAACATTAGCATTGACTATTTACGGCGAGGATTGCATAACGGAATGTAAGTTTACACCCTCATAATTAACTTTGATGACATAAAAGAGCATTTTCATATTTTAACGTCATGCTTAACAATAATTTACATTCGGTGCGATTGTTCAAAATGATATTATAGAATATACAACCTTGTTTCGGTTTTTATGGATTCCGTTCATATTGACAATAGTTAAAGTATTAATTTTTGCATATTATACAGTCTATCAATTATTATTTTTTTCTCCTAGATTTTGATTTGATAACGACTGCTATGACCTCTTTAAAAACCCCATATTTATAGGCTCTTTTCCTACAAGTTACAGCAATACAATTTAATGAACTTTGAAGTTTGGTTCTCTACCTTATTTAATTGGAGCAACGTCTATTTTGATGATTTAATTTAATTGACGTCGGTACCTACCTATTTAGTCTCTACTTAAAAGACTTGAGGACCCGCACAAAAGTCGTACTTAAGTTTTTAGACCCAGAATAAAATCATAGGAGCATACACGTTAAAAACATTAGTCCACTGTCCATAATCGGAGGCACAACCTACAAAGGTTCCTAACAGTAACAAGAAAACAATTTTTCCTACTTACAAGGAAGTAGAAATATTCCCTTTTACTCTAGTTTGCGAAAGAATGCCGCACTGAAGTAATTCTTTTGTAAAACAACATTTTTATGCAATAATACTTTCTAAGAATATGTTTATGTACACTTAATGCTCACATTATCTAAATTACTATCGGTGAGACTCCCCATTTTTAAAAACAGGTTTTCAAAGGCAATAGCGTCATACTTCGCGGTTCGTGGTTATTATTTGTACGTGCGCACATTGACTTTTTTAAGCTCTTTGCAAAATTTCATGATTATTAAAAGTGTGAAAATACAATCACATCACTTAACATACAAAAACAAACCATTTTATAAGCAAAATGAAGGCAAAATAAGATCTTTTTCAAATAAAGTGCTGCATTAGCAATCAAAAGCTCTTACAAACGCCACCGTTACCAATTTTCGCACTTTTTGTCTTTGATCGCGGACGAGCGTAAGAAATCGTAGGAGAAAGTGTCGATCGTAAACTGTGTCACATCTTAATGAGTGTCCCATCGCAGTCATTACCATAACAATGAGCCGTACGAGATAGTCATCTCGGCACGGATCACCTCTCACCTCCGACTCCCAGGTGTCTTTGTGCGTTTTCTCCTTCATCCCGGAGAACGTCATGTCAATCCTGTCCGGCGGTCGTTGCACTGAACTCGTATTTCGAGTTAGCCGTTATCACTGCACTAGGGGTCCGCGAAGTCGCGATACATGGCGCGGTGTGGCGCGCTCGGCCGGCGGCGGCAGAATGGCGCACGCGCCGCGGCCCGCGGACTTTCTCCGGGGTCGCGGGCGGCTGTTTCGATGAAAGCCGCGGGTCGGAACCTCGCCGCAAGAAACCCGTAGATTTCTCCGGCGGTTTCCCAGGGGGCGGACAATAAACAAAACGATCGAGTATAAAACTTAATGTATAATCATAGTATTTACAGGCTTACGTTATATAAAACAAATAATTTTATGGCTATCGTTATATACTTATTACAACATGTCATTAATAATTTTTACAGTATTAAAAGTAGTAGCAACAGTGAACCCGCCGAAGTGGCGCTCGCGTTCGGCGCGGGGAGGCCGCGCGATCCAAATGGAAAGAGATTCCACGATTTGTTCGTCCTTAAATTATATACAGATACGATCAAAAAAACTTTTATCGGTAGGTAGTTTCTAAGTTGTTTTATTGTTTAGAACTACATATACACTAAATTTACATCGTTTCGTATATGATTTGGCAATCGTGCCCAGTAACAAATTTCTAGCTACGTTGCATTAAATTTAAAAAGAAAAAGATACATTAAGAATAAAATTTGCAATAGAAAAATTTAATATGTAAAAATATGTGAACGTCATACGTTACGTAACAGAACTCAGTAGTCGAACTGGACAGCTTAACGTTTCACTTTGCATTAATTACTTAATTATTTTTAACAAAAAATTAAAACCGACTTCCAAGGTAAAAACAATAATAACATTAATATGAACTAAAAAGTATTAAATAATTTTTACTATCTAATGGTGCCTTTTTCCGAATTCGGCTAAACCTCAACTATTTCTGTATTCAATCTTCATTATTTTGAAGTCGGTACCAGATAGCTGAATCTTCAGTTCTCTGACAGAATATTTGAAACTTTTGGAACTGGCACCGACTTCAAAATTATGAAGATTGAATACAGAAATAGTTGAGGTTTAGCCGAATTCGGAAAAAGGCACCATTAGATAGTAAAAATTATTTAATACTTTTTAGTTCATATTAATGTTATTATTGTTTTTACCTTGGAAGTCGGTTTTAATTTTTTGTTAAAAATAATAATAATTTCACTCTTTTTAGTTACACTAGTAGTTAAACCTTCGCGTATATTTTACGTATCTTATTACAATTTGTCAAGAGTCACAACTCACACTCACAAAATCATATATTATCAGTGAAGTGAACATATTGTGCTAAGTAATTTAACAATTTTAATGCTTCAAGCCCCAAGCGGTCACCGGCGATTGCGATAACAATAGAAAGGCTATTGTGTCTCGTTTTTCCACGATCGAAGGATCTATCAGATAAAAAATTGTATAAACTTGCATAGGATGTAGCGTAGCTACTCATAATATTTAATATTATCATAATTATTGACAGCTCTGTTCTTGTAAAGCGCTTATTCCACTTATCCTAGCTAGGAAGTCCTAGCCAGGATCCTAGCTTTCTAAATGTTATTCCACTTGACTAAATTTTTTCCGATTTAGGATCCTAGCTAGGATCCTAGCTTCTAAATGTTATTCCACTTGACTAAATTTTTTAGGACCCTAGCTAGGACTTCCTAGCTAGGATAAGTGGAATAAGCGCTTAATCAAGAATTCAAATCGATACTTAGTGCGCCATCTATCGATTAATAAGTATAACTGATTAAAAAGACACATGACTTTGTTTTGTGTAAATGCTCTTTTTTAAATAACTTTATTTTAATTCTATTTGGCTATTTAAATTTTATAAAGTAATTAGTAAAGTATTCGATCTGTTGTCTGCCGCCACGCGCCACGCGGCGCGGCGGCGCGGCGGCGCGGCGACGCCGTCGCCTCTGCGGCGCCGACCGCCATGTATTAAACAAACAGGTGTTGTTATACAGTACATAATTATTATTATTAGTATATCCATACCTATGCCTTGTACTATTATTAATTCTGTACCATGAGACATTGGTGACCTTAATGATGATGATGACGATGATGATGATGATGATGATTATGATGATGAATATGAATTGCATAGTAGCATATGCTTTCTGTTCTTAAAACAACGCCGAAACTCCCGAACGTGTATCTATAAGGAGTCAGGAGTTCTCTCAGCATCTTCGAAACCATGGTATACTTTGACCCAATATTTGACTTTTTGGTAGCATATTCTTAGTACACTTCACATAAAACCAAAATCACCATATGTTTCCATATAAATTTCGAGGAGTTCCCTCGATTACTCATGGATCCCATCATCAGGTCACCACTTTTGTGAACATGGTACCAAATTGGAGTAAAACCTAATACAACAAAACAAAAATTTCGAAAATCGGTTCACAAACGGCGGAGTAATCGTTGAACATACAAAAAAAAAAAAAAAAAAAAAAAAAAAAAAAAAAAAAAAAAAAAAAAAAATATCCACAGCCGAACATATAACCTCCTCGTTTTTTGGAAGTCGGTTAAAAAATGAAGTCAATTAAATATAGTGGTAGTGTAATTTAAGACAGTGAATTGCATACTAATGTTACAAAACATTTTAGCGTACAATGTATTACAACAATTTGAAAATTAAGTTTATTGCAATATTATAAGTTGATCTGAGTACATGAAAATTTCATGATGATGCTTTTCATTCAGCAATTCAGATTCATACGATAATCCAAGAGCAATTCCATAAAATTGACTACAAATCATTATGTTACAGAGTTAATTTATGAGAAACCAATTACGTTACACTTAAATTACACAATGAATTCAGTGTCAATACAGAATCAAGGCAAAAGGAGCGGCCACATTGAGATAACAATCGCTTACAACAGCCCATTGAGCAGATTGTAGATACCCAGTAGAGCGGTAATGACGCGTTTTGTATGAAAATATCTACCAAAACGCTGCGACGACAACTGCGCTCTGATTGGCCGATAATATTGCTGTCGCACAGCCATTGGTGCGGTTCTGTCTAAGCGAGAGCGTGATTTGTTATTTGTCGCATTTATAAGTGGTAAAACACCGATGCGTGACCATGCTTACATTACACCTCTATGGTTTTATGCTCAACGGGCAAAGTGTCCAGCTACTCGTTACCGAGTATGACGTTCACATCACTACCGACTTACAAAAATATCCCAACACGGTACATTAGAAAAGAGTGTTGCAAAGAGACAGCACCATTAAACATTTTTAAAATGCTTAAAAATTAATACGAACGAAATACACTGTACTTAAACGATTACGAAACTATAAAGTAAGAAGTCTTATCACATTTTATGGTAATTAAGTATACACTAAGTGACGTCTGAACATAATCGCAACTTATTGAAGACATCGGTGCAGACGAGGCGACCGTCCTGAGAAGTGCGGACAGCGTGGACACTGTGGAGCGATAGATAGCCTCGCGTGGGATTCAAGTGACAGATTAACTTTTTTTATTTGCAAAGAAAAAGCCCCTCATCTGCACACGATACAATACAGGCAATGAACAAGCCCCTAAGATGTGGACCGGAGGAATACCGTTGAGCTTAAAATCTTTGGAAACACGAGTGTCTTAATATATTCGATAAACATCTACATTTTATCTATACACATTGCAAATCTAACAAAATATTTTAGAAAAATAAGTCGTCATTTTGGCTTCCACTATATCCTATAATGGAATGGTCTTACGATTAACCATAACTGTAACGTTTAATTATTGAATCGCGTAACTTTACTTATTGCGTAGCATCCCTCACACTGTATCACTGAATAATCTCAACATCAATTTACTCGCACTCGGGTTCGCGATGGGCCGCGATGCCGGCTTCCAAAATATATAATCTGAAAAGCGAGGGAAGGATTTTAAAGGTTTTTACGGAGGCTTTAGAAATGAAGGCCCATCTCCACGTTGAACTATTTTGGATACAATGATTGTCACCTCTAATTCGAAGTAGCTCAAAAGCATCCACGAAATCAATAGGCAATCATAGACATTCGTCTAGACATTCGTCCATGATTGCCTATTGATTTCGTGCGATTACGAACGTGTACGAATGTTCATGCGTACACGTTCGTAATCGCTTGTAAATTGTAATACCTTAATGAGCCAACGTGTAAAAGCCGCATTGACACCGTCGACCATTTTGGAGCCGCCATCGATTTCCATCATTATAAAACTGTATTTTCGAACATTTCCAAAACGTATATAATGGCACCACCGCTGAACGAATTAAAATGCAACCTACCTATACGTTACGACTTTAATCACATATAAAATAATCTTAAAGCACATCACGATCAACTAAATGGTAAACGCGTCAGCATTATTGCTAAATACTACGATAATAAATAAGGTAATATGAAATCGAGTCATCTCGAAGTGATATAACGTTACAAGTTCCAACGAAGTACAGTCATATCCAAGAGTGTGCCTTTACATTTACTTTTACAAGCCTAGTCGTAGTCTTCAGCTGTTAGTAAATCTATTAGATTTCACTAACAACTGTTACATGCAATTTCATGCATTTCAGTCAGAACATGCTCGTTCCAGAGGCGTACCAAGATACCTTCAGAAATATGACTATACTTTCGTTAACATGCTTCATTTTAAGAATGGTTAAAATACATCGTTTATAGTTTCGTCTCAATTAAATTATTATTACACCTAATCTAAGAGCGATACGATAATTAACAAGTTGTTCCCGCCGAGTTGTGAAAAGAATATAGCTTAAGGGGACGTAATGGAGAGCATTCCTTTATATTGTTTTAAGGCGAGACCACACTAAGCTATGCTGTAGCGGAGCGACGCGACACTTCACATTCCATAGAATTGATGTTCTGTGCCGCGTGGCGCCGCTGCCGCGTGGCAGCTTTGAGGTTGAGCTAGATTTTGCCGCTGCCCGTTACGTACAAACTATACGATTTCATATCAAGAATATTTTGCCGTATCGTGTAGCTTCGCTCCACTGCAGTGCACTGTCGCCTAGTGCGGTCTCACATTTATTCCACGATGTGACTAAACGGTGCAAAAGTAGACAGATTTAATGTTTTGTTAATGTTAGCATATCTAACGGTATTTGTGTGTTATTTTAAGGGTGTCTAATAAGTACATCTAGAGTCTAGATGTAGACACATATTTTTATAACCATTAACAAAAAAGCTGTCGACTGTTTCCCGTTTCTTGTAACATTATTAATGTCTTTATTTTCATCATTACAGTTTCCTTTGCGCGAGGATTTCCGCATTTGAATGTCAATAGAGTAAAATAGTGAGTCGTACAGAATGTATCGACGATGCATTAGGAATTTACGCACAGAAGCGCTCATGGCGCTTGGAGTCCACTATTTGAGCAATAGCTTTATTTAATCGTAGGCAAAGTTTAAAAGCGCTATCCAATAAAACCGTAATTGCTTCCATAATATTTTACATGGGTAATAAAATAGTGTGGCAACACTGCCTTTCACGAGTCACAAGCTTGCTATATTAAAATTATTAATTCTCCTAAATTATCTAATTCACGATCACGACTGCGATTAAAAGCGAGTACTTCTAGCGGAATTAAAACAAAAGCGATTAGTACCGGGACACAAAAACACGGTACGACGTCGTACGGCGTCGTACGGCGCCGTATCGGACGCGCGTCGTAAAAAACCACGGCACGGCGACGTACGGTATCGTACAACGTCGTGCCGTAGAAACTCATGACTCATCTTGAATTTCTACGTGAGTTTCTACGGCACGACGTCGTACGACGCCGTACGGCGCCGTGCCGTGGGTTTTTACGACGCGCGTCCGATACGGCGCCGTACGATGCCGTACGACGTCGTGCCGTGTTTTTGTGTCCCGGCTCTTATATTTTAAATACCATTTTCAAAATCGATTCCCGTTCGACTTAACAAATATCGACAAAATAAAACATTGTGACAATAAAATTGTTTCTAATTGAAATAAATATAATAAAATCGATTCAATCATAAACGACTAAAAAGCTATGAACTAGCAATATAATAAAAATCACAAGTCTACATAACTTTCTATATTACGCTAGTGATGTAACAGATGTACCTTTTTAGTTCGAAACTGTTTGCCGTCTCGCACCTCGGTGACTCATCGATATGCAGATGAAGTCACAGGAAATTCGATGCAAATTAATCGTTTAATACTAAATGGAAGATCGATAAAAACATCATCCATTACATCACCGTAACAAAAATCAATCTCACTGAGCTTTAAACTCCACCACAACAAACATATCACTAACCTTTCGCGAAGGTCAATTCAAGAATGTATATGTACGCTTACAATACTTAACATATAGATTATTACCATCGTAATGAGCCGCACTCGACGCGACCGCTACTCGATAAAGATTGTGCAAACCGTCGGCACACACGTGTCGCTGGCCGAACATAAAACTTACTCCATCACTAATTAATAAATAATCAGACAATTTTAGAACATTTTAGGGCAAGAATCCGTCGTAGCTGTAGGACAGCCGAAAGATCCAAAGATGAGTACGCATTTACGATGAACAATGCTGGAGGTACAGATTGCATGGTGTGTGAGACGAGCTATCGAGTCACGTTTGATTCGTATTGAAATGACAGGTTGGTAATCCACGAACGTTCGCCAATGATGAGTGTGCAGAGTAATCGAATGATCGGCGAGTTATGGGTAGTGAGGCGTCCGCGCACCCACGGCTGGCGTCGCGACGCACGCACGCTCGGCGACGCGACGCAAGTCCGCACGCTGACGTAGTTCAGGCGGCGACCGCTAGATATGATTACGGGACTTAGGCGAGCGCCCGCTGTCCGCGAGACTTTCCTTCGCTATGGCACAGCCGTCATGGTCTATGGAATCTGAAAAAAGAAAAAGACAACAATTTAGTCTAGTTTAAATAGACTTTATACTTCTAAAGGAAACATTATTCATTTTTTATTATTATTACTAGTGATGAGCAAAAATGGTGTTGGTCTTGCTTTTTTTGCAAGATCAAGACCAATTTTGCTCATCAGCATCACTATTCTTTAAATTTTTAACGTTCCACATCTTTACTTGACTGTCAGTGGAACATGAATACGGAAGCGCAAATTCGTCAACGTTACCATCTAAATTGTAAGAGAAGCGTGAAATAAATAGCGCTTGAATGCGGATGAAAGAGATTCCAAAGAGAATCCAATGTGGTTACCTGGTGAGGTGCTTGCTGTCCTCGTGCACAGCCATCTCGGAGCTCTTGAACTCATTGAGCTCGCGGCGGATGGCGGCCTTGTCGCGCGGCGTCAGGCGCGTCCACGGCTTGTCCGCTCGCCGGTCATAGTCGTGCGCCTGCAAATACAGATATAATAAAACATATTACATTAGGTTTTTTTTTGACACTAAAAGTTTTGGCTTTAATTTTTAGTCACATGATGTAGTGAGAGTTTCATTAGGTAAATTTTGTTGCAAATTATACCTGTTAAGATAAGCATCAATGATACCATAAACTCTGTTATGAAAATAATTAAGGCATACTACTATTTAAAAGCAGCATAAAACCAAAATATAAACAAGCTACGCATATACAAAGATTAAAATGAATAATTCTCCGCGCGGTCAAATATAGGTCAGATCACTCGGCATATTAAAATATTTGACCTGTTTTTATAACGCGTACAATTGCGATATGTATTGCGTAGGTATTGCGTACAATCACGAAAATAACTTTTAGATCTACGTAGGTACCGCACTAGAAGATTAGTGCAATAGAAATCTACTACGATAACATGGTGCGCCCCTCCAAATGACTGTTTCAATGTGTGTAGTCACATCCTTATGAAAGAGTTTGTATGTAGTAAGTATTCAACCAATCACAGTACACGTAATATTTCAGTTAATGTCACTTATTACCAAGATTTGTTGGTCAACTAATCATAACTAGCCTACCGCGCAAGACAACGCACTTCAAACGTTTTGACAACGCACTTCATCAAACGTTTTGAATTTTGGAGGGGCGCGTCATGTTATCGTAGTTGATCTCTACAACTAGTCTAAGGGCCTTTATCACCACTTCCTGATAAAGTGCTGGATAGGCTATCCACAATTTTTTTGGCAGATTCTCCATACTCTATCTGTCAAGTTAAGTGGTGAATAGCCTATCCGGCACTTATCAGGAAGTGACGAAACGGGCCCTAAATATTACAAAGATTTTAAATAGTTATTTTGTTTGTGTTTGAAAATCGAGCTATATCTGTCTTAAAGTATTCCAAGATTTTAATCCTTCAAGCCACATACGAGCACCGGTGATCGCGACAACAATAGATACAATAGCATTTCCAAGAATCCCCGATCGAAGGATTAAGATGATATAGCTACTTGAACTTTAACCTTAGTCTTGTGGTAAGCAAAGTAGATATTTGTTAAAATATTACTACACATACTAAACGCTTTCTAAGCGTGCCGTCATACACCCTTAAACAGAAACGCGGAGGTGTTAGGTTCTGTTATTTTATGAATGGCAAAAGTCAAGGCACGTTTAACTCGAACAAGTAGAAATAGCTTTGTAGGCTTTGTGGCTTTTGTTTGCATATACGCTCACATTAGTGGCCTAAAGAGTTAGGTAAAGTAAAAAAAAAAAAACTTTAAGCTTAAAATAAGACTTTCAATGATGAAATGATGATTAAAATTCCACGTTATGAAAAATTCGACAGATACTCCCAGCGTTCCACTAAGCGTTAAAAAAACGGCCAAAAGGCTCAAAATAGGAGGCATTTTGAGCGTTTTGATCGGTTTAACACTTAATGGAACGCGGAGTAGGTATGTAGCTTACGTCAAAATCTTCATTTAATTACAGTCAAGCTACCAGTCAAGCAATTAATATTCGTCTCTGAGTGCTCTGAGCACATATTATCAGACACAGAAGCTATATTACCTGAGTGACTTCAATGTAGTCGCTGAAGCGGATGATCTTCTTCTCTTTGAGCTCGTCGACGGTGGGGCGGAAGCTGAGCTTGCGGAGAAGATACCGCTTTTTCTCCTCCTTCTGCTTCTTCTCTTCTGCGGGAGACTGACCTGCGGATACACGGCGGGAAATCATTAGAATATTAATACTGAACAGTTTCATAACTTGAAACGAATCCCAAATGAGTAGCTTAACACTTACATTAGTAATATAATTTTATCTGATAACACTGCGAGCAAGTTCTACTATAGGCCTACTGCGGAAGACAGTAAATATATTAAAATAGCTCGAATATAATTACATGAAAAATGGCATACTCGGGAGTTACAATTGGGTGATATCAATACGTTTATTAAAGTTAATTAGTAATTACCTCATGAATTTTGTTAATTTCTTTTTATCAACAAAAATGCAACTTTATGCCGTGGGTTATGTACGGATCCTTATGTAAAATAAAATATTCCATTTTTAAAGATCAAATGAATGTAGGTACTCACTCTTGAGTATGTTCCTCTCGACGAGCTCCTCAGCCGTGGGGCGCATGGACAGGCGGCGGATGAGGCGCGCGCCGATCGCCTCCCACGACTCCTGCCGCTCGTGCTCGCTCTGCACCACCAGGATGTTCCTGCGCACACACACGACATGTTACTACATGCGTATGACATAGATAGAGGCGTAGGATATGGCACAGTTTACACTATCAGTACTATCTTATATTTCTCTATGGTTTACACTTTCCACCCGTTGTGACATGGACATAGAGAACAGACGCAACATCACCGATTACATAGAGGACTGAGCAGCATCACCTATAACAAGCGCGTCATCATAGATATATGATGGCAAATCAGGATTTGATTAAAGTATACGCGCGAGTAAATAAAGAACTAAACAATACCACGCGTAACACGGACGCTAAAATTGACGTCGACAGGCAAATTTCAGTCACTAAGAAGTTGAGAAAACGCACCAAATTGTAATTACTTCTAGCAAGATACGATTTAGTTAGAACGAAATCACTTCACTTGTCACCAGCCAAAATCTCTAGAGGTCGCACTATGGAAGCTCAAAAACACTAACGTGACTTTCTCGGCGAGGTGTACCAGCAGTGTGACGACAAAATACATCCGGCCCGCTGGCGGCGTCGCGCCCGCTCGGCAACACAACGCTCGCCACACTCCCAGCGACGAAAACATCTTTAGGGTTGGACGGTACCCAACTCCCGATTAAGGTCGTCCTAACTCTCTAAACAAATCCTCCCGACGTTTGTAGGGCGATATGACGAAAGATTCCATAATTCACTGTCAGTGTCAAGGATTTAGAGACGGCATCGACAGGTGAGGAGGCGAACTTAAATAAAACTCCCAGGCGCGAACGCTTGCCACGTTACGCGGTGTGCGTAGGAGCGGCCATTCGCATCTAAACTCGATTAGTATAAGTTTAGTGCTACTAAGATTATAAATATCCCACCAAAAACATAAAATATGTAAAAATTGAAAGCCAAGTTCCATACAAACATTATTCTTGTCTATGGACTTAGCCGTAAAAAGGATGGAGATCTAAATGAGTGCCAAGTTCCATGGAAAATCGAAATATGTATGTATAGGAACCAAATAACATTATGAACAAATAAAAGAGTCTATTTCTTTGGTTTATTGAATATCTATAACAATTAATGTTATTTAAATAATTTGAGATCTTAAACTAGATTAGATTCTACTTGGCTAGTTTTCATCAGAATTAAAATGTTCAATAACTTTATGAAATGACTGATGTAATGAAAACTGGCCAAGTTAGATCTAATCTAGTTTAAGATATCAAATTATTTAAATAACATTAATTGTTATAGATATTCAATAAAGCAAAGAAA
Source organism: Lysandra bellargus (assembly GCA_905333045.1). Classification (NCBI taxonomy): domain Eukaryota; kingdom Metazoa; phylum Arthropoda; class Insecta; order Lepidoptera; family Lycaenidae; genus Lysandra; species Lysandra bellargus. Next base: position 2,579,347 of record HG995334.1, on the reverse strand, counting down.
TAGACTCTATTATTTGTTCATAATGTTATTTGGTTCCTATACATACATATTTCGATTTTCCATGGAACTTGGCACTCATTTAGATCTCCATCCTTTTTACGGCTAAGTCCATAGACAAGAATAATGTTTGTATGGAACTTGGCTTTCAATTTTTACATATTTTATGTTTTTGGTGGGATATCATTACTTTTTGTAAAGAAAACTTTCCGAGCAAGGGTAGACAGTAGACATCTTAATCTTCCCAGTTCAAACATACATAATGTTCGACTATATTCAATCGCAACCTTAAGGTGTTATTTCACCACTTCACGACGAGTATCGGATATGCTATCCGCAACTTATCTGGCAGATACTTCATCTATCAGATAAATAATTTATCTGATAGATGAAGTATCCACAATTATTGTGGATAGCCTATCTGAAACTAATCAGGAAGTGGGGAAATAGCCCCCAAGCCTTGTTGAGTAGCAGCTACCATCAGGAGGCATTGGAATAATACAGTATAACACAAGTGTATTTCCAACCATTAACTATAGGGTACAGCTTATTGTGCGGAAGTAAATAAGCTATTATTATAGCTGTCTAACAGACAGACAGACGGACGGACGGACGGACGGACGGACAGACGGACGGACGGACGGACAGACGGACAGACGTATTAAAAGAATTCTATGTCTATTCCCGGGACTCAAACTATATCTCCATACCAAATTTAAGAACAATCGGTACAAGCAATTTGGGCTTGAAGAGGTAACAGACAGACAGACATACTTCATAAAGTCACCTTCTATTAATTTCCTAAAGTTTTTTCACTTCACAAATAAATATTTACGGAGAGCTCCCATACAATAAATGTGATTTTTTTGGCCTTTTTTGCTCAAAATCAATAATGGCAGCCGGTAGATACTTGAAAATTTCAAAAAATCTTTAATTATATTATTTTTTTCATAATTTATAATAAAAGTAAAATAAAATAAATATTTAAGGGGGTCTCCATACAAAAGACACAATTTTTGCCTAGTTTGGCTCTGTCTGACTCGCACTTGACCGATTTTTTTGTTTTCTGATTTTCCTCACGCTTTCACACAATTGCCGAGCTGGAGTCCAAATTTCAGCCTTCTAGGTCATCTGGAAGTGGGTTAGAATTTTGATCTATAGGTCAGTCAGTCAGTGATAAAAATGTAGATTTTCGGACGTTAATATCTTAATAACCGTTTGAGCTGTGCTTATGAAATTTAGAGCATGTAGTTATCTCGCAAGTTTCATTATAAGAGCCAAATTTGAAACGTTTATGTCAAATAGTTTCGGAATTATGAGAGAGTCAAAAGTACCTGCAAATGGTTCGTGTAATATTGTGTACACACGGTGCTGCTCGTCATTCTGTTATGCTGGAACTTGGCTTGACACGCTACCGCGTGTCTAGATTTAACTAAGCTTTCTGCAAGGCTCTATGGTTTTGGTGTTATTTTTCTGTTCCCAGTCTAAACTCCAAAAATCCTTTTAGAATATACCATGGTATATGGTCATGAGCAACCCTATGAGAAAAATCAAACTTTTTTTTGGTGGTTACATGTAAGTACTTAAAAATTGTTTCTGCCTACTCAGTTGCAAAAATCCCATTTTTTATGAGCCATTTTATTGAGATGAATTGGGCCGTAACAAATTAAATTATTATAAATGCAAAAAACAGAATAATTTGGCAATGTCAACACGGTTCTAAGAATATAGAGTTGGTGCTAAGCCAACATTAAAAATTATATTATCACCTTAACAAGCCAGCTATATAAAGAGGTAGCGGCATATTTTTATAATATATATTGCACAATGTTTCTCATAAGGCTAAAATAATTATACCGGCAAAAATTTTGTTCTAAGTCTAATATTACACATGGTTAACGACGTTGAATATAGATTATGTTTATGAAATTTCATTTACTTAAAGTTATATATTTCTGAGAGGTTCCTTTGTATGAATAATATCAAAACAGTAACCAGCTCTAGCAGACTTCTTGATGCCAATATATTTATGCTCATTGCTGAAATCGATTAATTGGTGGTATAAATAAGCAATGACTAAGTACGATCGTAACCCTGCGCTGTGACCGACATTTCCATTGGCAGGCGGCAAGGCGGAAAGCACTCTGTATACATATACAGGCGATTGTTTATTTCTGTACGATTCGTAGTAAGCGTAACACCGTGCCAAACTCTCGTTGATGCAATGTTTACTCACACTAGATATGTATTTCTAGCGTTAATTGCGAATATGTAAAATGGAAACAAAATAATATTACGCAAAGGTCGAAGCAGAGGGCGCTATAGCCTAGCAAACGAATGATTCTGGTTGAAAAAGTCGAAAGCAGAAATTATGACCACGGAATTTTGTTTGGACTAGTTAGGAGATAAACATACTATAACCATAAAGTCCTGATCCCTCCGAGGCGAGCCGGAGAGGAGGGGGGGAAAAGAAGGACCCATTTTTTGGTTTTTTGACTAATTTTCGAAAACAGTGCTTCGTACAAAATTTTATTGTGCTACATAAGAAAATCTAGTAAAATTCTCTACAACTTTGTCCTTTACACTATGTTTTAGTCCTTTTTGTCTAAAATATTTTTATAATTTACCTAAATAAGCGATTTTCTGGATATATTTTCTTTTTCAAAACTTTGAAATGGCAGTTACTGAACTCACCGCTAAAATAAAAAAAAACGCTCTTATTATTTTTTTATCAGTTTTACCTAATGTATAAAACCTACTAGGTCTCCATGACGCTCGGGTGACTACAAAAATAGCACCCTCCCCTCCTCTACTATAAAACATAATTTTAATAAATGATTTAAAAAGTGTGACTTTAAAAAAAAAAGCGTATAACAATATCCAATTCTCAACAAAAATGTCACGTATACTTTTTTTATAACCGACCTTCCTGATATTTTTATTGGAAAACAATTCGTCTGCACCACCGACAAACTAGACCGCGATAGTTTTCAATCAATCGAAAAAACGATTCCATTTTGCAGCGCGATATAAACGATATTCCCATTCTGGGGAACAGATAAATGGCGTTCTATTTTGAGGTCTAATAAATCTTCGTGTCAGGAGGAAGCATCTGCTGGCATTTCCTCGTTCTATCAATTACTTAGCGCGTTGTACAGCCGGCATTAGTTTATACGTTTCGCTGATAAACTATGTGCTATATATTTCAGAGCAATTATTATCTTATTTCTCGTAAAGAGTGTATAATTATCTGGGTATAACTGTGAACTAACTCTTAAAGATTAGAGATTTTAAAGATTGATTAATATAATGAATAATAATTATGATTTTGCACTGGCGTCTGGTACACAGAATCACTCTATAGTCTATTGGCTAAATCAGATTTATGACCCCTTCTACTCGGCATAATTTGGTAGTCTATGGTCTCAAGTCTCAACTACCACAGCGAGAGCGGTATGTGTGTTACATTAACGGTTTCCGAGACTTGTCTTCATATTCTTATCTCTCACAATACTGTCCTTAATGTTTTTGATTAAAACTGTAAGATCTCGGAGTAGACAGTAGTTGGTCCACTACTACCCTACTTGTCACATTTACTCATTTACAAAATATACACGACACAAACGCAATATTAAACCTACGACAATGAAAGATACCGCTATTCTACTTTATCTGTTTAATATATGCCACTTTAGCTGTCAAGCTAATTTCTCACGGCGCGAGAATCACAAGTCGCGCCGCGCCAGCTCGCGCCTACGCGTCGTGTAAAGGTAGTGGCTAGAGTAGACCCGGGCTAGCGCGAGCAGGCGCGTCCGATCCGATTGAAGTCGGTAACTTCAAAAGCGCGGATCGGCGCGGCACGACTTGCGTTATATCGCGCCGTGTGAAGCCCGCTTCAAAGATATTATACTTTAGCTGATAATGATGTTGTCTTACCTGTTAATGAGTTCCTGTCTGTCGGGGCGCAGCGCCAGCTTGATGTTGAGGCTCTCCTTGCGGGCGAGCTTGGCGGCGACGCGGTCGGGGTCGTCGTCACCCGCGCCCCCCGCCCCGCCCTCACGCGTCTCCCACGGCCGCGCGTTCTCCTTGTTCTCGAGAGCACCGCCGACGCGTACGGCTCGGCTACTGCTGACACAGAAGAGTGAGTTTAGTACACTGAGCTCGGTCTATGCTAGTTATGTACCATCGAAGAAATTGATCCATAGGCAGTTGTCGGACCTAAGTCATTTGGTCGGATTATGTCAATTCAATATTAGTCATGAATCATGATCTTGTTGGTTGAGTTTGACATAACGCTACCAAATTACGAAGTCCGCCATCTGCCTATGAATCAACTTCTCTGATAGCACACTTAGCCGTGTATAATATGTCTGTTGAGTACTCTTAGCGGTTTAAATTTTTTTGGCTTCACAGGGTGTTGTAAAAACCCATTGATTATGTGCTAGTTAGCTGAGCTGTTTCATAATTTACAGGGTGTTGTAAAACACGGTTATGTGCAAGTGCTCGCATTAATTAATCGTTTAAGCTTTATTTGGTGTAGCTTTAGATTATTAATAGATATTTCGAAATTAAAAATATGTCATAAATTAAATATTTAGGTGTAGACACTTCGAATTTAGATTTTTAAGTTAAAATAAGTATAAAAACAGCGAAATACTTTTTACGATCACATATATTCCGTTTAATATTGCACCAAAATACACCACTTTGCACAACTCGAATAAATAATAATTAATACAGTGTTAGTAGACAACTGAACATGCCTGCACGTTGTCGTGATACAATGGATTATGATAATACGGTTCTGGGAGTGGACTGCGTGTCGGAGTTACCTCAATTTAACAAATTAAAACTATGTATGACAGTACGATTAGCATGGCAAATGAATTCATTAAAGTTTACTTTATTAAGGGTCGCAGACAGACAAGGACATATTTACATTAATTATTTTAATAAAAATTAGCAAATAATATTATTACATAATAAACGTTAGCGTTCTATATTTAAATATTAGATTTGAGCCTAGTCACATTGAAAAACGGATTTGTCGCTATTTAAGTAATGAATCATCCTAAGTATAGGACTCAAAGTCATACAGGATGTTCAAGAGTCATCCAAATAAAATATTTTGATGTCTCTTGAACATCCTGTATCGACTTAGTTTTGACCATTTAAAAACATTAATACTTCAGTCGGAATTTCCAGGAATTGCTATTGTATTCTATTGTTGTCGCGATCACCGGTGCTCGCGCGGGGCCTGAAGGATTAAAATAAATAGAAAATGAAAGTAAGCTATTAACATCTTAATAAATCTTGATTCATTTAGGCTTTATTCAGAAAAAATCAGATTATTTCGTTTAAATTAATAAAATTAGTAGTTGCATTTTATAATAATAAAGAGAGGGGCTGACACAAACTCTAATTAACTTTAGTTGACTTTCAGTTGTCTCATCAGGATGCCTTTACACAAAGTCACAATTTTATTTATAACTGTTATATTTAAAACGTAAAACATATTTATTTTATTATTTAGTCCAATGCGTCCTACATCGATAACATGCAACATTAACGATGAAACAGTTTAAGACGCTGACAACTGCCAATGACCTTGATCTCGCATCACTCTCGCACCACTGTCGATTTTCATGCCAGAGAGACAGGGATGTGAAGTGTTCACTCGGTAGCGTGGATACATTTTTCGTTTTTTAGAGGAAAAAATAAATATTACGGGAAATCTAGATGTCAGAACCGAAAATTAAATCCGGCAATCTTTGAATTTTTGTAAAAGGTATCAAATAAACAATTTTTTAAAGCATAGATTGTATTATTACTTTAGTTAGAACTGTTTAAAGTTCCTGAAAGATGTGACTTTGGTATTTTTTTTTCGTCCAGTAGGAGTACATTATTTTATTATTTAAATCAAAAATCACATATATATTTTTTTGTGCCAAACAATGAAATACATACATCTGGAAAACTGCACAAAGATGTCGAATTGGCAGCTGTCTTCACCTTAATATTATCATTTAGCTGCGGCACAACACTTTGTTTAGTACGTTTCAGTGTTTCGACGATAGGTATGATAGTGAAGAAACTAGGATACAAGACATAGCTCCGTAGACTTAAGTCACCAAGACCCTACGGTATTTGAGTATACTTATCAGTAAATTTTTTATGGATAGGACGAAGAAGAAAGCCTTCTAAAGTATACTTAAATATAGGTGAATTATTTCACGTGAGGATCAGAGCAAACGGGCCCACAACCACAGCTATAATTAACCAAGAAAAGCCATAGGTACTATCAGATAAATTCTTACATAGGCATAAGGTCGACCTACGTTATTTGGTCGGATTTAGTCAAGTTGTGTTCTGTCGTCTGGGCTTGACAAAACCCGACCAAATAACGTAGGTCTGCAATCTGTAGAATGTAGATGATTTAATTTCTTTGATGGTACAATTTTCATACATTTTGTCAGTCGGTATCTGACATTTGAGCGTTATAATATTGTATGATAATTTTGTAGCTGGTCGTCCGTTTGCACCGCCTTAGGGTCATTTCAGACGGCAACGCGACGCGTAGACGCATTTCTAAATTTGTATGGATTTGACAGATTTGCACGACGTCTCACGCTCACGAAATCTGTCAATTCAGTACAAATTTAGAAATGCAACTACGCGTCGCGTTGCGGTCTGAATTGTATCTTAGGGTCGATTCAGACCGCAACGCGACGCGTAGATGCATATTTTCTAAATTTGTACTGAATTGACAGATTGGCATGTCGCCTCGCGCAATTGAAATCTATCAAATCCATACAAATTTATGCCGCGCCGCGTCTAGCTTCGTCGCGTTGTGGTCTGAATTGACCCTTAGTCTACGGAGCCAACATGAAGTAGGAAGCGTGCGATGCACGATGCGATGCAAAGCGGACCGTCGGCAGGTCTGTGGACAACATCGATCGACAAACAGTTACCATATTCGGATCCTCGGCTTTGGCGGCGGTCGCCTGCTCCGCAGCGCATGAGGGAAACAAATTCAACATGAGGCCCGATACCAATTTAGATCAAATTAGTCTGCTTTCAAATAGTGACCAAACTTGCAATCAGACGTTGTATAACAATAGCTATAAATTGTCCAACTCCAAGTTAATTTCGGTTTGGTGTTGTTTAAATTTTTTGCCTATCAGCGCCACGTTTATACCTACCAACATCTACTGATTTTGTATTAAAGTAAGCTTCACAATTTTGAAATATGTTCTCTATCACGTACGCAAGGTACGAATTATTATTTTCTAGCTTCAATATCTCTCGGTCATAACGAGCAATACGTTATTTAAATTGCAAATCCACTTTACACGAGTAGCATTCCTCGCCGGTGAGCGCACGATTACACGACGTTTACTTACGAAACAATCGAGACGATTGTAACAACGTACTCAAATAAAGACGAGCTTTATCTTAAAATATTGAGTATTCGTTAAAAAAGAAAATCAAGTACAAAAAGAAATGTTTACAAGTGTGTAAAAACTGCGTGCCATAAAATCCAAACTTTTAGTGAGGGAAAATTTTACTACGTCGTTCATTATAAACACAAAAATCTACCATCTATTCGTGTCTAAACTAATGTTAGCACACATCATTCCGAGAGATGTGACGATCTAACATCGCTCTATGTATGAGTTTCAAAATTCAATTCAAAAAATCTAAAGCTTAATTCACACTGAATGAGGCGTCAAACGTCGAAATAACACGAGTGACGTCGCGTACATCAAAATTTCAAATTAAAAATTTATAAGCGCATCGGTATGAATTAAGCCAAGAATCACTAAGTAAACAAAACCATAACATACAGACGAAGGACATACTTAAAGCTGGTGTGATGATGATCCTGGCGGGGCGCGAGGGGCGTGGCTAACGGGGTGGCGGCGGGCGACGCGGTGGGGGCGGGCCTCTTCTTCAGGGCCGACTTCAGGGGCATGGCGTTGAAAATGGGCTCTTTGGAGGGAATCTCCTCGACCCGCGTCGTGTCGGTCGCCTGATCCACGTCGTCATCCTCTGGATCATCCTCCTCTTCAGCTGCAGTTTAAATATTTTTGTTACAATGCTTCGAGTTTGATAATGTAGGTGAAAGGCGTAATAGTGTAGAATAGATTCATCTTCATACAAACCCTGGCCAAATTGATTTGAATATGTGCGTGTACGCTGGGCGTTTATCTGCACACAAGCACACACGTAAGGATAGGCGCCTGACGCGTACTCACGCGTTCAAATCGATGGCGGCGCGTTTGTATAAAGTTGTTCTATACTGTGGCATCGGATATTAATGTATGGAGTTATGCTATTAAATTCTACAGCGAATGGAGGAGTAGGTATCATGTTCTCTATGGGACGAAATGATTTCCATGGGTGAGTATCACTACAATTGACATACCCAGAGCCTTCCCGAAAGTGCAAGCTATAATTATAGTTGTCAATGTTTTATCTCAGGTAATAAAATATAATTTGGCAGTGCATTCGATGCAAAACACAAACAAGTTAATGTTATACTATATAATGAAACAACTTAAATATCTTTAGAAACATACACACATACTGACACTGACAGTTTCTATGTTATACAATCTGAACAGTGTGTTTTAGGCATATGCATAGGCCTATGTATTAAACTACAGACTAAAATATAACTAAACTCCACCAAATTCGTTTGGCTGTTGCACAAAAGAGAAACAAAAAATATTGATCCTAACAAATTGTCTCATTTATAATAGTGGTGGCAGTGGCGGTTTTAGAACTACCAGCGACCTGGGGAGATTTTTATCCGACGCCCTGGGCGGTCGCCCAGTGTTTTTTTTAAATGTAAAATATGGGGGCAAACGAGCAAACGGGTCACCTGATGGAAAGCAACTACCGTCGCCAATGGACACTCGCAACATCAGAAGAGCTGCAGGTGCGTTGCCGGCCTTTTAAGAGGGAATATGCTCTCTTCTTGAAGGTTTGCAGGTCGTATAGGTCCGGAAATACTGCTGGTGACAGTTCGTTCCAGAGTTTTACAGTGCGCAACCCCCCTAATGCCGCTACTGGGCGGTGGTATACTTACAGTCGGAATGCGTGTTGGCGTGGTGTCGGGTGGGGCTGGGCGAGCTGAACATGGGCGGGGGCGGGATGGGCCCGATGTCGGACAGGGCGATGGGCGGCTCCGGCAGCTCCGACAGCATGAGCTCGCCGCCCTCCGCGCCGCCGCCGCCACCTCCGCCGCCGCTGCTGTAGCCGCCCACTAGAACACAACATTTTAATGCTCAAGTATTGACACGAAATATCAAATAATACAAAATATGTCTTATTGACCCTATAAATTTTACAAAAAATACAATTTCCTATTGCTAGGCCTTTACGCCCTTTTTTTTGTAGTGAGGCCTTTGATCCGACTAGTGTAGCTGGTATATTTCTGTTAGGCCATAATATAAAAAAACTTAAGGTGTAATTAAAAGAAGGATGTTCCCGATGATCAGATAGATAAGATAAAGAAAGATAAAAGAATAATAAATATGTAAAACCTGTGTTATTATTTAACAAGATTCGGTAAATAGAAAACGCACATTAAAGCCTTAATGCGTGAGATTAGGTTAAAGATAATAGTCGATTAAATTTCATACACAGTCCTAAAAAAACATATAAATAAATATTTTAACAAGCTTTTTGCAATATCTAGACCAGCGCAAATAGGTTATTAAACTTTTTTAGTAATTAACTTTGTATTGTCTTAACTACCAGCAATTATCATACCAGTAAACTTTGTTTACTGTATACATAACGAGTCCTGCTTCTAATTCGGGTTATAGATAACTTCGGAATTCTGTCATTACACTATCAGTCTAGACGCCTGACTCACTGTCTCCATGATAACATATCCTGCCTCATAGTCGCCTAGTTGAGTGTTTCATCCCATTACAGACAATTATAAGAATTTATGCATATGTAACTGTAGGCAATGCTTGAACAAACATTGGAACGAAACGTTAATCTCCAGGCTGTATCTTCAAGTAATCTGTTTACAACAGTGTAGAGCAGTGCTCTGCAAACCACAGTATACCAACGCGGCAGCATACCGTTGTATACACTACTTGTTTATCTTTTTACCTTTTTATAAGTAATTACTATAAAAACATACAAAGCTTCCTTGAAATTAAGATTTAATTCTAAAACCTATAATTTTTATAGAAATAGATATTTAGATATCCCTAGAAGACAAAAGTTTCCAGAAAACTGATATTGAAGGCTGACTTACCGTCTCCCTGATAACATATCCGGCGCGGGAGTTTGCCGGCCGACAGTGTGTTGGGCCGCTCCGGCCGCACCGCCTCGCCGCCATTCTCCAACTTGTCTTTCTTTGGTTCTGGAAACAGAAACAACATCGTCAGTCATGCTAAACTTAAAACAACCTGTGTATTTAAAGAGAATATTATACAAGTTACAAATAACGTGGGATTATGCAGTACCTAATGACTATCAGAATACCTGTAACCTGTCTGATTCTATACACAAGATAATATCTATTCATCATTCAGCTGACGCCTACTCTATATTAAACTAGCTGCTCATATCAACTCGCGTATGAAACAGAGAAAATAGTACACTGTAATAAATATAATTGAAAAGTATCATTCTTTAATCAACACCCGCTTTTAAAATAAACGGGAATGGGGGCACGCACTACTCGTGTGTCAACAATTTATCTGTTTTTGTACCGAGATGACAGGCGAGAATGTTTATTGGGGGTCATTACGCCTTCCGAATTTCTTCACATCCCGAATCTAGAACCATCAGAAGAACTTAGTCGTTGATGGTTCGAGAAAAAAAATCGGAGTAATGTAGCTCATGTGTAGCTTATATAGGTTCGTATTTGAAGTCGGTGTATCTAAAACTTTAAAGAAGCTCTTAACTCCTATCCAGATGTGACAGTTCCTCCAAAAAGCAAGATTAATTATTGCCAGTCATCGCGTCATATCTGTAAATCTGGGCTGTCTCATTAACCGATCCGAAGCAGATGGTTCGAAATAATTGAGTAGGATAGTGTTTATTGCCACGTCGCGGGAAACGCGTAGCATCTGTAGTCGTACACGTCAATAGTTCTATAAATAGTTGACAGGAGCTAGGAGATGGCACGCGACTCATTCACGCTTCCGATCGGCCTTCGTTGGTGTTAACGCATCCCGACAGTGCAGCTAGAACACATTAGCTCTACATCCTGAAATCGAGCTAAATATAACAGCGCACGGTGATAATTACAGTACATTCTAGCGTCATGCCGTTCTGAGTCTAAAAGTTAAATGATAATATGAAATTATGGCACCTAGACGGGCCACAAAAACTGCAATTTAATTTAAATAATGAGAGCTGAAATGTTTTTAGTTTAAAAATCAGCCAGACAGAGCCTACGTCTTAATTTCTCAACGTCAAATCTTTCAGCTACAGGTTCCCTTAATTTTGTTAAAATATTAAAAACACTTTGCAGGATCTCTTGCAAGGTGTTTTTAAGTCAGAACGAGTAAAGGTCGAGTGAACCCTGAGATAAAAAGTGAAATGTAAATTAAGCATCAACTATGGGCACGAACAATTATTTTGCATCCAAAGGTTACGCTCGATCAATTATAATAGAATGTATCAATCATGTCACAACTCTCTACGAAGGTACAAACGAACACACAACCTCGTGTGAAGCAATCGGCGTTGCACCTGCCACCTACGTTAGTGGTAGTGGGTTGCTCAAATAGGATTGCATTGTAGTAATTATTGATAAAGTATAGAAACTGACGACCTCAAGGAAACACGCCTGCAAAAAGTCGATACTTCGAGTAAACAATACGAGGTAAAAACGGTCCGACTTTTCATCAGCAAAATAAAATCGCAACGTGACGAATATCGATGCGATTTCCCATACACTTCGAAATACCGGAAACTTAATATTTGTTCCGAAAATATCTTAATACAACTTTGTCCTTGTGGCAAAAACAAATTTCATTGTAGATCAAACATCTCCAAATGAGAGCAGTATTGACTTTAACCATACCAAGGGAAACGGAAGCGGCGCGGCAAAAAAGTTCGCGAACTGGGCGACTCGGCGAAGGAAATAAATTCTATTCTTAGTTCAATGCCATCAAAAGAGGTCTAGTGTTATTAGAACTGTCAATTACGACAACTCGAAGGTCGGCATCTCGGAGACCTTTAATCGGAAGTCTTCAACCGGAAATTCTGAGCGCGTAAAAGCTTTAGCCTCGCATTAGGCGTTCATTAGGATAGATCGATCCATATCGGTCGCGGTATAAAAACTGGTCGTATTTATCGGTGTTTGTGCGGCTAGGTTTGATTGTACGAGATTAATGGGCACCTAACTCTCCGGATCCTAACGTGGTATGTCACCGTTTCCCATACGCCGATTACGAGTCCCGGTGAGGACAAGGCCACTGCCCGCATCGCGCCGACCTTGACTACGGAACGAGTTTCTGTTTCGAAGGTTTCGAGGAAGAGCCTACTCGAAATAACCGCCGAAGGGGAATCTCATCTCGAATTGTAAGTTTAATACGAGAAGCGAAATCATTTCATACTTTTTTATAAAAAGAAATATTTTCTCAAAAGAAACTACTTCACAAAGAAAGAACGGCCTCACAAAGCGGCGAAAAACAGAAAGCGTTTGAAAAGACATTAGGGCATTATGAGAATGCAGAAAATTTCGCTGCAAAAGAAAAGTCTGTTGAATGTATCAACAGGCTGTCAAGTAAGGAGCGGGCCCGCGCACCGGGAAAGGGTGAAGTCCCGACTCCCGATCAATGCGGCCGCCCTTGGCCGAGCCACCCCGGAGGCCGCCGCTGCACTGTTACGTAAGATATATGAGCAATCTCCTCCCACAGACCTCGTCGAGTGTTTTAATTTATCTCCCGACGAGGACGCTTATTGAATACTTTTTCATAAAGGAAAATATTGTTATCTGCAGGTATTTACAAAGCACACAATGGTTAGGTAGTATTTATTTAGAGTTAATTAAATGACGCTCAGTTTTGCGACGCCCCGGCTGACGATCGGCGGTAAAGGTACACAAATCACTCGAATTCCGCAGCGCTGATTTAAACCAACTGTAAATAGTATTAGTTCGGTAAACACAATATTTACCACGCTAACGAGTATTTGGCGAGTATATTACATAAGTGCGTATTTTAAACCAGATATCGGCACGTCTCGGCACGGGATGATGTAATGACGGAAGTATGCCAATAGTTAAAACTCAAAACCATCTCGTACACGAATCGCAATGTCAAGACTCAAGAGTACGCATCGGGAACGTCGGCCGACGCGCGCGCCGCCGTCATCCCGGAGCGCCACGTAGCCGGCTACGAAAATACATCGTACGTCGTTTACGCTGACAAACTAATTTATCATTCGCTGCGATTATATACTTAGAAACATTACGTACCTATTTATCAAATATGATTTCGGATAAACAACATTATTCCTCTTAAAATGTTATCCCTAGCGAAAGATTTCCCCCGCTCTCGAATCCTGCGGATATATTACAGAGAATTTCTCAAAGCCACTCAAACTGTCACTGGCCACGGCGTAATACTAATGTGCGCGTACAACGTACACGTCATTTTTCATAACCGATTCTCTAGATGCGAGAGGTTTTCGTATACTAGACACGAGCGAGTGGCGGTTTTTATTGTCTGCATGTATCCAATACATTACTGTGACAGAAATAGGTCAAATTGAATGGAATTCGCGTAGTAAAACACTCGCGACACCGACGAGGCTCACGTGGGCGACGTTTAATGGATACCATTATATTCTTTAAACGATTTCGACAATACCTCGGCGACGATAATATCATATTTAATACGAAATGGAAACGGCAAATCGAATAAGCTACATATTGTGCCGGATCATGTGATGTTAAAGTTAAATTGGCGATGTGTATTCCGTGTATCTCGTGCGCGTGGGTCATGTTTCGATGAAGGTAAAATTCGATACTCAAAGGCGGTCTTAGCCTTCGACGAGAACCTTCGCAGCTTGGAACCTCGTTGGAAATAGTTTATTAAAAAATAAGCTCTTTGTAAGCTCTCACAGAATTGTATTCGAATATTCTCCGCGGAATAAAAGCTCTAATATTCAGCGTATTATAAGCAAGAGGATTATTGGCAAGTCGTTAAAGAGCCGAGAGCGGAAATCAGCTGTGTCAAGGTCGAGCGGCCACGGCCAGCCTCCTGCCCACGGCTTCGCTTTGTTCCTACTGTCATCCGCACTAATGAAACCGGTACTACTGAAAATAAAGACCCCGCGCATTTTTCTATCAGAAGCTTTTAATCTAAATGCGACTAAATGAGAGTGCATTTGTATTTTTAATTTTTTAAATTCATCCTACAATGATACCGGATAATATTTTATTTGAACATTTGTAAATACCGCATACTCCGTCGACTTTTTATATGGAGGGTGAACATGAAATTTTGAAATTCGTCTCGACATTTGCGGTTTTGTTTTTGAAGAGCAGTGGAGTTCTTCAAAATTGAAGAGCACCTATGCTATAGGGGAACTCCTTTGTACACTTTTAGGGATAAACTCATAACCACTAACATGAGCATAGTAGAGAATCTTTTGTACGCCACATACAAAAGAATCTCTACCCTCAGTTTAAGAGACATTTAATTAAAATGCATGCACGTGAAATTAGCATTAGAAAATGGAAATTCCCGCTTAGTGGAAAACAGGAAGCAGATATACAATCTCATTGCGATATCGAAACTAAACGAGACATTATAACAAATTGCGTTCACAGAAACGAAAGCGTGTAGAGATCGACTATCGCGCTATCCTTAGACTCAACAAGTGCAAGTTGTTCTTTATTAGGCGCGGAATGTTGATTGACATTCAAGACGGCAATTACGGCCTGTGTGTGTATACTGTTTTATACACATTGTACAGTGTACACACAACGGACGGAGTCGGGCATTCCGCAAATAGTTACACGAGGCCGATTGACGATCGCCACTTCCCCGCTGGCGCCGTCCACGATACTGCAATTAATTTTGAAAAAAGAACGTTCAATGAACCAAAAAAAAAAGATTGACGTATCTACATGCGTGACGGGCTCCAGTATTTCAGCTGATGTGTCTAATTAAGATCGAATTTTTATCGCTGAAGCGACGGCGTGATAAAATTCATCAAGTAACGAGACAGTACTTTTTCTTTATTTAAACAAGGTGTACGAGAAGTACGTTAGGTTTTTAGTAAAATACCCAATATAAGATTAAAGGGCATCTGTTTCTACGTTATCTTGTAAAGAATATTAGTAAGAGGATTAAGAAATGTTTATATTATTCATTATCCTCTTACTATAAATCTAGTTAGGTTTTTGTAAGTTCAGACAGATTAACATTTGGGCTGTTTGAATCTAATAATTTTTAATGCGATATATAAAATGTAATATAATAATAATAAATATATGAATAATCTTTATTAGCATCAAGCGTTTTTTAAAAGATCCTATGAAGACTCCGACTGCCAAACTAGGCAATGCCTGTATCTTAGGAGAATGAAAGAAGTACTGCTAATAGAAAGGTAGAGAGAATAAATATTCATGATTATTTACATTAAATATGCAATAGCAACCATCGGTGTAACGTTGCATTATAAGAACTCGGGTAGTTTATGCGGATATTTATCTAACTCTATTATTTATAACTCCATCTATAAATAATAGAGTTAGATAAATGAATATGTCAGCACAAAGTGGATGATATTGAATTAATGATAATGTCAAAGTTATCCAGGTGAGTGCGGCGCGCGTGGGCGGCGGTGGCGCAGCGGCCGGCGCACCTCAGAATATGAATTTGTGATCACGATCCTAATTATAAGGACCTTTGTTCTCGAAAACGGCAAACCACACAGATACGTGTAATCGGGAACCCGTTAACAACAACAAAGATTCGAATTAGGTCTGATAAGCGATGACAGGCAGAATGGAGTAACGAGAATTATGGGCATGAAAGTTGAAACTAAATCCATAACTTAGTTATTGATTTATACTATTGCTCTTTATATTACAAGTATTGAACGTTGTGTGTTACTTCAAATGAAACTTTGTCTGAAAATTCACTGACGTGTGCGAGAAGAAATTACTGCTCCGAGTCTCTTAATTTCAACGTATGAATTTGGTATGTGAAGTTAACAAAATCCACGAAAACTTAGATGAAAGCTTTCGATGCATACTAATGATATCTTAATGTGTGGTAGCTGAATTCGATGATTTTAAGTCATGAAATGAGGTAAATAAAACGGGCATGCGTGTAATAGTGAAATGGCGACATTGACATTGAACGTGAGCCGGCGCTCGGCGTGCGGCGCTCGGCGTGCTCGGTGCAGCGGGTGCATTCATGCGGCATGATCGTGCGGGTACCGTTGGAGCGCGCGAAGATCGAAAAGTTAGCGGAGTGCCTCGGGATAGGGGACTTGCGGCGCACGTAGTACTGGTCGTGCCTCGGCGGCGGCGGTGGCACGAAGGGCGGCGGCGGCGGCAGGCGCGCGGGCTTGCGCCGAGCGCCGCCCGCGAAGGCGTCCATGGCGGCGAGCGTCCCGACGTCGCTCATGTTAGCGGCGCGCTCGCGGCTGGAAGACTGCGGCCGGTCGCGGATCGTTACCCCCCGCCCGCCCGCCCGCCCCGCTCCGACCCGCGCGCGCTCTTCGATCGCCGCCCGCCCTCCGCTCTTTCGCCGCCCGACCGCCCGAGCGCTCCATCGTTTTGTTTTGAATTTTTAATTTAACGCCATTCATCGGGCTCGCGCTACGTGGAACGAGCGGGCTAGCACCATTATGTTAAACAAAGTTCACTGACCTGCGGAATTGGAAATCCTAATGTAGGCTCTACATTCTACAATACCTAGCTACAAACCTACCATGTACCCCATATTACAAATGAAAGCGTGCCATATACGAGCGATAAAGAGGGCTCTACTGATGTAGGAGTTTAGAATTATTATTTAATGCTTTCGTTATAGAAATTGCAAATTATTACTAGCAAAATAATAACATAACATTAAATATATGTATTATTATGTCACGATTCCCTAACACAAAAGCCTTTCACAAGTCAGATACTCTATCCGATTAGCAGTCGCCACAAAGACACAAACAAATAAAGAACCATCAAAACATCAGGGTTTACCTCGAACGAGCCGAACAAAAAGCGCGTCTCTTGGAATAGTTCTCTCGTCCTTGACAACTCGTAGGACGAGAGCTTCGGCATTGAAACTTATGTACCGCTATGTACGTCTGGGAGCGGATCAATTCGATCATCTGTATCTTGTAGAGACCTTTACATCTTACATTTTTGTGCGATCTCTACCAAGTTCTTTAAAATAACTACGCTTCATTTACAAACTTAATTTCAGCGTACAAAAACAAACGAATAGTTCAATTAAACGCTTTAACAATAGAGCACTGTTAAAGCGTCTCTTTGTTTTACTTTAATTTAACTCAAAATCAGTTTACAACCTGAAATTTGAAAACATGATTAAAACCCGAAAAACATGAATGAAATCGTTTCGAGCGAATCCATCATAATTATCGCGGGTTTTGATCAAATTATTTAATTTCCCGAGGAAAGTTACCGAAAGCCCGCCGAGATTAAGCCGGCCTGTCCCCAAACTCGTAAAATCTCTTTGATATCGGCTTCAGGAATATTTGCTGCATTGCGGACCCCGAGTAATACACTAACGGCAATTTCAATTACAAACTCTTTCCGCCGAACTCATTTCTGTTTATTTAAAACCTCATTTTGTCCACCGCTGCATAAAACATGCCTTTGAACGTTCTATTGATCGACGTAAGGTAATTGCCAATCTGTTGGCAACAAGACAATAAACTGAAAACCTTTTTCATGGTTTTCGTTTACGTTCAGTCGCTACGATTTTCATTAAAACTTTAATGAATACTGGTTTTATAGGATCTTTAAAGGGAAAACTTCGTAACCCATTTACTGAATAATACTCATTTGATTTTGCGTTTTTCACTTACTAGTTGCTACGAAAAACCGAATCACGATGATTCAATGAGCATACTATTGGAGAAACGTTACATGATTGCGTAAGGTACCGTTCAATGAATAGGTAAAAGCAGTACGTAGAGATAAAAATAAAATTCGATTTGTTTTATGTCAGACACAGTTACGTAGGCGAAGCACAATAATATGCAGTGATGTTGAATTGGAGAGTAAACACAGGAACCGGCGTCATCCCACGCCCACCACATGTGCAAGTGACGTCACACTGCAACGATTAACACTGATTAAACCGAAAACAATGGCCCTCATAAAATATAAATGCCAACAGAGATTAAGTACGTTTCGGATAACGAGGGGGTTTAAAACGAACAATAGAGCCATGCTAATCCGCTGAGCGACTTTTTCGATCGCCGTGTCGCTTGTTTTACAAGATGATGAAGCTGTTTAAAATTGGAACATCTCTTTGTTTTTTTTTTTAGTTAATCATTGTCACAATAATTAAAGACGTTAGTGGATGTAGGGGCTAACTAACATTTTTAAAATGTCATTTCGAAAATTAAAAGTATCGAGGCAAAATACATTAATCGTGTTTCTAGTTCTTCTCAAACCTAGATAAGGCTATGAAGATATGTATATCTCATTACCAGATTTGTAACATTTCTGAGGGTCCTATAGTATTACGGTAGGTATTACGTCAATTATTATTTTTTAACAAAAAATTGAACCCGACTTCCAAGGAAAAAACAATATTCTTAAAATGGCCTAAAAAGTATGAAATAATAATTATTCTTCATTAGTGCCTTTTTCAAAATTCGACTAAATCTCAACGAATTCTGTACTCAATTTTCATTCGTTTGAAGTCGGTACCAGCCCAGAACTGTGATACTTGACATAGAACTTAGCCAGTACCGACTTCAAAAGAATGAAAATTGAGTACAGAATTCATTGAGATTTAGTCGCATTTTGAAAAAGGCACTAATGAAGAATAAGAATTATTTCATACTTTTTAGGCCATTTTAAGAATATTGTTTTTTCCTTGGTAGTCGGGTTCAATTTTTTGTTAAAAAATAATAATTTCACTCTTTTTAGTTATATATGGTTACATACAAGACAAGGCTTTATGCGTAGATAACCACTACGAATACTAAGTATCCTTATTATGTTACTGTAAGTAAAATTGTGGTAAATGCTTGCAGTTATCTAAGCGATGCTGCAATTTCCAAACTTTTATCTTTAAAGGTTCATGAGTTCTGTTCAGTGCCTTTGGACTAAGAGGCACCTTCGTATGAAATTTCTCTTATTCGTAACATATGTGTAAGTTACTAGAAACAACATTTTAACCACTATGAGTGTTTTGATAAATTTCAAGGATTTCCCTCGATTGCTCATAAATCCCATCATCAATTCACCACTTTCATAATTGTTATACAAAATTAAGATTATATCCTATACAAAAACACAATAATTTTGAAAATCGGTCCACAAACAGCGAAACAATCATCAAAAACATCTGCTTCGATCCAAAATATCACGAAAAGTACCAATGATTGGGTCATAATGTGATGACCCATGGTATAATTATGCTTGTGATGATGATGATCAATCAAATTGATGTGTTGGCCTATGCTTTCAGTTGTTTAAACAACGCCGAAATCCCCGAACCTGTATCTATAAAGATTCAAAAGTTCTGTTCGGTACCTTTGGATCCAGGGTATAACCTGGTGCAGTCTTACTTTTTGGTAGCATTTACCTCGAATGCTTCAGAAAAAATCGAAATCACTATGTTTCCATACAAATTTCAAGGAGTCCCCTCGATTCCTCATGGATCCCATCATCAGATCACCACTTTTGTGAACATGGTACCAAATTCGGATTCAACCCTGTATAACAACAAAAGAATCATGAAAATCGGTCCACAAACGGCGAAGTTATGGTTGAACATACAAAAAAAATATATACAGACGAACATATAACCTCCTCCTTTTTGGAAGTCGGTTAAAAAGGACAGTTTTTTTTCAATATAGCGCCTTAAGTCCAGAAAATGATTCGAAATAAAAAAATACTGCATTGCCAGATAGATATGTTAGCCAGATGATGAAGTAGGTAAGTTAAAAAGTTAGTTCAAATTATAAGGGAAGAAATTAGTTATTGATATGAATATTAATGAGCTCTTGTGTTATAAAATATTAGTTATCTGTTTCATCCACTTCAATTAACTGTATTTTATGCAGTAAACTATAGTTTTGGTATAAAAGTTTTGCTCTTTGTTTTTCTTTTTAGTGTATTGAAGAAAATAGTAGGTTCTTACAGTTCTTTACAAAGTTAAATGATGCAAACCGATTTGCCCTCGGTCCATATTAAAACTTTTATTTTATTTTTCTTTTAGAGTCGTACACAGCGCGGCAACGTCCATTCTAGCGAATAAAATGAATACAATATGTATTTGTACAAAACTAAACACAATATTTAAACTTTAAAGTTTGAATCTCAAAGAAAATACTGGAAAATGAAGCGAAGAAGAAGTAATGATACCTTTTAACCTTCAAAAGGTTGTATTAAAAAGTATAAAAGTTTTGATCTTAAAAAATTATAACTAAACTTGAATTTTTCTATAAAGAAAATTAGTGTCTACTAATATTATAAAGGACCTTTCCAGCTTTTCAAATATAAAAGTCGGGGGTAAGTTAGATTTATAAATTTCAATAATTATAAGGAGGGTTTTCATTTTTCACATTATGCGATATCGGATATAATGTCGAATATACAGGCTACGTCTAATGTTTCATATAATAGTTTAAAACAAAATGTTATACCAACCAAATGTAGATTTGGTAAAATCAGTTAAGAACTTTCTGGACATAATTTAACCTGTGTAAATTTAAATGCGTTTTCACAAAAAATTTGTCATAAACCAATGCTTAGAAGGTTCCAGACCTAGTAAGAATTAAACAATAAAATTAAATACCAATGTGGTCTATATGTTATACTGTAAAAGCTCGAACTTCGGTAAATCTTAAGATTTAAGTGTCAATCTTAGGATTTACCGACACGAGTTGGTAAATGTAAGTATTTCTAATTTTTTCGAACATTTACCATAAAAATTCGGTATATGCTAGGTTTTACTACTGTCAACTGGTAAATGTTGGTTTTAGGAATAAAACGATGCCTTCATAAACTATAAGACAAAACAGGTAGCCTGTACATATAGTTGACATAATGCTTACCTAAGATACTATAATTCAATCAGTATAAAGTATTCTTCTTATATTTGGTTTTAAGAAAAGTAAAAAGGCAATCAAAATATGTGATTAATTAATAGGTACGGTATGTACCTAAAACAAATTATTTCACTTGATGGAAAGCAACTTCCGGTGCCCATGGACACTCGCAACTTCAGAAGAGCTGCAGGTCTGTCGGCCTTTAAGAGGAAATAGGGGTAGGGGAGGGTAGGGAAGGGAACAGGGTAGGGGGATTGGGCCTCCGGTAAACTCACTCACTCGGCGAAACATAGCGCAACTGTTTCACGCCGGTTTTCTGTGAGTCCGTGGTGTTTCTCTGGTCGAGCCGGCCCATTCGTGCCGAAGCATGGCTCTCCCACGGTCAATACCACTTTAATAATTTATAATAATATTAAAATAAAATAAAGATTTAATGTTTTTGCTCTATAACAGTACGGAACCCTTCGTGCGCGAGTCTGACTCTCACATGGCCGTTTTTTTTCAACATATACCATACCATTACTGTAAATCCTAAGATTTACCAACTATATGGTGGTAAAAGTTCGTATCGCAAACCTTTTCGGACATTTACCATTAGGGATTGGTAGATCTTAGGTTTTACTAGAAAATCTTAGGATTTACTGCAGTTCGAGCTTTTACAGTAACATATACATAAAATGTCGGTCCGATATCGATCGATAGTTTTCCGGTATCGTATCGTATCGTATAATGCATGTTCTCACGCAGCATATTGAACACATTCGCAGTCCGCGCAGACATAATATGATGTAAACTGTGAACGATGACAGCGTTGTACTTTTTGCCAGCAGCCAGCTCCTATTGAACGTTGTGAGAGTGACGCGAATAGAACAATAGCGGAACGGAAAGTCGCAGATATCATCAATTACGTTCATGTGAAAGCGTTTTGTCCAAACCGTTTAGGCACAGCGATGTTTCACATTTTATACACACAATACGCTCAATTTCAGACGTCTCTCTGCTATTGTGTTTACTCATTGTCTTCTCGATTGAGATAATTTTACATCATATGTGTTTGGTTTTATGTCAATGTAATAGCAAAATAAATAAAATTTAAGTATTTGACATTAATTTCGTCCACTCATTTCTATACAAAGGTATGAAGGCAGCGTTCAGGTAGGAAAGTAAGAAACAGCGTTCAAAATCCGAATTGAGTCAAAAAAAGATTTACCTGCTTCGATCCTACATTCCAGAGGAATCACATCTATTATTTGCCTTAGATGGTGTTTTATTTTGAAAGTGAATACATAAATTTACAGGAAGTTAAAGTTTAAGAGCCTCTTAACAGGGATCGTAGATGCTGTTTGGCGTAAAAGTAGTAGAAATAAACTATTATTCGGTCTGAGTACTTTGTCACGTTACGTGGCGTCTCGGTGCAATCTGACCTTAAATGCATAAGTAATATGTATACTTTGAATCCAACTAAGTAGTTAAATTAGGTTAGTGCTAAGGTGAGGTAATGGTAAGCAATAAAATACAAAAGATGTCGCAACTATGACTAAAGCTTCAAACGGGGGTTCCCAAGTACCAACTACCGAGTACCAAGCAATGACGTAGTCCGCAGAGAAAAATAAAGAGGGCGCTTGCTTTGTTTTCATTGCACGTTTAGTCTGCGGAAAATCTAAGTTAGTAAAATTAGTTTCTAAGAAACCTTTACATTTTTTAACTTAGTTACGTAATATTATGAGCATCATTTTTACGATGGCGTGTAATGATTAGCATGGCGTGACGCCAAGGTCGGTCAAGCTAGGGTTTTAAGGCGCCAGGTTCGATGGGAACCGGTTTTATATGTGGGAGTACGGCCACAGAATATATATTAGTTGGTACGGAGTCAAGTGCGCTTCAAAAGCCGGTCTTGTCGGGACCCAAGTTAAGAAGTTCACTTTAGTTGCGATAAGATGGCGCTCGTGCAGATGCAGTTGGAGCCAACTTGTAGGTGTTGGTAGTTGTATGATATAAGTCTGAGACTGAACTGGAAGTTGCTAGTTGATAGCCGATTTACCACTTTACGGCTCAGTTCTTGCGAATAAATTAAAGAGTCATTGGGAAATCAAAAGCAAGCAACAGAGTCCACCGCGGTTAAACAAAAATTTAATTAGGTCAACCTTTACATCACCTCCGTCATAATATGTGTGATGACTGATGGTTTAAAAGACCCGACTAATTGAATACTTTGAAAAAGCATTTATGAGTCGCTAGACTCGTTAGCTCTACATTGCGAATGCTGTTCTAAGTTTTGTGGTGCGTGTTTCTGGGAATGTAGAGGGAGTGTTACGCACCTCTGAGACAAGCGCAGCCCATGATATACCCCATCATGGACAGGCGCGAGGCGGTCGGCGCCTGCGGCCGGGGCGGCTCGCGCCTGCCGCCGCGCGGCGCCCGCGACACCGCGAGAGCCTTGCCCGCCCGCGCTCAACCCTCCGCCCGCACCACCTGGTACAGGCACCGCGGCATCTCGTCGCTCGCCATCACGTACCCGTGCACCACCACGTCGCGGACCCCGATCCTCCTATCCATCCCGACGGCCCAACCGAGTGGCACTAGCGGTGAATATCTCTACCGAATTAAGCATACACCATGGGAATACGACGGTGCAGCGGGCCCGATCGCGTGTCGCTGATGTCGATCGATCGTCGGCGAGTTCGCTCCCCGCCGCTGTTTAAAGTGTCCGATTTAATATTTTTTATAAAACTGCCTAGCGCTAATCTAACTTACTCTAGTATATCACAATCGAATATCACTAAATCTTACGATAATTGCGCGCGATCGGTTTACGAAGGGGGTGCGAGAGACAGATTATAGGGTTACGAGATAAGAAAACAAACTACATCTACACTGAGCTCGGTGTGCGTCTATGCGAGTCGACCGGCGGTCTCGAGGCGAGCCCGAGCATCCTCGGAGCCCGGCTATTTGGTGGAGAGGAAGGCGACCGCTCCGATCATCTTTGTGAATATGTGGTAGCACAGGTGCATCGGGTCAAGCGGTGTGGTGAGGTTAGGGCGCGGGCGCGAACGGGCCGGCACTGAGGTCTGAGGCGCGCGCCGCAGCCCCCGCCCGCCCCCGTCCGCTCCGCCTAGACTTCCTAGCGCCCCCGCCCGCCCCGCCGCGCCGCCGCCGCCACCCCCCCGACTAACAAATTTCCATCGAGCATGCTCTAGTGGCTCCCCCGCGATGAAAAATGTCCCTTAACGCGCCGCGACACAGGGTTTAAAGTTTCGTCGCCGCAAATTCAACTTAAATTAGGGATTTTCATTTAAAAACGAAAGGATTACATTATATTTTTCGAGTGAGCTTTTGACCTAAATGACTCATAAGTAGATTTAAATTCGTTTTGTTCTCATACGCCTATATTCTGGTGATGTCGTTGAACTCCTTAATGAGTAAGCGAATTTTAATGGATTTTTAAATTAAGTGGCCGCCTGATTCGTTTAGATGAGCTAAGCTGAGAGTTGAGACGGCAATCTAATTTATCAAATTACTACATGTATAAAAATATATAGGTTTACTTAACGCAGTAATTATGTAATTTTTCGAATAGAAATTAATATCCAAACTCTACATTTATATGTATTTCAAATTTCAACGTATGAAGTTACGTCCACATTAAATCTAAAATTACAACAACAAATCATAAAAACAGTAGCAGGCTATTACAATAAAGATATAGATGATATGTTTCAACTCAAAAAAATAAACTTGTTTTGTAACCCGAAGCCGTACCATGTTTTATTCGACGCACCATAAAAAGTCATGACTTTTTTGCTACTTATACCACCATGATACTTACGGCCTCTCGTCTCTACCTGGTAAATAAGCCGATCGACAGAGGTGGCCACAATAATTGACCCCTTAATACGATCTCAGGGAGATCGACGACACGCTAAGAGCTCTTGCCAGTAATGAAACCATTCTACGCTTAAATGGTTTTTCCTTCCATATGATATATTCCACCTTTTCGTCCGAAGAAAAATTTTTTTTTAAGTTTAAGCTTTTGAATGGCTTATAAGAAACATGGGCGCCGGCAGAAATAATTTCCAAGGGGTGCAGATTTTAGTTTTCTTTCTTTTCTTTTTACTTTTTACGAACAACAGTGACTGTCTATTTACGTCAAAAGAATACATTTAGTGTAAGGCCTCCAATTATAGACGGCTTTTTATTTCAATAATTCAAATTCCTGTTGATCCTGAGATTCCCAAGGGGTGCAATTGCACCACCTGGCACCCCCCTGCCGGCGCCCATGATAGGAAAATGTAAAAACTAGGATTTTGTGGCTCTTTATCAAGAGCTACCATGCTAATTGAGGACAGATAACGTTCTACCTGAAACAGTAAATGTCTTCCAAACAAAATAAAATTTATGAAAACCTGAGTACGAAAACTTTTAACACATTATCATTTAGCATACATTAATTTGATACTTAAGAAGCTACATTAGCATCATCTGAAACTGCAATGGCCGCTAGCCGCAGCAGTCCCCAGTCCCCCCCCCCACCCCCCGGGCCGGTCAACGTTCTCCCGCAGGAAGCCGCTAATTCCCGCCACGCGCCTCCCATCGCTCATGAACAGGCTAAGCACGTTTTCTTTTTTTTCTTTTTTTTAATGCCAATCGCGCTATCAACAACGCCGAGACATCCAATTTATTGGAATACCCGCGAAAATACGTCGCGACGGTGAAATCCCGTAAGCGTTTATTTTCGTAGCGATCGAATTAGCTTTATAAAGCGGAGAATTAATTTAACGACTCCTACAGGCTACAATATTTCACGTTGTAAACAGAATTCATCAAAACATAACAATATCAGCAGCAGCAGTGTGTGACAAGGACTGCAAGCCGCAAGACCCAATAGTCGCACTTAGAGTGTCCGAACATTAATTACTTAATGTAATTTATTCAAAATTTTTAGATTAGCCCCATACATTATCTTATACTCTTCATTTAATTGAAGGTTAAGCATAATAATTAACCTATCAAGCCCCACAAGAGCACCGGCGACTGCCACAACAATAGAATAACAATAGATTTCCAAGAATCCGCGATCGAAGGATTAAATGTCTCTGAGTTCGGCGGTTAGAGACATTTGATGATCACTTAAATTTAATGAAGAATTTAATAGAATATTCTCTCTTAGTGCGACCGTAAGGCTGCCTTCACATTACATCGCAAACCAACGACGACGTAATGTGAAAGCGGTCTAAGGCCGGTAAGGTAAATAGTCAGTACTTAAGAGCCCGGGTTACCCTCGAAATTCTCATACATACGTAATACCAAAATATTTTTTAGTATTAAAATATTTAGTAGTAAATTTACTATTTATTTATATATTTTTTCGTGTTTTACTCTATTTTTTAGTGTTTAAATATTTAGTAGTAAATTTATTAAAAAAAATTTATACACAAAATATTTTTTTTTTAGTGTTTAAATATTTTGAAGTTAATTTTTGTTCAGGAACCTAGGTAATTACTATTTTAAGCTGAAAAATAACTCAAACATGTTAAATATTTTCGTACGACAAAACGATTTTGGTATTACGTATGTATGAGAATTTCGAGGGTAACCCGGGCTTTTAAGGCGCTATATCGAAAGTAATTTTACCGCAAGGGCAATTTTATACTTAATTTGTATGACTGTAAAGTCGTGAATACGCTGCGACCAGAAGCTATCGGCTCGCTCGGAAAACATGCGAAAAAACGTAATTATAATCATTTAAAAAATAACTAGGAGCATTTAAGCAAAATGCCTCTATACGATTTTGAGTTGCAAAGGTGTCTATCAATTAGACTAATTTCCTACAATACATCTATTTTCGTTTAAAAATAATCTTCAAATTTCGTATTTTTAAGAGGTCATTTCGAAAATTAAATGTATCGAGGCAAAATACATTAATCGTGTTTCTAGTTCTTCTCAAACCTAGATAAGGCTATGAAGATATGTATATCTCATTACCAGATTTGTAACATTTCTGAGGGTCCTATAGTATTACGTCAAAAAGGACAGTGGTTGATTTATCATTTGAAACACTCACACTCTGTAATACACTGTTTTATTATTACGGAAGAGCACTTTTACACGAAAGAAATTACTGAAAATCGAATCACAACTCCTTTTAAACCTAACCTCAAAAAGCAGATGTGAAAACCAATGACATTAGAGTTTTGACATAAGAAATTGACGTTGATACATATCTTTTTTTCTAACATAAGGCAATATTTTAACTGTTGTAATGCATTTAAAAACTAACACAAACATCCCGCCGGCCAAGGACGACTCAAGTCCTTAAAATCCGACAAACCAACAAACTAACAAAGGACAACAAAAAAAAACAAACAATAATAATTAATCATTAACTTATTCATTAGTCACTAGAAACATCCAGGGGCAGAGGGCACAATTTTACGACAGGTCGCTTAAATAAACTATCCTTGTATTTTAATGTTACTACTCGAGTTATGCCATCAGCACCAGGGTGTTTCTCTACAATCCGACCCAAAAGCCACTTACCCGGAGGAAGTGTGTCATCTTTGACAAGAACTATGGTACCGAGTTGAATTTCTGAACGTTTGATATTCCACTTGTAACGGTGTTGTAAATTAGTTAAGTACTCGCTTTGCCAACGACGCCACAAACATTGCACCATGCGTTGAATTATATGCCAACGATTTAAAGGACTTAAAGTTACATCAGTCAAAGATGGCTCAGGAACTCCAATTAAGGCTTCTCCAATGAGAAAATGACCGGGTGTTAATGGAGGCTCGTCAAGAGTTGAATTAATGATAGTGAGTGGCCGTGAATTGACACAAGCTTCAACTTGGGTCGCTAAAGTAGCAAGCTCTTCATAAGTGAGAAAAGTTTGGCCGATAACCCTTTTTATGTGTCCTTTAATACTTTTCACTCCTGACTCCCAAATACCACCGAAGTGTGGAGCGCGAGGAGGAATGAATCTCCACTGAGTGTTATCGTTAGCGAGTAGTTCACTAATTTCAGCTACTAATTGAGATTTAGAACTCCTGAAAGCAATATCTAATTCACGAGACGCTCCCACAAAATTCGTTCCGTGATCACTCCAAATCTCTTTGCAAAGACCACGTCGAGCGGTGAAGCGCCTAAAAGCAGCAATAAAGGCCGCAGAAGAAAGGTCAGTTACGAGTTCCAAATGAATGGCTTTTGTGACGGTACATATAAACAAACAACTGTAAACTTTGCTGAGCTTCTTACATCTACCTGGGTACAATTTCATTGTGAATGGTCCACAAAAGTCCACTCCACTCGTTAGAAAAGGACGACTAGGTTTTATCCGAAACTTAGGCAAATCAGACATAAAAGGTGAAAGTGGATTAGCCTTTTGTTTAAAACACGGTAAACATTTGTGTATAACAGTTTTAACAAGATTTTTAACACGAATGATCCAAAATTTTTGCAGAAAATTTTTCCATGCAGACATTTCAAATGAGCGTTTAACACAATAAGTTTAGATAAAGCACAATTATTACTCAACAGAATAGGGTATTTCATGTCGTTTGGAATTTCTGCATTCGCTAGTCTGCCACCAACACGAATCAGACCTTTATCGTCGATAAAAGGATTTAAAACATAAATTGTACTTGATTTGGGAACCTGTTTACCTAGCGCCAAACGAGATATCTCGTCACGGAATGACAAAGATTGTGAGAGTTTAATACAACGATTTAAAGCATCGTCTAACTCATTAGCGCTCAAATAATCAGGTATAGCAAATTTTTCCTTATTTAATCTAGATTTACACAAATTATAATAACGGCAACAATAAGCAGTAACTCGAATTAATTTTGACAATGATGAGAATCGATTTAATAATGAAGTAGCATCATTATTATCAATAACATTAACATTACATATTATTTTAGAGGTCGGTTTCATTTCTAAATTAGTTACAGGAATTTCGAAACAAGAATTATCAAATTCATGTGCTTTGTATAGAAATAGAGGTCCACTCCACCATAGCCTTGACTGTTGCAAATCAGACGGAAAACATCCACGAGAAGCTAGATCACTGGGATTGTCTGCAGAACTAACATGATGCCATTGATTCACATTCGTGAGTGTCAAGATTTCAGATGTGCGGTTTGCAACAAAAGTAGTCCAAGTAGCAGGTATCTTACGCAGCCAAGCCAAGACTATCGTGGAATCTGTCCAATTGTAAATATCATTATCATGTATTTT
Source organism: Lysandra bellargus (assembly GCA_905333045.1). Lineage (NCBI taxonomy): Eukaryota > Metazoa > Arthropoda > Insecta > Lepidoptera > Lycaenidae > Lysandra > Lysandra bellargus. Next base: position 2,549,854 of record HG995334.1, on the reverse strand, counting down.
TAAAACAGTTTTAACATGATTAATCATTTTTGCTAGAAGTAATGCACCACAGAGTTCCAGACGAGGGAGAGAAATTTGTTTCACCGGAGCAACCTTGGATTTGGCAAGCACAAGGTAAACATTAATACTACTGTCACATCCCAAAACTCTGAGGTATACCACTGCCGCATAAGCAGCACAAGAAGCATCACTGAAACCATGCAGCTCCCGTTTAATTGTATCATTCGACACGCCTAGCCATCGGAACTGAATGTTTTCATTGTGCGTGAAACGATCAAGGTAAGTAATCCATTCCTCTTTCAGGTCAAGTGTCAACTCTTCGTCCCAATCTAAGCCCGCTAACCAGATCTTTTGCATAAAGATTTTGAGTTTTATAATTGCAGGTGTTAGCCAACCTAGAGGGTCGAAAGATTTAGCTATTGTGGATAATACATTTCTTTTAGTAATAGCGTTATCACCTTGATTTAAATTACAATTAAGTTCAAAGTTATCAGAGTCTGAGTTCCAGGTAATGCCTAATGTTTTAATTGTGTCTTCAACTTTAATATTCACTGCACTTTGTGAGTCTTTATCAACACTGGGGATTTGGGATAGCACTAATTTACTGTTAGAAGACCACTTGTGTAAAGGGAATCCACCACGAGATAAAAGTTCAGTTAATCTTTTTTGTAGTTTCACAGCATCATCAACAGTTGAAACACCAGTAAGCAGATCGTCCATGTATAAATCATTTTTCAGGATTTCAGCTTCATCAGGGAAATCATGCTTCTCATCCTCAGCCAATTGGCGAAGAGTACGTATGGCCAGAAAAGGTGCACAAGAAGTTCCATATGTAACGGTAAGTAGTCTGTATTCCTTTATTGGTTCTGTTAAAGATTCTCGCCATAAAATTCTTTGGTAGTCAACGTCATCATTAGAAACTAAAATCTGACGGTACATCTGTCGAATATCACAGACTAAACAAATCTGGTGTTGTCGCCATCGAGTTATGAGATCTCTGACGTCTTGTTGAAGAGGACAACCAATAAGTAGTTCATCATTTAACGATTTTCCTTTTGCAGGTGCAGCGCTCCCATCGAAGACTACACGAAGTTTCGTGCTCAAGCTCGTCGGTCTGAGAACAGCATGATGAGGTAAGTAATAAACTTTATTTGTAACCTTTTCTTTTTCAGGTACCATCATCATATGACCTTGGGACTCGTATTGCTTCATAAATTTGTGATATTCTTCTTTGAAATCAGGCTTATGTGTAAAACGCTTTTCCATATGATGTAAGCGACTGATTGCAAGTGGTTTAGTATCACCAAGGTTTGTGGGTGGATCATCTTTGAAAGGTAGTCGGACAATGTAACGACCAACATCATTGCGAGTGTGAGTTTGTTTGAAGTGTTCTTCACATTGTAATTCTAACTCGTTCATAGGTTTTTCGTGGGGTAAACTCTCTTCAATCTCCCAAAAATTTTTAAGTAACTGATCAACCTCAATCTTGGTTTGCATAACAACTGTATTGTGTTCGTATACTGTCGAATCAGTTTGTGAAACTCTACCTGAGATAAGCCAACCTAGGCGAGAGTTTTGTGCAATTAGAGAGTTACACTTGTGTAATCCATTAAGTAGTATGTAGGCGTGCACGTCGGCACCAAACAAAACATCAATAGACCCTGGCTTGTGATAGTTAGGATCAGCAAGATCCAACTGCATAGAGGAAGGCCAAGTATCTTGTGAAAACTCACGTGAAGGTAACAATGAAGTGAGTTTCTTCAAAACGTATGCATTAACCTTAAAGGTTGAAGCATTATCTTTTGTTGAGTGGACTGTAAGTGTGACCATCGATTTTGTAGTGACCACTGATGTGCTAGAAATTCCAGAGATTTTGCCAGTAATAGGAGTGCGATCAAGATTTAGTAACTGCACAGCTGCTTCAGAGATGAAAGAACCCTGGGAACCCTGATCAACAAGAGCTCTCAACGTGTAAGTACCACTGGACTTTGAGTTTACTTTAATCACAGCAGTAGCTAAAATAACATGATCATCTTTTGTTTCAGCTTTCAGATTCACAGACAAATTACAAGAAGATGTAGGTGCATTCTTACCTAAATCAACTTTCTCCTGGTCCGTTTCTTTAGCAGCAGTCAGATGCAGCAATGTGTGATGACGTCGTCCACACTTTTTGCAGACGGTACTCTGTCTACAGTTAAAAACAGCATGACCCTTAGCGAGGCAATTAAAGCAAATATTGTTTTTTCTAACAAATTCTTGGCGTTCAGGAACATTCTTCGAGGCAAAATCCTTACAGTGGCAGAGATAATGATTTTGTGAGCAGTAAGACAAGTGTTATCAATCTTAGTAGCGAAGGTTTTTATGTGAGTTACTTTCTGCGGTTGTGAGACAGTCTTTGTTTTTAGTGCATACATTTCCATGGCTCGGAATTGTTTTTCAAGAAAACTTTGGAGATCATCATAAGTAGGTATGGTAAAAGAATCTTCTAAAGATTGTTCCCAAAGCTTTCGAGTCTCCATATCCAACTTGGTGACAAGTATATGTACCACAATAGCATTCCGTGCATCAATTTTTAGATTTCTTAGAGACGTTATGCACTGACTTGATGTATCTAGCAAATCCTTTATACCTTTGGCAGATTCTGTAGTTAAAGTTTTTTGACTAAGGAAACGAGTAAGTATATTATTCACGATCATTCTTTTATTGTCATATCTTTCATTTAATTTTTTCCAGGCGTCATCATAGTTAGCTTCTGTCAGCGAATAATTACTTAACAACTGTTCAGCTTCACCACATAAACTAGTCTTCAGATAATGATGTTTCTCAATTTTAGTCAAACGATCATCATTATGTATCAAGGAATTGAACAAATCTCGAAAACTCATCCATTGACTATAATCACCTGAAAACTGTGGTATGGATACCGGTGGTAGTCTCGGTCTCATTCTTTGAGCCTCAGCTGCTTGACTATCAGATGTCATGATATTCACAGAATTTGAAGTTTCACTTGATTCTTTTTCAAACTCATATAATCTGTCTTTAATCCAAGCTTTAAGCTCCAAATAATATTCCTCAGCTTGCTCTAAATGCTTGTCTAAATCAATTTCGGAAGTCTGAGGATCAATCATTTCACAAAGGGTATTGTAAATATTTGTATAACTCGCCCAATACTCTTGTAAAATTTCCATACGTGAATCTAAAAATCCTCTTGTTCGTTTGTCCTTAGCGCTTTTCTTTGTATTCATATACAACCTAGCTATTTTAGTTGAATTCGTGTCCAATTTAGACACATATTGTTTAACCTCTTTGTCTGCCATGGTAAATTTTCTATGTCCCACAATCAAAGAACAATTGACGTATTTTGGTGTATATTGTTATCCGGCCGATGGACCAAATGGTTGATTTATCATTTGAAACACTCACACTCTGTAATACACTGTTTTATTATTACGGAAGAGCACTTTTACACGAAAGAAATTACTGAAAATCGAATCACAACTCCTTTTAAACCTAACCTCAAAAAGCAGATGTGAAAACCAATGACATTAGAGTTTTGACATAAGAAATTGACGTTGATACATATCTTTTTTTCTAACATAAGGCAATATTTTAACTGTTGTAATGCATTTAAAAACTAACACAAACAGACAGTTTTTTCAATATAGCGCCTTAAGATGCGACCCGTTCTCAAGACGCGATTCGGCTCTGTGATTGATCCAAATTTTGACAGCCAACCAATCACAGAGCCTGAACTGTGTCTTGAGACCGAGATGCATCTTGAGTACTGACTATTTATACCAGCCTTAGAGAATTTAAGGCGTAAGAGACTATGACCTATCACCTAGGTGCTTGTAAGTTGAATGGCACAAAATTCTAACGTAGCATTTAGTTTAAGCAGTGTAGGTTTTATGACGCATCACATTAACAACACGACCTTGTACAATACATGCCAATTTACTACCACAACAATACATAATAATATTTATTGTTCTGTTTTCTTATTCATCCATACAACTGGGCCACTATGGTCAAGTCTAAACATTCCAACAATTTCGTATCGATACAACCGATAAGATTTGATTCATATCTTCAATGAAATTCTTTGGTTAATTTAGATAGGTATTAGGTAGTAGATACAAAGTTTCTAAGAATCGAAGTTATTTGCTTAGTACTTCAAAGTTGAAATACCATTTAAATTGATTTCAAAATAAAAACTAATATTTTTTTACGTTTATTAGCTTATACATAATTTTACGATGATTGGTGTTTCATCAAAATATACGTGCATAAAATATGCATGAACCATGATTCATACATTTTATTGCGTAAGATTTCAATATGGGCCTACGCTCGTAGCAGTACTACGCATGTAAGTTTAGTGTTTAGTTTACTATAACAGAACTACTAGTAAATTTAACTGCACTGGGTAAGAGTTGGATTCAAAAGGATTGCACTACGGTTCAAATACAGAATCGAAACAATTGATTATGATGTCTATAATCCGTAGTCCATATCAAGAACTGGAAGGGCTCTAACCAAGATGTGTCTTTACGGATAACCATATTGCGTAGCTATCTGTATCATTCACAATCGACATAAATTTTTCGTGGTTGGATACCGCTGTCGATCCTGGCGACACAGGAGATACAGTGGTGGGAATGTGTGTAGTTTTGTTACTCATAGGGTGGGCCAAAGCCCGTTAAAAAAAAATCGACATAAATCTTTGGCAATCATAGGCGATTATACACCTCTACACTGTATAATCGCTTGTATTGGTCTAACATGGTAAAGACGACTATTTTGTACCATTGAAGAAATAGATTAATAGGCAGTTGACAGACCTGCGTCATTTTGTCGTATTATGTTAGTTCAACGTAATTTGTGATCTGTCGGCTGAGTTTAACAGACTGCGACCAAACTACGTAGGTCCGCTATCTGCGTATAACACATACCTATAACATTATTGTTCTGGTGGTGGTGCGCGGCGGCGGCGGCGACGGCTGCGGCGAGGGCCGCCTGCTGCTGCGCCAACTGCTGCGCCAGCTGCGCCTGCAGCGCCGCGTGCATGCCCTGCATGACGCGGTCCGGACCCTCCCGGGACTCCTCGTACGCCGGGGACTCCTCATCTGGGTGAGAGCAGGCAATGAACTTCCGAAAATAAAGTAAAAAAATTAGGAAAGTATTTTGTAGAGCATGGAAAAATAGGTATAGACGGTAACTTCAAATACTAAAAATCTTGACTGCATTTTGATAAGCCCACTGGTGTCTAAACACGCTAGGCCGAAAATACGCGGCCGAAGTTCGGCATGATTACGCCAGCAATGTGCTACGCATACAATATATCGCGACATAATTTCGGCATGGTGTGTCATCGGAAATTCAAAATACATTGCGAGCGTAATCATGCCGAACTTCGGCCGCGTTTTGTCGGCCTAGTGTGTTTAAACACTTTCACAGTAAATACGAATCTTACGTCATCTCCGAAGCTAAACCTTCGGTTACCCTCGAAAAACATGACCCCTTCTTCTGGCGCAGTCAGGTAAAAACACAATAATCTAGAATCTACAAGCCAATTCGTCGACAAAAAGTTTATAAATATGCGTTAATTTATTATATTAACGTTAAATATAATGTTATTGCAATAAAAATAATTAGAACTCAGAACATTTCTATTGCACAGCGGGTTGCGTAAAATCCATTACATTTTTTTTTCCTAGCCTATGCTGTCCCACTGCTGGGCAAAGGCCTCCCCCAAGGTCTTCCATTGTGCTCGCTCCTGTGCCACCGCTGGCCAGCCTGGCTGGTATGCTTCTAGCTCATCGCGCCATCTTTTTCTAGGCCGGCCGCGGCGGCGGCGTCCATCTTCCGGTACCCACTCTGTTGAGATCTTTGCCCAGCGGTCGGGATGCATGCGGATTACGTGTCCTGCCCAATCCCATTTCAACTTTGCTGTTTTTACTCCTACGTCCTTGATTCCCGTTTTTGAGCGCAGTATGGTGTTTCTTATTTTATCGAGAAGTTTAACTCCTAGCATACTGCGCTCCATCGCTCTTTGGCATACCCCAAGTTGGGACTTTTGCAGATCGGTCAATGACCAAGTTTGTGCACCGTAGGTTAGGACGGGCAGAATGCACAAGTCGACGAGTCTTCGCTTCAGGGAGATAGGTAAATTCCCCTTCATCAGCGTCTTCATGGACCAGTAGCTCCTCCAGGCGTTTCTGATTCTGCGATCGACTTCCTTTCCATGTCTATTTTCAAAGGAGACTAACTGGCCCAAGTAGATGTACTCGTCCACATATTGCATTTCTTGCTCGTCTACCTCGACCCTACGCTTCGTGCTATTGGTCATTATTTTAGTTTTGGACCTATTCATTGCTAGTCCCACCTCGAGGCTTGCGGCGCTCAAGTCTTGGAGCATTCTTTGTAGTTCCACGGCTGTGGCAGCGAACAAGACAATGTCGTCAGCAAAGCGATGGTATGTAACCTTTTCTTGCCAACTTCAATGCCCATTGCCGCCCAGGTACCTTAATCCATAAAAAAAAATCTTAAAATCCATTACATAAATCGTTTTATTCTGTTCTACTTGTTAGATATCCAAAATACGTTTGAATAGAATCTATTTTCATTTTGACCTCCTTATGAAAGAAAATGTTATTATCGAATACCAAGCAGAAAAGGAAGCCCTTTTGAATTTGATACAGAAATAATATTCATATTTTTCGCTTGTATTCTTAGGGCGATTTTCATTCTCGTATCCGTATAAACATTTTTACGTACTTAATGAAAGTGTAGTTGTTTGTGCTTTCAAAAGATAAATGTTTTACAAATCTGTTTTCGTCCGAAGAATTATCAGTAAAGCAATATAATAAAAATATATCAGATAAAGTTGCTAAGTTATATAGTGTGTTAGAACTCAGAACTCAGGATATGTAGAATGACATCATGTGCTTACAAACATGTACGTTAATATATTTTTAAAGACATATAAACTGATACATAATGAACTTTAATTGGAGTTAATCACCTTGCAATGTAATATCGCATACCTAAACTGTCCTCACTCAGAGATTTAAACATTAGTTAAGTAGAGATTATATTATAGTAATTGGTAAAATATGTCTCTAGATTTATTTATATTTATATAGTAATGTAACTAACTTTTTTCAGACCTTTGCTAAAAGATAATCTCTAATGAAATCTCATAGAAGAAACCATGTAGTGAATAGACGGATCAATGTCGCTTCCATCCCAAGCTGTCCTCGCATATAAGACATCCATGTGCGCGAAACGCAAACAAAACAGTCTGCGATCGAATCGACAATCGAGGTATAAGAATCAGGCCCAGAGAGTACACGCGGCGCGACTCGCGAGTGACTAAACGGACAGCTGTGATTGATAGTCAGAAATCAGCGCTAACGGTATGCCATGGGCCATTAATGTTGACGGTACAAAAAATATCAATGCACGGCCTACTAGAGTGTGACCGGGCGAAATATCACCGTGAATATTATCAGGTAGAGCCAACAAAAAGCCCATCACCAAGTTCGAATCAAAATTTATAAAGTAAGTAGTTGAAATGGATAACTAACATTTTATAAAATAAGAGCAAATACAAATTTTTCCCCTTACAATTTGTATTTAAACCTTGTAACTCACCTACTTCTTAACCTAGCTTACATAATATCTGATTCACGCCTACGTGGTCCAGTGGTTCAGAGCGTGGTTCTTGACTCGCAGGTCGTGGTATCGATTCCCACGTTGGAAACAATATGTTATTTCCAAGTTTAGATAGGACAATGCAGGCTGATCACCTGATTGTCTGACAAGTAAGATGATCCATGCGTCGGATGGGCGTGTAAAAGTCGGTCCTGCGCCTGATCTCTCGCCAGTAGTGTCGGTCGTCCGTCCCACTGGGTTATGAGAGTATGCCCTAGGTACGTAATGTACTATTCCCGGCCCTAAAGCCTCCATAAAATATGTAGATAAATGCAAAAAAAAATCAAATTGTTAGTTACCCATCTTCATCTTCAATTATCACAGAAAGACTTATGAATTATAATTTTACGTTCTATTTGTGGATATGTAGGGCATGTTTATAATGATAGAACTACACGTTAACTTGTTCACTGCCCAGTGAACAAGTTAACGTGTTAAAGTTAAGTGATTTTCAATTAGAAAATGTGGTCACCGATTTTTGCTGATGGTACCAGTTTATACATTCTGTAATCTGCGTATAGATCGTTATACACATGAGATAAAAGGATTTTTCCAGCGTTTCGAATTGTTTTGATGAGTCACGTTATCAAATGTTTATTTCACAGGAGATCACTTATCTGTTAATGGTTGGGCAATGGTCTTTTGTTGAAATATTATCCCTAACAAAAGTCCATACTATGTATAACAACGTTGTAGCAAATGTTTTGGCCTTGTCTGCGTTGGAAAACTCGCTCGACAGACAAGAACAATTATTGTTTACCTAATTATAATGTTAGTAATAACTAATTATAATGTTAGTGTAACAAAAACAAGTGATAATACTTTAGGGTGTGTACGTGTTCCCTGTAGAGAGTTCACTGTGAAAGTAACAGCGCTGAAAGACCGATTTTTTTTTCACTTTTGTATGGGGAAGAAAGTGAAAAAATTTTTTCGTCTTTCAGCGCTGCTACTTTCTCTACAAGGAACACGTACATACCCAAAAGTATTATCACTTATTTTTGTTACACACTGTATAAACAGAGTGTTTTTTTTTAAATAATTTAATAACAGTGACATTGCTGTAGCATAAACATATCTATACGATTTAATCCTACCCTTATTAGACTTAATACGTAGTTGATTTTTTTTACAAAAAAGATCCGTTCATTGGACTCAATAATGGGGTAGCATAAGTCGAGGCAGCGACATAGACGAGGACAATAAGTCGTCAACGAACAATGACAGATCAGGGCATTGTCGTCGAGAATTTGAGTAGCCGTGTATGTGGATTGTGGAGTGTATGCTGTGTAGTCCTATAATACCCCGTCTTAAAACTTTCAACATATTACATCAATTATCATACAAAATTGACGCTATTTCACTGTATTATATGAGGCATGTACGATAATATGAGTGATCCGTAAAGTCTATTTGTGAAGTTTCACAAAAATAGCAAAGTTTAAATAGGTATGACAAAGCTAGTAAAATATTTTTAACGATGCCTTAATACGTATACCTCTGGTATTTGTGAGTAAGAATTAAAATGACGAATCTTTGCTAGCAATAGAAAAAGCAAATCCTTAAAGATTCCATCAGGAATTCAGGAATATACGCAAAGTCGTTAGAATTTATAAGTCGCAGGTCTAAAGAAAAATATTAAGCTAAGATGTTCTTTGTGTACAACACTGATTCTGAGATTAGAATTTCTGAAAAACAATTCTAGAATTTAAATGTTTTTGCTTCAAATTAAATGCGACCTTAATCACGGTTATCTGGCTTAGGCGATCACAGATTATTTCTGGTTCTTAATTTTAAATCTTGTTTAGGTTTCGACCTTATCTAATTGCCGCACTCAGAGACGAATATTATTTACTTAACTGTAATTAAATGAACATTTTGACATAAGCCACACACCAAAGGCTTTGTCCACATCTGTATCATGATCGCGTATCAGATCTCCGTCGCGTAGCATCGAAGCGTATCATGATCGCTAGTGTAGATGCAAAATGATCGCGCGATTCGATGCTACGCGACGGAGATCTGCCCTAGATCCTAGTAGACAAGTGGCAAGCGATTATCGTAAACGCTAACGCTAACGCCACAAAATGTATGAGATTTGACATAAATCATCGCTTCGCTAGCGAATACTTATGTCAAATCTCATACATTTTGTGGCGTTAGCGTTATAGTGGAGGCAGTGAAGGTTTCCACCTCCGATTTCGTTGAACCTCCATCGATTATCATGAAAATTGGTAAGTAGGTGGAGGATACCCTAAGAAACAAAAGTGACATAGTGCCAACTTGCGCTTTTGCCCTGGGGGTGGATGCCAACCCTTCTCGGGGGGTGAATTTTTTTAAATAAAAATAACCCCAGGAATCAATAGACTCACAAATTCTAAGCAAAATTTGTTATATAAAGTTTTTTGAATAAATCAATACTTTCGGAGTTATTAAAGATCAAAGATCATGTTTTTGCGTGAGAAAAATACTTGTCTTTAAGTGGTTTTTCATTATTAACTAAGAAACTATAGATTTTTACGGAAAATGTGTAATTACCAAAATTAAAGCCAATAAAAAAACACACCAATATCTTTACTAAAATGCCTTCCTATAGTCATTCAAAGTGAGAGCTATAGGTGATTGTATATATATTTTCTTTCGGCGAGTACCTAAGTCTATGCATTCAAACTTAAATAACGGTAAACCGATGCATTTTATGACATGTACTTGCATAAAACTTTTTAAAGTGCTTTAAAATACCTTTCTAATAAGCATTGTAAATGTTGTACCTGATTTTTGCCTTCAATGACTGTACTATTAATAGCGTTTACGATAATCACTTACCGCTTGTCTAGGGGGGCTGATACGCGATAATGATACAAATGTGGACAAAGCCTTATCTGCCAAACTCTACATTAAATTGAAGTTTAATCATCGTTAAATATCTCTGAGTGCGGCCTGTGTAGTCTAAAAGTCTAAATACTAAAAATTAATCTGCTTACTAAAGCTAAGTGTCAATTCATAATAGAGCAGAGTCGAAGCGCAGCGAAGCGAATTCCCAAAAACTGTACACAGAAAAGTCAACCTTAACTCCAGAACTTAATGCACACATTACTTCTGCGAGATCAACAAGCGTTGAATCGCGCGAATTCGCGCAGACGCGCGCGCGCCATTTAAAATTCTCAGATGTAATATGTGTGCGTTAACACTTTGGAGTTAAGGCTGGATTTGCAATGTTCAGTTTTAATACTTCGTTTCGATGCGCTTCAACTCTGCCCTAATATAAATTGACCCTAAGACTAAATACTAATAAACTTACTAGCTTCAGGTACGGGGGTCACAGGACTGTCGGGTAGAAGGATTCCCTTTTGAACTAACTCATCTCTATTTGCTCGGACGGATATCTTCCTTTCTAAAGCTGGGGAAAGAAAAACAGTGAGTTAAATCTATTATTGTTACTTATATTCTAGTCCCCTTACTTAATAAAAAGATCCATACTGCGATACAGACGTTAGCCATATTATAAATGCGAAAGTGTGTCTGTCTGTCACCTCTTCACGCTCGAACCGCTGAACCGATTTTGCTGAAATTTGGCATGGAGATACTTTGAGTCCCGAGAAAGGACATAGGATAGTTTTTATCCCAGAAAAATGTATGGTTCCTCCGCGAGAAACGAATTTTCAGGCGTCATCTGGTAGTTGATAAATGTTTTTTGTTTGTCTGTCAAAAAACTTTTCTTACGAATCAAACAAGGACCAAACTTTTCATAGCTGTAGAGTCTGTTTGGATATTTGTATTAGTAAGGAGGTTAATCTATAAAACTACAAGCTTTGAATCATGAATGTGTATTTATGCTGTTTGCGGTATTGATAACTACAGGTGGTGCATTATTAGAGTAGAATGAAACAATAACATAATCTTATTTTTTGCGCACAAGGATAATTATCTGGGCGCCAACCAGCATAGCGGAGTGATACATTAGCCGTATCTTATGACTTGTTATGTAACTATGACTCACAATTATTATGTATACTTCTATTTGCATAATTATTACTTGAAACGCTGCGTTGGTGTTCAACTCGGTAATTAGAAACACACAACGAATAAGATAATTTTCGGTTGCAGCTATAAGATTTGGTATTAAATATTAGGATATTTCATAACAGTAGCTTTGAAAGCTAAGCACTAGCCTTCAAAGCTACCATGTAAATTCATAAAATTATGTAAATTTATGGTCCTCTAATGCCCGGTTTCTAACGTTTTTGGAGTTTACTCCTTAAGAATCGATTTTCATATATAAGGCGCCCGGTATGAGAAAAATCCGAGGGGTAAAACCTACTAACAAGTAACGAAAAAATGTGTCACGTTTTTGGTGCGCAACTTTCTAATTTGGCTGTGAGTGTATTAAGACCATAAAGGTAATATACCTATCGGAATATTATATTATATTATTATATAATTATATAATTATATAATATTATATTCCGATAGGTATATTAACTTTATGATTAAGACGTACATATGGTATGCTGTATAGGCGACTATACCTATATACTATATGTTATTGGGCTTGTTCGTTTGTATCAGTGTCGATGTATTTATATTGCTATTTTTGTTATAAATATCAATAATTAATATTGTTATTGTGAAGTTATAATTTTTATCATTATACTGGCTAAAGTGAACTAAAAACATTTTGAAATAACTATGGCAGAAAGGGGTGTAGATAATATTGCCGGAACATCTGATTTCATATGATATTAATCTTTTTTCAGTTGAATAAACTCTTTTTGCGTATGGTTAGATACTCGTACTTAAGGAGTGAACTCCAGTCGTGCGTCGGAGCTGACACACTTTTTTTTTTACAAAAGTTCATCTATATTCATTAACGTTCCTGCACCCGTGCATGGCTACAGTAGAAATACGAAAGTATAGACAAACAGCGGAGATAAACTGCAGGTGCCGTTCCGATCTTTACCGCGGCTAGCCGCGATCGACAAAAAATCAATTAAAATGCCACTTTATGACATAGAGTATAGACTATAGACTACGTCATAAAAATATAGGATTTTATTTGAACTTCTAGGACTATAGCACAGAATATATGTACAGTGTGTAACAAAAATAAGTGATAATACTTTAGAGTGTGCACGTGTTCCTTGTAGAGAGTTCACTGTGAAAGAAGCAGCGCTGAAAGACGATTTTTTTTTCACTTTTGTATAGGCAAGGGCCCGAGCGTCACGAGTTTCCCCATACAAAAGTGAAAAAATTTTGGTCTTTCAGCGCTGCTACTTTCACACTGAACTCTCTACAAGGAACACGTACACACCCTAAAGTATTATTACTTATTTTTGTTACATCCTGTATATTAGTAGTACCAACAGAATTCCCAGTTGCGAAACCCGTTTAAAGAAATACCGACACATGCTACGATACTATAAAGTTCAAATTCCGACCGCGCAGTGCTAGGTGCCTACAATTATATTCGCCTACATATGCGCTTTCTTTCTATCGCGTAAGAGGTACCCTTTCTGACGAAATCAAGATTGTCACCTTTTAGAAAATAAAATAATCTTGTTTTAATTACTATAGCTACTAATAGCAAACTTTTTTATAGTAATAATCAAACTTTAGTAACCCAACATATATTTTATAATAGTTTTATATTCGATTATAGTGCAGGAGCTGCTCAGGAATTTTTTACAACTTGAAGATAGTAACATGTGTTTATTTATGTCTAGTATGTGGTTTGTTTGTAACAAATTGGTTTATTTGCCATGTTTGTGTATTTTTTATCTTTTTTTTTTTTTTGTATTTTAAAGTCTTAAATTACCTTATTGAAATATTTATTTGACTTTTTTTCAATTGTTCATATTTGTCAGATTAATAACGATTCTGTCACAGCGGTTAAATCAGTACGTAGATATATGCGACGAAAAAATCTAGTCACTAGTGATCTGCCCCTCTAGAGGGGTACTTACAATTCGATACCTATACGCGCGAGTGGGACAGGCCCGACTATAGTAAAGATCGGAACGGCCGCGGCACCTTCAGTTTATCTCCGCTGTTTATCTATACTTTCGTATTTCTACTGTAGCCATGCTACAGGTGCAGGTCGGCTTGCGACAAAATATTATTAACTTCTGTCAAATATACTAGGAAACCGGACATTATACTGTAGAGATCAACTACGATAACTTGGCGCGCCCCTCCAAAATTCAAAACGTTTGAAGTGCGTTGTCTTGCGCGGTAGGCTAGTTACGATTAGTTGACCAACAAATCTTGGTAATAAATGACATTAACTAAAATATTACGTATACTGTGATTGGTTGAATACTTACTACATACAAACTCTTTCATAAGCATGTGACTACACACATTGAAACAGTCATTTGGAGGGGCGCGCCATGTTATCGTAGTTGATCTCTACTCGGCGAAACATGGCGGTAGCGGTCCCTGTCAAAAACTTGTCGTTTTCTATATAACCGCGATTGACAATGAAGTGTCAGATGTTGTCAATCGCGGCTTTGTATAGAAAATGACAAAATTTTCGCTACCGACATGTTTCGCCGAGTACAGTATAGTAAGTTTCTATTCAGTACCAAAACCTCAGCAGTGGGATTATGACCATGGCTCTACTTTTATAAGGACAAAGATATACTTTTAGTAGTCGTTTTGAGAATATAAACATACTTCTAGAAGCAGCCTCAAATTTCTCCGACTTCTTTTTCCGTTTCCACTTCCAGGGTTTGAACAGTCTGCCGAAGGCTGAGAACTTGGACTTCGGTCGCTCTGCCGGTGGCGTCCGGGCGCCCGAGCCGAGGCTGTTCGTCCGCACTGCCGAGCCATTTTGTTTTTTAGCTGTAAATAAAAAAAAATGTTTTTTGAATTCTATGTAAAAAGGCAGTTCTATGGAATCTTATGAGGGGTCGGAGCCAGCTTTTGCCATTTTATTAGTGAAATTGTCTTCTGACCTATCCCAATGACAATTTGAATGCATGTACTGTTTAGCCTTGAAGCAAAGATAAATTCTCTATAGAACAATAAAAACTATGTAACTCTAAGTTCTATCGTAAATAAAATATTCAAACGATAGATTATGCTTTAAGTCTGGTAGAGTATGGCCAATAATAATCAGGCAGATCTCCGGTAAGTGGTTCCCCAGCCCACTAACATTCGCAACACTTGCTAGTCTGGATTACAAAATAATCTACGTTATTACGAAAGAAAAAGCAAGATATTTTGACAATCGATTAACATTAACCCAAAGCGGTGCAAACAAAATAATGTCTATGTAAAATTACAATAAGTAATAAAATGATATAACTTTGTTATGTAATGCTACGTACTTTCTTAAACGTATATAAGATAGTTTTATGCATTCGGGTTTATAGAGCGTTTAGCAGTTAGCTGTAAAATGTTAGATGCATAAAAGTAAACGAAACGATCTTAATTATAATAGTTATCCATTTTATTAAGATGAGTATACTGTATAATATATATGTATATTAAATTATAAGCCCTTTATAATTATGTGTGTAAAACATAAAGTCGTAATAATTATTATCTAGACAGAATAAGCGTATAACATCTTGATGTCTTAAGTAAGGGGAAGACCAAGAAACTTAAAATATTTAAGATTCTTGGGGAAGACAGCTGCCAATTCGACATCTTTGTGCAGTTTTCTAGACGTATGTATTTCATTGATTGGCACAAAAAATATATGTGATTTTTTATTATATTTGGAAAATCTTGTCGAATTTAAATAATAAAATAATGTACTCCTACTGGATGAAAAAAAATTCCAAAGTCACATCTTTCAGGAACTTTAAATAGTTCTAACTAAAGTAATAATACAATCTATGCTTTAAAAATTTGTTTAATTTTCGGTTCTGACATCTAGATTTCCCATAATATTTATTTTTTCCTCTAACAACCGAAAAATGTATACACGCTACCGAGTGAACACTTCACATCTATGTCTCTCTGGCATGAAAATCGACACAGGTGCGAGAGTGATGCGAGATCAAGGTCATTGGCAGTTGTCAGCGTCTTAAGACAACTTTAGCATGGCCCTCGACCCTCGGGCTCGAGATCATATCAAAGGATTTTCGTGGTTGGATACCGCCGTCGATCCTGGCGACACAGGAGATACAGCGGTGTGAATGTGTGGTGGGCCAAACCCGTTTAAAAAATATGTAGTCTTAGGGCGAACCACACGTACCACAACCACACGACAACCACAACCACACGACAACCGCACCACGTGGTCGGGCGTATATTTCGTATTGTAAATGAACTGGACCATTCACACGTACCACATTTTGCAGTCGTTGTCGACCACTTGTCAGATAACTTGTCAGACGCAATCACGGCCGACCACATCGCAACCACGTCGCAACCACGTCGCAACCACATCGCAACCACATCGCATCCACAACGTTGCGTCGATGCAACGACAGTGCGCTCACACCGCCCGCGCTCTTCCCCTCCTCCGCTTCATTGACTTTCGTACGTAACCACATCGCAACCACATCGCAACCACTTGCGACAACGCAATCACGTCGGCATTTTGTCGGTACCATAACGCAACCACAAAATGCTGCAGCGACACCATTCACACGTAACCACTGCTCGACGACATTTTGTCGTTGCCATGTCGTGTGGTTGTGGTACGTGGGGGTTGGCCCTTATATTTTAAGTCAAACTTAACATTAATGCCAAGGGAATCGCCTAATTGACATTACTACGCATTTCGTTCAACTGGGTTAATATAATTAGATAAAGGGTTAGTGACCTCGCGACCTTAAAACAGTCAACACGAAATAACCATACCACGCCTTAACTGTCAGCCGTGTACACAGGTAAAAGGTTAAATTCAAGACGTCGGCAAAAACAAGGTAAGGTTGGAGCGACTAAAAACGGCCACGGGCCAATTATAGACTAGATGACGCCCGCAACTCCGTTGCGCCAAAATTCGTTTATCGTGCGGGAACCGTACATTTTTCCGGTATTACACTCCTTATCATTTTTGGGATTCGGAGTATCTCCATAGAATATTTCAGCAAAATCGGTTCAGTGGTTTGGGCGTGAAGAAGTAACAGACAGACAGTCACACTTTCGCATTTATAATGATCGATTCGAGCTAGTTAATACGAGTCAGACTGACCTACGGCTGCGTTGTATCGAGAGGCGAGAGGAGTGAAGAACTTAAGGGGAGGCCTTTACCCAGCAGCGAAACAGCATAGGCTCTTAAAAACAAAATAAGAGGAACATAATTTGAATGAAAATTATTTAACTCAACTCAGTAATCAAAAGATAAATCATTGGTACAAATCTTGCCTACAATTTTCTTCATCTCAAGTCAGTAAAGGAATATTTGTAGAATAATAAACAAAGGGTACTTTACTTCTAATTTGAATACAAGTTTATTCACCTGCCTGTTGCTTATAATTTCTCATGGGTAAAATAAAATACACTTACTACATAATAGTCCCTAGAAGTAAAAAATAATAATGTGTTATTTAGATTCTATTTAGTAAACTCCAAAACAATATCTCTTATTATTTTGCAAATTCCTAACTACGTGTGGGCTGTCAATTGTCATAGTCCTTTGAGTATAGTATACATGTATGATATAAGATTATTTTTTCTACCAGAATCTAAAACATAATAATTCAACTATAGATATTTATGACTATAAACCAAATTGTAGTCTTTTTATGACTATCAAATATGTGAACTGTTAAATTATTGCGACACTGTTTCCAAATAGTTTGTAGACCTTCATCGAGATACCGCGTCAAACACTTCAATGCGCTCAGCGAGTAGTGACTAGTGACTATTCGAGTCCGGGTAGGCCACGATGCGCTGGTGGGTTTTAGTGAGTAACCCCGGGTGCTTCTCCTTACCGCAGCACCTGGGGAGTCCCACATACCCCAGCGACCACTCCCCCGAGTCGCCGGGGATGCGTAACGCATTTCCCACCGATAAAAAAAAGGTGTTCCAGCGCATCGTCGCGGAGTGGTATGGAATGTGGTGTTTCCACGAGTGGAGCCCAAAGAGGCAGAGGTGGTGGGGCTGCGGTCGTGTATCACGCGTTTCCCGTAGTCCCACCTTCAGGTTAAATGTAATGTACGTATCCAAAACTATGCATACACGTAGGGGTGCCAGACGTTTGAATAAAGCCGGACACTAACGAACTTTTGATTGCTATGAAAAGTTCGTAAATGCAAATCCAGTTTAAAAAAGGTTGTCCGACTTGTTTATAGATGCATCTCTTGTAATTGATTATACAAATTATATTTATGTTTGATAATTTTACGTCTTAACGTAAATATAGAAAGTTCGTGTGCACAGAAATAAGATCTAGATAGAAGCGCTATGTCGCTCCATTTGTATGAACACGAGCGTGTCACTTTTTTCATACCTACTGTGACGTCACAAGGGCGCTTTAGTGATGGGAATACCCGTACGCGCGGAATCGATTCAAAGGAATCGCCGCGCCCCGCCTCTTTTGCCATTTTAATAGGTATATCGATTTTTTAATCGATTATTATTTGAGTTCATAGACAGAGGAATGATAAATCTTAAGATACGTGCTTGCCAGGACAGCTAGTAATATATTATATTATTCTAAATTAAATCACTAAGCAGGAACATAAATACATAATTATTACATAACTAGCTGTCCCGGCAAACGTTGTTTTGCCATTTAAAGTATTTGTACTTCATTAGTTGATACAAAATCTTACCCCCTCTTTGGTCCCCTTAGTGGGGTGGGGGGAATTTTTTTATACACCAGATGTTAAGTTGGAAGAAGACAAATATATCTACGAAAACCGCATTCAAATCGGATCAGTAATTTTCGTGTGATAGTGGAACAAACATACAGACAGACAGACAGACAGACAAACAGTAGACAAAAAACTAACTACAGTTTTGGCTTCTATAGCGATGTAGTGACACCCCCCGCTTATTATTTTTTTTATACCTTTAATGTACAGAATTTTTATTTCTACAGTTTTATTATATGTATAGAAAATGTATAGAAATATAATTACCGAGTCACAAAATATCCCAAAGCGAACATTATCATTCCTCTGTTTCATGTCTGTTTCGAAAATCGATTAATTAGAATCGAGAATATGTACAACACTATTTGCTTCATTTGACAGAAAAATGAGAATATTGACTGTACCTCAAAACTAAGCGATGAGTGAAAGTATCGATTGTTTTATTTCCATTGCGCGGAGCGGACAAATAGAACGGGCTCTATAATTTTCTAACTAAAGCGGCAATGTATTATGAATCATGCGGTACACACGCAGTTACGTAGATTTCATGGTAAAAACTACAGCCACACACGATTTACATTCAATACTTGATTTTAAAATAAAGGACACATGATTAAATAATAAAATTACCTACTTACCGATGATCCACTATTTATACCAACGTTTCTATTCGAATTTCCACAGCTCAATACGGCACAATTAGGCATTTTTAGAATTCCGATTGACGTCCGATTCCGATAACGGTGGAGCGCAGACTAAAGAACAGACTTTCGAAAGAATAAAGTTTGTGATCGTTTGGGAACGCGATGGCACGCGAAGTACATACACATGCGGGATCTAATTAGATAGAGATCTGTGTTCGTGTGCGAATACCTATGAATATATCTACTAAGAGGTTAGATGCAAGGTCCGCAATATTAGGGTGTCCAATTTTTTCAAAACATGTCCGGCTAAGCTGGGTTTATATGCGTCCGCGCGAACGCACGGTTTTAAAATCGACTATCGAGCCTTAGCCAGATGGTTTGTCCGTCTATTAATTTTGGTGACCCTACAATATAGATGCATGGGCCATGGCGGTTACGTCGTGACTCTATTGTCAAGAATGCCCGCGCTCATCACAATCGCAGAACAGTGGGCATTTACATTGGTACAGATAGCTTTCATATCCCCTTTCAAGTCCATTCAATGCAAGGTAATAATACGAGCTGTTCAATCGAATCGGGACACCTGCTGAAGTATACTTTGGTTTTTGTTTTGTTTTATGAATTTAATTTTAGTTGTATTGTAGTTAAAATAGATTTATTAAGTTTATTATTGTCAATTGTGAACAATAAATGTCAGTTTTAAAGGCTGACTCTTCTTGAGAGGGAAGCCCCTAGACTCTATGAAAAGGTCAGGGATTCGGATGACGATCTTTGTCTCCCTCTTAGGTCTTAAGAAAGTCTTAAGAAGAAATGGAGTTATAGAAAACCAGATCCCTTTTTAAGCTGATTTATATTTATATAGTTAAAAGGCTTTAACAATTTTCTCTACGATCCGCATATTATTGGCGAAAAAAGATTAATAAAAGATAAGCCTCCTCATATTATGTTTACCTCCACAACGTACGATACGTGTTCGAGCATAGCTTTAGAATATAGCCATTTGTCAAACGTTTATTATTAAAACAAGAAATAAAAACAAGCTGTTAAAATATATAAAGCATAAAAAAGTGACAAGTGTTTGAATATTGCAGGTTGCATTTGTCATCATTGATGACAAATACAACGTGCAATAAAATTAATTAGGTGTAAACAAACAAACACACGGTTTCAGGGTAAGTCCGGGCAATTTAATTTAAGGCTAAATATGATCCTTCACGTAGTCTACTTCTAATATCTGTGCCAAATAACATAAAAATTGCTCCAGTAGTTTGCGAGATAAGCCCATTCAAATAATTTACCCCGTTTTTTCCACATTCTCCTATTAGTCTTAGGGCCTGTTTCACCGCTTCCTGATAAGGTGCCCGATAGGCTTATTTGACAGATTCTCCATACTCTATGTGTCAAGTTAAGTGGTGGATAGCCTTATCAGGAAGCGGTGAAACAGGCCCTTAGTGTGATAAAATATAGCCTATAGCCTTCCTCAACAAATGGGCTATCTAACACTGAAATAATTTTTCAAATCGGACCAGTAGTTCCGGGAAACAAAAAGTTTTGTTCGACGTTTGACAACGTTTCATTCAATATTCTGATAAAACGTGTGCAACATTTCGGGTTTTTGGTCGGATTATTTACTGTATGTGCTAGTAGCGCCCTCTGCGTAATATTACGTCATAGTCATAATTCCAATGACTGAACTTAGTACCGACTATAACATCGACCTTTAACGAGAAGTAGTTAATATGATGGAACATTTATAACTTATAACAGTTTTACGAACCTATAACCACAAATGGGTAAGCTGGATTTCCCAACAGACCCCATGGGGTCATGAACTCATTACCCATTTATGATTAACTTGAAAATGGTTTAGTTGTAAATTGTAATATAAGGGCGAGGCCGCCAATTTTTGCTGATTTTGCAATTATTTTTCTCCGCCCTTTGTATTTTATAAAATATTGTGTTTATCTTATGCTCAAAAACTGATTCTAACGAAGAAAACAAAGCACTCAAGCATGCATTAGAATTATTTGAGTTCCAATAATAGTCTAAAAATATATTTACAATTAAACATAAAAAAGGGTAAGAAAATAGCTTAAAATATAAAATCCGCCGTGGAAGAGGTGACTTTAACTGTCGCTGTAGCAGTTAGTATGACAGATTTGAAGATAAATCGGATATGTTATAAACACTTATATAAATGGCTATTACCTCATCTAATTCTTATAGTATTTTAAGATACCTTTCTTTCTAAATTTTTTAAAATCAAATGAATCGTTAGAAACATCAATTCTACCCCACATTTTAAACGTCATCAATAATACCGATTTATTATTATCGTTGGGTGTTAGGGAAGTTAAAATCAGGAGGTGGCAACGCTGAGTTTTTACGTATTCTATGGAAAATCTCGTAATATCCGCCATTTCTCGACAGTTCACATTTGAACCTCAGTCAGGCTGTGTACACAGTTTTTTCAAAGGAAGTTTTTTTGTGACACAAATGTAAGTACATATTACTGTTTCACATAAAACTATCAATGCATCATGTGAGTAGTCAAAAGGGCCATGTTTGGGGCTATACTATAAACCACATTGTGTATTATTTACAGAGATAAGTTTGATTTTCTCAACGCTATGATAGCGTAGACCAGGGGTCACCAAATGGCGGACCGCGGTCCGCATCCGGACCGCCGACCCATTGTGTGCGCCTTAAGCATGTTCGAAGATGAACTTCGTTAAAAATTAATTTCGGTCTCGACATACTGATGAACATGTAGCAACAAAAATTGACACTGTTCTCATCGATACAAACAAAATATATCTTTGTAATTTTCGTAATTCCATTTGTTTTTTTTTTAATGTGTGGACCGCGAAGGTAATTTTATTTCTTAAAACGGACCCCGAGCGAAACTAATTGGTGAGCCCCGGCGTAGACTGTAGAGAAATAAATTCGCTACAATTTTGGTGCTCCAACGTCACAAGCAGCGTAGATATATATATATATATATATATATACTCGCCAATATTCTTTCTCTCGCAAAATTTACATATCAGCAAAAATTGGCGGCCTCACCCATAACGTATTCTTGGGATGCTCGTATCGTAGGTTCTATCGACTAAGGCTTCTTTTTTTTTATTAAATAAGGGGTCAAACGAGCAAACGGGTCACCTGATGGTAAGCAACTACCGTCGCCCATGGACACTCGCAAGATCAGAAGAGCTGCAGGTGCGTTGCCGGCCTTTTAAGAGGGAATACGCCCTTTTCTTGCAGACTAACGTCACGTGTCGTTGACAGTTTATGACGCTTTTTTTTAATAATTTATTCAGAGTAAATTAACATAAATATTATTACATTAAACATTAAAATTTGCCCAACTGCGCAGCAGTTTGTTGGCTTGCAGGGGGCCTACCACGACCTTTCCTAAAACTATCATGTTTCCAGAACACTTTGTTGTAAGATTACAATAACATTACCATACTCACTTTTTAAATATAATTTTACTAAAAAACAGTAAAAAATGCAAAACATTGTCAAATACGTTGTGAAATATTGTTACGTGCTAGGGTTCGAGGATTCGGAAAGAAAGACCTGGTGACTCTCTTGAAGACTTTATTCACAAACACTAGCTCACACAAATCACTAAGTCCAAACACTAAGCACTAAGTCCAAACACTAAGCACTAGATCCAAATCACTGAGCACTATCACTGTCCTAGGTCGTAGCCGAGTTGTCGGTTCACTATCACAATCACTCACTATTGACACCTGTTTTCACTTTGAAGTCGCCTCGAAGATCGCTTCGATTAAACTGCGTTGACTGCCGGCTTGTTTTGTTGCTGCCGCCGACACGTGCCGTCGTCTGCCTTCGACTGCCACCGACACGTGCCGTCGACAGCCTTCGACTGCCGCCGACACGTGCCGTCGTCTGCCTTCGACTGCCGCCGACACATGCCGTCGACTGCCTTCGACTGCCGCCGACACGTGCCGTTCGTCTGTAAGCGCTCTAAGCATGACACACAAACTGAGCAATGAGCATGCACCATGCAATAAAAAAATCTAATTACCTATCAATCCTCAAGCGGCAGCCGGCTGCCGCATAACAATTGAAAATCTATTGTGTCTGCGATACCCACGATGGAGGTGTCATTACTGTCAAGTGTCAAGCAATAAAGTGTCGCCAGTTTTGTTATTAACTATTACTTTAACACCAGGACTGCCTAGTTACTAAAGCCCAAACAGTGAATCGATTATAATTAATAATAATGCTCACTTTATTTACTAATTAATACTAACACTAAAATAATTTTTCAAATCGGACCAGTAGTTCCTGAGATTAGCGCGTTCAAACATACAAACAAATTCTTCCGCTTTATAATATTAGTATCTATAGATACGTAATCAATAACCAATAAGGAATTAATAAAATCTATAAGAAATTCTTATTTAAAGTTGGTATCGTAATTCGTAAACTCTTTTGAACGTAGAACCTTAAATTTAAATAATTCGATTCTGTCCAAAATTGCAATGCAGTTCGTGATTCCGTTATCTTAAAAAGTTTGGGAACCCGTGCTCTACATTATACACGGACTAAAGAGTAAACACAAAAACAGTAGTCTACTAAAGATTGAAGTATAGGTACAAATAGGGTAGTAATTAACTCTGATGTTTGGTTTACGCCTGTACCATGTAGAATGTAGAATAATTGTAGATAGAGTAATGCCCGAGACACACGAGGCTAGTTTTTCAAGCTAGGATAGCAAGCTAGTGTTTGTAAGCTAGCAAGCTAGTACTTCTGGCTTCGTGTAGACAAAACTATCTTCATTTGTAAGCTAGTTTACAAGCCAGGACAGTTTTTAATAGGATAGAGTTCTATTTTCAGGCCAGTAGCATCCTCCCACCACTGATTTTACTATCCTGGCTTGTATACTAGCTTCATGTGTCCGGCGAAGCTAGTTTTCAGTTGACTCGTAAGCAGTAACCACGCGTTTTGGCGTCACAAGACTCAACAGAATATCAAACAAATCAGGCGTCATTCGCAAAATAATCTTATATATGTATTTGCTATTTGCCTACGCCCTAAAGCGAAATTCTTCCAAAGTAAAGCAGATGGTCCACGTTCATCTCTTCTTAAAATTCACGGTCGTGTCCACACCCGTTCTTTTAATTCATTTTCTACTTCGTCTAGTGCGAATTGGCACAGTTTTTGAAGTAACCGTTTTTCAGTCGAATAGTGTTTTTTTCGCGTGCAGATCATTTTGGACGTGTGGTCACCCCGGTCACAGCAATAATACTAGCTTAAAATAATATAGCCTCGTGTAAACAGAACTAGCATGCTCTAAGCTATTATCCGGGCGTTATGCCCGGGATACATTAGGCTAGTTTTTCAAGCTAGGATAGCAAGCTAGTTTTGTACCAAACTGTCCTGGCTTGCTGACCTAGCTTGGAGCATGCTAGTTCTGTTTTACAAATGAAGATAGTTTTGTCTACACGAAGCCAGAAGTACTAGCTTACTAGTCTACAAACACTAGCTTGCTATCCTAGCTTGAAAAACTAGCCTCGTGTGTCCCGGGCATAACAGACAACAATGTAGATACATTGTATAGCCATGTCACAGAACACGGTAGTCGTGTTTGATGTAAAACATCATAAGCTAAGTCAAGGTACTATTAAGCAATATGATATAAAGTTAATCGTGAATTTATTGTTTTTTATATTTATGTGAAGCCATTATGTTTTGACAATGATTAGCAATACTCCAGACTGACACAAGTTGGACTATTAACACATTACTCCACCTTCTTCTTATTTTGTAATGGGCACCTAAGTTGCTAAAGCCAAAAAAGTTCAAAAAGACTTTCCTATATCTAAAGCCTAAACGTTTGAACTCCCAAGCGGCTCAGGTGGGTCGCGATAACAATAGATAAGCTATTGTGTCTGGTTTTTCCACGATCGAAAGGTTGAGAACTCTACCTACTTTTAAGAGTCCGTATACGAAATTTGCCGATTTCGCTGATTTTACAGACGTGATTTAACAGTTAAAATACAGTATTTCTATAAGTTTTAATGCACAACATGTAAGATCATTTCAATTAGAATCAAATGTTGGAGCTAGATTTTTTATTTTTTTAAGTGTTTTTAAATAATCCAACTCAAACCCGCGACAGTTTTGTGATTTTTGCTGTAATTGCTGTTAATTTCGGCAACTTGGAGCTGTAGTTCATAAAAAGAAAACGACAGAAATAATCTATAGATAAAATTCTATCCAATTCGAGAAAAAAGAAAAAAAAAAACAAATTGTGCCAAAAAAAACACGATTCAAAACTCAATGATTCAAAACAACCTAAATCTCACATTATATTACTCACCGCAAGTTCGAGTCTGCTTTCCGCGCTTAAATATATTTTAAATCTAATAATTAATATATATTTTTTAAGACTAATAAGGGGAAAAAACCTAATAATATATTTCTGTAGCGAACCGTTGCAATTTCGGCAAAATCGGTAAAATTTCGTATACGGGCTCTTAACTCTACTTACAAAAAAATCCTACTTGCATTTGGCCTTATGCTGCACCGAAAGAAAAATAATCGTTACCAACAATAATTATATCTAGACGGCCTCTACATTCACAATATAGCTTGTTTATTTCTCACGCGTCCCACGGACTCAGATCTATCAAATATGTAATGACTGTGGCGGACCAATTAGCGCCACAACTACATACATCCTTCCTAAACATTTTAACATGCTTGAGAAAAAGAAACTAGCTTAGTATCATCATTTTAATATACATAATTTAAGTTTTTAATGCGTGTAGCAAAACATTTTTGTGGGTACAGATTTCTAAGAATTGTGTACACAGAGACACAAAATTAATAAGCCATTCTACACGACCAATTACCAATATGAACCAACGTAAAAATTTGCCTAAATACTTTTCCTCTCATGTCGCCACATGAGAGGAAAAGTATTTAGGCAAATTTCGACCACGGGATACTTTAAACAAACGTAGGTTAATTCGTTTTGGCCAGGTATGTCTTAGGACAAATTATGTAGACATTGTTTAAGGATAATCGTAAAGCGACGCAGATTGCCAAGGTATGCATACATAAGCAATGCGACTTCGTATATTCATCCGTACACTACGTGACTGGTATCTCAAATTATATTTGACGTGAATTGTTGTTGGAACTACAGAACACATAGAGCGATACTAGACAGTGTACGAGAATATTAAAACGACGCAAGAACTCTAACAATTGTATATTATGCACATTTATTAAAGGTCAATTGGATCCTGAATCCAGAAAGCTTTTAGATACATTTTCAAAACGTTTGCAAGATAAGTCTAATTTAAAAACAAGACGCACACTTGATGACTACAATAGAATAATATTTTACTGTAATGTTTTCTGTTTTCATGCTGGAGGCAGCACCAGCATAAATTATTATACAGTATACAAAAAGTTTTGTTCGACGATTGACAACGTTTCTGTCAATATACTAGATGGGTGCAAAATATCGGATTTTGGTCGGAATAATTACTGTATGTGCTAGTAACGCCCTCTGCTCCCTATTATACTCCCTATTGCGAAGAAAAAAAAAATAAAAGAAACTTAAATAACGATAAATACCGTCAAAAACAACTATTTAAAAGAATTACTTGAATGCAATGTTTGCCTTAATTATCAAAATGGGTTATATCTTTGTTGATGCGGGATGCCACATCTGACGTGATAACAGTTAAACAGTTCAGCAAATAAATTAACAATTTATCTGCGGAGCGTCTCGTCATGTTGCTTGTTTAGTGTGAAGGACGTTCATACATTTAGTTGAAATGAAACATGTTTTTTTTTAAGGAATTGGTTAATCTTTTCAGGAAATTCTACGATGCCTACCATCTTTTATCGTTTGTTTTATTTTGATCTCCTAATTCACAAATCTTGCTACTGTATAGTTCATTATTAAGTTTTAACAACAGCATTTGTCGTACCATAGACCAAGGAAAATATATGTCTAGTCTCTGGTCGTACTAACAGAAAGGTAAGGCGTCATTGAAATACATACCACAAACTATGTATTTCTAGCTTCATGGCTTCTATTCATATTATATTTACGAATGAAACCTTATGTCAGATAATTCTACTTGAAGAACCTTTGTCATTGTACCTACAATACCAGTCACCAGTATCTTAATATTGATTTTAGAGGAAACTTTTGGCTGGTCGAATAAAACTTCCTAGAATTACGGCGAAGTCAATTGATCATGTCAGGGATTTGGGCACCCCTGTCGCGATTAATCAGTGTCTTCGGGTACAGTTAAGATGAAGCCATGAGTCAGGCCAAAACAATACTGGTCAATGGCCCAAGTTCTGAGGCCGATGAGATCAACAATATGCCTGCCAGTGGTGGGCGGGGACGGTACAAAAACTAATCCATTGTGTTCTTGTAAGTTTTAGTTTTGATATAACATATAAGCTGGCCTACCTGACACCAATAATATGGACTAGTTTATAGAGCTTAAAGATACGTATTGAAATATTTTTAAGGGTCTACACAGACGGACTGCATTTCAACTGCAATCCAACTGCAAATTGCAGTTCAAGTGCAGTTTGAATGCAGTTGACACGACTGCAATACGACTGCAATAGAACTGCAAACCAAACAGTTCACACGACTGCACGCCGACTGCAACTGAACTGCAATCCGACTGCGCGTTTGGTTTGCAGTTCTACTGCAGTCGTATTGCAGTCGTGTCAACTGCATTCAAACTGCACTTGAACTGCAATTTGCAGTTGAATTGCAGTTGAAATGCAGTCCGTCTGTCTAGACCCTAAAGCTGCTCATTGTGCCAGAGTAGATTAGATGATAATTAAGGTTGTGTGTTATGTTGGTCCCAAATTCCCAATGTAAAACTTATAAGTAGCAAATGCAACAGATATAAAGATATTGTCATTGGAATGAAATATTACTAGGCACTGTGCGCTTAGGATGCGCCAACGAGATATTTCACTCTCGTGATAATTAAAAACTACTTGATTCATAATGTCAAAATCTCAACATTATCTTGACAAAACTCGATAAAAATGTGTTATTTCGATGACAGATCTAAACGAGATAAAATGTTTGTCATGCTAGGGTCAATATAGATGAAGAGACAAACCATCAAATATCGAGAAAACATGTAGACAAAATTTTCTCGTTTGCGCATGAACTATGAGATCTTTATGAGTCTTCTAATATTTTATTAACCGTTACTCAAAGCCCAAAGGCCAGGCCTTGATTTCTCAAAGTCTTAAAAAACTTTAAGAAAAAGCAAAGTACGAGCTCGAGGGCGTCATACAAACGAGACCGTTTTTATTTCGGGAATAAAAGAGAAATTGTAGAGCAAACTTTGACACTAAGGGACACGAGATCCATCTTGAACTAGTCACCGAATTTATATTCGTAACTAGTAAGAAATATATTAACATGTGGACAAAAACACGGAGAGATTTATATAACTTTTATTTAGTATGCTTTAGCGTCTAGCGATCCTGACAGAAAGTATGGCGGACACAGAGAGACAATTTTTGGTGGGAACACACAGGAAAATGATCATAGAGTAAAGTCATAGATTCATAGATAAGTTACAAGTTATGATCATAGATTAATAATTACCATGAACAATATAAAGAAGGCGCGGGATTTCAAAAATTTAATTGACATTTTATTTTAACAAAATATTATTCACAAGGGAACATAAATTTTGATTTATTTTACGTCTCTGGCACTTAAATATTTGTATGTCTGGGTGGCTTTTTACTTGCTATATTTATAGCCTGAATTTAAAAAATAGTAGCGTCTACTTAGCAAAAAGAAAAAATATTCAAGTCTGCGTCTGAGTACGTTCGTTTGCGGCAATAATTGACAGACAAGGTTATTGTTCACAGTTTTTGTATGTATTTTTGAATACGGAACGAAGATTATCTTTTAGTTTTTTTTTTTGTAATGATGAAAACTGATTGCATGGTCGGTGTCTCTTGTAACATCGCGTGACAACCTGAAATCTCCGAGTGCTGAGACCTTGTGTCCGACGATCAAACCGAAATAACATTGTTATTATCCATTGTATTACATTTTAACTAGTTTCGTACCTATTGTGTCTATACCAGGGGTTCCCAAACTTTTTCAGGCTGCGGTGCACTTACAAGTCAATATTTTGTCATGGCGCGTGGCGCCCTACTCTACCTAGCTATTACAAAAAGATACATAAATAAACACCTTTAATGATTATAGTTAGGTTAAGCAAGTAAATAATAATTATTTAATCATCTGCCTGCTTTATATAATTCATATTATAATTTTATTTTATAATATTATATTTTGTGGTTAATGATGGAGGATCGACTCACGACGACCCTCTTGTCTTTCCGCGGCGCACAGTTTGGGAACCCCTGGTCTATACTATATGAAGTATATTAATACAATAACAGAGCAGAAAATATATGAAACTATTTTAGTGCACAATGCACATACACTTATTATAATATAAATTGTATTCTGCACAGTACTCTACCATACTCTACCATGCGTAACAGTAAATTCAGCATTATTTAAAAAATAAAAATAAGTGTATAGGTAGGTACTGTATTAAAAAATATAATAAATTAAAAAATAAAACAAAATTAATTTATTATCTTGCCAAGGCTTTGGGGTAAACGACCTTTTGACAGTGACGTTTCTTTATTCTTATCGAATACCGCCAATGCAGAAAAATGTTATTATATATTTTTTCAATTTTGATCATAAGATGGTTATTTTACATGGAAAAGGTATAGATACTAACATATTAAAAGCAAATGCAGCTACTATTCCCTAATACAAGAAAATTATTCAGAGAGAGAGAGAGAGCTAGAGACTATACAGGTTTGAGGTTATATTATATGGATAGTTCAAATAACGTATGTTTATGGCGTACCTACTCTACTCGATCAGGAAGCAATCCTTTTAGATAGGTATTCCGATACATAATCTAGTCGTATCAGGCATCCAGGCCATAAAATCGGCTCTAACCACGCGAGCTTCCTACAATATTGAATAGAACACTGGAAAGGTAAGTAATTAAATTAGCTAGCCGGAGCCACAATATCAGTTTAGTCGGGCCGCTGGGTATTCAGAATGTTATTAATTTCTGATAGTAGCAGTTCCTGATAGATAATAAACGTTATCATGTTAAACTGTAAACGCCGAAAACCGCATTTTTACGCTACAAAATGATTACCTACTTATTACGCAGCAGCGAGTAGGTAATTAGTACCAAAACGAAGCGTATAATAGTGCATTGTTTACAACGAGAATTGAATAACAACAAAAACAACAAACCGGCAACGGCGGCCACTTCTTTAGCGCCAACATGAAGAAAGTCGGTAAGAGACAGCGAGCTCGCAATGAGCTGCCGGCGCTCTTGGAAATCCAGTTGGTCGAGACTGTTTGTCCTGGCACCGCGCACCGCCTGGATGGGCGCGCCTAGAGACATGTCAACTACACATAGCCATGTTGCACGCACATTTCCATAAAATAACACTAAGACAGGGGCACTACACTGGTTCGATCACATAAACAAAGACACGCGCGACGGCACAACGAAACCTACTATACGTACATAGTACCTGTGCCGCGGGGGACGCGCAGCGGCGGACTGGCGCGCGGGCCGCGGGCCGAGACGCGCCGCCCGCGAGGTGGGGGCTCGTCTGTCGCCCCTGCACGTTGCACTCCACTCGTCTTGCTCCTCGGCCCGTAACAACCGCTACACTGCGGAGCGCTTCATGAGACCCGCGGTGACGTCACACTATTACCTCGCTGGATTATGTACCGACAGCCGACGAACCGACCGTGAAAATCGTTCAACTTTTGCTTTTAAGCTATTAACAGGCGATTCGTGGTATTGAAGCTCCGGATCTCCGACGATTCCATAACCTAACCCAACAGTCCTACGTACGAAATGCGATACCGAAACCATAGTAGAGCAGGGTTAAATCGTCGAGGCAAATGGGAGCGAACACAAGAAGCACTCCAATCGAAACCACAGCTCGGGTAGAGTCATTGATATTCGTTGCACATCATTTAACCTGCAGGCGGTCGGCGCTCGCAATCGACGCACACAACAATAACGTATAGCGAGTAATTATTCCCGGTGCAGCGACCTCTCGGCATCGGCTTACCTCACGTCGAACCCCAACCACCCCACATGCACCCTCATTCGTCACCGCTCCTGTCTACTTCAGAATAAATCGCTACGTATCTACTACACTACACCAACTACACCTAAATCTTTGCGATAGTATTGAAGCCCCTAATTTTCATTTATTAAGTTAATGGGCATGTCCAATTAGGCACAATCTAAATATAATTATCAAAACTACACAAATCCGGTGTACAATTAATAACTTATAATTATTTACATGACACGCAATATCCTCGAATGATATCGCCTCAGTATCCGAGTGCAAGAAACTGCATTTGGCACAGTCTTGAATTAGTAACACAAAAATCCGTCCCAAAACTCTCTATGTTAGAGTCTGCTCTACATTCTACGTTTTAGATATGGTTGTTTTACGAAAAAAATTCATTAGTACATGACGACTTAAAGAATCTGCCAAATCTTTATATAACAATAGCTACGGTTATGTAAAAGATTTAGGAGAGCCTGCGGCTTGTACTTGGAGTTACGAGTTATTACTATTCCGGCCGCGTCGAAGTCGCTGAAGAAATGCAATCTTGAATTTATTCTTTCCTTAAACAGTCTTACTTTTGAGGATAATACGACTTACGAGGCTTAAGTGAAATCTTAGAATAACACCCCATGTAAATTTTTTTATTCACAGAAATATTATACACAGAGACATTCTCTATTAAGCATACAAACTCTCAAAGTTTACTTGTGTAACAATATGTGAGAATTGAAAAGAATTGTCTTAATATGATTTTTTTTAAGCTGTGAAAGCAACGCAGCAAAGTTAGAACAACTTGCTGGTTAGGTTTTTCCGTATAACATTTCACAGCAAAAAATGACAAAAGTCATGGTCTTTTTAGTGGCCTTTCACGGTCTGATAGTGGTGACGGACAAGTTTTTCAGCAGCTAGAGAGAACAGAATAATTATTGTTGAAAGAGAAATCAAGTCCTAACGTCAAAGATTCAAAAGAAGCATATTGAGACCTTTTAATGAGCCAATATTCAACTCAAATAACAAATGAAACAGACAAAACATGTGACGAAATCGTGAAGACAATCATGAATTAGTCCTTATTTACAATTTTCATGTAATATAACTTTAGGAGTTATAAAAAGTAGGTTGCTTGTATTGTAAAAAATATTCTCCTTATCCGGAATTTGCTCTACAGGCCCGCATCTCTCTGTACTAAATCACATTAAATTATTTATTTATAATATGTACGCTAGCATATAATGCATCAAATAAGAACCATTTATCGATCAGTAGAATCGAAAGGTGGTGCTTGGGAGTTGGGTATCATGTGCCTAATAATTGTTGTAAAAACCTTTTAAGATAAGTACTTATTATATTTATTTTTAAAATAATAAAGCTAATGTATGTTGCCTTGTCCTTGCAACTTCTTTTTAGGGTTCCGTGTCTGTCCGTCTGTCTGTCTCCAGGCTGTATCTCAAGCTAATAGCTAGAGGTCTGAAATTTTCACAGATTGTGTATTTCCGATGCCGCCATAACAACAAATACTAAAATAAAAATAAAATTAATATTTAAGGGGGGCTCCCATACAACAAACGTGATTTTTTTGGCCTTTTTTGGTTGTAATCAATAATGATAAGAGGTAGGCACTTGAAACTTTCACGAAGCCCTTAAATATAATTGTACTTTAATAATTAATAATAATATTAAAATAAAATAAAAAATTAAGGGGGGCTCCCATACAAAAAACACAATTTTGGCCTGTTTTTGCTTTATAACGGTACGGAACCCTTCGTGCGCGAGTCCGACTCGCACTTGGCCGATTATTTACTTTTCCGATTGTAAAGAAATGCTTTATGTGCCAAGTTTCATAATGGCAGTGTTTGCGATACCACTAAAATATCTAAACTTCCCCCTTTACTACATGTGTCTGATTTCAATTATAATATTGTATTGGGCATCTTATCTTTTATCAATATGTTAATCGATAATATTAAACATCATTGATCAATCATATTTTATCGACTCCTAATTACACAATTGTATTAGAACATTCTTCGTTTGTCCAGTTCAATGGTAAAACATTTGCCCCTAATGGCATGCATTTGATTGGTCGTGGCATGCATTTAGAAATCTCCCGCACCCCGCATGCGGGCCCTATCGACCAGTGAAAATGCGCCATTAGGGGAGTCTATGACAACTAATGGCGCATTTTGATTGGTCGTGGCATGCGTTTCAGAAATCTCCTGCACCCCGCATGCGGGCCCTGTCGACCAGTGAAAATGCGCCATAATGAAAATGCGCCCTGTATTGAAAAAAGTTGAATATATATTATATGGTTTTGTACTTTAGCGCAAAACAGTCGTTCACGTTTTTAGAGTTCCGTACTCAACAAGGAAACCTTATAGTTTCGGTCTGTCCGTCCGTCTGTGCGTTTGTCTGTCTGTCTGTCCGCGGTTTTGCTCAGAGACTATAGGACCTACAAAGCTGTTATTCGGCATGAATGCAGAATGCAGATATTAATGATGCCGACAAAATGGAGTATAAAAAAAATTATGGTACCTCCCCTACACATCAAGCGGGGATGATTTTTTTTCGCGTCCACCCGACCGTGTGGGGTGTCGTTGGATAGGTTTTTAAAAAATATTACGAGTATTCATAGATCATTTTCCAATTTAGAGTCCAGTGTCGTCGTGCCCCTTCTACCAGCTAAACGGTTGCTTCTGGAAAAATTCGGCCCGACACGCACTTGGCTGGTTTTTTTAATGTAACTAGATATTAATCCATCCATCGTGGGTATCGCAGACACAATATAGATTTTCAAAAAATATTGGTATGTTGGCGGCCGGCTGCCGCTTGGGGCTTGATAGATTAACATCAATTTGAACATAATATTGTGAACTAACTATTGTTACTCTTGATTTAGGACAAACAAAACACTTACAGCTATTTTTGTCACGTTTCGCATCATCCACAACCCCACTTTCACTGCGAGTGTCATCGTCAATCGGCCTATGTCTAAGAGTCTGTTTTCTCACGGACAAGTCGTCCATTTCGGCGGACCAAACTATACACCGACTACAATAAACATATTCTGAACTTCAGAGATGACTGTGTATAGCAAAATATTGGTAACAACTAAGACAACACGCATTCTATAGATTAGATAAGAGCTGATAGCGTTACTTATCGCGGGGTTCTTAGCGAGAAACATTGATATGTGCCCACCTATTAAAATACAAGTGAAACACATAAATATGAAAATTACCATTAAATCATGTTGCGATAAAACCTATTATTTTAATGATTAGAGTTTTCCGGTTTGTGTCGTCATGAGCGCGATTACTTTTACGATAACTGAGTTCTTTCAACGATCAAAGGAATTCCCGAACTCGGGTAAGAATTTATTTTTTTGTAAATATTATCTTATCTTGGTTAGAGACAGTTTACAGTTATTCCCTATTTATTATTATTATTAAAATCTCCCAAATGACAACTCATCAGAGAGAATTATTTTCCAATTATTTAGAAACCAGCTAAACTTAGCGTTTCGAGAATACTCCTTGGGAATTACAGACGTCCTAGATACATACGACTCTACGACTCAAAAACTACTTAAGCCGTGACTGAAATCTTATACGATGATGCTCCCAAACATGCTATTACTAAAGTAGCTTTTAAGAAATCCAACAATATTTTGGTACACCATCATCACTTATCTTATTAGTTATTACCAATAACTTGATTCGTACAATTTCTGAACCAACAAGGGTCCTTCGAGTAAACCGCAAAGATTTGCATCAGTTTATGTTAAAAGCATCACTTCTAGTAAAGAAATCATTGACCATGTCATGTAACTTGTAAATTGTAAGTATACGAAAGACTGATCACGGCATAGGGTGGCGTTTGATAAACCGTGCCGTCTATATTTAATAATAGACGTACCCTTCTGCCCCAGAAGCTTAACCGAGCTTGTTCGAAGCTCAAACCTATTTAACCGTGCACTGGGCGCAGCGAAGCCTGAACTTTATATTTTAAAACGCGTACAAAAGCTAATAGAACGTAAAACGAGGAAAAAAATGTCTTTCGTGTACCAAAAAATAGCCTCCCTTTGTAGTCCTTAAATAAAACCGAGCTCCGAGTGTGTTATCACATCGGAAAACATTCAATCACATGGAATATTGTGCTAAATTAATATCAACAGCAGACGCTCGATCATGTGAGGAAGCAATAAATTAACAAGTCGGTGCAATCGCAATGTAGGTTTGTTGTTCGTCTGTGTCACGACTCACGAGATAGCGGCTAAAATGTGCTCACCTCGGGTGTATATCGGGAAATCGCCGTCGGAGCGGCTGTGGGTTAGCATCGGGCCGTAGCACCGCCAGGGCGGCTTCTGCGTCGCCCGGGAGCCCTCCACGGCTGAGCTCACCTCGGGCCCATCAGGACATAATCACGACGATCGTCGACGAACCACTACAACCGGATTATCGTTGCCCGAAACGCGTAACGTCCCTTAGATGGTAGCGCCACAGACGCGAGGACACGAATGGAGGCTGCGCGGCGCATGACAGGCGCGCATCTCCCCAGCCGTCTGAGCTGACCCCCGCGCCTCTCATATTTTCACATAGGCACGTGCATGAGTGCCTACACTCGCATGCTTCATTTCAAAATATTCATTGGGGCATTTTTATTTAAAGCAAAAAATATACGCGTAAGCTGCCTACGATAACATAAATTGTATACTTGAGTTTTTAAAGGATAACATAAAGCCTACATTTTAGTTTTGATTAATTCCGTTTTACGTTAATTAAATATGTGTGTAAATAGGGTGTATTCCTTTTATGAAAGAAATGTTGAAGACAACATCATCTTAGTTTAATTTCAAGAAGTTCCACATAGAAATCGCATTGCCATAAAAACTAAAAATTATGAACAGTTAGACATGTAAAAAGTATTATCATAGCTAGAATCTTTGATAGAAATACATTTGTATATCAATGTAGAAATAATATTAATATACTTACATAAATCACTATCAGCAGATGATTCAAATGGAATGGAGAAGTGCCTCCCGCCTTTACTGTGTGTGACTGATTCTTGTACACCCAAATTTAATTTCTCTGAACTGTCACCTTTAAATAAATTTGATATTATTCAGTAAAATGTACATTAACCACAAAACTAAGGAACACTGATTTTCCTTATTGTATTATAAATTTTGTATTGTAAGTATTAAAAGTACATTAGCTATCAAAGACAGCTAACATACAGAATTGTATGTAATTTTAGTATGACATAGTCTAGTAAATTCATACAAAATATAGAGCAAGTGATCTTACATGTGTTACAATAACAACTCAAATGTAAGTTTGCATTTTTTTTTAACCAAAGCTATAATAACTTCATTCAATAGCAAAATAATACAAAACCGCAATTGTGACATTTTAATACTTCAGTCGGAATTTCCAGGAATTGCTATTGTATTCTATTGTTGTCGCGATCACCGGTGCTCGCGCGGGGCCTGAAGGATTAATACAGTATTAACATGATGCAGTCATTGAAAGTACAAAAATTAGTAGTATGAGGTTTGCCAAATATGAAAGAAATGTTTTTTGGGGTAGGATCAGGACCTGATCAAAGCTGAATTATTAATGATAAAGCTGGTGGATTAAAATAGCAGAACGGTACAGGTCTCTAAACAACTAATGATGGGTAAAGTTAAAAATGACTAGAATAAAACAAATGTTTTGAGCATAATGTTTAATGAACTGTGTACCATATAAATCTTAAAATATAAATAAATAGTTAATTCTAGTTGCAATTAAATTTGGATTAATCAAATAAAAGTGCCCACAAATAGGGATGATCAAGGTGAGCGCCGAATCGAGAAATGGGTAGCATAGAATTGAGACCTCCAGTCAGTCGACAAGCCTTCAGTTTTTTCTCTTGTTCTTCCTGATATTTTGCAATATAAAGGGTCTTCCATGACGAATCATCTTTTTCACTGGATGTATCAAAATCACGAATATAGAGTTTATGCCAGAAATTATCTGTTTCTATAATATATCTGATCCTTTTGCATGTTTCTGATAAGTTTAATATATCCTTGAGAGGAAGATACAATAGCAAATAAATAAATACTTCCGCTGGCAATCCGAGCAAACTTGCACTCGGAAATCCGTAGTAACTAAGTATTCTACTTTTTACTGGTACTATGATTTTATCTTTGTATTTATAACACAGATCTCTTAGATCATTAAATATCATTGGTATAGTTGGTGCTTTGGGTGCCACTACATACTTAATGTGAGGTAACATCACAGAATATACATCGGTACTATCGTAATTAATTAGTAGATTTATCGACATGGTGGTGCCGAGGGGACATAAGATCAATTTTATTGGTATTTCTTTGAAACTCGACATCAAAAATGTAACTTCATAAGATCCTGTCCTTTTCCAATAGCAGAGTTGCTCCTTATCAATTGCGTTATGTTGCTCCCACTCAACGCCATTATTAAGTACAGGAACAAAGTCATTTTCGACCATCAGTATAACAATCAATAAGAAAAATATGTCCTCCTGTTTTAGTTCAATACGATCGCTTTCGGCGAGTGTTGTTATTAAATCCTCGAGCAACACGGGGACTTTTTCTGGAGAACTATCTTCCAGTAACAAATTCATGGCAAAACGAATGAATTTTCATCATTATATTGAATTTAACACAAGGAAAATAAATACCTTTTTTGGTTTAAATTAAATAAACAAACATCACGACTTTTATGTCAAATCACTTCCGAAAGCTGTCAGTGTCACCTACCGGCTGTCAAAAGTATTTGACAGTTGAATGTTGAGTTCGTCGATGGCAGGGCTTTAAATAACGTTATTTTTTCATAACGTTACTGCTTCAAGGGCATAGATAACGTTATGAAAATTTACCCGATATTAAAAATAACGTTAAAAATTGATATTAATAACGGTTAATGCTATAACGTTATATAGGATTTATAACGGTAAATATATGTTCTTTGATAACGTTATAGTCCGTCAAGAAAGTCATGACAGGAGGGAAAATTTTCTAAACGTAATCACGCTTATAAGGTGTATTTTTTCTTTGTATTTTCACTTAAATCTCGCAAAAAAAGTGGGCTGCGAGTGAGATTTAGTGCACCGTGCACGATCGCATACCTGATACCAGAAAATAACGTTATATTTACCGTTATTATTATAACGATATTTTTTCGTTTATACATAACGAAAAAATATCGTTATAATAATAACGGTAAATATAACGTTATTTTACTAAATATCGTTAAAAAAATAACGTTATCTGGCTACCATTATCAAAATAACGGTACGTAACGATATTTTTTCTGTTATTCGATAACGTTATGAAGCCCTGGTCGATGGTTCGTCGGCAGGGCTTCAAATAACGTTATTTTTTTCATAACGTTACTGCTTCAAGGGCATAGATAACGTTAAGAAAATTTACCCGATATTAAAATTATCGTTAAAAATTGATATTAATAACGGTTAATGTTATAACGTTATATAGGATTTATAACGGTAAATATATGTTCTTTGATAACGTTATAGTCCGTCAAGAAAGCCATGACAGGCGGGAAAATTTTCTAAACGTAATCACGCTTAAAAGGTGTATTTTTTCTTTGTATTTTCATACAAATCTCGCAAAAAAAGTGGGCTGCGAGTGAGATTTAGTGCACCGTGCACGATCGCATACCTGATACCAGAAAGTAACGTTATATTTACCGTTATTATTATAACGATATTTGTTCGTTTATGCATAACGAAAAAAATATCGTTATAGTAATAACGGTAAATATAACGTTATTTTACTAAATATCGTTAAAAAAATAACGTTATCTGGCTATCATTATGAAAATAACGGTACGTAACAATATTTTTTCTGTTATTCGATAACGTTATGAAGCCCTGTTCGTCGGCTATCTTCTGTTTCGTCTTTACTCAGTAAAGGTAATAATAACATTTTCAAATCCATGCTTTGTTTCTCTAAACATAGAATGCAAAGTAGCACTATAAATTTTCTGCAACTATAAATAGGCTAGTTTGAACACAATGCAACACAACACAATATACTACCAGTTACCACAGTCAATAAATAACATGACACATCAATTAATATTTCTGAAGTAAACCATTTAAAACTAACAATTTTTTTCACATAATCCTCCTTTCTATAAAAATATTTACACAGTGAATTACTATTCAAGTCTTTGTCTATGGTCTAACTTATGTATTTCACTATTTTCCAATATACTGGACAAAGACAAGCAAGCCTTGAATATGTCTTATAATAATATTATGCTATGTAAATTAAATCTTTATAAGTAAGCAGCAATGAGATCAGAAACTAAGATGGGTTTGTTTTATCATAGGAACTAGATGTCTGCAACTCCATTGTGCCAAAAAATTATTTATTGTGCGGGAGCCATACATTATTTTGGGATGAAAAGTATTGTATATCCTTTCCCGAAACTTAAAGTATCACCATGCCAAATTTCAACAATATCAATGGTTTGGGTTTGAAGAGGTAACAGACAGACACACTTTTACATTTATAATATTAACCCATCAAGCCCTATAAGCTCACCTGTGAGTGAGACACAATAGAATAACAATAGATTTTCAAGAATCCACTATCGAAGGATTAAAATGGATATCTGGGAAACTAAGCTTTACTCTGTGTTTTTATTAAAGGGTAACAAAATTATTACCTAACACAGAAAAGTAACAAGATGTTGCCTACAACTTAGTTTAATCAAGAGGTTTGGCCGATATTTTCCAGGCGTTAAACGCATACTGCTTTCAACAGCTGGAAAATCTAATCTTTAGATTCTTTATAAATAAATGAAGTACTTTATTTATTTTTTGTAAATAAAGTGTTTGCTAGTAATCTCTTGTAAAGGTTAGTCTTTCATATAAAACAAAAATAGTTTGAATCAAATTAAGATATCCACCTTGCTTAATGCTTGTTCATAAAAAGAACATAAGTTTTATCTTTCACCAGTGTTCAGTGAGACCTTGGTATTGGTCTAGTTGAGCTGGCCTTTCGAGAGAAACATGGATCCCACATTTAACTAACACATCTTATTATTCCGTCGATCACCAATTCCTGGAAATATTTTGTTATCGCGACCCATATGGGCCTTACGGGGTTTGATGGGTTAAAATATTTAACAACTAAGAGGAAGAGGATAATAAACAGTAAATTGAGTAAGCATTATTATAATACAGTTCAATTTGAGAAATACTTTTTCTGTTTTGAAATGTGCTTCTAAATAATTTTACAACCTTTGTACTTCATTGAGTACCAAAGAGTGTTCTTTAGTAATATTGTTAATTGATGTAACTATCATTGAATATTATGATATTTCCTTGGTTATGGTAACTGTGTCCTTTACATTATTATTATTGTTATGTACTGATAACATACATATTTTGAAAAAGTTTCAACTTACACAATCATGCTATTACTAAGTATAGGCAGATACTGATACTACAAATTGTATATAAAAATATACCAACGATAAGCCGGATTCTATGTAATTAATAATTAATGACAATATAAGTAATTAAAAACTTTGGTAAAGTTTCGTAAAAACGTAGGAGTAACAAGCTTGAAATACAATTAGGTTATAATATAGAAGTGTTTTGAATAGATAACGTGTAACAATCAATTGTACAAATTTACTTACCGATAAACACGGAGTTATTTTGTTTTCTCTTACTGCTATTATATGAACCATCTAAGTTTTTATTACTTGAACTTTTATCGTTGTCACTAGCCATTGGAAAAATTACCAAAATTTAACGAGAAAGTAAGATCATTGTACAAATAACTTTAACGAATGTTAATTACGTCATAAATTCAATTTTTAGTTTCAATAAAGTTAAAAACTTTATAGACAATTT
Organism: Lysandra bellargus; assembly: GCA_905333045.1. NCBI lineage: Eukaryota > Metazoa > Arthropoda > Insecta > Lepidoptera > Lycaenidae > Lysandra > Lysandra bellargus. The sequence goes on along the minus strand of HG995334.1, from coordinate 2,508,585 downwards.
CCAACACAAAACTCAGATGTTTACACCCTCTTGAAACTCACTGACAGATGCTTCATGCTGATTGCTGACAGACGTTGACACGTTTAAAAACAGTTGTTCTTGTTGATAATGATTAAAATAATTGATAAATTTCTAAACTGGTAGCATAGACTAAATTTAAAATAAATATTAATTTTATGTCGGCTATACACTCTAGCCGAGAGCTCTCGGTCGAAAGTCTCGTGCGAGAGCCGAGAGGGCGGAGAGCCCCTTGCCCGAGTGTGATCATGTACCAATGTACATTCTCGCATAGTTCAATCCAGACATAGATCAAGATAGATACCGCATGTCGTTCCATTTGTATGAAAACAAGCGTGTCACTTTTTTCCTACCACTGTGACGTACCGATGATAAGAAACGTGTCCATTATCAAGGCCAACGTTTCTACTTGAATTTCTACAGCTCAATACGGCACTTTTAGGCTTTTAATCATTTTTTAAATTCCGATTGACGTCCGATTCCGATAGCAGACTAAAGAACAGACTTTCGAAAGACGAGCATTGCTCGTCGTTTGGGAACGCGATATTGCACGCGAAGTATATACACATGCGGTATCTATATTGATCTATGTCTGTGGTTGAATCGCAGTTATGAACTCAGAGAAGATGGACGAAAACGCTTCACTTGCAGTTGCCGTAGCTCTCTGTGCTATAAGCTATTAAATAATTATTTACACATTAAAAATAAAAGTATAATTATGAATATAATATAACTTTTATTTCTCTTTAACCAGTGGTTCACAAATTAACATTAATACTGAAAGACGCGAGAGTGTACAGCAAATAGCAATGCGCTCGCTTTCCTCGGGCGCAAAATACCAACAAGTTGTCGGTATTTTGCCTGTCTGATGTCTGTCACTTGTCGGCGACAACGGACCGAGAGACTAGAGAGTCCGAGACAGGCGAGACGAGGTGAGCGCACTTATCACTCTCGCACTCGGGCCGCCCCGCTGTGTCTCGGCGAGATTGTACAGCTGACATTAGGCCTGTATTCACTTTGATTAGTGCAAGTGCAAGTGACTAGTAATTGAGGCAGTGGAGTGCAGGTGTGTAGTGCAAGTAGTGTCCAATTCTTGTTTAGTGGCTCTTTAGTAATTTAATTTAGTAAATTCAGTAGTAGCTGTCAACACGAGCGTCCAAGTTTCAAAAATAAAACTGCCATTTTGACATGTCCTTCATTTTTAATATTGGTTTTATTAAAAACGAGCCTTTGCCCACGGCTTCGCTCGCGTTAAGAAGTATTGTTATATACAAACTTTGATCCCCTATTTTCACCCCTTGGAGGTAGAATTGATATAAATCCTTTCTTAGCGGATGCCTACGTCATAACATCTACCTAGTACCTGCATGCCAAATTTCAGCCCGATCGGTCCAGTGCTTGGGCTTTGCGTTGATAGATCAACATGTCAGTCAGTCACCTTTGAGCTTTATATATAAAGACCACGAAGTATTTTTATATGTCCTTTCCCAGGACTCAAAGTATTTCCATGCCAAATTTCAGCAAAATCGGTTCTGACTTCTGAGGTATAAACATGAAGAGGTAACAGATAGACAGACACACATTCGCATTTATAATATTATTAGTATATTAGTAAGTAATAAGTATGGATTAGTATAGAAGTAATTGAAAGGGTGTCCTTTTGTACTTTTAATAGGTATATTATTTAATAATGATATACTATATCTATGGACGCTTCACACGGCACACCACGTTAGTCTGGCCCATAAAGTTAATATACCTAGCGGAATAATAGTAACAATCTCGAGCTGTCAAACGAAACCAAAATTGGTTTTCATCTGTCACGCACTTGCACTCGCAAAAAATAGAACACGCTTTTAATCACGTTACTACGCAGCTGACTAGTCACTTGCACTAATCAGTCGCTGTCCACACTTACTTTCTACTAATCACTCATCACCTGTACTAGTCACCTGCACTTAATCACTAATCAAAGTGAATACAGAACTAATCACGTTACTACGCAGCCGGCTAATCACTTGCACTAAACAGTCGCTGTCCACACTTACTTTTTCCTAATAACTAATCACTTGCCCTAATCACTTGCACTTATTACTAATGAAAGTGAATACGGGCCATTAGGTTCATTAATTAAATTATTTTGAAATTAGTTTTGAAAACTATGCTCAAAGCCTTCGCCAGACATGGGCTTCAAAGTTTTTGAAAACTTTGACGTGCGCAAACTGGATCACAAATATGCCTTACAAACTTGTTTTCAAAATATGTTTTACGGCACAGTTATTGCAAAAATGGCTGACAGATTGGATGATGATTTTGTGGACGCCGTCAATCTATTTTATTTGAGTGCAATAAATTTTTTATAATATTATAATTAAATTTTTGAGTGTTCTGCTTGTAGTAGCTCAAGAAATTTGATAACGACATAATTACTCCACTCCATTATTGACGTTCAAATCTATAGCTGTTAGCTGCTCCAAAGTTTGTGTGGCCTGCGACAACTGTGGCAGGCGAGTGAGGCGACATAAACTTTGTAATTTTTTTACTTTGATTTGCGCAGAAAAACTGACTCATAATGGCAAACTACAAATATGTGTCCCTAACTCAGAGTTTGGCACTGACATTTGCCTATTTGTGCAGAGTTAGTAACTCTGCACAAATAGGCAAATGTCAGTGTAGGTATTTACCAAAGTATTAACTTATATTTGATCACATGTCTAGCGCCGGCTTAAGAGTCCATAGAGAATTCATCTTTCATCAATTATCTTTGATCTTTGATTTATTTGTATTCTACATTGTCTATTTCAAGTTTCAACTTCTCAAAAAAGATAAAATCCACACAAAAAATACCAAGCATAATTTTGTGAATTGATTTATTTAGAATATTTAATAAATTTTTACTAAGTTTGTGGTTTTAACCGTACTAAATAAGTACCGGGGGTAAATAATTTTTTGAAAACACTGTGAAATCATTGGCACTTGCTGATGTGATTTACTGAAATGTCATCGTATATGGCTGGCGTTTTTGATTTGGATTTGGATGTGGATACAGTTACAGTTGGGGATTCTGACGACGATGATATTATAGAAGTTGATGAGGTACATATTACTTAATTGATATGCATGTGTAAAGCTTTACTGTAAACTGTTACCTAACCTCAAATATATCAATGGTCAAGGATGAGACCCATTTTAGTTATTTTTGGGGTCATTATTTTAGTGCTAGAGATTGGTCAACATAACACCTTATTTAACGATACCTACTGATCTGTTCATTCACTATACACGTAAAAGTGGATCATTGTTTATTAATAAGCTAATTTTAAATACAGGTTGATTATGACCCTGAGCTACATGTGAACACTATTGTTGAGTAAGTCTTTGATGTAATATTTATAATTTGCTTTTTTGATACCTTTGGATATTTCTAAATTTTAATTTTACTTTAGGGCTGAAGGGTCTGAAACTATTCAGTTATCTGAGGACAATGTGAACCCAGGACAATGCAAACGCCTTGGACCACAAGATTTCGAATTGCGCAAGGTTTTAGGAAAGGGAGGATATGGAAAAGTGTTTCAAGTGAGGAAGATAACTGGGCCTGATGCTGGTGCACATTTTGCTATGAAAGTACTCAAAAAGGCTTCCATAGTTCGCAATCAAAAGGATACTGCACATACTAAAGCAGAAAGAAATATACTAGAAGCCGTAAAGGTAGTTTTATATTTTCGCTTCTAAGTTGTGTATCTAATTCTAACTGCTAAATTCAAACAAAAAATTGTGGTGGCATAATGAAATTTTTCCGACAATCTCCGTTTAGTTGCGGGTCCATGTTGGATGCGAGTAGCAGGAGATCGGTCATCTTGGTGTTCATTGAGAGAGGCCTATGTCCAGCAGTGGACGAATATAGGCTGATATGATGATGATGATGATGATGAATGAAATTTTTATCACACACTAATTATTTATAAAAAATAACAATTGGTAATAAAATGGAAACTTAACACAATATTTCTTATACTTTTCAGCACCCTTTTATAGTTGAATTGGTTTACGCTTTTCAAACAGGCGGAAAACTGTATCTTATTTTAGAATATTTAAGTGGAGGAGAGCTATTTATGCACTTGGAGAGAGAGGGTATATTTCTTGAAGACACAGCATGGTAAGCAAAGACTATACAGTGGAATATTTAATAAAGTTTACTTCCTTTGTAATAATATTACTATAAAATGTATTTTTTTTGTTTCAGCTTTTATTTATCTGAAATAATTTTGGCTTTAGAACATTTACATAGTTTAGGAATAATATATCGGGATTTAAAACCAGAGAATGTTTTGTTGGATGCACAAGGTCATGTTAAATTGACTGATTTTGGTCTTTGCAAAGAACATATTCAGGAAGGAATTGTTACACACACATTTTGTGGTACTATTGAATATATGTAAGTTTTTACATTGCAACATAAGTTTTACATTGTAACATCTTTAAGAGAAAACTGTAGTGTCCAAGTATTTGCACAATAGACAGGAGTAGGTATGCATTATTCTGTTCGGCCAGTGGGACACCTTTCTTTTATCATTGGAGAAATGCAATTATGCATCCCTGGCGGTCTGGGGAAGCTACCGGGCTATGTTGGACTCCAATCTCCCTGGGAGCGGAGGGTCGCGCCTGGGCATACCCACTAAAACCCCAACGAGTGTTCCTACTTTCCGCTTTAGGCACAGCCACGGGATATGCAGGATACACAACCTGACTAACTAAACATTTCTAGTCAATGCATGGATCTTAATATAATATCTTGTGACACAATAAGGTAGGAATAACATGTGGAAATCAAACTCACACCTCCAAAGCTCAGCCAAGCATTAACCAGCTGGGCCATAAGCCCACAGTCCTTAGATGTATCATGCTGCTAAATTTTGTATCCTTTAAATCTTTTGTCATTGGACACTCACAGATTATGATTTTTAAATATTAATAGTGAATACTGATACTGTAAGTACTGTCACATATCATATTGTTTTCAGGGCACCAGAAATATTGACAAGGAGTGGTCACGGAAAAGCCGTGGATTGGTGGAGTCTTGGAGCCTTAATGTATGACATGCTAATTGGCCAGGTATGTTCTGATCTAAAACGTGACTGGCCAGGATAGGTTAAACTTATGAACTGCCTATCATATGTTTTTCTGTTATTTTTCAAATTTTAGCCTCCTTTTACTGGTGATAATCGCACAAAGACTATTGAGAAAATACTTAAAGGAAAATTAATGCTACCAGCCTACCTCACACAAGACGCTCGCGACCTCATAAGACGCCTTATGAAACGCTCCGAAACACAACGTTTAGGTGCTGCCGGTGCCTCGGCCGTAAGAGGCCATGCCTTTTTTAAACATGTCCATTGGGATGACGTGTTTGCAAGACGCCTTGAACCACCTATCAAACCTAGATTGGTAGGTTACTTTGGCCGTTTTTTAAAGCATTTTAAATAATATATTGTAGACTTATTGTTCTTAAAAAGTTATTTTATTTTAGGCTAGTGAAGATGATGTCTCACAGTTTGACACCAGATTTACTTTACAAACACCTATTGATTCCCCTGACGAGTCTACCCTTAGTGAAAGTGCCAATTTAATGTTTCAGGTATAGTATAACATACACATTACAAAATTTTCTATGATATAAAATAACATTATAAAAAATTGGGACTTGTTATGTTTCATACTGAAATACTTAATAATCATTTTAAAACATAAAACCTACTTCAAAATTGTACTTAATTGAGAATTAAAATTACCTACCGTATCTCAAAAACTGTTGAACAAGAAACATACTGAACCCATTTTGATGAAACTTGCAGTGTTCCCTAAGTTAAATAATACTTAGTACAACAAAAGAATTACTCAAATTGGACTTGTTGTTCCGGAGATATACAAACATAAAAACATACATACATACATACACTTTTGAAATTTGGAACATTTGTTCAGAATCTGATATAGACTAACTTAAACGGTTATTCTGGAAATGTAACATACATATGTGTCAAAATAATCTCCTTTTTTTGAAGTCGTTTAAAAATAGGTGCGTGATAAAATATGATAAGATACCTATAATAGCGTAGAGTGTAGACGAAAAGTTTTTTAGCATTGGATATTAAATTGTACACCTAGTATAGTGTAAATAAAGGATAAAACACAATATTATGAAAATCTAAAATAAAAGCTTTCTGGTTACGTATTTCTGTTATCCATACTAATATTATAAATGCGAAAGTGTGTCTGTCTGTCTGTCTGTCTGTTACCTCTTCACGCTTAAACCGCTGAACCGATTTTGCTGAAATTTGGCATGGAGATACCTTGAATCTCGGGAAAGGACATAGGATAATTTTTATCCCAAAAAATGTACGGTTCCCCGCGATAAACAAATTTTGGCGCAACGGAGTTGCGGCGTCCTCTAGTACTAAATATAATAATTATTATAAATAAAATAACAATATCGTATGTTTTTAATATTCTTTACAAATTTAAAGGGTTTCACGTATGTCGCGCCTTCGGTGATGGACGAGATCCACAAGCCCCGCGTCATCACCGCCCGCTCACCGAGACGACCGAGACCACTACACCACAGTGCATTCACCGTTCCACCATCGACTGCCCATAATCTCTCACATGCTCAACCTGAAGACCCCATGGAAGTGCAAGGTCTACCCATTTAGTGAGTAGAACTACTAATCTAACAGCACCTAACCTCTTACCTTTGTTTCTTACCACGGAACATTTAAGTCGTGTTACACTATATACTGTTGTAAAAAATATAACAAAAATAATGTTGATTAATCAATGAAATACATATTTATGATTCAAGAAACAATTTATTCTGTGCAAAAATATTAGCATCTAATACAACTTTCTTTTCCAGGTCTAGAATAATTGAACTAGTGACCATTCTATACAAAGAATAATTCAACTACAAATGCTGCCCTTATATTTGTCCGTAAATAATAAATGTAATGGTACTGTTTTATACTATTATATTATTAATAATGTACTACATTTCATACAAGTTACCGATTAGTTTATTATAATTTTGGTAGGAATTAATCACATATAAAAAACTTACTATTATGACAGAGTAATAATAATTTACAATATTATACCTTGTTACCAAGCTTCATGAATTGAAAAATAAAAGGTCATTTTTATTTTGTACATTGAAGTTTAATTTCATATTAAATTAGAGTTATTTTAAGGTTGTCTCTATTTTTATAGATATTAATTTATAATAAATATTTTTTCTTTATTTTTGTTTTTTTTTTTTTCTTTGTAATAATATTACTTCAGTCGGAATTTCCAGTAATTGCTATTGTATTCTATTGTCGCGATCACCGGTGCTCGCGCGGGGCCTGAAGGAATATTTATTAGAATAAAGCATAAGACGTAAAATTTAGCAATACGAAAAAAACCTATAGCTCAATCAAAAATCATGCTTTATTATTTAACATGAGGTTGCTCAACAATAAATTAGATCAAACAAATAAATTTTTAGTAACAAAAAAAGCTTAAACAACTAAGGACATTTCAGCACAGAGATCACACATGAAATATATGTGCATGTCATTATCCTCCGAAATTACTGTAAAATGTCCATCACTATTACATGCGCTGCTGTGTTTTGCAATACAATCATATATGCTGTTTTTTATTTCCCCTAATGGAACTGCTACTTTGATAGATATAATGCAATGTTTACAAGATAGGACACCTGCAGCAAGATTGAGATTGTTTTTTTGGCAGATTGGACAAATAACATTCTCTTCTTGTTGTAAAGAAGACCAATCAATGTTGTTCATCTGCGACTTTTCATATTCTTCAAGCCACCTAAAATAATAAAGCATATTTTACATCCTAGGTTTAGCCGGCCCCTAGACAAGCAATTCTATTGTCAATATCATGCTTCAAATTTATTGAACAGTTTATTTGACAATTAGATTGAAGGCGCGCGACATTCAATATCAACCCTAGACGGTCAATAATATTACGCTATATGTGATATTGACAACAAAACTGGTTGTCTAGGGGCCGGCTAAGCAGTGTTGCCAACTGCTAGCCTTGCCGAGTAGCTAGATTATTGTTCAAAAGTTGCTAGATTACCAGTTTTCGTTCCCCCAATAAGTTGCTAGAAGTAGCTAAATGTAACGGACATTGTTTTGCCAACTGCTACCTCTACCAAGTGGCTAGATTGCTCCTAAAAAGTTAAAAAAATAACCGGCCAAGTGCGAGTCGCTCGCGCATGAAGGTTTCCATACCGCTATAGAGCGAAAATGGGCAAAAATGGTGTTTTTTGTATGGGAGCCCCTTAAAGTTTTTTTTTTTTTTATTATTATGAAAGTACAAATAAAATTAAGGATTTTATGCAAAGTTCAAGTGCCTGGTGCCTTTATTGACTACAAGCAAAAAAGGCCAAAAAAATTATGTCTGTTGTGTGGGAAATTAAATATTAACTTTATTTTATTTTTAGTATTGGTTGATAAAGTGGCAACAGAAATACACAATCTGTGAAAATTTCAGAAGTCTAGCTATAGCGGTTTTTGAGATACAACCTGAAGACCGACAAACAGAAGGACAGACATCAAAGTCTCCGTAATAGGGTCCCGTTTTTACCCTAAAAAAGATATATTTTTACATTCTTTCCTTCGATTCTTAGTAAATACTTTATGAATCTTGAAAGATGAATAGTAGCTAAAAAATCTAGCTACAACTTTTTTAAAATTGTAGCTGCCTGATACCGAAAAATAGCTAGATCAAGCTACAAAGTAGCTAAGTTGGTAACACTGCGGCTATGACACATAACAAAAAATAGAACTTTAGGAAAGTTTCATTGATACACATGTTAGCATTAGCCATTAATTTAATAAATCAATTTTTTTATAGGAAAACCAAACCTACCAATCTAGTTCATCTTGTATTAGCTCCTTTTTAATTTGCTCTAATAATTCTATTTCCTCTGCGTCATAGAAATCCTCACCATTGGATGGTTGTACATTGAATGTATCATTATATATTTGAGTAAGAGTTTGTTGGAGATCAGTTCCATCAGCTAAGCTTCTAAACTTGTTTAGTAATAAACTTCGGCTATTATGAATTTTATGTTTATAATCCTAAAAAAATAAAAGAGAAGTTGTTAAGTAAGCAGTATGTTGTGCTAAAAACAAAACATGTTAACGCAGGTCACCTTTCTTATTTTATCTTTTATTTCCTTTGGCGACCCTCCTATTTTGGTTTTGAGATTTCTGTAACTAGGTGAACGACATGTACTCATCATGGAATATTAGTATCAAAATTTCAATACAGTGAAGTAAACCCAATGGCAAATACAACGAAGGTATGTATCCAATGGTGTCCAACTAAGGCAGTTTTTGCAATATTCATAGGATTAGCAGGATTAGGTTAGGACACTTCTTTATTCTCCTTATCGAGATTAGTGACATATAACTTTGTCCTTATTATACTCGTTAAAATGAGACTGAATAGCTATAAAAATACAAAAAGGATAACAAAGCAGAGATCCCGCTCAGGTGGTCGGTGGACGAAATTGGCGAACAAAGAAAATTTGGGTTCCAAATTTAAACGTAGCTACTAAACGAAACAGCTAATCTGTGCAAGGTCGACTGTGATTGGCTGATAAAAAAGACCATAGAGAATATAAACTACATCAGAAAAAAGATTTTCGATTTTCATTTTGTGAAAATTATTTTGTAGCAACTCATACAAAAATTGTAAATTGAGTGGATTAATTAATGGAAAACGAAAGGTAAGCCATTGTAAAATGTAAATGTAACCGTAAATTGATAAATTGAAGCAAAACATAACTATGTCATACCATGTTCTAATACAAAGTATGTCGTAGTATTATTTGCATATTTGTACAATAATTTACAACTTAAACTATATTAATATGAAAAACATGCAGTTAATTTGGAAAATGTTAAAATGTGTATATTGTTTTATTGTAATAATACATAAGGTTGATAAGTATACTTAATAATTTATGTAAACTGTATGGATATGTAGTAAATGAAAAATGTTTCATTAATTTCAGATTTTTAGGTCCCTATACTAGTTTGCAACATTTTAGAGTTTACTGTATAAGCCAATCAAGTAGTTAGTAAAGTAGCATAGACAGCTATTCTATTATATTTATAAATAAAATACATAAAACTGTACTGTAAAGGGCCCCCGAGACGATCAAACGGTTTGATTCAAACCTTACGTGTTTGATGCAACCGTTTGATGTCGGTTTGAACGGTTTGTCAAACGAAACTGCGCAGTTTGGTTCAATACTCGCTGTGGAGTACACGTCTTGTGACGAATAAATATATTTTTTTAAAAGATAAAACCGATTTAAAAATTGTACGAAATTGAGAATTAAATTCCCTATCTCAAAAACTACTAAACCTATTTTGATGAAACTTGCACAAGTCTCCCAAGTTAAACAATACCTATTATAGTACAACAAAAAAATATTTAAATCGGACTTGTAGTTCCGGAGATATGTGAACACAAACATAAAAACATACTGTTACGTGCTAGAGTTCGTAGATTCGGAGAGAAAGATCTGGTGACTCTCTTGTAGACTTTATTCACAAACACTAGGTCACACTAATCACTAAGTCCAAACACTAAGCACTAAGTCTAAACACGAAGCACTATCACTGTCACTCACTATTGATCACTAATTGTTCTCACTTCAAAGTCGCTTTGATGATCGCTTGTATCAAACTGAGTTGACTGCCGGCTTGTTTACCTTTTATATGGCCCGCGTCGCCTTCTGGAGCGTTCTATTCTGGATTGTTTACGTAAACACGCAATTCACATAAACAAGGGTTGGACTTTTCTAGAAAGTACGCGCAACTGTCGCGCGCAGGTAAACAACTGCCCGTATCCGTAACAATACATACACTTTTGAAATTTTGCACATTTGTTCAGGTGCTGATATAGACTAACATTATATACGAAAACTGGGCAGTTCTGGAAATATTACATACATACGCATCGAATTGATAACCTCTTCTTTTTTAGTCGGTTAAAAATAATGTACCTACTCCAAAGAATGGTATAAAGTTTGTTCAAACGCATCGGAACACGATCAAACGGCGCGTCAAACACAACAAAAATATGAAATTTCATCAAACGAGCTTCAAACACGTAAATGTTTGACAAACCGTTCAAACTAGCTTTGTAAACGATCAAAATGGTTTGAGTCAAACCAAAATTTACGTGTTTGAGTCAAACCGTTTGATCGTCTCGGGGGCCCTTTATATTATTAATAGAAATCAACAAAAGCTTGTGGATTAAATCTGTTTTAATGTTTAATTTACCTTATTAGCCTATTTATTTAGCTATGTACAATATTTTTTATTGAAATAAAACATTTATTTGAGCTCATTTCTTTTTTATTTTATTTTTTTTAATTTTTGGTATGTTTAGAGTGAAAGGTTTTGCACTTAAAAATTTCTCGTTTAGTTTCAAATTAAAAAAAATAACGGATATTTTTTTTTTTTTCTTCTAAGTCCGACCTCTTGTTACGTAGTATACAGTTTACATCCTCTTTGATCCAAGTATGCAAATTGACAAAGAGATATCAATGACGAACTTGATGTTTTTTAAAAAGTTTTACACAGTCAATAAACACTGGTACGCAGGGCTTCAAATAACGTTATTTTTTCATAACGTTATTGCTTCAAGGGCATAGATAACGTTATGAAAATATAACCGATACTAGAAATAACGTTATAAATGTATTTAATAACGGTAAATGTTATAACGTTATATAGAATTTATAACGGTAAATATATGTTCTTTGATAACGTTATAGTCCGTCAAGAAAGTCATGATAGGCGGGAAAATTTTTTAAACGTAATCACGCTTTTAAGGTGTATTTTTTTCTTTGTATTTTCACAGAGAACGCTTATTACATTTTAAATATGAGTGAGATTTGGTGCACCGTGCACGATCGCATACCTGATACCAGAAAATAACGTTATATTTACCGTTATTATTATAACGTTATTTTTTTGTTATGCCATAACGAAAAAATAACGTTATAATAATAACGGTAAATATAACGTTATTTTACTAGATATCGTTAAAAAAATAACGTTATCTGGCTACCATTATGAAAATAACGGTACGTAACGATATTTTTTCTGTTATTCGATAACGTTATGAAGCCCTGCTGGTACGCAGACGTTCACTTCAACAGCTTTTTTCTCTATGTCATTAGACTTGACGTTAATTTTAGGGTTGCCAGAATAAAGGAAAAATGTTACAGTGTTGTTAATAGTAGAAATAAAGATACTTTAACAGTCTATAGAGCAACTAGAACGACCATAATCAAATTCTCAGATTTGTTTCCATTCACCCCGCGATTTCTATTCACCCCATTCTACGGTACCTATTTACCGGTATTCGTTCTAGTAATCGCGTGAAAAACTTCTCGCTATTCAGAAATTTTTGTACGGCTTCCGGTGAGGATCGAACCTACGACTTCGGTTGGAGTTATTAATATCGTCCACCTGCGCCACTAGAGCGATGACGTAAATATCGCAATTGTCTTTCACTTGCAGCTGCTCCGGGTTGCTTGTTTACTATTATAGTGAGTTGAACTAGCAGTCCAAAGTCCAATGTTTATACACCCGCAATTTTTTAATATTATATTTTATTGTTATAGCAAAACACTTTTTAGCATTATTTTAACCACTTATTCCAGTTTTTAATGTCCACTTTCTTATTTTTCACTCTTATAATTGATGAAATAGTGTGATAATAGGATCTTTTTATTTAAAAGTCCATCCAAATTGCAACAATCTTGCTGACAGTGCAAATAAGAACAGTTTATTTTACTTATTATAAATATTTTTAGACAATCATTTGAAAGAAATACATCGAAATAACTTTAGGTTACAGTCGAAAAAGTTTGTTTCTATTTATAGAGATTCGGAAGCGACGGTTAAGGGGTTAAGGATAGTTGAACCGACTTTACAGACAACCGATTTTTTTTAATGAAATAAGGGGGCAAACGAGCAAACGGGTCACCTGATGGAAAGCAACTTCCGTTGCCCATGGCATGGACACTCGCAGCATCAGAAGAGCTGCAAGTGCGTCACCAATCTTTTAAGAGGGAATAGGATAATAAGGAAGGGTAGGGAAGGGAATGGGATAAGGGAGGGTAGGGAAGGGAATAGGGTAGGGGATTGGGCATCTGGTAAACTCACTCACTCGGCGAAACACAGCGCAAGCGCTGTTTCACGTCGGTTTTTTTTGAGAACGTGGTATTTCTTAGGTCGAGCCGGCCCATGGCATGGCTCTCCCACGTATACTATACGCATGTAAATTGGTTTGTGTATGTGATCTACGGTGGACACGCGTGGACCTGCGGCGCGGTGTTCTTGCCCTTGGTGTGCGTTGGTAATACTAAGGCGCGCCGCAGATGTCACACTTTTTGTGTGATCGAGTCTGCGGCTTAAATACAGTCCTCATGGCACGCATCATGCAGACTGTATGTAAGCCGCAGACTCGATCACACAAACAGTGTGACGTCTGTGGCACGCCATATTATAGGATTCCCTTTGTGCTATCGTTTAAAATTGAACCATATACATTAGGGTTTCTGTGGTTCTGTCATAGTGTATTGTCATTCGTCGCATACGACCTTTCGACAGCCTGCGTAGGCCGTAGCTAACAGCTGATTGTATGAACGTAGTACGAACACGAGATCGTTGACCGCGCGTGGCACGCTTCTTATTGCTTATTTGGCGTAAAAATAATAAAATTTAAAAAAATATTTTGTTATTATTTTTCTATGTGGTTTATTATTATGTTTAAAAGGTATTAATTATGAAAAAAATTAAAATTAAAATTAAAAAAAAAATAATATAAAATACATTTTCGTAATCAGAAAATGTAGTATAATCATACCCCAAAGTTATCGGAAGTGGTCTTATTACACCCTGTGTACAGTGTTTTGCTTTTTATGGCCCATTTTTAGTCCAAAACAATAATTATTATTTTATTATTTCTCTACGTATTGAACTCCTAAAAGTAGGTAAGCACAAATCTCGCAAAAAAGTGGGCTGCGAGTGAGATTTAGTGCACCGTGCACGATCGAATACCTGATACCAGAAAATAACGTTATATTTACCGTTATTATTATAACAATATTTGTTCGTTTATACATAACAAAAAAATATCGTTATAATAATAACGGTAAATATAACGTTATTTTACTAGATATCGTTAAAAAATAACGTTATCTGGCTACCATTATGAAAATAACGGTACGTAACAATATTTTTTCTGTTATCCGATAACGTTATGAAGCCCTGCGTGCATGGCAGACTGCAATGTAGGATAGTGAATGGACCCTTTAAGAAATTTGGTATCACTGTTATTTTTTGCAACATTATGAATTTTTGATACTGGAAATACTACCTGTTGTGTCAAATGTATGGAAAAAAACAATGTGAGCGCTGAAGTAAAAATATGGCTATGTGTTGAATTTAAATTAATTTGAAATACTTCTCAATAATAATAATTTAAAAAGATAAAAATATATAAATGTGAAGACTTGTTCAAAGTTAAATAATGAATAATGTGGAAAAACATCTCGGCCGTCCTGGTAAGGAGGCGATACATTCTGGTCACTTCATGGTGTCGCATTTTGAGGCAGAGGATCAAGACGATTATGATGATTTAGCTGTACCCGTCCCAGACGAAGAACAAAATGTACAGAAAGAAACCGCAGTGGCAACATACACCGTGCCGACGACGTCAGAAACATTCCAACTTTGTGACAAAGAGGAGTCTAAACAACATCAACAACTTTCCATTGAGATATCTCTTACAAAATTATTCAAATGCATGACTTTAGCGTACAGGTAATTATGTTTTAATGAATACTAGTATATCATCAACATTATCCATCTCATAACAACAAAATTAAATTGTGATATAGTAAGGGTATCAATATAAACAAATTTAAGCAGAAAAGCAAATATTCTTTTATAAAAACGTGATATAAATAGAGAAGTAGTTCAATGACATGAGCTGTATTTAAACACGAGTTATTTTGAAATCTTTATCAGTGTTTTGAGCTATTGCTATGTGAGATTCTTTGTTTCAATTTTATATGTCACTTCATGCTTTGGTTCCTGTAAAGCGAAGCAAGGTAAGGCCACATTAGGATATGCTTTATATAATATGGAGAAACTTAGATACTTATTCTTAAGTTATAATGTACTTTGAGAATTTGGTTTGCAAAGATAATTTGAGGTCAACTGAGCTTCTTAGGTCATTGGTTGAGATAACTGTCATAATATTAAGTATCACTGAGCTATAAATATATACTTAACAATCTATTTTAATTACTTAGTGCCATGCGTTGGAAAATACTACTTTTAAAGTATTAATTATGGAGTACTTTTAATCCTTCGATCGTGGATTCTAGGAAATCTTTTGTTCTCGCGGCCACATATTGTGGCCGCTTGGGAGTTGTAGCATTAATTAGCCAGGCTACCTAATTATTGACAGTTTGAGCTTATTTTTGAAACCTTTTAATCCTTTGATAGTGGATTCTTGGAAATCTATTGTGTCTCGCTCACCGGTGAGCTTATGGGGCTTGATGGGTTATTTAAATCATTGAATGACATGTGCCTTATCTATTTTCAGCATTTTAATTTAAAAATGAGTATTTTGTTCATGGATATTAAGTTATTTATTACTTTTTTGTAATAAATAATATAATATATATTAATTTTTCATATTATCATGTTTTTAATAATTCATATTATAATGTTTAAATATTAACTGTTATATGATGCAATGCAAATTTGTTTTTTAGCTTTAGTATGATGTAAACATATTATGTCATTTATCTTAATTAAATAATATTGTCCAATTGATAATTTGATCAAAGATAATATATGTGTACAATTAAAATAATTAAACAAACAGAATTGATAACAAACAAATCTAAAAATTTGCTTTAAAAATTTTCTACACATTTCTGCCAATAACATGCTAGGTGGTGTACCTACTTTTCTTCCAACATATCATATAAGTCTGTTAGTTTTGTATTTGTGGACTGTCAATATTATAGGTAGCAATACTATAATCATTGTATTATGGGTTAATGAAATAACAACATTTTGTTCTTATATTATAATATGAATAAGTAATCAGTTAATGATTCAAATCAACCTGATATCACCCTCATATTTTGCCTTACACTTTACAGTATCATACTTTACAGAATATGATATCAGTGATTCAGAAAAGTTGAGGAAAAGTTACTATTTGATGCAGTAAAGAAAAAAATATTTGATCTAAGTTCTTTAGTTCTTATTTGAATTAGAAATGATAAGATAATGTCAGGTATATTCCTTATCACAGTATTATTTATAATAAGCTTTGGATCATATTATACTGATAGTGAGGAAAGATAAGTGTCGGGTATATTCGCTTCTAAACAGGTTTTTAGTACAGTTTCTGACACATACACTGTAGACTATTGCAGAGTATCGATTTATCCTTCTATCATGATTACTTTTCATTTTACCAAATTAAAAATGTGTCTTTTAACTTCGAGGACTAGTATTGTTCGATCAATAATAAAAGTGCTTTTACCTTTTGTGTGTTTGTGATAAGAGATTGAGGGGAGCATGGTAAGATATATATTTATTATGTTTATGATATACTTTTAGACAAAAACTAACCTCACCAAAATGGAATCGTTTCAAAGGTATAAAACTACGGTGGAAGGACAAAATAAGATTGAACAACGTTATATGGAGGTGCTGGCATATGCAATGTGAGTATTCTAGCAATTTTTTATAGATCATAGAACAATAACATTAGCTATGATTAAAAACTTAAAAGAATCCAGTTTTTTGAATTTGAATTAAGTAAGCAAGCAAAGAACATTCTTCATAGTCAGTTCATCATAGCTGACTTATCTCATGTGAATTATTGTGTTGCCTACATAGGCTGATAACATCAAGAGGTTAGCTTGTTGTGGCCTATAGGTATATGATTTTATTACAAAGATAAGAAATAAAAAACTTGATAGATTTCAATAATATATTATATTGATAATAATAATTAATAAGTAATAAAGTCAACCAAAAAAAAACTTATAAGAAATAGAAATATACACAAAATATATGCGAGCACTTTTTTAAATTTAAATGGCTTCATCACTTTTTTAAATTCTTTTTTAATTTTCAGTCATAAAGAAACAAAACACTTTGGTGTGTCAGTTCGCTTCACCACTGGATGTTGACACTCACGTAAAGCCTGAGGTAATTTTTATGGCTTTAGATGTCTTATTAAGTTCATTGGTACTAAATTAATATCAATACACTTTTCCACCAATTTCATTATTTTTTTACGTTGTAAGACCTAAAATAACGAAAATGTGCTTTTAGACAACAATATTAGAAGGAAAGTATTGGAAAAGACGAGCCGAAGCCGTAATAGCAGAGTACAAAAAATGGCGAATGTTCCATATTATGCGACTCCTTGGCAAGGGGGACACCTCCGTCCAAGACACCGTAAGTTTGTATTAATTATTTGCTTTATTTCCTTTAATGTGATTGCTCAGTTTGGTCTTTCAGCTTTTGTCTTCAGGGCGGTGCAGGATCTTATACTGGTTGTATGTGTTCCAATGCGAGATGTATACTAACCATTGATCCGCTTTCAGATGTCAATACTGGGTTTTCAGATGTCGGACATGGACACGATGGAGTCACAGTGCAGCGACTTCGCTGCCAACATGCTGACCGATGAGGACTACCTAAACTTCATGAGTGACACACTGTTCTCCACCATCACAAACCACCAACCGTTCGCCTTCCCCGATTGCCGAGAAATCGGTACTGCTCACTTTTTATAATATCAACCACATATTTTTAAGATCACTTGGTGAAACTGGTGATGAAAATTCATTGGGCAATGATTCTCCAGTTTCACCAAAATTTTTTTTTTCGTTTTCGGTTTCGTTCATTCCATTTGGAATGAACGAAATGAAAAAAGTGTTTATTATATATGTAAAAAAAGAAATAGTCGCATGAGTACAATATTATCTACCAATAACATACTATGCTTCAGATAACTGGTGTAAGTCTTGCCTTGCGCGCTCATATTTTTACGTCCTACAAAAGACACATAAAAATCGAACACTGCGCCTGCCTCGTTAATTTTTACTAAAAGATGTTGAAGTTATGCGCAGCCATTGATAATATAGATTTGAAATCGAATTTCTACATGCATCATTTTAATTTCAGCTAGAGGCGCAAACTTAGCCGATTTTATCCAACCGAGTTTAGGTCCTCTGCAGCCTAACCTCGATGATTTTATGGACACATTGGAACCTCTGCAAGGTAACTATTTTCAATTATTCACCAGAAAGCTAAAAAGAGAAGTAGATGACTATTAGGTGCACAAAATCTAGCTTGTGTTCTTTTCAGAACTTTTGTCCCTGCCCCGACTGCCGCCCGTGCCAGAAGAGACGGCGATCTCGTCAGAAGACACAATGTACAGGAACACGATGTCCGTAGAATCTTACGGCGCTCAGAACTACATCACCAGCGTCCAAAACACAAGCACCGTCACGATGCCCACCAGTCAGATGACTATACACGGTAAATTATTACATATTATTGAGATGATCTGTAGTATAATATAGAATAATTCTAAATGATGTGTTTATTTTAGGTTCAAATAACAGTAGTCAGGTTATATCGATGCCGGAGCCAGGAAAAGGTGAACAGCTGAGAATGTATGACAATGGACGGCTATACAATCAAACAGGAATGCCTAGCAGTATAATGGGAGCCCAGGAAGTTTTACCGACGTACCAGACCAATACGTATGAAACTCAGCCGCCAGCACAGACGGAGCCCATACTGAATAACGCCTACGCGATCAAATCGCCCCGGGTGCAGTATGTGAACGCGCAACCTAAAATAATTACACAAAGTGATCCCGGCTACCCGAAATATAATGCTCGTAAGTAAATCCAACGAGGCTTATTGATATAAAATTTGCATAAACGCACAACAACAGAACTCATTGCTTATAATATTTCAGCGTTGCCGCCCTCTCAAACGGCACCGGAGACGGTCTCGCTTCTGCAGCAGCCCGTACAGAATCCGAAATATGCATCACCCGTCGTGATCCAGGGGCGAAGCGCGTACAGCCGCGACAAGCAGCGCTCGCGGCTCGGGTACGCCGGTCAGGTCAACAACCAATACCAGAGCTACTCGCAAGGAATGCAATCTCAAGTGCACTCGTCGCACGCCGCGCAACCGTCGCACGCGTCCCATGCGGGGCACGTGTCGCACGCCCAACACGCGTCGCAGGCCTACGAGCCGCAGATGCTCAGGTTGTCGACGCCGGAGGTCCAGTACCTGCAACCCGTCGACTACAAGACGAAGCCGGCGGGCGCGACCGTCAACGCCAAAACTTTCAAGCTTCCCTCCCCTCCGTTGGCGCCAACGGCCTCATCTCAACAGGTATATTTCGAATTTTCAACGAAATAATTGTTATTTTGTGACATAGTTTAGGATTCAAGTTCTGAAATTACGTCTGAAGTAATTGAATTAAAGTCCGTATACATGCTAACAGCTGTCAATTTGCTTTTTATAAAGTGTTCTGTTTATAGTATTCTGTTGTCCACAGTCGGCTGGGCCCCTTAACGCCAGCGTGAGTCGCGGCAAGGAGCAGTACCGCTCGCACAGCCTACCGCTTGGCGCGCAGCTCGGCCCGGACTGGGCCGTAACCGCACCCGCACATGCGTCTGCACACGCGCCCGCACACGACGCAACGCACGCCGCACGGGTTAACTTCTTATTAATTACTTTTTTGCAGTAATAATGTTTCGAGAAATCGCCGCAAATCCCTTTCTTCGCACCTAATTTTGGTGCCTTTCAGAGTCATATTATATTATATTGTCGTATAATAGGTGTCGCTTAGCATTAAAAAGTATGTTATGTATATGTACAGCCGCGAGAGTCGAACCCTGCCGCGCTGCGCATTCGGTCGCGGTCGCAGTCGAGCGGCATGAGCGGCGAGGGCGGGGCAGGGGGCGGGGCGCGCCGACCGCCGCCGCTCACGAGCGTGGCCAGCGAGCCCGCGCTGCCGCAGGCCAGCGTCATGCTCGCGCAGCTGCTGTCCGCCAAGCACTGTGAGTACATTCAACCGTGTTAAGTCACAAAGGCCGCAGTGACGTCAGGGCTGCAAAGACTTGCCTTCGGAGGAAAAAAAAACACCCAACATGCGGACATACTACGAATGTACTAGGCATACTATGTTAGTACGAGTATGTACTATAGTATTGCTAATGCTGCAAATATTAATATTTCTTTAATAAATAAAAACCCCGCTTTGAAATAATAAAAATCGCGCTTTTAGTTTTTTGTCTTTGTTGCCCAATATGTTGCAAAATAATCTTGATGGACTATAACGGAACATCTTGAATACCGTCCGAGGCTTTAATATTATCATAATTATTACTTAATAATCTATTTTAATTAAAAGAGAGTATAAAGTCGCATCTTTACAACTGTGCACCACAATAAAACAAATGATTCATAGAATACTAAGATGACATAATTAAGAGTAATTATTTGTTATACACCAGTGAACTGCACATCGGTCTGACCTATTGATGTACGTAAATTAGTATCTCTATGCTTTTAAACGAGTGCATTTGCTTTGCGACTATGGTCTCTATCGCTGCGTGTTAAAGACTATCTTCGTTTTCAGCTCAGAGTCTATACAAGTTTAACAGTATGGATGAGAGCGCGGAGCCGATGAAGTCGCCGGTGCTGCGGGGCCAGCCTTCGCCTCTGGGCAGTGACGTCATCTCGCCGCACCACGTGAGTTACACTATCTACCGTCACGGCCCCCGCCACGCCCCTGCCGCGCCCCCGCACGCCATGACGTTCACTTTCACGATTAAAAAGTTAACTATATCGAAAGGCTTTGCTTATCGAGTTTTGTTATGTCCCCTTTGCATTCGTTTTATAGGCTTCAATAGCATTAACATGTGCATCATAATTTCTGGTGATGACAGACTCGCATCGATATATTGCGTTGCCCTGCATCTGTAAACTAATATAATACGTCCAAGTCGGCGACTGTAGACATCTATATCTATTCGGAGGGGTTTTATCAGCATCGAAGTGCGACAGAGTCATTGCTTTTTAAGTCGATCACGCATCGCGCGCGTGCGCAGACTTCGACCCGCCATATCTAAGACATCATAATGTTGTGTGGCACTCCAGTTTTAACTAATTTTATCAATAAAAGTAAACGACCTGAATTATTAGATCATCACATCTATCATTTTTTTTAATATTTGTTAAAAAAAGATTGAGTTTTTGAAGCCTTAGCCTAAAATCAAAGATTTTATAAAAGTAACGAATTTTAAAAAATCTTAAAATGCATTGGTTTATCGCTTATCAGAAACGTAAAACAAAACGTTATCTTTCAGCATGTTTCGAAATTTGTCAATTATTTTATGCAATTGATAAGCTGAAGGGGTTAACATAATAAAGTTAATTTAGGGTCACAGCACACATATCAACTCTGAAAGGGATCGTCACCGTATCGCCTCGAGCCGTTCAATATTGTTTGTATGAAACTCCCAACTGCAACGCACACTAAGCGGAATCGTAACGTAATCGCCTCGCCTCGGAACATGCTCCGAACCGCGATGCGATGCGTGGTCAACTTGCAGTTCCTGCGCTTACGGCTCGTCGTTCCCGCGCTTACGTCTCTCCGTCCACCCTTGCTTCAAACTGACCTGGGGCCAGCGGTCGGCGAGCCGTAAGCGCGGGGACGATGAGCCGTAGCCGAGTTGACGTATAGGAGCTGCTGATACGCTTTGGTTACGTGCATACGTTAGGTTGACGCCTGGTTAGCGGCGAGGCGAAAGGCGATACGCGATACAGATATTGTTGTTTTAACTTTTAAGTTATGTAAGTTAATAAGTTATGCTTGTTAAAAACCTAATTTTACGTTTTGTAATATTATATTATGTTGTATCAGCTATTGATAAACCAAACGAAATTTCTACGAAATTTTTGTTATATTTCCATTCTTGTTTGTAATCAGGATAATACAATCTTAATTTGCGTTATCTTTGCGTCTTATCAAAGCTGTGTATTATGTTAAAACTACGTAATAGTTAAATAATTATCATCAATAATACGTAACATGGGCTTTGACTAATATTTTGCTAAATAGCTGCAAATTGCAATATGTATATACTTATTATGTGTGTATTATTTTACAAACACTAAAATAACTTTTAGAATGAACAAAACATATTTCAGTCGCGTGCGCAGTCTACGTCGCCGCCCGGATCGCCAGCGTCGGGGCGGGCGTCGGGCGGCGCGAGCCCGCACGAGCGTGCGCGCACGCACCTCCACGCCGAGCAGAAGCGCCGTTACAACATCAAGAACGGCTTCGACACGCTTCAAGCGCTAATACCCCACCTCAACAACAATCCCGCCGCTAAGGTACGCTCGCATTTGTTTGTGGAGTTGAAAAATAGAGTTTAAATTTTTTAACATGCTATGCCTTCAACTAATCGGCAATGAAATTATTTTACGAGCGATTGCGAAGCGTCATTTTCATGGCCGATAGCTGCTCTTTATCTGCCATGGAAATGATGCTTTGCAATCGTGTATATTGCTCAGCAATATTTGCAAATTCTAAGCATACAGTCTACTGTTCATACTAAGACGTCGATATAATAGATATTTTATATAAAATATATAGCCAATAATATTAGTTAGCTGTTTGTACCCTAAAGAAAAACATGTTTACGAAGTTAATCTCACACAAACATTTATACAAGTGAAAATGTTGGATAAACATTCCCTTATCAAGATGGATTGCAGTCGTATGCGCAATGTTTGTCGAGTGCACTCTGCACCGAGTGACGTCAGCGATCGTTCACATTGCAGATAAGCAAAGCTGCCATGCTCCAGAAGGGCGCCGAGTACATCAAACAGTTGAAAGCCGAGAGGAATCAGATTAAGGAGGAAATGGAAAGCTTAAGACAGCAAATAGAATGTTTAAATAACTCAATATCGTAAGTATAATCTCCTCGCTGTATCTGGTTATAGAACTTATTGCGGCAATAGCACACCAGCTGTAAAGATAGTTATCTAAATGTTATCGGCACCGATAGCGACGCAGCCCATCGCCTCGGTAAGTATTCGATCATGTCTAAATTAGGACGGAAAATGCAAATAATTTTACGTCATTTGTCTATAATATTTATGGTTTTAAATTAAGCCAAGATAAATGCCGTCCAGGGATCTCAGAATTCAGAAATTATTTTTTGATATTTTTATTGAATTTAGACGCATTGTAAATGAAATTTTAAGGTATCGCGTCATAACTGTAAGTCACATGAGTGATACAAGTTAATTGCTTGTTGTATAATCTAGAGTCTAGACGCTAACCTAAGTTGAAATAAAGTTAAGGCTAGATTATAGATTACGAAAATTGACTCAAAGTTTTAAGTTCATGTGCATTTTGGAACGAAGTTCCTTATCGCGCGTTGCGAAAGGGGGCTAGACGGAAAAAGTTGTAACGACATGACACAAGTGTTGGTATATTACAACTATAGCAAAAATGCTATAGTTGTAAACCGTGCGGTAGCGCGTGTTCCTCTCTCTGTCTCTCTCTCTCTTTTTTTTTTGTGTTTTTTTTATAACTTCGTTCCATCCTGGTGTCCCTTAACACCTCTCAAGTTTTTTTTTTGTTACAAATTGTAACACACAAGTACTTGGTAATATTAAACATGTTTGAGTTGTATTGCAGCAACTGCCACTCGCTGCTGCCGGCGACGGGGGCGCCGGTGTCGCGCGCGCGCGCCGGACGGCTGCGCGAGATGTTCGCGGCCCACGTCGCGGCCCGCACCATACACAACTGGAAGTATTGGCTCGTATCCTTTACACGAAACGTACAATAATTACAATCTACAATGTATCATTTATTTACCGCCGTCTATAATGTTTCAAAATCATGTTCAGTGGGGAAGATTTACAGCCAATTAAATGTCATTAAACCCGGCCCTGGTAGGAACTTAAGAACACATCCTAAATTAAGACATCAAAAATTTTAATTGCTACCCTTAGCGGGATAAATTGGCAAAAATCTTTCCTGATTAAAAAAAGCGTGAGTAGAGATCAACTACAAGAACATGGCGCGCCCCTCCAAAATTCAAAACAACTTTGAAGTGCGTTGTCAAAATGTTTGAAATGCCTTGTCTTGCGCGGTAGGCTAGTTATGATTAGTTGACCAACAAATCTTGGTAATAAGTGACATTAACAGAAATATTACGTGTACTGTGATTGGTCGAATATATTACTACATACAAACTCTTTCATAAGGATGTGACTACACACATTGAAACAGTCATTTGGAGGGGCGCGCTATGTTATCGTAGTTGATCTCTATATGTGCATAACTCATAAGGCCATAAGGCATATTCATTTGAATTGAAGTATTAATATTAATTATTTAAGTAATCGTTAACAAAATCTTGATATCAACTTCAAAATGCAAGCATTTCCTTAAGCGTCCCCCAGTTTAGCGTGGTGAGCGCGGCGCTGGTGGAGTCGTTCAGCGCTTGCGCGTCGTGCAGCAGCGCCGCCGACCTCGTGCGCACCACGCTGCTGTGGGCCGAGCAGCACTGCTCGCTCGTCGAGATGAGACCAGGTAACAGGCAGCTATATACCAAAATTATTATTATTAGTAAGAATGGAATCCATCCAAGCTTTACACTCATGAAATACTTATCTTGTCCACAGCGGTGCTGAACTCCCTGCGCGTGCTGTGTACTACCACGGACATCCTCACGAGCCCCGAGCGGCTGGCGGACGAGGCGCGCGCAGCCGCCGCCGCCGCCACCGTCAAGCGCGAGCCGACATAACCCCGCCCCGCCTCGCTGCCCCCAGCGAGCGTGAGCTTAGCTCCGCCCCTGCGTCGCGTCTCGCCCGCCCCCAATACAATGTGACACGTATACGCACAGGTTTGCGTTGCTAACATCGAACAATGCTTAAGTCGATGTTGATAAACTTAATATGTAACCTCTATGTGCCTTATACAATGCAAATGTTTTATGTAGGTACGATAGTTGTAAGTGCGGGCTCGAAGTTATTATAAATACAGACGAATGTCGTAACTACGATCGACAGGATAGTAGTAGTCCAATTTTAAATATTGTTTTACAAATTATTAGTAAATATATACAACACGGTCAAAATATTAGTTGACTAGATTTGACAACGTCATTACAGGGCGGCAGTGTTAAGCTGGGAACAAATTATCGGACGGACGTCCGCGGACGTTTTCATGGGATGCGGCTTGTTTCTATCCGATCAATACAAAATACACTAAACTGTGCACATTGTCTGACATAAGTCGCGGACGCGACCTTGAGCGTTCGGACGTCCGAACAGAATCTGGCTGGCCGGATGTTTTCGCATCCGTGGACGTCTGCCATTGACATATAGGTTGGGTCTTTGACGTCCGCGGATGAACCGTACACATTGTTAAGCCGCATCCGTCAGCCGCGACTTATGGATGCGTCCGATAATTTGTTTGTAGTTTTTTCCGCCACGCTGCACGCCAGCAGTCTACAAATATTTTGACCGGGTTGTAATAAAACAAATACTGTAAAAGTTATGCAACCTGTGTTGCAAGTACGGGCGGCGCGTTGGTTGGCAGCTTATAAAAGTATGTTGATAGCGTATGTTTTCACTTTTCAGCCCTCCGATTTTTAGCTTACGTCTGTATTGGGGGCACCATTGTGCAAAATGGGCTCTGACCCAACCTTAATACTCAAAATGTTGTGTGGATGTCTCGGTCGATACGCGCTTATGTGCAATCTATTAGTGTTCAAATGTTGATGATGCGTTCGAATGCACAACGTCATGTTGCGGGGCATCCGTGTCGATGTCAAAATTAAGAATTTACGAATTGTTACTTTTAAATTTAATTGTCATTGTGTTTTCGGTTTTTGGCTTGCTGTTCATACATAACATAATATTGTCGTTCAGATCTAACTACGGGTACCGGAAGATGTGCCTTACATATTGTAATAAGTTGTATATAAATGTAATATATGTACAGTGATGGTTTAGAACCGAACCAAAGATTGAGACGACGTTCACGAGAGATGTGCGGTGTGCACCCGTGTGCGTTTGTACCGAGTCCTAGTACTGTCCGTTGGTCCGGTGTGACAAACTTTGAATTATGTGACTTGCTGAAACAATCAAGTCTTGTTAGATTTTTTAGCGTGACAGTGAAACGCCGTTGGAAAAAGAGGAAGTTTGTCGCACCACCGCTTCTCAGCCTATACGTTAAGTGCTAAAGAGAATTTATATTGTGACGGCGAGATTTAATTTAGAAATATTGTAAGTATATTCGCGTAAGATTGTATAAGTAAATATTTTTATATCGTTTGTGTATTCACACGAATTATTTTTATATTAACTATATGAATCGGTGCCAACGTAAATATTGTTGTATGTAATAATTGTTATGTAGTGAAATAATTTTATGACGTGTCGTCGAGTCTTGGAGATGTGAGCTTTAATGCAATGTTTGCACTTGTTGTTCTATTGGAAATACAATTTTGAATGAAACTATATTTTACGAATTTGTTTTATTTAAACATAATTCTATATTTATGTACACAGTGTAATAAACGCTTTAAGGATATCTTTACAATGCATAAAATATTTGATAGAATATTACGTGGTTTATTAGTCAGTCTTAATTCATAATGTAGTATTTAAAGCCAGGGATAAATATTGTTTTCAGTAATAAGTACATTGCATACCAATTCAGATAGAAAGCCTAGTGGCTAGAAAATTCAATAATATTTTTAAAGCTAGCTGGTGCTCATAAATTAGCGATATTTATAAATTAAAATTTTATTCATGTTTCCAGGGCCTGAGAATCCAACAGACTTTATAAGAATTGGGCATCTGTGAACTGTCTGAGAACTGCAGTATTTACACGACAAATTATATACATAATTTGTCGTGTAAAATAGTTTTCTAACATTTTCTCACAGTTCGCGGTGTCGTCGGCATGTAAACGGCCTAAGGAGTGATACAGAATCTGCCTCACTAATAAAAATATTTACTAAGCCGATATCGTAGTCACGGTTGCAGTCTTTGAGTGTGTCATTTGTAACGTAGCAAACAGAGATAACCATCTATAAATACGATATCCACTGTGTAAATTTTTATTGTTTAAGGTCACATTTACACGGTCACAAGGATCTCACATTGATCAGCACGAACGCGCCGTATTTTAAAATTCGATGTATGAAATGAAACCTCGCACTATCGTCCGCACCGTACGCGCCGCATTTCGTGTAGTATGCGGTACGTTCAACGCGTACGGCGCGTGCGGTGATGACAAATGTGCGATCAGCTGAAGTGTGAATAAGTCTAGGAGGCATATTTCCGTCTATCCCGGGCCGTGCACGGCGGCGAGCATGCGTGTTAGCCGCGAGGTGGGCGTGGCTAGCAGCTCGCGCACCGCCCCTCTTTCCGCCACCCGCCCCTCGTCCAGCACCGCCGCCGTGTCGTAGCCGCGGATCGATGACACGCGATGCTGAAAATATTTATGAAGTGAATGTAAAATTTTGCCATAAGTCAGAACATGTAACTAAAAAGCACAAAGATCTATTATATTTAATTTTAAAGTAACTTCTCTGACTTAAAATAAAAATTAGGTATTTCCTTATAAAAATATTTTTACACTGGATGCGCTAACAATATCCTTATCTAATATTATATTGAAAATTGAAAAAGTAACTTCGAAGATAAAGACTTAAAAATATTTCATATTTGAAGTAATATACGCATCGGATATTCTTTCTCCAACGTTTAGGTTAGATCCATGAAAACGACGTTTGGCCTTCATAATTCAATTTTTTCAAATTCAATTTCTGGAACCCACGTTTATAACACGTTAAAAATATAAATATTGATATAATTACCGTGACCGTAATAACCGTGGTGTTAGGCGCGATGTCTGCTAGCGCATGCAGCAGCGAGCGTTCGGCGTGCGCGTCGAGCGGCGCGGCGGGCTCGTCCAATAGCAGCGCGGCCGCCGAGCGGGCGTGTAGCGCCGCGCGCGCGCCGCACACCCGCGCCACCCGCCCCGCGCAACCACCGCCGCGCCAACCGCACACCACGCACTCTACAATGTGGACATTTGTAACAGATTTTTTATAGTTGCAGGTATTCACGTGAGTAGGCACTAGGCATCATTGTATTATGAACTTAAAAAAAAACGGCCAAGTGCGAGTTGGACTCGCCCATGAAGGGTTCCGCAGCAGCAATAAGAATTATTTCTCTGAAATTATAAGGTTTTTGATTTATTTTAATATTTCATTTTTGATATAATGAAAGTTAAATTAAGGTTTATCATTTATGACGTATAAAAAAAAACTACTGGCTAGATCTCGTTCAAACCAATTTTCGTTGGTAGTTTTTATAGTAATATACATCATATATTTTTTTTAGAATTATCATGCCCCCACTTTAGAAGTTAGGGGGGACACACATTTTGCCTCTTTGGAAGAGTCTCTCTCGCAAACTATTCAGGTTAGAAAAAAATGATGTTAGAAACCTCAATATGATTTTTGAACACCTATCCATAGATACCCCACACGCATAGGAGGGATGAAAAAAATTTTTTTTTGTTTCATTTGTACCTATGGAAACCCCTAAAATTTTTAATATTTTTTCCATTTTTGTATCAAAATAATGCGGTTCACAGGCTACATCTACTTATCAAGTTTCAATAGTATAGCTCTTATAGTTTCGGAGAAAAGTGGCTGTGGCATACGGATGGACGGACAGACAGACAGACAGACAGACATACATGACGAATCTGTAAGGGTTCCGTTTTTTGCCATTTTGGCTATGGAACCCTAAAAAGGGATGTACGATCAGAGAAATTGGTTTATAGGCAGATGGCGGATCTACGAAATTTAGTCGCGATATATCAAATCCCGACAGATCGATGACTCATGACTCATGAGTCATGACTAATATTGACTTGTTATAACCTAAATTATTATGAAGCAGGTACGCCATCTGTCTATAAATCAAATCCCCTGATAGTACAACACAAATACGTACTTATCTATAATAGGTACATTGTTTTTCAATGAAAATTGTCTTTTATCAGAAACAATATTTTATAAATCATATTGTGGTATATAATATGTATATATCTAGATACAGTCTAGTACAGTAAAGTAAGACAGTCCGAAAACATATTATATTTAGGTACGAGTAAGTGCAATCGAATTTGTTCATAAGCTAGTTAAAAAATAGAGTTTTTCAGTTACCTAAGCCGGCCGGTTGCGCGTGGACGAAGTCATACAAGCCAACCGCTTTAAGGCTCTGCCAAATCTCTTCGTCCGTATGCACACCGAGCGGATCTAAATTCTCTCTGAGCGTCCCCGAGAATATGATGTTCTCCTGCGGCATGACGACGACGCGGTGTCTCAGCACCCTCAGCGGGACCCTGGTGATGTCCTGTCCGTCGATGAGCACGCGCCCGCTCTGTACGGTCGTGCCGCCCACGCACGTCAGCAGTAGCGTCGACTTCCCACTACCGCTACGGCCACATATCGCCATCTTGAATGGAATAAAACATTATTAGGTCGTTAATGGTTTTTTGTATTCTCTTAGTTACTGGTCTAAGGAAAAAGCACACCATATAGTAGCTAAGTTAGTAGTATATAACTCTAAGGGTCACTTCGGACTGAGATGCGACCTGACAACTGACCCTATTTATGCAAAATGAGCCCAATCCACACCATTGCCAAAATTGAGTTAATAATGCAGAAGTATTCCAAAATGGCCCTTTTATCGACCCTATGAAGATCGTACTAATCTAACAATTTTTTCAGAACAAAACATTTTTACTACAAAGTTACCAACTAACAAATTAATGAGTATTGTTTTTTTTATATAGATCCAAACTACATATTGGTCTCTCGATTTTTTTTTAATTAGGCAAGTAGAATCATGCGACTTGTTTGCATATTAAAAAAGGCTTAGTTCTTAATATTTTACAAAGACTCATGGGTCATTGTGACACAGGCCCGACACAAAATAGACATATCCCATTTTTTGATAGGGTAAAAAGACTAGTGATTAGATAGTACCTACCAGGTATTGGACAAAACACAAAAACGCAATATTATTTATAAAGTTTGCTTTAAAAACTGCATTTTTAAAATAATAAAACGCCTGATTTTAAAGATAAACAGGTAGCTATTAAAGCAACCTTAATAAATATTATAGTGTTTTGTGCTGTGTCCAATGACTAGTACTGACTACTGTCCGATCACTAGTCATGTTCACCCTATGTAATATTTATATTCAAAATCAGTGGCTAAGACGTTATTTTATTGCTTTCTTTTTTTCTATTTAGGCCCAGTAAGAAAAGTGCTAATACGAAGAATAAGAATCGTTATTTGCATGTTTTTTTCCAATTATATTCAATATCAGTGGCTAACACTTAGAAATTATTATTTTCATACCGTGCCTAAAGAAAAACAAAAAACCAAAAAAAAATATTGTGTATACTTAGGTACATTTAAAAAGAAATCGGTCAAGAATGAGTTGAACTCGCGCACGAAGGGTTCCGTACCATTATAGAGCAAAATTAATAATTAGTAAAAAGTTTTATAGTGCCCAAGTGTGTGCCCGTGTAAAAAGTCGGTCGTGCACCTGACCTCTCACCAGTCATGTCGGTCTTCCGCTTCGTTGGGTTACGAGAGTAAAAAATAGTGCTCTTGTGTATTGCGCACACACTTGGGCACTATAAAATTACTCCTGCTTAACTGGCCTGGTTTTATTGAAACCAAAGTGCTCTTGTGTATTGCGCACACACTTGGGCACTATAAAATTACTCCTGCGTAACTGGCCTGGTTTCATTGAAACCAGAGT